>JACGCM010001029.1:0-600000 GCA_014058105.1 Kingdonia uniflora
CTGAGGAGCTTTCATCTTATCCTCTTTGGGCCGTTCCAATTCAATGTAGTTATTAACAACATTAATTATTTCTATTACTATATTAGGCTTGTGCAAGTAAGTTCTTCTCAAACTTTGAAGTCGATTGTAAAAATGCGAAAGTGATGCTAGAAAAACTATTTTGGGATTTGAATTCCCAATCTTTTGTTGTTTCCTGTAGAAACCTTGTAAAAACTCGTTAGGTCACTTCGCACCTGGTTTCGAAAAGACCAAGAATCTACTAGATCTCTTGTTCCTTAGCATAAGGATAGTTTGACTCGAAGAGGCACTTTAACTGGTTGAATGTAATGGTAGAGCCTTCAAGAATAATATGGAACCATCTAAGAGGTTCTTCTTTAAGGCTCCTGCTACATAATTTGCATAGCATGTGATCGAGTTTGGAGTACAACCCAACTGCAGCTTTAAAGTATCAGACGTGGGTGAATAGGTCAATTAGGCCTGTATATTGATAAAATTTTGGCATGTGGAAATTTTCTGGGATGGGTATGACTTCGAGATGAAAAGAAATAAGGTTTGTCTCAATCCTATCGAGAATAGACCTTCTCCCTGGAATGCCAGAGTTTATGGCTTAGATCCTATTGTTTAAGTCACCCAAGGTAATAAATTGTTGCAGAGTATTTGGTGTGGCGGCAACTTGAGGATCAAAGTCACCTTGTCCTTCAGATTCTAGCCAGTCTCTCATTGGTCATCTTACTGGTAATGGGGGAGTTTGGTGGTGTGTACGCCGATTTCCTAGAGTTGTCGATGCTAAGGATGTGAGTCTAAAATATTGAGAAGCCCTGTCTAGATTCCTTGGTCTGGATCGAGAAGTTCGAACTCGTTCTTCTCTTGGCTAATTTTTTCTTTGGGTCGCCCTGGAATGATGTTCACTCCATACTTGGGGAGGTGACATTTGACGACCAGTGAGCCGGTCTTAATGTCTTCGTAAATGCTCTATTTCTTTCTGATGTGTAAGACTCTATTGGTCCAAGGCTTTTCTCCTTTCGTCTTTTTTAACTTGAAGAGCTTGGACGTGGATTCGCTGATTTTCAAGCCTCTGGACTAGGCCAGACTCTATTTTTTTAAAATTTTGATCATGATGCTGTGTAGATCGATTGTTTCTAGTATTAGGTTGATCTAAATAGTTCCTCAGTGTACATGATATACTTCGGAGATTCATGTTTCTCATTGGATTGTGCAGGATTACATGTGGTAAAGAAAAAGTATGGTATTCCCATAGACGGTGCCAATTGTAATGACATATTTTTCGAGAGGATAATCTACGCTAATACTTTAGTTAAGATTATGCAATAATAAGCTTAGACACACAAGATTTTACGTCGAAACTCAGTAAAATCTGAGAAAATTTTTGACCTCGAGGAGGGTTTTGATAAAAAATCCAATAAGTTGCTAGTTATTAGAATTGTTGTTTGGTAAGAAAGTAAAAATGAATGAATAGTAAAGTTACAGATCGGAATAACACATTCTCTGCCTGTATTTATAGTAGATACAGGCAATTTACAAAAAGGAGAACAGTTTCCTATTTTGGTAGGTAGTAGGCGAACATCGCGGATCTCCCGACGGCTCTATTTGACTAAGCATAACGGTTACTTTGGTGGGTCGAGAACTGTGGTCGCAGACGGGGAATCTTCTCGAATGATGGAATGTCTTCGACTAAGTTCCATTAACTTCTCTTTGTCAAA
This sequence comes from Kingdonia uniflora, assembly GCA_014058105.1. Taxonomy (NCBI): domain Eukaryota; kingdom Viridiplantae; phylum Streptophyta; class Magnoliopsida; order Ranunculales; family Circaeasteraceae; genus Kingdonia; species Kingdonia uniflora. Next base: position 1,722 of record JACGCM010001029.1, read on the forward strand.
TCAGGGAAATATGCTACTACATCTTCAATTGCCACTACAACATGTTTAAACTTTCGGGTCATGCTTCTTAGGATTTTCTCAACCACCCTTTGTTCTTCAATCTTATCCCCATTCATACATAATTAATTCTGAATGGTGATTCGGTTGTAAAACTCTTCAACCGACTCGGAATCTTTCATGCGCAACATATCAAACTCACTTCTAAGAGCTTGAAGTCTCGCCATTTTAACTCTATCTTCTATTTTATAGTTAGTAACAAGAATTTTCCATGCTTTCTTTGTCGATACCGCCAACAAAATTCTTTCAAAACAACTTCGTCAACCGCTTGATAAATAAAGTATAACGTCTTCTTGTCTTTCTTGCGTTTTTCCTTCAATTCGGTGGTTTGTTGTGGAGAAAGTATTGTTGGGTCCTCCGGCTCTATAACTATCTTCCAATAATCTTAAGAACCATAAAACACCTTCATTTGAATGTTCCATTGGTGAAAATTCTTACCCGTGAATTGAGGTAATTGGGGCTACAACATATCCTTATTTGAACTCATATCATTGATCCAAACCAAGCGCTCTGATACCAGTAAGAATGAATTGGAGAAGGAATAACTAACAAGTTTATATCACGCAGACGACAATATCATATACACGTCTAAGAATTAAATTATTCTTAGTACAACACGCAAAAACTTTTTAGTTTCTTATCTCAAATCGTTTTTCTCAACTCCTTACCTTTAACACACACACTAGGCTTTATTTATTACATAACAACCTCATACATAAACCATACTTGATGCTTACTTAGATAATAACCCATAATAAAGATATCCTTGACTTTGGAACCACAAAACAACTCTTCAGCTTCCCAACCAATCTTCTAGAGGAATCCACATCAACTCTAACATGATATGCTTAACTATATTTGATCCAGGAAGATCTGAAGATCAAACCCCTTGAAAAGGCGCCAACTCGTTCGAATGAACCTTAGAGTCATTCGAATAAGATATGAAAGGAATGACCTGGTGTTCCTAAAAACACATTTGAGCTAAGTCTTTTCAACTTGGACCAATTCGAGGTGAGTCTATTCGACCTAGAGTTCACAAAAGACCAATTAGAACTGAGTCTATTTGACCATGACCAATTCGAAGTGAATTTATTTGACCCTGTAGACCAATTCAAGCTAAGACTTTTTTAGGCAAAAATAGTCAAGTCGTTCAAATGACATGCAGTTCCCAGAAAAATAATTCATGCGGAGGCAATATTTAGGCAAAAATAGGCAAGTCGTTAGAACGATATTCGTTCGAACGACCTAGAGACTAATTTATACTGAGGCTATTTTTAGGCCTAATTTGGCAAATTGTTCGAACGGCCTATGGGTTTGCTCGAACGACTATCGTATTCCTTTAATAATTTAGGCATTTTAAGGGCATAATGGTCTGACCTTGTAACTAGAAACTTGTAACCCTCATAAAGAGGCAAGGCTTGATAAGATAAAATTATCTTAGATCAATCCAAGTTTTTATAAGAAAGACTTAGGGTTTTAAGAGTAATTTGATTAAAATTTAATCATTGAGCAATTAAAGTTCTAAAAGGGAAATTTTCCTGCCAATTGTGTTTATTCTTCATTTAATTTCTTTATTTTAGGTTAATTTCAATTTGATTGTGGATTAAGTAGTATAAGTTTTCCAGTAATGATTCTCAAATGAATTGTGGTTTATAGTCTCTACACGCAACCGAATTAGGCAAATGAAGGAGAACCTAATGAGTCCATTAGAAATTCACTAGAAACCTAGCTCGAAGAAGAAGGTAACTTTGGAGATTATCGATTCTGAAGATCGACTCACAAAGTTAGAAATGAAAGGTTATTAGACATTGATGTAGACGGTGGTAGTAAGGAGGTAGATAGTGATTCTAGTGATGTCAAATCTGTTAAGGAGCGATCGATAATTGGTAAGTCAATAAATCTAATGCAAAATCTTCGTATCAATTTTAAAATTAAAATTATGGTATTCGACGGTTTAATCGATGCCAAGAAGTTGGATAAATCGTTAGATAGGTTATAGACCTATTTTATCATTTACGAATACTCCAATACTCAAAAAATATGTTTATTGACATTAAAATTCGTAAGTCATGCACTCACGTGGTGAAAGTCCTATCGGAAACATCACGAAGTAGGATGCTTGGATTGGAAGAAGTTCAAAGTGTTGGTGAGGAAGCAATTTTATTCGATTGAGTATAAATAAAAGAGATGGCTCAAATGACATAATTTGTGCCAAAAGTACAGGCAATCCGTACAACAGTTCAGTACGGAGTTTCATAGCCAAGCGTTAATTTTGGGCATTGATGTAGATGAGTACGAGGTATTCATAAAGTATACGGGGTATTGAAGTCCATTAAAATGGAGTTGAAGCTCTTTACTGTGGCGAATATCAAAGATGTTACCGTAAAAGTAATTATTATTATAGGCAAGTACTTGAGGACTGACAAGAAAGAAGATAAGAGCAAGTCTGGGTACAAGTCAAGTTGAAAGAAGGAGTACAAAGGGGAGTCTAAAAGAGAGGGATCTTCATCCAAGGGGAATTACTACAGTCATTGTAAGGCAAATGGGCACATTTCAGATAAATATTAGAAAATTCATCTGGAGCATAGGCTGAAGGTGAAGAGGAGCAAGAGAAAGAAACGTACACTAGCCACAAAGATTATTGATCTTCCAGATTTTAAAATGCCAAATCCTAAAATTACCCTTATGTTTCAACAACCTATGGCTACCGAGGAGATAAGTCTGGAATAACTTTTTCATGTTAGCATTTAAGTGAAGCAAAGCTTAGTAGAGGCCATCTTTGATCTGGGTAGTCAGAAAAATTTGATCTTTGAGGCGGTAGTGCAGAATATGGGTTTGGATACTATAGCTCATCCTAAGACGTATGGTTTGGGTTAGATTCTAAAAGATGCGGAGTTGAAGATCACGAAGCAGTATATGTTCAAATTTGCGATTACTAAAAAAGTTAATTGATGAAGTGATGTGTGAAGTGGTTCCTTTGGATATGTGTCAAGTCATCTTGGGTAGCCCTTATCTTTGGGACTGAGATGTGATTTTTTACCGTAGAGCTCGCAAGTACCATCTTGCGAAGGAGGGGAAGAAGTTTCATATAAATGTTTGTAAGAAACACGTAACCACCAATAATTTAGTAATGGCGACTCATGTGAAGAGATTGGTTAATACGAGCGGCAAGTTTATATTGTCGTTGGTGTGACCGGTTCAAGAGGGTCCGTCGGCTAAGGTGTTGTCTACTTTGGTAATGTCTCCTAAGCAATAAACCAAAATGAGGAAGTTGCAAGAGGAGTATAAAGACTTGTTTTAAGGAATAGAATGGATATTGCGCAAGAGGGATGTGGAGCATGATATCACCTTGGTGAATACCGAGCCACAACCCAACATTGGGTTGTATCGGACTTCTGTATCTAGTCTGTTGAGATCAAGAAACAGGTACAAGAACTCCTAGAGCAAGGGGTTATTAATCCGAGCTGCTCACCTTATGGTTTACCAGTATTATTGGTGCCAAAGAAAGATGGGTCTTAGAGAATGTGTGTAGATTATTGGACGCTGAACAAGATTACTGTGAAGAATCGTTATCTACTTCCACGGATTGATGAGACTTTAGATGAGTTGTATAAGGCTCAATTTTTTACCCACTGAATCTTGAGTCGGGTTACCGCCAGGTTAGAATTCGGCAAGAAGATACTTGGATAACGACTTTCAAGGCCAATCATGAACTTTTTGAGTAGTTGGTGATGCCTTTAATGTTATACAACACTCCACTAACATTTATGTGGTTGATGAATGAGGTACTTTGCACTTTTATTGATGATTCCATGATTGTGTATTTAGATGACATCTTAATATCTAGTCAAACATAGGATGAGCACCTTGTGTATATACACAAAGTGTTGGGTGTATTGCGATCAAAGCAACTCTTTCTAAATGGTAAGAAGTACAAGTTTGGGAAGACGGAGCTAGTATACTTAGGATTTATTGTTGGTGGCGGTGAGCTCATGGTTGGTGCAGAGAAGGTCTCGGTCATTAATAATTGGCTTAGACCCCGTACAGTGATGGAAGTAAGAAATTTTTTGTGTTCTTGTCAGTATTTATAAATGTTTATTCAGTATTTTTCATAGATAGCCGCACCATTGCATTCTTTAACGTAGGCCAGTGTAAAGTATGGGTAGAAAGATCACCATGAGATTACTTTTCAGTTGCTGAAGCACAAAATTATGGATGCGCAAGTATTAGTATTACTCAATTTGTAGGGCCTTTTGAGGTCGAAACAGATGTGCCAGACTATGTATTAGGGGCAATTCTATTACAGGATGGGAGGCCGGTTACCTACCATTCTGAGATGTTTACAGGAGCAGTACACAACTATCTTACATAAAATAAAGAGTTCTATACATTATATCAATCAATGAAGCATTGACGGAGTTACTTATTAGGGAAGGAGGTTGTAGTACATTCCGATCACAAACCATTGCAGTTCTTAACTACGCAGTCCAAGCTACAGCAAGCTTGCCATATGAAGTGGATGTCGTACTTACAATAGTTCACCTTGATGATCAAGTATAAGAAAGGAGTGGACAACAAAATGGATGATATGCTATCTCGACCCCCATTACCAACTATTTTTGCTTTGTTGGTATCTATATAGATACAGCCTATTATTCCTTCTGAATATATTATAGGGTATGACGATGACAAGGAGCTCAGTAATATTCACCAGAAGTTGCTACAAAGAAAGACATGTGAGTATATATTGAAGGATGGTTTGATTAATAGATACAGTCTACTATGTATTCCTGAGAGTGGAGACTGTTTGCATTTGATTAGAAAGGCACATTGTTCTCAAGTGGCAGGACATTTTAGGGTTGAGAAGACTCCTTTGAATTTGTGGCATTATGTCTATTGGCCAAAGATGCATTTGGATATTGCTCGTGTTGTTCGTGGTTGTGCTCTACGCAATACATCGAAGCCATTCAATCATAAGTTAGGACTGTACTTACCATTACCAGTTCCTAATCGACCTTGGGAGGGTTTTTCGATAGATTTTTTGGGTGGTTCGCCCATGATAAAGTGTAAGAATGACTATTTTTTCATCGTGGAAGATCGATTCATCAAGATGATTAGCCTTATTCCATGCTAGAATACGGTCAACAGGGAAGGGGCAGCGGGATTATTTTTTAGAGACGTATGGAGGTATTTCGAGCTCTCTACTTCTATTATTTATGTTAGGTATTGCCGCTTTTTAGGGCATTTTTAAAGATTGGTATGGGGTATGATGGACACTAAGTCAAAATGAAGTACCGCCTTTCATCCGCAGACTGACGGGAAAAATGGAGGTAATTAATCGCACTATGGTTCATTTACTACGGGAATTCCATTCTAAACATCCTAAGACATGGGATAAGAGTTAACCGTATCTTCAGTTTACATTTAACCGGGTATTTCATGGTTCCACTTTGAAGTCTCTATTTGAATTTTGTTTGGGGTACTTGCCTCAAAGCCCTTTAGATTTAGCTTTTAGCCTTGGCGACAAGACGGTGTTAGGAAAAGAGGAAGAGGAACAAGTTAAAGCTCAATATTTCATTAATAGGATAAGCAAGGTTCATGTGGTGGTTGAAGTACAATTGAAGAAGACTCAAGCGAAGTATAAGGCTCGACGCGGCAAGCATCGGGTTGATGAGTGTACTTTTCAAAAGGGAAACCTAGTTTGGTTGTATTTGGATAAGGAACGACAAAAGGGAGAAGCTGAGAAACTCAAAACTATCCACTATGGTCCATTCACTATACTCAAGAAGATTGGTGAAAACGCATTCCAATTGGATTTGCCACCTTTTATGAAGATGTATTCGGTAATTAACGTCAAACATTTAAAGCTATTTAAGCCATCTCTTTTAGATGAAGACTTTACAATCGATACTGGCCTACCGTCAGCTGATGACTTATGGATGGAAAGAGAAGATCCATTGTAGGAGGATAGTATTTTATAAAGGAAATGCTACAATACGGGGTAGTATCGAGTCATTTTGAGTTGGGAAGAAAGGTTAACTACTGAGCAAGTCAAAGTGGTACAATAGCGAAATGGGCATCGCCGCCTTTCCTTATCTCCAGTTATACCTTGAGAAGGAGCTCAAGGCTCCTAAAGGGGGGAGCCATGATCCAAGAGGATTTGAAGGTAGAACCCCTTCAAAAGATGCCAACTCATTCCAATGAACTTTGGAGTCGTTTGAACGAGATATGAGAGGAATAACCTGGAGTTACCAGAAAACACATTCGAGCTAAGTTTATTTGAATTAGACCAATTCGAGCTGAGTCTATTAGACCTGGAGTTCTCAATAGACCAATTCAAACTAAGTCTTTTCGACCTGAACCAATCCGAACTGAGTCTATTCGACATTGAGTTCCCAGAAGACCAATTCGAGCTGAGTCTATTTTAAGGCAAAAATAGTAAAGACGTTCGAAGGACATGGATGTAATGACCCGTATTTTTTATATTTTAATTATTACTCTTTATATTCCAAATCTGCATATTTCTATTCTTTAACTTCCGCATATTCCTCTGCATCATACTTCTAAATATTCTCATATCCTTAATGCAACTATAACTATTCTTAGTGCCAGGTTTAGTATGGATTCCTTCTTGGTAGAGTTTTTGGTGGTTTGATGGCTTTGGTAGTTTGGCGTTTTAGCTTGATTATGTAATGTGTGTTCGGAAGGCAGTTTCTGTATCCGTAAGGGGTTTTCCACTTCTCTCCTCCGCGTGGGTTATAGTGTTTTCGATTCCGGACGTTTCTGGCATTTCCAATTTTTGTTCTGGGGTGGAGAAATTGAGATTAGCTACCCCTAGTTTCTCAACGCCTATCAGACCATTGTCGGACTCTTTCCGTCCATTTCATTCCTTCCGGTTAAGTTTCTAGCCGTTAGATTCCTTTTATGGGTTTTAGGAGTTCTGGTGGCTGTTCTGCGGTAGAGGTGGTGTTAGACCTTGGGAACCCTTTGTGGTGGTTGCTCGAGTTGTTTTAGTCTTCTGAGGGTCTTAGAGTTGTGTGTGTGTGGTTCAGGAGGACCTCAGTGTAGACTTTCCCAGATGGCCGTTCGAGCGAGGTTCCTTGTCGTTCGAACGAATCTTTGTGTTTTCTGATCATTTTTTGCGTCTTCTGGACGTTTTGGCCATTGGACAGCAATGTCGTTCAAACGAGATTTATTGTTGTTCGAACGAATTGACTAACCTCTTGGATTTTGGCCCATGGCCTCTTGGTCGTTCGAACGACTTTTATTTGTTTCGACTACTTAAGTCTTTCTTCCTCATTTCTTTTGGTTGGTTTCCTGCTAGGCGCTGCTTAGGCGATTTGAGAGAGAGAGAGAGAGAGAGTTCTAGAGAGAGGATTTTTCACCCCTATCATCCCTTCACCTCCATTCATCACCTCCTCATCTTCATCATCATCCTCTCCTCTCCCTAATCATCCCCTCACCTCAATACTCTTCACCTAATCTTTCCCCTCGCTCGCGGATCCTTGCCGAGCTTCGCCGCGATCATCTCTCCTATTCTCGGTAAGTGATTCTTGTTTCCCTTCTGTCAATTTTGCTTGATTTGGAGTAGGTTGATTCCTAGGGTTTGATTTTAGGGTTTAGGTTTTATTATCATTTCCTTAAATTGATTGGGGGTTTATTGTTCTCTGTGATTGTGTTGGCTTGTCAGGTGTTCCGCTTGTCGTTCCGTGGACTTTGGTTGAGTTTTCGGGCTGATTTCCGCAGGACTCGGGTTTATTATCAGGCAAGTTCATATTCTAACTTTACTAAGTTTCTTTACTAGTTCTGAGTATTGTTTTAGAGAGTAGTATTCAACTTAGAGATGGGTTGTGTTTAACTATAGTTTAACTTAGAGATTATCCTGTTTAGTTGTTAACCTGTAGTTGGGTTGTAGTTGTTACCCTGTGGTTGGGTTGTGGTTGTTAACCTATGGTTGGGTTATAGTTGTTACCCTGTGGTTGGGTTGTGGTTGTTAACCTGTGGTTGGGTCGTACATTGATTCTAGAGTTGGTTTTGGTTTGTATGAGACCTGAGATTGTTGGTGGTGATTGGGCTAGCGTTCCCGTGGGTTGCCCAGGAATGCCCCCTCCAGCCTTAAGAGATTGTTGGGTTGGACATAGGCGATGGTTTGGTTGCTGTTTTGGCTATGCAGAGTCGGTACAATAGAGTCCCTATCGATCCTGTTTGAGTTGCCAGGTTAGCGGCAACTGTGTTGTGCTTGGGCACCGGTTACACATTATAACTTATTGCATTTTTCTTACTTATTGAGATTGGATACACAAACACTTCGCTTCGGTTGACCTCCGACGGGATCCATGGAGTCTGCGAGATTGGGTTAAAATACACAGGTGAGATTGGGAACGGCACTGTCATACCTAGCAAAACCACCGCGGAGTGTTGATTGGTATGAGACAGAGTCCCGACGATCCCAAACTTATACCTCGGTGAGGTTGAAATTCCTTGAAATGCTTCGGACATGATGCTCCACGAGTTTGATCCACCCTTCCACTTTGATCGAGTGCGACCATCTTAGCTTGGTCGAGCTTAAAGAAATCGTACCAGTGTATCCCTTTATCGAATCTCTTTAAGATAACTTTAGACGTTAACAATTAATCATTGTAGCATTAGGGGATATTTATGGGAATATCCCCGCTCATCATAGCATACCATTGCATCTAGGATAAGTATGGGATCATCCTAGTCATCACTTCATGTTATAGCATTGCATCATCATCATCATCTCCCTCCTCTCGAATTCTTAATTCTATTCCCTTTTCGAATCTACTCCACACTCTCTCCGCATTCACTCTATTCTCCATTCTCTTATCAACTCAATCCTACTTTCCTTATTGATTACTTATGTTCATTGGTGGTTACTGACTAAATTGTTAGAACTGTTTAGTTACTTATTTCATTATCGCACTCGTCTCTACTCTATTTTCGTTACCAGTTATTAGTAAGTTATTTAGTTATGTCGGATTAGTGAGCTCGTTGTTTGCTCACTCTCACATTTAACATTTTTCAGAGGTTGAGTAGCCCGGACTGCCGCGTGGTTAGCCGGTCTAGAGACTGATTTTGTCGCTGCAGATTCTTTCAGTTATAGATTTTGTAGGTGTTCTCAGCATTGTGTAGCTGAGCTCTTGTTCGAGATGTTGTATTTCTTTCGCCATGATATGTATATGTATATTTCTTTTGCTTCTGCGTTATGTTGTTATATTGTTGCATTGTTATTTCTTAACTCTGATGATTACTGCTATATGTGAATAGCTGGGCCAGAATTTGTCTACGGCTTGGCTATTTGTGGGGTAAAATCTTTGGATTCCCCGACCTGTACTACTTAGAGTCTAGAAATTGGTTAAGCTATCGATTACTAGATTTGGGGGCGTGACAATGGAGTTTCCAGAGGACCAATTCATGCTGAGGCTATTTTTAGGTAATAAAATAGGCAAGTCGTTCGAACGACATTTGGAGTCATTTGAATAACCTGGAGACCAATTCACACTGAGGCTATTTTTAGGCTTAATTTGGCAAGTCGTTAGAATGACCCATAGGTTTGTTCGAACGACTATCGTATTCCTTCAATATTTTAGGCGTTTAATGGGCATAATGGTCCGACCTTGTAACTAGAAACTTACAACCCTCATAAAGAGGAAAGGCTAGGCAAGATAAAATTATCTTAGGTCAATCCAAGTTTTTGTATGAGAGACTTAGGGTTTTGAGAGTTATTCGATTAAAATCAAATCATTGAGCAATTGAAGCTCTAAAAGGAAAATTTTCCCACCAATTGTATTTGTTCTTCATTTAATTTCATTATTTTAGGTTAATCTTAATTCGATTGTGGATTAATATTTCCAACATAAGGGAACATATTCCACACACCTAGTCAAGAATGAGCTAGGTCGGCCAGTGGAAAACATCATGGTAACACTATCGTACATATAATACCAGTAACAAAGCAATTCCTATCGTAATATGATTGTGAAACAATAAATCCCTTTTAAGAACATATATCTATATCGAAGGATTTGCAAAAACATGTAGCATTTGATGTCCAAGTATATATAAAACTTCGCTGCTTTGATTGTCATGCATTCATCTCTCCAAAGCGATTAATATGGTTGAAGAGTATTAATTTTTCTTTTCTTTTTTTCAAATATGTTTTGCAAATTATCATAAGGGTCCGAGACTGACTCTATCAGACGCGAGAGCCTTCTCTGTACTTTCATTATTGCCTCTTACACTCTGTCTTCCATGTCAAAATTTTCCATAAACTACATAGACTGCAATATTTATTTGCATTATAAATTGTGTACAGTGGAGGCTTTACACGTAATGGAGGTAAGTCAGCTTGTCATCAAGCAATACCTGGCTGGAGTACTACAATTTGGTGAGGAAATGCAGTTTGAAATAACTTCTGGTTTAACCCATTATTGCAAGTATTTGACATAGATTTATGCTAAGTAAATGTACATAGTTCTATTACACATTTATCTTTCTCTGAGTAATGAGAAGATATATGCAGATTCTTCTATCAAATTACATTTGAAGAAATGTGGAATCAGCATCAGCTTTAGCATAAAAAAAAATTGACGATCTCATTAAACTTTTTCCATGCCTTAATATGAACCAAGTGCCCTGCGTTATGTATGACTTCAAACTGAAGATCTTTTCCCAGTACCCTGTATTCATTTTTGCAATATCCTTAGTATTGAGAATTGATATGCTAAGTAATAAAAAAAGATAAATCGATATAAATACATATTCTTTAAGCTCAAAGGCTTTCTCCAGGAGAAATATCTCATCATATCGTCCTTGTAATGGCCTAATTCCATCGCTCGAAAAGGCTCGGAATTAGCTCTTACACCAAATATACCTGTGACAAAAACTAATGTAAAGCAAGAAATGACACAGGTGATTTAGCGTAGAAAACCTTTGAATAGTAAAAAAACCATGACCTCAAGTTGAAGGTTTAAGTAATAGTAATTTTTATTGCTTAAAATTGATATCTTATTACAAGCGATCTCTCAAACTATAAATACTCGATCTTGTAAATAAGAATTTTTATGTTAGAGTCTAGAAAATCTAGTTTTTCTTGGTCCCTATCTCCATTGGAACTTTTTCTTTATATATAGACCTTACCCGCAACTCGATATTTTGCTAAAGTACGTTCTCCAAATAATGAGGTAACTGGTGGTTGATTGTATAACTATTTTGTTTGTGAGTGACATGTGTCTTTGACTTATTCATATTCTTCTGTTGTGCTCGATCAATGTCTTTATCAGTTCGTGGTCTAGGTGGAAATGTTGACTGTTTATGTCACGTGTGAAATACGCGAGTCTGATATGGAGGTAGTTCGAATTGGGTTAGGTCGAGGGATAGGTCCCTACAATTTCCCCCTCATAACTGAAGGCACGAGTGGCTTTGGTTGAGAAAGATCCTGTGGATTGTGGTGCTAGAAGTTGAAAAGAAATGATATATTAAAGGTGATTTGACTGGTTGGGTCTCAGTATTTTTTATGGAGGGATGTATCTGGCATTTATGACAATGGAAAGGATTGATGTATTTGATGCTTGGGGTTCTGAGAGTTACTCTGCTTTGAATGATAACTGCTTTGGAAATGTATCTACGCATTTAAAATAAGTTTGATATAAATATTACCTGTATTGAAGTCTGGCAAAGTACATTGTGGCTATAATATTCTTTGTAATTCCTGAGTGATAATGGTGAAGACCAGATGAATGATGTATAAAGAGAGAGTCTCTGCCGAATTGCAAAGGTTAAAGTTAAGATATTTTGGGGATCAATCTTTGGAGATGCCCTCCCCAACTCCTATACCGCCGACGTGTATATCGGAAGATGAAGTGGCTGAAGTTGAGGAAGACTTTTACTATATATGGAGATTTCATTATGTAGTCTTGACAGGCGAGCAATTTTAAAGGTGTCCTCACATCCTTGTGGAGGAATTTGGTTCCAACATTTCTATTTGGAACGAGACCAAAAACTTCCTAAGTCAGATCTTTGACATGAAGGATCTTGGAGAGGCTAGTGTTATTTTAGGAATTAATATTACTAGAAAAAAAGATGGTATCTCCTTAGATTACCCTCATTACATTAAGAATATTCTAAAGAAATATCATTATAAATTAAAGAAATCTCCTTAGATTACACTCTAGGACCTGTATATGATATAATTTCTTCGTACCCTCAAGAACTTAGAGTTCAAGATAAAAGTCACTATAAATTCCAGTCTCTGATCTTATATTCACTAAAGTAAAGGTTCAAATTGAAAGACACCTCTAATTAAGCACAATTTTAAATTTTTACTCTGAAATTATATCTCTAAAAATGAAAGCCAACCCTATGATGGTTCGAACCCATGACCTATTTGTATAGGTAGCTTATTTTTTGGTCTTAGAACATAGTCACACGTTGCTAGAGAATTATAAATTTAAAGAGATAGATACCCTCTCACTTAATTATTGGTTATAGCCATGACTGAATGAAAAGCATGTGAGTGTATGGTGGGCTTTATTCTAACACTCTTGTACAGACACCCTCAAGCAGCCTGGTGGGCCAAGCTGGCTCGGGCATGGGGATTTGGGATTTGAGCAATTGGCTCTTCCTGGCCATAGGACCTAAGGGCTTCCTATTATTTTTAGCGAAAAGTTCTTTGGAGTTGGGCATTGGCTTTTTAATTAAACCAAAACATTTACTAGTCATTTTATCTGTCTGTTGGTTTTTACTCAAACTTATTAGTCACAATTTTAACTGCGAATTAATCAGTCCCACAAGCCATTGTGGAGGACGTGTCTCCATATTTTTCTCTCCCACAATATCTCTTTTTTGGCCTATAAAAGAAACCCTTCCCTGCAATATTTTATAACACAACACACATTTTTGAGTTTTTTCTCCATCTCTCTCTCAGTTCATTCAAGTTTTACATTTTAACGAGTTCTACGAAACTAAGTAATCATATAGAGGTGCAAAGAATCAGAACAGTTTCCTTCGCTGCAAAAGGAAACTATAGTTTATTTTAACGCTAATTTATCCTGGGGGCGATATGCTCTCTACCTGCTTGCTTTGGGGTAATTGCAAGAAACGTCTTGAAAAGTAAAAGAATGGCCTAGTACGTGACTCGGCCATTCCTTTCATATCACTTCCAATTTATTGCTATTACTTCTTCTGTGTTCCAGTTTGCTACATTCACTCCAATTACCTCTTTCTGTTATTTGCATATTGCTGAAAATGAGGTAAACTAGTTTATATTTCCAACACTTCTTGAACGCAACCTTCAACTCTTTTAAGAGACGGTTATAAGTGCATGATCCCCTTAAGTAGTTTACACAAGATGCCCAAGTATAACTCCAGTGCCCAAGATATGCATTTTTAGTGTCTTATGACTATTTTCAACAATGATAAACCATTTAATTATTAGCAAAACGGTAGGTGCACCATGTTCAAAGTTACCACAACCTTTAGCAAGGAGGGAAGAATAGGTCGAAGCCCAAACAAAAATAGTTACACAACACTAAATTAATTTGTAAAAAATTAGTAAATTATGTAGATTCTCAAGATGTCATTTCGTACCATTAACTCACTCTATTGGGATGTATGTAATTAAAAAAAACCATGTCATTTAAAACATCAAACTATATATAAATTTGAAGAAACAACATAATCTAATGTAAATCTAAAGCGTGGAAGCAAAACTTAAACGAATTTATACTAACTTAATAGTGAAATTAGGGTTTTCTACTTTACTCAAACAGAAACTATAAAACTAAGGGCCCGTTTGTTTACTTAGGATATCTTGGATATCCTAGATATTCCAAACAAAATGAGTGTTTGGATTAGGATAATAACCTAGTAGATATCCTAGACTAAGTCAGTAACTGCTGATTTAAATATCTGAGGACTCCTCTCGATTTTCGAGATATCCAAAAACAAATATCTATTATTTTAAAAACCATAATAATCTCCCATCTCTCTCTCTCGCAGGTCTCTCTATCTCTTCCTTCACTTCTCCAAAGTTTCGATTTACAAATAAGAACTACAATTCGGCGTTTTAAAGGTTAGATTTCTCTCTCTCTACTGTTATTTGAAATCAAAACCCTAATTTCTCATAAGGATACTCCATCATGTTATATATTTGCAATATATTTGAAAGCAATGTATTTTGTAGCAAAATTATCAGTAGTACCAATGTATTTGCAAATTAAGTCGAGTTTTTCCTTTTAAAGTAACTGTTCTTATTCATAAAGTTATGGTTCTGAGTTGTAAAATCTTTTCAGAGCCATCCATGAAACGAAACTGTGTTTAAGCACATTGCCACTGAACCATACCAACTTAAACCAGGATTCTTATGTCTCAGCTCCTCATCTGTACTTTTAAGGGGTAAGCTGCCCCTCCAATCATCCTCCTGATTCTTATTTGTCTATACATTCTGAAGAAGATTGGCAAAGTCATCCACTACATTGTGATGCTATCAGAGAGGGGCATTCGAATGAGCATTCTCAAAAACACCACTAGCAAGAACTTCTTTATTGTAATGCCAATTGTGCAATAGTAAAATGATGACTCCTGCAGGGAACTACTCAAGTTCTCATAGTATAAAATGTAGTATCCAAATTTGTCTGAATGTATGACTAGTACATCTCATCATGTCTATTGCCCCAACTTGATCCGCAGCTAAAGCATCTAATTCCAAATCGTTTCCAGTTTCCTTTCCTGGCCCTACACAGTTCCAAAACTAGGGCATCCCTCAGACCCTTTGTGTTAATCCCTTCTACCTTCTCCTCCCCATTTGTAAACAACCACCGATGACCCAACCACAAGAAGCCTAGAACTGCACGAAAGTCTAGTTTGATCTATTATATCATCTTCATCTAATTTTTATAATAAAAATGTCTTGCTGTGAAGGAAACTGTGGTTGTGGAGCTGGTTGCAAGTGTGGCAACGGTTGTTGTTCTAGGTGCAATATGTACCCTGACTTGGAATATTCTGGTGAGACCACCTCCAGCATGACCATAATTTATGATCTTGCCCCTCTCAAAATATACAATGAGGCGTCGGAGATGGTCGCTGAGAACGGGTGCAAGTACGGAAAGGACTGCCAATGTGACCCATGCACCTGCAAATGAGCAGAGACAATAAATACTATATCTCAACTGTGACATTGAGATATAGTGTATATATTTATCTAGTCTTAATCAGTCGGTGAAGAAGCTTTAATCATAAATAAATAAACTTTGTCTGCGAGAAAATTGTGGGCCAGGGGTTATCTTTGTTGGTTTGTCCATGTTGCTTTTATGTTATCTAAGTTTTGCTTATGTCGATGTTGAGTCTCTATCTTTGAGGAGGTTTGAAGCTCTGTTTTAATGGAAATATGTGACTCAGTTTTTGTTTTAGAATTAGTCTCTAAAGGGGTAGAGTAGTGTAGTATAGTATTTTCAGAAAGTTGGCTCTCATGTTTTTTATCTGTTTTCTATTAGTTGTCTATTTATTGAAAGATGAATAAATGAGTTCTTGGTTACTTGTCTATTTTAATATTTGAATGTCACATAGTTTATACATTAATAATTATTAAAATGAGAGGAGATGTCAAATATATTATTTACAATATCTGATTTGCCAAACACGGAGTTTTGGAATATCTATATTTAATATTCGGCTGCCAAACAAAAAATATATATATGAGATATTTGATTTTTCAAATATCAGGATATCTGAAATATCGAATATCTAAGATATATTTTTATCAAACAGAGCCTAAAGCTTATTTAACTTTTCTTTCAGCAACAACTGAATAAAATATTACACCACCCTCTCTATATATGCTAGAACCGAAGGATATCCCCCCTAGAATATCTCCATATATCTTATAAATCCTACTAGCCCAACAATAAAGGAAATAAAATATTAGAACAGCTCTAGCAGTGACCTAAGTAAAATAGGCCATGTTCCACGTAGGTGAGAGATGACCATGTAATCCGTGTAACATCATAATCATTCTTAGCACAAAAATTTATGGACAATATTATTATATCTATTTGGGTCCTCAACATGAGACAAGTGGTCAGCATTCTTTAGTACTTCAAATTGAACATCTTCTCCCAACATCCTGTATTTCTTTTAGAAAAATCGTAAGTAATTTAAAGGTCGCCTGCTAAGTATATGTAAGGCAAGAAGATAAATTGATATAAATACTTACTTTTTATACTCAAAGCATCCTACAAACACGATCACAAGCATTTTGACATAATAGCTAACAACAAACGGTCTGGTATTTTGATGCTTGGAATTTTCTATATATGTTTCAAGTGCATATATATATACCTGCTTAAGAGGATCAACTTTTCTAATGGTTATACTGGCAAGAAGATTCCTCCTCTCCTCCACATTATCACCGTAAACTTCCTGTGAACATAGAGCAACCTTATAAAATGGGGGGTTATAACAGTATAAGAGGACCCTTAGGTACTTAAGTTAAACATTATCTTCCAATTTTATTCCTTGAAGTAGGTATAAATGAAATGGGTGTCGATATGTGAGACGTATTCCTTATTTTCACTATTTTTCAGTTTGAAAATATTTATGAAACTCGCAAGATCCTCGTATCGAGCATGAGGATATATAATTTCTAACAAGAATAATGGAAACTTATACACAAAAACTTAGAGTTTTTTAGACTTATGTCCTGATATTTGTATGGATATTTGACTTAAGTCCTACCATTTAGCAAAAAAGCAATTATAGTCCTTTATTTGCAATTTGACTATGGTCAACTGTAGTTGACCCAATTAAAATCTTGTCATTTTGCAAAGACTAAAATACCCTTATAGCGCACGTGTTAATCAGTTTGTTCTCTCTCTTTCTTTCACAGCTTCTTCTCTCTCACTGTCACTGTGAAGTTTTTAGTATTTTTAGTTTGTTCTCTTTCTCTTAAATTCTCTTTGATAATGATGAAGAAGGAAAACTCAAAGAAGAAGGCCAATAAGGGGAAGATGAAATTAATAGATGAGATTGGTACAGATGATGTAAACCCCACTGTCTCTAAAAATGCTAAAGATGAGTACCCACCACCGTCTCTTAAAATGGTAAAGATGAGTACCCACCACCTGAAATAGGGGAAACAATATTGTGACATATTCCCTTCCCAAGGTTTGTACCCTCCATCTCTGTCTCAATACGTATGATTTGGAGACCTAATTTAGGGTTTAGTAGAAATTGGGAGTTTTTTAGGGTTTGTAATTAAATTAGGGATTTCATAATTTAGGGTATTTGTTACTCAATTGGGTTTTTTTTAGGATATTAGTACCAATTATACTGTATCATGTTCAATTGCTGTGTTGTATTAGGTTTTCTTTATGCATGCATTCATACGATTTGAGGCATGTTTTCATTAACTATGGGGGAAAGTGGGGTAAAATTAGTCCTACAGGTTGGGTTGACAGTAATTATACAGGGGGGAAGAGTTTTAAGTATGGGATATTATGTGGGAAGGGGATAACTTATGAGAAATATATGTGAGAAATTGCAATCAAGGTTAATGGCCACCATGGAGGTGGGGAACTACATTCCAGAGGGGAATGTGATAGAGGTTATGTGTTTGTACAATGGGTTGCCTTTTGCTGTCAGATGTACAAATGATTTGAGGGACATGTGGGTACAGGGTGATAAAAGTTATCCAGTAAGAACACATTTCTTCATCAAACCAACAGATGTAGTATGAGAGATGGTTGATGAAGCTGGGGAGTATGTTCTTCTAGATGAAGATCATATAGATTATATCATATCCCAAAGAGAGACAAAAGAGAAGAATACCACCCCAGTTAAGACCAATGCTAAAAGAAAGGGAAAAGCAGTGGTAATGAGTCTTTCCAAACCTAACAAAGTTGTAAAGAAACCAGCCAAGAGACAGAAAACACCAATTGTTGATACAAAAAAGACAGCCAAAAAACCAAATGCAAAGTTGAAGAAGAATGTTGTATTCTCAGAAGAATAAGACTTTAATGATTTACCTGAAGTTTATCATAGTGACAAAGAGATTGATCCAGAGGAAATAGATGATTATGAGATAGAAACTCTTGTGAACATTGTGTCAAAAATTGAAAGTAAATGTGATGATATATATGAAGAACAAGAGAGATGGGTTAGGTATGCCCAAGCTGGGATTGATTATTTGAGGGCTGAGGATGGTTATTACAACACCCACTCATCTGATGATGAGGATTATGTTCCTACTGTAGAAGATCTTGAAAGAGGTAATGAATTTGAAAGTGTTGATGTTTAATTGGATGATATTTACAGTAAAGAGGAGGATGACAAAGTCAAAGCACCATTATCAGTTAGTTTCAAGAAACTTAAGGTAGGAATACAATGGGCTGTATATGAAGCTAGAGAACATATGAGAAGGTATAGAATTTTAAACCACTTCACATATATATGTATCAAGAATGACAGTACTAGACTGAGGTTAAAGTGTTCATAGGAAAGTGTGAGTGGCTGGTATTTATATCAAGAAACAATTATGGGCACACTATGGTTTTAAGACATGGTAACCTTCAACATTCTTATAAAGGAAAGCTAGGGGTAGAAAATACCTTGTGTAATGCAGCATGGGTTGCTAGAGAAGTTGAATCATTGGTCAGAGATGTTAGGGCCAATGACTTCCAAGGCAATTAAGGCCAGAAAAAAAACAAAGTATGGTGTTGAAATTAGTTACTGGACTGCTTGGAATGTAAAAAAATTTGCATAGAGAGTATAATAGGGTCTTATACCCAGGGTTACCATGACTTACCTTCATTGTGTGTGGAGATTTTGAAATCCAATCCTAGGAGCATAGCTAGAACCTGGAGACAAAATGACACACTACAATGGACTGGTACTCTTGTGGTTTCAAGGCATATTTGAATGGCTTGGTTAAGGAGTGTAGACCTATATTAGGGCTAGATAGTTGTTTTTTAAAGGGGAAGTATGGAGGGGTTTGCCTATCTGTACTTAGTCTTAATGCAAATAATGGATTGTTCCCAATTGGAGTGTACATGTACAGAAATGAATGTAAAGACAGTTGGTTTGATTTTCTTACTAAGATAGAACCTTACTTATCTACATACCCAGGAAAATTAACATTTATCTCTAATAGGCTGAAGGGGCTTAATGATTCAGTGGCAGAGATTTTTCAAAATGCAAATCATAGGTTTTGTTTCGGACACATGCTTAAAAACATGAAAAAATACCACAAGGAATGACACTTAAAAATACTGTCATGGAGAGCTGCAAGAGATTTTTGAAAGAATAAAAAATAAGAGTTTTTAAATCAGCTTGGTATTGAAATCCCTGGGGAAAAGGACTACTTGGAGAAAGAACCATATGAGCATTGGTGTAGATCTTATTTTGATTCTACTGTAAAATGTGAGCACATAACCAATAATTTTAGTGAGTCCTTCAATTGGTGAATCATTAAGATCAGAGATAAACCACTAACCAAAGCATCTGAGAGACTAAGTTTGATACTTATGAAACTAATATTTTAGAGAAGCCAAAGAAAAGTCATAGGATCAAGGTAGTTTGGTACCAAGAGCAGTTAAACATCTTAAGTATTTAATGGCACATTATGGGGAGTATGATATGGAAGGAGGTGACAAGAATAAATAGGTTTCAATCTCTAGTACTGGGGCAAGGTGGGTACTAAACCTGGAAGAGTGAACTTTCCAATGTATTGAGTGGCAATTGACAAGAATGCCTTGTATCCATGCTGGAAGTGTATTAATCCCAAGAAGGCAATCATTGAAAAGGTAAGAAATATATTTTCCTAATTTATTAAATTTCTTTATTTATTACTTTTTTTCATTTGATTTTACTATCTCATACATTTTCATTTGATTTCCTTACAGTTTTTTTTCACCATATCACTTTGTTGCTTCATATGTGTCCACATATAGTGGTATTTTATATCCAGTATCTAATGATACACACTGGGCCTCTATAAGTTAAAATTCTTTAGTGGTATTATACATTTAATGATACATATTGTTCTTTTAATGTATTCACTTTGTTGCTTCTTATGGTATTATACATCCAGTATCTCATGATGCACTCTTTCTTTTAATGCATTCACTTTGTTCTTTTAATGTATACACATTGTTCTTTTTGTTGCTTCTTATGCATCACTTCTAATTGTGTTATGTTAATTTATTGCTTCTTATATAGCCACCTTATGTGGTTGATTCACCACCATTGTAGAGAAGGAGGGGAAGACCTAGAAAGGAAAGAATCAAGGGTGATGATGAGGTGTATAAAGAACAAAAAAGATGTGGGAAATGTGTTGCTTTTGGCCACAATAAAAAAACTTGTAAAGATAAACCTATCCAAATTTAACGGGCACCTACACCTAAGGCAAGGGGATGACCATCAAAAAAGTCAACCAGAGTATACTTCTGTCAGTCAAAGCAATCAGATGTTACTCAAGAACAAACAACACCCATAGCTGGAGGAAGGGGTAGTAGTGGGAGGGCATCGAATGTTGGCAGAGGGAGGGGAAGGACTGGAGATGTTTCAAGTACATGAAATTCATCAAATTCTGGCAGAGGGAGGGGAAGAACTGAAGGTGTTTCAAGTGCATCAAATTCTGGCAGAGGGAAGGAAATAACTGAAGGTGTTACAAGGGGTTCAAATGTTGGCAGGGGGAGGGGAAGAGCTATACAAACAAAGCACTAAAGGTTTGTAAATGAGTGGTTGAGTAACTCAATCCTTGCAGAAGCTCCACGGTCACAAGAGAGGCCACCACTGGTGATACTACCCATGCCACCAAGGATAGATGCTTCAGCAAATCCTTATAAGAGAACCTTTAAGCCACATAGGCAAAACTGGAAGCTTTGAACTTTCTATTAACAATGTGATTTGGGGTATGTTGAAACAATATTTGTGTTGCACTTTGACAATGAAACAATGTCACTGTGTTACAGTTTGTGTTGTATTGCAATTTGTATTATAGTTTGTCAACACAAATAATGTTTGTATTATATTGTGGTGCAGTTTGTCAATGTGAAACAATGTCACTGTTTATGAATATATTGTGTTGCAGTTTGTCAATATGAAACAATGTCACTGTATAATTATATCTTGTGTTGCAGTTTGTCAATGTGTTGTTGTACACATTCAAGTAGAAGATAACTAAGAAGACTAATATTGGAGTTTGAGGGATTTATAGAAATGTAAGTTAAGACATGAGTGTGCGTCTGTGAATATGTGTATATATGTGTGTGAGAAAGAGAGAGGGAGCGTTTGTAAAACCTGTACAAGAGATCTCTCAGTAACCCAGCAAAGGCATGTTGTAAATGATTACATAGAATCTGTAATTAGAGAAAGTAAAGGCATGGGTATTAGTGCAAAACAAATTTACAAAAATCCAAGCAAGTAAAGTATTTACGTTATAGAGATGCTTTAAATACTAGAAGATTAGTCAGGATTCACGTTCCAAAGTTCAAAGTAAAATGCCCTTCCAACAAGCTTAATTAAAAGAATTGAGAATCCACTCCATGGATTGCTTGGAAGTTTCGAGACCAACGTTTTAAGATTTCATGGGTCTAATAATGTATAAAAACACTCTTAGAAAAGTAGCTCATGCGGGGAAGCGAATTATTGAGCTTCGTCTTTCAGAATAAGAGGCATCCATGTTAAGGTTCTACATTGCTATTACAGATCTTCATTGGGGGATGTTCATACCTGCTATAAAAGAGCAAGGTACGGAGCAGCAGCAACAGAAGTGGTTACCACTGGCGTATAAGATGCAAATAATTGGATGTTATGCACAAACAGAGCTTGGTCATGGCTTCAATGTTCATGGAGTTGAAACCACTGCAACATTTGATCCCAAATCTGATGAATTTATCATTAACAACCCTACATTGACCTCAAGCAAATGGTGGCCTGGAGGTCAAGGTAAGGCTTCAACATACGGAGTTGTTTATGCTCGTCTATTAGTAGACGGAAAGGACCATGGAGTTAATGGTTTCACCGTTCAGCTTCAGAGCTTTGATGACCACTCACCTCTTTCTGGCATCACAGTCGCTGACATTGGAATGAAATTCGGAAATGGAGCATACTACACTATGGATAATGGTGTCCTAGGGTTTGATCATGTTTGCATTCCAAGGGACCAAATGCTGATGCGGGTTTCTCAGGTTACAAGGGAAGGCAAATACGTGCAATCTGATGTCCCAAGGCAACTACTCTATGGGACTATGGTTTATGTGCGGCAAACAATTGTTGCTAACCTTCTTGTGCTTTATCACGGGCTGTATGTATTGCCACAAGATACAGTGCAGTCCAAAGACAATTTGGTTCTCAAGACTGTGGGCCTGAGACCCAGGTGATTGATTACAAGACCCAGCAAAATAAGCTTTTTCCTTTGGTGGCTACCGCATATGCTTATAGGTTTATTGGTGAGTGGTTGAAATGGTTGTATACCGACGTTACCCAGAGATTGCAAGCAAACGACTTCTCCACATTGCCTGAGGCTCATGCATGTACATCTGGTTTGAAGTCGTTGACCACTTCCAGCACTGCTGATGCCATCGAAGAGTGTCGGAAACTCTGCAGTTGTCATGGTTACTTGTATAGCAGCGGGCTTCCTGAGTTATTTGCTGTATATGTCCCTGCCTGTACATATGAAGGAGATAATGTCGTTCTTCTTTTACAGGTTGCAAGGTTTCTTATGAAGACAGTTTCTCAACTGGAGTCTATGAAACAGCCTGTGGGAACAACCGTTTGTATGGGGAGAGTTGAACATCTGCTGCACTGTTGTTTTGATGTTCAACAAGCTGACGATTGGTTAAAGCCTACTGCGATTTTGGAAGCATTTGAAGCAAGGGCTGCCCGTATGTCTGTTGCCTGTGCTCGAAATATCAGCAAAATGCCAAGCCAGGAAGAAGGCTTTACTGAACTTTCCTCTGACCTAGTGGAGACCGCCATCGCTCACTGTCAATTAATTGTTGTTTCCAAGTTCATCGAGAAATTGAAACAGGACATACCCGGAAAGGGAGTGAAAGAACAGCTACAAATTTTATGCAATATTTATGCCCTCTTCTTACTTCACAAGCATCAGGGTGAATTCCTTGCCACTGGAGCTATTACACTGAAGCAAGCCTCACTTGCAAGTGATCAACTTAGAGTTTTTTACGCTCAGGCTCGTCCAAATGGCATTGCCCTTATTGACGCATTCAACTACACAAACCATTACCTAGGTTCTGTTCTTGGTCGTTATGATGGGAATGTGCATCCAAACCTCTACGCAAAGGCATGGGAGAACCACTCAATGATACGGTTGTGCCTGACGGCTATCGTGAATACATTCGGCCTACGTTGAAGCAACAACTGCGCACAGCGAGGCTCTGAAGGCTGTTGGCACTTTGCAAGTGTCTTGTAATTTTTGAAGTATTATAATTATTATAAATCAATAAAGCTAGAGGGGTCCCACAAGTGTGAATGCTAAATTAGCTCTTAAGGTCTATTTAATGGGATTCAATATATATAACATTAGGTTGGGCAACTTATATCATTATATACATTATAACCGATAAAAGCAGCTTATGAATGTTGAAAAAAAAAGTGTTAATATCATGATTCCCTCCTTGGAAATCCAAACAAGTAAGAAAATGTATAAAATAAAACCATTTAAGGAGTTACCTGTCCCGTATCACTGAGTAAGAGATCCCCCTATACTTCCCGCTCCAATGCAACATCTACAACGAAACTAATAAGAACTTAAAATATTAACTAATAAGAAACTACAAATATACTTTTAGTTTGAAAAGAAGTTACTTAACAAACTAAGTAATGAATTTGAATTATTTCAGCCGATCCATTGTTGCCCATTCTCCGATAACATTTCCCCACTATGTATTAATCCACAACCTACACACACAAAATTGATAATTCCTAAGTTAACTTGTAGAAACTATCATCATTCTTTTACTTCACCATATTCCAAATTGCAACTTTGTACACTTCAATAGCTATCTTAAATAATAATGGCATCCCATGATAAGCAAATCTAAATAAAACCGACCCTTTGAGAGAATCAAAACATAATTCGCCTATATCGAGCAGTTCAAGAAGCTCAAGCACCCTCTTTCTCTTTCTCTCTCTCTCTCTGAAAGTTTCAACTTTTGATTCAAGCACCAAAATGTAGAGCCATTAGACCTCAATTATGACCAAATTAATACGAATTTTAAACCTAATTATGCAAATCAAAGAAAGGGGAGATTGATTTTGAGGGATAAAACAAACTTACTTGAAACTCAACTATACGATAAGATGAAGTGTACTTGCTGGCTTCGGGAATCGTTGTAAAATATCTCAGGTGGTGCTTGAAACTCCAGCCTCGAAGACATACTTCTCTTCATCTCAAGCTTCAGACAAACCAAACAAGCAAACCAATTGTACCATAAGCAACCTTGAAAATATCTCAACGATCCCCTTTAATTGATGTTAAGTATAATAACAATAAATTCATAAATTAGAACCAATAGGGTTTAAAAATCATAAGATCTTCGAGTTGAGGAAGAGAAATGTCGAGCTAAGAATCGAGATTTTTGCCGCCGCGAGATTGACATAACTAGTTTTAGTGAATGAGAGGTAGAGCAAAAGAGAGATAGATACTCTCGAAGGAGTGTTTTATGCTTTTATGAGGCTATTTCAAATATGACAAAAACAAATGTCACAAACTATTTGAAGCTCAACTATTATTTGTGTCGTAAAATGAGATGATATTTTCAATAAAATACGATACATATATCAATTTACGTTAGATATATCTACCAAAAAGTTATTGGTTTAACAACAGTTAGAACTGTTGTTAATGGTTGCATACAAATATCGCTAATAGCCATTTTTCACGTAGTGAATCAAAGTTGCATATGATAGTGAAGAAGAACAAACAAAAGTCCTAAATCATAAGTGGACATAGTAATTAAGATCATTAGCTCTGAAACATTACATGACCAGTCTAGTAGTGTTCTCCATGGGATACATTTGTTTTAGACTTTAAGATACATTCTATTATTTTTCAGTGGATGTGTGTGCACAAATTGCAAGGTTAAGATGATCAAAGCAGGCAAGCTTCAAGTGACAATATAGTGTTTGTTATATGCGATAATAGAAATTGCAAAGCACTGTATTTTGTAAAATACAGTTTGTTATACTATATTTTACAGTATAGTAAAACTGCTGTATATTGTTTATGCTATTTGGATTGCCATGGATTCGATTGTCCAGTTCTGTAAAATATATGTGGATTGGTGGTCGCTTTGGCTGATTATACTATGGCAAGCTTCAAGTAATAATATAGTGTTTGTTTTCTGCGATAATAGAAATTGCAAAGCCCTGCAATTTGTAGAATGCAGTTTGCATCAGTATGGTGAAATTGTTGTATATTGTTTGTGCTATTTAGATTGTCGTGGATCTGATCGACCAGTTTTGTAAAATATTTCTGCGTTGGTGGTCACTTTTGCTGATTAGATTATGTTTTGGTTGTTTTAGACTTTGAGATACGGTATGTTGTTTTCCTATGGATGTGTGTTTGTACCAATTGCCAGGTTAAGATGAGCAAAGCATGTATGCAAGGTTAAGATGAGCGAAGCATGTATGCCACTGTCATCCAAACAAAAGGCTAACATATACTCACTAATCTCAAAATGGGCAGACAAAATTATAAGCATTTCTACACAAACTTTGAACTTCCGTAAGATGAAGATATCAAAGTTTTGAAGCAAGAAATAGCTTCAATTCATTTGAAACCAGATTTCTTTGACATTATCAATGATCTTAAAGTTTTAAGATCTGTGAAAGATTACGCTCTTCATTCAGTTCTTAAATAATGGATCTTCACTCTAAATCTAAAATTTATTTCTACACCCAAACTTCCAAAACAAAAGAAAAAATCAAATTAAGAGATGAATGCAGAAGTTATTCCCTCTTAAGTGTGTCCCTTAATGTCTTAAGTTCTTAAATTTTAGCGAACCCACATGTCAATACCTCAAAATATAACGTTACTTCTCAGAACCCCTATTGTTTTATTCTACTATATCGGTGTAAAATGTAAAATTTGCGCTAACCTACGTAATGAAAACCAACTAAAATCAATCGTAAATGTGTTTCTACTACGAAGTGATCATAGTGATTGAAGTGCAAGTACTAATACAATTAAGGCCTCAATGTTTCATGATCTTAGCAAGGGAATGCTTCAACATCGTTATATCGGGTCATGAATACAGAGATAAAATTATTCATATATATGGTTAAATTTGGATAACCTCATAATTGGAATTTAGATCTTATGATTGGTTGATTAATGTTTTTAATCCCAAAAGTATACAAAAGAATGTTAATAAGTTACAAAATCTTATGACAGGGACCAACAAAAATGGCAATACAAATAATTACTACCCAAAGTTACAAAATGATATCCAAGAGTTTATATTATATCTTATTGATGATTAAAGTTGAAGAAAATCACCTCATTCTACCGAAGTTTTAAGATAAAAGTCATTTCCCAATTTTTAGATGTTTCATCCTCCATCTACAATCTCCAAGCTTGGGTCTTCATCATTTTTTTCTGTAAGACCGTAAAATTAAAATGGTTAAGAGTACTCTACTAAAATACAGAATCCCCAAAAGGATATGGAGACTGTGGATAGCTTTACAGACATCAAAATAGTTATGAAGTTCTAAATTCCTATCTACACATTTGGATGCCTGTAACCTAAGTAAAAGAGAAAAGGTAAAATTAAGATTCACATATTAAAGAAGGGAATAGAAATTTTACCCACCGAAAATAAAAGGGAATAACATTCTGCTTTAGAGATTACTACAAATATTAAAGGTACTATTGATCAATTAATATCCACATTTTAGAATAATTAAAACAAATAGATTTAGGGAATGATTTATTCAAACAAAATTGGAATAGAAAAGGCTAGAGAATTTCATTTTCTCAATCGAAAATGTAAGTTACCTTTAAAGAGAGTTTTCCTCAATCGAAAATGTAAGTTATTTTTAGAGAGAGAGCTTTGGCAGAGATTCATATATGCTAAACTTTAAAACAATTTTTTTTTGAAAAACTTAATGTAGCTCATAATAGTTGAAGAAGTGGGGGTGCGGCATTGAGAGTTTCTCTTTATATATGGATTGATGGGCATTTTTTGGGGGTTTATGGATTGATTAAGATAATCATTAATCTTTATGTTGTGGAAGGAGGAGAAAAAGACTGCAAAAAGATGTAAGGGCGAGAGGAGAGAGAGATGGGGTTTGAGAAACAGAAACGGCTGAGAGTTAAATAAATTTTAACTTACCTGTAATCCTTCACAACTCCACCAACACATAACCGATTCGCAGAAGTATCAAAAAGATCAAGGGCCTACAAATTTTAGGAATTAATTATGCCTTATATCAAATAATTATTTAAACAAATTCAATTGTTGAAGGGTTAATAAATTCTAACTTACCTGTAATCCTTAACAGCTCCACCAACACGAAATCGATTCGCAAAAATATCAAAAAGATCAAGGGCCTACAAAATTTAGGAATCAATTATGCTTTATATCAAATAATTACTGAAACAAAATCAACTGATTACAGATCAATTACATCCTAATCTCTAATTAGAAACACTATGTCTATATAATGGAAATAACTAAGTCTAAATTGAAATTACCTTTCCGAGTTTGCATAAAGATATGAACATCTGAAAATCGGAAAAAATGAGGAAGATCACCAGTTTCCTAAATTAAGAGATAGAAGCAATCAACTTTCTGATAATATGCAAAAGACAATTATATTAGTTTACTTAATTAGCAGATAAACAGTAAGCATAAGAGAATAAGATAGAGAAAGAGATCAATGGCGAAGATGTTTATAAGGATCGAAGAATCAAGACAACATATCAAAATGAGAGAGAGCACCTTACATAGAAGTCTACAAAAAAAATATTGACACTAACCATGCCTTAACTCAACATATTAGCGTCAAATATAATTCCAATAGCACTTCTAAATTATCAAACAGAAACTGAAGCTTAGCCTACTAATTTTGATACATTAATTTCATATGCCTCAATTATGAGAGAGAGAGAGAGAGTACTTTATGTGGAAGGATTTGGAGTAGTTTTTTTATATATTGGAGGTGGTGAGGTGATTGAGAACATATGCATCATAAGAAATCAAGAAACAATGGAATCCAAAATACAACTAACCTTAAACTAGAGCTACAATATATAATTCCAATAACACTTTTTAAATTATCAAACAGAAATTGAAGCTTAGCCAACTAATTTTGATACATCAATTTCATAAGCCTCAATTGTAAGAAAGAGAGAGTACCCTATGTAGAAGGATCTGGAGTAGTATGCATCATAAGAAATCAAGAAACAATGGAATCCAAAATATAAATTATCAAACAGAAACCGAAGCTTAGCCCACTTATTTTGATACATCAATTTCATAATCCTTAATTATGAGAGAGAGAGTGAGTACCCTATGTAGAAGGATCTGGAGTAGCCGTCAGCTACAATTGTCAGCACATACCGGGAAAGCCAAAAAATACTAAGATAAAACTGGTTATGCCAGACCTGGAATATAAAAGATGGAAAGAATTCAATTTTACCTTGAATTGGGTGAAACGACTCAAAGAACTGATTCATCAAACAAAATTAGAGTGGCATATGGGAATCAATTATGGGAGATTTGAGGAGAGTGGTTCAATGGTTAAAAGAAGAAAGAGAGAGTTACAGAAGAAAGGAGAGATACGAAAGAGAAAGTATCATTTCATATATAATTTAAAAGAATTATTACCCTCTAATTAATTAGAGGAGAAATCTTAATTCCCCTTCCACCGCCACGAAGGACAAAGCTCACCACGCGGAACAATCGTCGTCGCCACACGGGACAATCGATGTCACGTAAAACAAAACTGAGATTTATAATATAGATATGAAATATATATATATATGTGGGTGATGTATATGTTAAAGATAATAATGGGTACCTGGACCTGTAAGTAGGTCGATCGTGAAGAGTGTTTGTGTAGGATCAAACCCTCATTTGTAGATTTGTAGTTAATATGGAGGCTTCACCTGTTAATGAGGCATCGACCTCTGGTCGATCGGCATAGTCTGAGATTGTAATATCTAATAGGGATGAAGAAGTAGGGGTTGTTCAAATTCTAGATTTCCCTGGAAAATTAGTAACCTACCTTCTAAATTTTAATGTGTTCAAAGAGTTTGTAAAGCCAAGGCTTCAGTAGGGGAAGATAGGGTAGTTGTGTAGAACATGCCGGTAGGCATTTTAGAAGTTGCATCGTAATAACTGGAGAGGAATACTTTTTTCTACTTGCTAATTTGGAGAAGGAGAAAAGACATAGGGGTTTAGACGAATCGATCTCTTTGGAGTACTTCGACGAAAATGTCCACGGCGACTTGGCACAGGGCTTTTTGTGTTACCTATCTCAGTTCGAGTACGGGTTGAGTCTTTCCCTTAGCAATTTAGCAAAAGGGATTATGAACATCATCAGGGTATGTCTTGTTCAGTTGAACGGGAACATGTGGGAGGTGATAAATTTTTGTGAATTTCTGAATAAGTTGTGGGAGGAGGAAGAGATAGAGAGGAGGATGTCTTGCAGTTTTATGGGGTACAAAAATTTTCTATAATTGGAGGGGCATATTTATTTGCGAGTTCGACTCGGCCTTGTTTCTTCGATCTAAACTCGGCAGGTCGATCATGGAACTTCTGTGTAGAACTGTAAAACAAAGTAAGTATAACAATGTATAATGTATATGATTGATATGTTGAAACTGTATGTTACTCCGCTGATGATAATACATTGTTGATCGACAGGTCCTCAATTAAAGGTGACGAGGAAGAAGTCTCTGTTGGACATTGTTGCTCATAAAGGGACAGAGCTCGAGGTTGTGTTGAAAGAACTTGGCATTAGCAGAAAGAAATATGCTAACAGCCGGTCTGAGAAAGTTTAAAAGTCTCAATCAATGAGGCTAATGGCGGGCGCTGAGGACAACAATAAAAGGGGAACTAATGGGAAGAGACGAATGAACTTTCTCAAGGCCTCTGGAGTGGATTTCGCAGGTGTACTAGAGTCTACTATGTCGAGCAAGATAGCTCAGGCATTTCCAAAGAAGAAGATGTTAAAGCGTGGTTTGACCTCAGGAACTACAGGAAGTGGTGAGGTCGAAGGAGGGGCAAAAAAGGGAAGGGTCGAGCCTTCTGAACTAATAGGGGCGAAGGTCATAGAGGATCGACCTGTTATAAGTGATGAGCTGAACGAGGTGGAGGAAAGGGCGAGGTTTGCAACTTTCAATGGGGGGGAGGAGATGAGCAAAATGGTAAGTTCATTTGTTTGAATATGTGATAAAAAAATTATAGTGATTTGAGCTAACAGTGAGGTTGACGTTCTTTGTTTTCGTAGGCTGCTCGTTGATGATGGGGATATTCCTCGAGGTTGAGGAGGAAAAAATTGAGCTGAAGAAGGGAAAGGTCAAGCTTGAGAAGAAGGTAACTCGACTGAAAGCTGACTTGATTAAGGAGAAGAAACGGTTGGAGGCCCTGAAAGCTTCTCAAGTGGTAGAGATTAATGATCTTTTAGCGAAAGCGAGAAGGAATATGGAGGAGGTGGTAACTGAGCACGACAGACTCGGACGCTACCTTATAACCAAGGGGTATTCTGAATATGAGGTGAATGCCATTATGGCAGACACCTATGTTGAAGAGGAGGAAGATGATGAGGTGGAAGATATAGTTGTTGGAGTTATGGACGGGTTGGACGGTGTCTCTCCCCAAACGGTGCGAGACAACCAGGAAGATGACAATGAGCGTCTAGAGAGAAGAAATAAGAAGGCATAGTAGAATGTTGACTCTGTGATTGTATGAATGGTTTGGAATGTTTTAATCTGATGGAATATTATTTGTTGGATAGAATTTTGTATGTTAAGGCCCTTTTGTAAACTCTGTTGTAGGAACGTAAGGAAATGTGCGTCAGAATAAAAAATTTAAAGACTAAGCTCCCTAAGGAGAGAGATGCCTCAGTGTCCCTGTTGTCTTCGCAAGCAGAGCTACAGGTTAGAAAAGAGTAAGAAATATTTGACTTGTATGCTTCATTAGTCTAGAGCTACAAAGTAAAGTGTAGGGACAGACCAAAAACCTGCTATCAGTTTATGGGCAATGACACTCAATGGTGTATAGAAAATAGTAAAATATTAACAAATTAAAATATAGATAATGTGTACCTTAGAATTGGAAGTATGTGTTATTGTCCATCCAACTGAGATTGTACTTCAACCTTAACTTTAGAAGTAGTTTCACAAAGTAGATGTCAAAAAATATAAATTGTATCATAAATGAGTTTTATGTATTGAGTGACTATTCGGAATCAAACTTGATATGTTGTATCTATGATTTGCAGGTTGAATTGGAGTCAGCTCACTTGTGCGAAGATGAGATACGCCAATGTAACCAAGAATTTGTGGAGGAGTTTGATAGGATGAGAGAGGCGAATGAAGACAGAGAAGATTAACATGTAAAGGTACACTTCAAGTTTGTTGATGCAACCCAAACTACTGACGACCTTGCTCGAAAGATTGAGGAGAAGGATGCCGAAATTAGTAAAGGGTAAAAAGAGCTTGTGGAGATGAAAGAACATGTAGCAAAGCTTAAAAGCCATAATGATGTGCTGATGGCAAAGAGTAGGGATGCTAACTTGGCTCGATACCGTATATAGGCATTAGAAAAACTAGAGGAAGGGTTAAGTTATTCTATGGCCAGTCTGAAGGACCAAATGATCAGCAAAATAAGCGATCAGGAGTAAACTCAAGCTGGAGCGATTGAAGAAGAAAATGGTCGAGAAAAATAGTAAGCTGAAGAAAGCTCGAGATGACCTATCAACCTCTGAAGATGTGGTTTAGTAGTTGACTACAGCCTTAACTGCTAAAGATATGGAGTTTCAGATGGTACAACAGAAGTGTAATGAGCTGAATAAAAGGGTGGCACAATTAAAGACCGAATTGGCGTAGGCCAATTCGCGTGCCAGAAATGCCGAGGCTGAAGAGCGCTCGAAGAAGAATAAAAGTGATTTCAAGGTTTCCCTTGTGAAAGAGGATGTAGTTAGCCTATCAACTCGAATAAGAGAGCTAGAGAGGATTGTAGCTTAAAATAAAGGTCATGTGCAAAAAGAAAATGAGTGGTTAAGGGAGTGCAAAAGTAAGTTGGACGCTGCTCTTACCAGGGAACAAGGATTAGTGCGGACTATCAGGGGTAAGGAGATTTTGATTAGGAAGCAAGATGAGTTGTTAAAGAAGTCTCCTGTTGGGGAAGATTTAAATAGGGAAGTTGAGGAACATCGTGATCAGGTAACGGATTTGAAGGCGATTAATCAGGCAGAATCAGCTAAAGCTGACAAGAAGGCGATAAAGAACATCGCGTTCACAGCTTGAATAAATAGTGAAATGGAATGGCAAGAAGAACGGTATAATAGGTTGCATAATCATCTTCAGATGGCGAGAAAATTTTTCTAAGGCGGTCATGCCTAAGGCATCGCGCTCAGAATTGATAATGGTTGTGATCGCCTATTTTATAGAGGAGGTAAAATAAAAAGGCTTGAGTTAGAGAGAGATACCTTGAACAACTGTTTGTCAGAAAGGGGATATATTTCCAGAGCTGATATAGATCGAGGAAATTATATGAACTCCATGGAAACGGAGTTAGGCTCTCGACCTGCTGAATTAGAAGAACAGGGCAGGATTGTTGAAACTGCTCGAGCTCAAAATTTTATGGTTGGTCATCCTCCTGTTATAGAGGAAAGCATAGTTGACCTCCCAACAGCAGAAAAGAATCAATTCTAGCATTTGTATAAGTAACCTGAAAAAAGTATCTATCGCAGACATATGGAGATATGAAAGCTATTTTTCCCTTTGTTTTATCTTATGTCTGGTAGAGTTCTTTGATTGAAAACTAGTATTATCTTCGTTTTAATCGCAGAGTATAGTAGAGTCGGTTAAATCAAGTGTTATCCTTATTTGAACCTGTATAATGTTGCAACCATATTGAGTGAGATGAAAGTTAGTTTTACCTTTGCTTTATCTTTTATCTGGTAGAGATCCTCGATTAAAAGCTAGTATTATCTTTGTTTTAATCTTAAAGTATAGTAGAGTCGGTCAAATTAAATGGTATCCTTATTTTAACCAGTATAATCTTGTTTCTATATTGGGTGAGATGAAAGCTAGTTTTACCTTTGTTATATCTTATGTCTGGTAGAGTTCCTCGATTAAAAACTAGTATTACCTTTATTTTAATCTCGGAGTATAGTAGAGTTGGTCAAATCAAGTGTTATCCTTGTTTTAACCAGAAAAGGGGTCGATTAAAAGCTAGTATTACCTATGCTTTAATCTATGTATGTCTACGTAAGTAGAGAGTCAAGTGGGAAAAAACTTAGAAGTTTTCATTGAATTGAAAAGGATGTACATTGGATGGAGATGAAAATCTTACTTTTGGAATGGAAAAGCGATAATTTAAAATGGAGTAGTGAGGGACTTAATGATAGTACTGTTATAGTCACCTAGTATTCCAAAGGTTTGAGATGTGAACTCCTTCTTCTGTCATGAGGTAATATGATCCCAGGCCTGTGAGACCTATAATAAGGAATGGACCCTCCCAATTTTCTACTAGTTTCTCGGCATGAGGCTCTTTTCTGTGTTGAAGAATTTGTCTGAGGACGAGATTGTCGATTTGAAAAGTATGGCTTCTGAATCGTCTGTTGTATGACTTGGCCAGCATATGGAGATATCGACCTATGCAAGCAATGGCGCGCCCCCTGGTCTCATTGATCTAATTAAGGTTGTAGGCCAATTCAAACTCGTTTTCTTCATCAGTTAGCTCATGATCTCTCACTGGATGATGGTATTCTGAGGGAATGACGGCCTCGGTCCCATATGCAAGGATGAATGGGGTACAGTCGGTTGATTGACGTGGAGTGGTACGATATGCCCATAAGACATGAAGAAGTTCTCGAACCCAGTTCCCTTTTTTGTAAGAGTAAAGCCTTTTCTTGAGTCTATCCATAATGGTTTTGTTGGCAATTTTGGCTTGGCCATTGCCATGAGGGTAGTAGGGGTTGGATGGTGAGTGGCTGATATTGTGTTTGTTGAGGAAAGCTATGACTTTTTCTTCAATGAATTGTGACCCATTATCGATGCGAATTAGGTAAAGGTATCCAAACTGAGTAAGGATGTGTTCCCAGATAAAAGAGATGACCTCTTCTTCTCTGGTTTGACAGAGTGGAACTATCTCTATACATTTTGTAAAATAATTTGTAGCTTTGAGTATCGGCAGTTACCTGGAGAATTAGGAAATTCACCGACAAGATCGAGTATGCATCTTTTGAATGGCTAAAACACCTTGCTTGTATGCAGTTCGAGCGCAGGGACGGATATTATTATTCCATGTCATTGACATATATTACATTTGCGTGAGTACTCTTCTGCTTGCTTCCGCATGCCCGACCAGAATACTCCTTGTGTAATAGTTTTGTTTGTGAGTAATCGGCCTGCGACGTAGGAGCCACAAGTCCCTTCATGTAAATCGCGAAGCATCTCACCCGCTTTCTTTCTGGAGATGCACTTTAGGTAAGGCCCTATGACTAAATGGTGGTATAAAAACCATTTTGATTTGTGTAGCGCTTTGAGTTATCGATCAGCTGTCGACATTCCTTTGGATCTGCTGGAAGTGGTCCGTTCCATTTATTTTTGATACCGAGGAAGGCTAGGAAGGGCTTTCGTCAATAGTCATCACCCCTTTATCGCCCCCAGTGTTGATCATGCATACAGAAATACGATCAATGTTGGGGGTTAAAATTACTTCGATCTAGAGATATCGAGCTTCTGCTCCCAGGACCCTGGCTAGATATGCCAAGGAATCGGCGTGTCTATTTTCACCTCGAGGAAGATAATCGAGAGTTGCTTATGCAAACTTGCTCATCCTATCTGCAACGAGGACTGCATGTTCAATCATCTTGTCATTCTTCTTATATTGCTCAGAGTAATGGTGGATGATGAGTAGTGAATCTATGTAAACTGAGAGTTCTAGAACACCGAGCTTAAGTGTGAGGTCGAGTCCATGAATGAGAGTTTCATATTCGGTGACATTGTTAGATGCTTTAAAATCCAAGTGGATTAATTTCTCAATTCAGTCATTGGAAGGGGTAATCAATACAATTCAAATTCCTAACCCTGCAGGTCCAGCTGATCAATCTGAAAGAAGTCTCCACCCTTTTCTTGTAATCCATTCAACTCACTCGTCAAATGCTTTGGGAGGTAGATCTTCTGTAAGTTACTCTGTAAGGTCAAGATCGTACTCCTCCCACTCGAAATCTTCCACTAGAAAATCCATGAGAAAATTAGCAACGGCCTAACCTTTTATGGAATGACGTTGTTCCAACTTGATATCATGTTCTCCCAAATTGACTGACCATTGTTGCACTCTCCTTAATTTTTCTTTTTTTTTTTACAGAACCTCTCAGAGTGGTTAGTTTGTCATGACTTTGACTGAATGAGCTTAGAAGTAGTGCTTAAGTTTCTGTGAAGTATAAACAAGAGTTAAAAGAAGTCTCTTGATTTTAAAATACCTCGTTTCCGCTGGAGTGAGGGTTTTGCTGATGAAGTAGACTGGCTTCTCAATTTTCCCATCAAGTCGAATAAGAACCAAACTTATTAAAGTATTTGTAACTGCTAGGTAGATGATCAGTTATTCCTTATCTATTGGGGTGCTCATTATGGGAGAACTCCCCAAATAGGTTTTGAGATCCTGAAAAGCTACTTCTCATTCTGATATCCATTTGACCTCTACATTTGCCTAAACTTTTTCTCGTTTGGTATAACCAAAGAGTAGATGGAACCGCCAACGACATTGGTCTAAAGATTTTAAAACGAATTGGTTGATTGCGGCAATCTTGCCAGCAAGTTTTTATATGTCTTTCATCATATTTGGAGATGGCATGTTGAGGAGAACCCAAATTTTATCTGGATCAGCCTCAATAACTTTTTTTCTAATGAGATAGCTGAGAAATCGACCTGAATGTACTCCAAATTGACATTTATTAGGATTGAAGCGCATCTTGTAAGATCAAAGAATGTTAAATATTGTGTTGAGATTTATAATGTGGTTGGCTGACTATATGCTCTTGCACAAGAGATCGTCAATGTAGACTTTTACAACTTTCCCAAGATGTTCTTTGAACATAGTAGTCATCAACTGCTGATAAGTCACGCCTACATTTTTGAGATCGAAAGGCATGACTTTATAGTAGTGAAATCCTCTTTCAGTGATGAAAGTGATCATTTTTTTATCTTCTTCTAAGAGCGGAATTTGATTGTACCCAGAAACAGCGTCTAACATAGATTGGAGTTCGTGACCTGCAGTGGAATCAAGGATTTGATAGATGTTGGGAAGAAAGAAACTGCCCTTTGGAGTGTGTTTATTTAGATCTGTAAAATCTATGCAAATTTAAACTTTTCTATTCTTCTTTGGGATAACGACGATGATGGATATCTCATCTGGATATTTGGCTTCTCGAATGAATCCCACTTTGATCAATTTCTCAATCTCCATGTTAACTTCATCTCGAAGTTGAGGTGATAGTCGTCTTTGTTTTTGTTTAACCGCCGTGGTGTTGATGTTGATGGCCAATTTGTGACATGCCTTGGCCGGATCGACCCCAGGCATCTATTCGAAAGTCTACATAAAAATGTCTCAATTTAGTCGAAAGAACTGAATAAGAGCATCTCTATCATGCTGAACCAGCTTAGTACTGATGAAAGTACCTCTACTAGGTCCATCAATGTTGATATATTTTATAGGTTCTTCTGTGGAAGGTTGATCATCAAGGTGATCAGCTTTCTGTAATTGCTATGCAGCGTATCTTTTTGTGGTATCTAAAATTGTTGAGACAGTATTTTTGCAAGCTCGAGAAAGCTTTTGGCTACCCTTAATTTCATAGATACCATCATTGTATTTGAAGCGGAGTGCTTGATGATAGGTGGAAGAGATTACTTCTATGTTATGAATCCAGCAGCAGCCCATAATCCGGAGAAAACAAGATTTAGTGTTGATTACGTAGAAGATAACATCAATGGTGGCTGGTCTTACGGTAATAGGTAGGATAATCTTACCTACTCGGTCTTCTTTAGAACCATTGAATCCACTAATATCGGTGTCGCTCGAAATAACTCGATCGGCCAATTTCATTTGGTCTATAGTACCTTGAAAGAGAATCTTAATACCGCTTTAAGTATCGATCATCATTGTGTGCATGACAACCTTTTTCATCTTGAGCATTATGACTAATGCATCACGATGTGGAAATTTTACATGACTAATGTCGTAATCTTCAAATGAGTTCCCAAGCCGGCGATTACTCGACCTAAGAAGAAGCTTAGCTTCTTTGTTTAAAGGTGTGAGATCAGAGCATTCTGATAGTCTCATGTACTTTAATCAGCAAGAGTTAGTGATTTGATAGATTTCGATCATGTTGTTGTGGTACATATGGTAGTGATGTTTCTCCTCAGCTTGATCTTTGACCTGGACGACTTCAAGCTACTTTTTATAGTTGTCATCCTTGTATGAATCCAGGTTGATAATATATTCAAACATCCATCCCGCTTTGAAAATGTATTCCAGCAACCTCTGTAAAGCATAGCAATTGTTAATAAAATGATGGTTTACCTTATGATACATGCAGTACGGGCGGTTCCCGATTGGTTCCAATGGTTGAGAGAAGCATTAGAGCTTATCCTTGGAGGAGATTGGAAAAATTGTGGAGATTTAAACATTCATCCTTAGGAGGACCATTTGGGTAGTGTACCGCCTTTCCGAAGGTTGCCAATGTTTCCCTTGGAGCATTTTTGATCACCCAGATTCTCCTTTGGTTCAGTGCTTTGATCTGTAGATGAACCCTTCGTGGTTATGATGGATTTAGTAGATTTATGCCTTACGGACATCATCCTTTCTAGGTCGACGTAACTATTGACCTTGGTGATCATATCTTCCAAGGTTGTAGGTTTATTGAGGAAGAGGTGTTCTTTGGTCTTGCAGTCGAGTTGAAACGCGTTGGTGAAAGCAGTAACAACTATTTTCTGATCGAGATTGCCTACTTTATGCGCGAGCTCCAAAAACTTCTTCGCAAAGGCCTTAAGCTTCTCTCTGTGTGACTATTTATGACTGATAAGTGAATATAAATTCTCCTCTTTATCTTTGTTGTGAGCATACGTCATAATGAATTTTTTCTGCAGCTGGTCAAATGTGTGTATGGAGCCTTCAGGTAAAGAGTGGAACCACTAGAGCGGTTCTTTCTGTAAACTTGTTGTGAAAAAATGGCAGAGGATGTGGTTAAGGTTGGAATACTACCTCAATGAATCATGGTACGCAGAAACTGCGGTTCTTTCCTACGCAGAAACTTGGGAGGTTTCTGGCAATTGATCACGATCCCTTGTTGGAGGAACCTGTTGAGTGTTTTGCAGAGCTTGTAAGGCAGTCTGCATGGCTTTCATCTGGTCTTTATGTCATTTGAACGTTGTCAAACGAGCTTGTCTCTCGGCTTCGAGCCCTTTCTCACAGAGCTCTCGGTCAAGATTTATTTGACATTCAAGCTCATTGTGCTTCTCTATTTCGGCATAAAGATTTGCCCGTTGTTCCGGCTTAACTGAAAAATTAAGCTGGATTCCGGTTGCTGGTCGTCTGGAAGTTACCATGATTAAAATTTGTAGTAGAGTGAATGTATGCCTTAGGATATCGTAGAAATGTCTTCTTTCCCACAGACGGTGCCAAATGCAATGGCTTAATTCTGTGAACTCGAGATGGTTTGGAATTAGCTCTTACCCCAATGTTCATGTAACAAAAACTAACATGAAATAAGAAATGACACAGGTAATTTAACGTGGAAAACCTCAGAATAGGTAAAAAAACCATGACCTCGAGTTGGGGATTTTTGTAATAGTGACCTTTATTGCTTGAGGCCGATATCTTATCATAAGTGATCTCTTGACTTAGATAAACTTGATCTTGTAAATAAGAAGTTTTGATATTTTGGGAATCTAGAAAATGTAGTTTTATAGGTGATTTCTCATGTATTTTTTTGGTCCATATCTCTTCTGAAACTTCTTCTTTATATAGGCCTTCTCCATAGTTCTTCATCGTGCTGAAGCACGATCTCCGAACAATGTGGTTAGTGGCGGTTGAATGAGTAACTCTTGAGTTCGTGAGAGACATGTATCTTTGACTTGATCATGTTTTACGGTTTAAGCTCGACCCACGTTCCTCATCAGTTCCTAGAGTAGGTGTCGATGTTTGACTGTTGATGTCACGTGTAGAATGTGTGAGTCTGACATGGAGGTAGTTCGAACTGGAATAGCTCAATTTGGGGATAGATTGAGGGATAGGCCCCTACAACAATAACAGCCCCACATAAAAAGCATACATTAAACAGTACAAAGTATAAAATACAAAATTAAACACCATTTGTTCATAAATATATTAGACTTAACCCCCTCTGTTTGTAAACAACATAAGCTTTAGTCCTTTCTCTTTGAAATTTGATTCATAGACTAAAATCATTAATTTTTTAATTAAGATTGTAACTAAGCTTGTAGTAGTGTTAAATTACATTTGTTTGTGTTTCAGAACCACCTCCTATGGCTAAATTATCATTGTTTATTTATTTTTTTAGAACCACCTCATATTGGAGAGGAAGTAGGAAAATTGGTTGAAACTCAGATTGGAGAGGAAGAAAATCAATTTATAGAGAGAGGGAAGCTCAGATTGGAGAGATAGAGAGAGAAAAAAATGGTTTTGGCTGCAACAACGAACAACAGTCGACAGTTGTGCATTATCTGATAACTGCAGGTAAGTATCTTGAGGCGGTGATTTATTATTTGATTTTTATTTTTTATTTATTTTAAATTCTAAAAGGGAAAACTTGTCTTTAATATTTGTTGATTCAGACAAATGTGGGTCAATTGGGTCAACTACGGTCAATTGTAATTGACCATGGTCAAACTGCAAATAAAGGACTATAATTGCATTTTTGTTAAATGGCGTGACTTAAGTCAAATATTCATATAAATATCAGTACATAAGTCAATTTAACTCCAAAAACATACCTAAAGAATGTCGCTTAGTATAAAATCTGAGACTGAGGAAACACGCTTCTTCATTGTAATCTCCATCAAAAGCCTGAAGTTTTTGTAGTTTATGGGTATCAGCAAATCCTCGATTTTATCCAGTTTTGTCAGCTCCAACAAATCAGTGTCATCATCTAGATTACGATTAATCGCAGAACTAGCTATAACCACTTTTGATAGAAAAATTCAAAATAAAGAACTAATCTTCACCAAAAGAAAATAATTATCGAACCAAGCAAGGAGGCGCGCAAGATCTTCTTGAAGATAGTTGAAGCCTCTCTAAAGGTGCAAGAGAACTCAGCAGCACTATCTCTGGGATTCAACCAAGCTAGACCAATTCTATCACTATGTGCTTGCACTGCACAAAGTGATCAAGTTTGCTTCAACTTTCCTCATTGCGCAAAAAATGAAAAGAAAGAAATTGAGAAAGAAAAAGAACTTGTTTGTTTTTCTCTGTGTCTTACTCACATAAGAGAACTCTATAAATATGAGTCTAAAAATTGTCCAATTCTAAAACTACTTTATTAATACATAAGTATTTATATCAAAATAAGTCACACTTAATCCTCAATAATGATATAACCAGTTATAGACTCTAACAGGCATAGAAGTCCAAGAGGTTGTATGTTCCAGACCCAAACCCACTAAGCCCACTCCACACGACCGCGGCAAGTTTGCAAAGTGCTAAGTGAGCCTAATAAAATGCCAAAAAGTGCCTCAAACGCCCATTCGCCCACGCGCGCGTGCGTGTGGGAGTCGCGCTCGATGCGAGGCATCTCGCTAGAGTGCACACACTCCTAGACTAGATTTTAAATCCAACTAAACAATAGAGATATAAAAACTAATAGAAATTACTTTTTATTTCCAATGTGGGATAAAACATTTAAAGCCATATTTTGAATTTAAAATAATTCCAACAATCCCCCACTTGTTTTAATTTAAAAATAACAAACATAATTTCCCCCATAAGTTTAAATAAATCAAAAACAAATAAATAAAAATTTAAGCATAAAGGAAAATCATGTGCATATGTTTAGGTGTCTTTTGGACTGGAACCTATACATTGTAAAACATGTCAAAGTTTATCATGTCAAAAGTTAGTGGAGTGCCCTTAAACTCAAATTGACATAACATATTAGTAGATTTAAGCCTTGAACTAATAATCCTATTTGATAAACATGACATGTCGTACACACATAATTTTTAGAGAAACAAATAACTTTTGAGCTCAGCACTATAAAGTCCGTGCTTAATCCCTTTCTACTAAGTGCTCTAGAGACAGTATATCATCTCATAGGAACTGACTAGATTCCACACTTAGAGAGGTGAGTTTACCAAAAGTAATCTGTAAACACTCCAATCCAAATGGATCTTTTAAACTCATTAAGAGAACAATCCCAGCCTTACACGTTTTACAAAATAAAAAATACTAGAACCATAGGAATAGGACTTTAAATAAATAGAAGTGTTTACTACAAATTGTTAACTCACGAGTTTGTTTTCCCATTGAACCTCTACAGGTTGGGTTTCCACTCGGAGAAACTATGTACAGACTTGCAATCCCATTCTCCTCGATGTCGAACAAATCATGTCTCTCCCAAGGCCTTTTAATAGAGGATCTGCCAAATTTTCTTTGGACTTCACATATTGAACGGTCATGAATCCGTTCATAATAATCCCCCTGACATGATTATGTTTCAGACAAATCTATCTTGATTTCCCATTATAAGTCTCGTTGTATGCTTGCAGCAATGTAGCCAGATTATCACAATAAATTGTGATTGTCGACATAGGCTTTTTCCAGATGGGAATATCAAACAACACTGATTTCAGCCACTCGGCCTCTTCTCCCGCAGAAGATAAACTAATGAAATTTGATTCCATAGAGGAATGAGTTATGCATGTTTTCTTTTTGGATCTCCAGGAGATCGCACCTCCAGCTAAGGAAAAAATCCATGCAGTAACTGATTTTAACTCGTCTGGATCCGAGTTCCAAGTCGCATCACTGTACCCTTCAAGTACAGCTGGATGTCTCCCATAATGTATCCCATAACCCATTGTATCCTTAAGGTACCTTCAAACTCTGTATAATGAATCCCAATGCTCTTTACCTGGGTTACTTGTGTACCTGCTCAATTTTCCAACTGTATATGCAAGATCCGGTCTTGTACAATGCATAGCATACATTAAGCTACCAATGATTTGGGAGTACACAAGTTGAGCTATAGGTTTACCTGCATTCTTCTGTAACTTTATGTTTTGATCAAATGGAGTAGAAGAAGGTTTAGACTCATATTGATTAAATCTTCGCATAACCTTCTCGATGTATTTGGATTGCGTAAGGGCAATCCCATTATTGCTCCTGATAATTTCAATTCCCAGAATTACATCAGCCTCGCCAAGATCCTTCATATCAAACTTTGAAGACAAGAAATTCTTCTCATTTAAGACTTGGTCATTATCGGTTCCAATGATAAGCATGTCATCGACATAAAGAGATATAATGACTCCACTGCTTTCATTAAACTTGCTATAGACACAGATATCACCACCATTAACATGAAAACCATTAGCAATCAACATTGTTCAGAACTTGTCATGTCACTGCTTAGGAGCTTGTTTTAGTCCATAAAGAGATTTGATCAACTTACATACCTTTTTCATATTATTATCCAGAACAAACCCCTCTGGTTGAACCATATAATTTTTTTTGTTAAGATCTCCATTCAGAAAAGCGGTCTTTGCATCCATATTATGTATGACCAGATTGTTCAATGATGCAATAGCTATCATTAGTCTTGTTGTGAAGATTATTGCCACAGGTGCATACGTATCGAAGAAATCATAACCCTCTCGTTGCTTGTATCCTTTTGCCACCAAACGAGCCTTGTACTTATCAATTGAACCATCGGGTCTAAGTTTCCTCTTGAATATCCACTTACATCCAATCGGTTTTCTCCCCGAAGGTAGATCCACTAATGTCCATGTATTATTGGACATTATAGAGTGATCTCATCATCAACTACTTCCTTCCAGAATATTGTGTCATTCGAACTCATTGCCTCAGAATAAGTACTAGGATCCTTTTCCGTCATGAGAACATAATTAGGACCAAAGATTTTAGGTATGCGAGGTCTAACACTTCTACGAGGTTCTACCGGTATAATAGTTGCATTGCTTTTCTTTTGTGAACTCGAAGACTCGCCCCCACAGTTTCCTTATCCTTCTTTAAGTGGAAAGATGTTCTCAAAGAAATTAGCATTTGTTGACTCAATAATAGAATAAGGTACTGAAGATTCCAAATTCAGAAATCTGTAAGCCTTGCTACTCATAGAATAACCAACAAAGACGCCATCCAACCCTCGCGGTCCAACTTTTAGAAACTGAACTTGTGGGATTTAAGCATCCCCAGACTTTGAGATATTTCAAATTAGGCTTTCTCCCTTTCCATACTTCATAAGGAGTCTTTCCAATTGCTTTATGAGGAACCCGATTCAAAATGTGACACGACGAAAGAAGAGCTTCGCCCCATAGATTAGATGGAGCTCCCGAACTGATAAGCATGGAATTAACCATTTCTGTAATGGTTATATTGATTCATTCCGCAATGTCGCTCTGTTCTGGTGTCCTTGGAGCAGACATTTGATGGTGCACCCCTTCAACTTCATAAAATTCTTGCAGACCCGTGAATGTGTATTATCCCCCTCTATCGGTCCTAAGAGTCTTTATCTTACAATTGTGAAAGTTCTCGACTTTATCTTTGTACGTTTTAAACTTGTCAAAGGCTTCATCTTTAGTCCTTAAAAGAAAAACATAAGTATATCTCGAAGCGTCGCCAATGAATGTAATGAAATATCTCTTTCTATTTCTGGACAGAACATCCGTCATCTCACAGATGTCTGAATGTACAAGATCTAAAACCTTTGATGATCTCTTAACAAATCTAAAAGAGGTTCTAGTAACTTTACATTTGTTGCATATTATGCATTTTTCGTGAGTCTGATTGTGTTTTGGAATTAATCCATTACTTGCCATCGATTGAATCGATTTAAAG
Organism: Kingdonia uniflora; assembly: GCA_014058105.1. Taxonomy (NCBI): domain Eukaryota; kingdom Viridiplantae; phylum Streptophyta; class Magnoliopsida; order Ranunculales; family Circaeasteraceae; genus Kingdonia; species Kingdonia uniflora. The sequence goes on from JACGCM010001029.1 coordinate 46,085, forward strand.
TTTACATAGCCCAATCTACCATGCCACAATTCAGAGGACTTAAGAATATACGTAGAAACGGATTCATTCATTACATTCAATTTAAACATTCCAGAAACAGAATAACCCTTACCCACAAAATTATCATTTTTTGTAAGGATAATTTTGTCAGATTCAAAGTTTGCATCAATTTTCATGCCAGCAGAAACAATTGAGTCGGCAAAAACTTAAAATTCTTATACCTGCTCCAGAATTGGTTTAGAATAAACCATAACATAGTCTATGTAGTTACTAACTTGAAACTTGTTGGTGCTAGTTTTATTAGCAACATACACAGTCCTAATACCTTCCCATAAGGCTTTTGCATTATTAGTATTTTTCTTAAATTAATTATATAGAGCATCTGTATAAGAGAATTAAGAATATGGTGACGACACAAATAGTTATCATCTTTCCATTTCTGAATTTTCTCTAGCCCCTTTTTAGCAGCATCGGACACAGCTTCAGCAGGTGTAGTGAGACAAATATCATAAAGAACATAATAAATTTTGAGTTGTTTCAGTAAAAACACCATCTTATCCTCCCAACGATAAAAATTCTTTCCATCAAAACGGGTCGAGTCATTTGAAAATAATCCCATCGAATTGGTTGATACAATAGCCAAGGAGTTAAATTCATAGGTCAAATTCTTTGAGATATCTTCAAATTGTTAGAAAAATTCAAAATAAAGAACTAATCTTCACCAAAAGAAAACAATTACCAAAGAAAGCAAGGAGGCGCGCAAGCGCTTCTTGAAGATAGTCGAAGCTTCTCTAAAGGTGCAAGAGAACTCGGCAGTACTATCTCCGGGATTCAACCAAGCTAGACCCATTCTATCACTATGTGTTTACACTGCAGAAAGCGATCAAGTTTATTTTACCTTTCCTCATTGTCCAAAACATGAAAAGAAATAAATTGAGAAAGAAAAAGAACTTCTTTGTTTCTCTGTGTCTTACTCACATAAGAGAACTTTATAAATAAGAGTCTACAAACTGTCCAGTTCTAAAGCTGCTTAATTAATACATAAGTATTTATATCAAAATAAGTCACACTTAATCCCCAATAATGATATAACCAGTTACAGACTCTAACAGACATAAAAGTGCTAAGTGCGCCTAATAAAACTCCAAAAAGCACCTCAAACGACTATTCGCCCATGCGTGCACGAGTCGCGCTCGATGCGAAGCATCTCGCTAGAGTGCACACACTCCTAGAGTAGATTTAAAATCCAACTAAACAATAGATATATAAAAACTAATAGAAATTACTTTTTATTTCCAATGTGGGATAAAACATTTAAAGCCATATTTTAAAGTTAAAACAATTCCAACAAATTTTTCTACCCTCTTTGGCCACAATCTCGCCATTTGATACGCCACAAAACCACCATAATTAGTTCCCATAACATAATACCTTGGTAACTCTAATTTCTCTAGCAACTTTGTTAAACATGTGGCTTGGAAAATATTGGAACGCTCCAAAGAGGTTGTCGTAGACTCACCAAAAAACAGAAGGTCAGGAGCATATAAGTCGAAGTGTCGGGAAAGAAAGGGTATTTGATTGCGCCATTGCCAAAATCCGCATGGACCGAATCCATGGATAAGGACTAGCGGGTGTTTACTCTTGAATAAACCGGGTGGAGGTCCCCAAAAGTATATATGAGTTTCAGAATCAATTTGGATGTTCTGCTGTATAAGGCCAGAAGAGGTGAAACTGCGATGTAGATAGCCTCGATAGAAAGGGACGATGCTTAGACATGAGTTTACCATGGTGGCTAGTACACTAGATATTTGGGAGAGAAGAGGGAGAGATAACAAAGGAACTGCTCTTTCGCACTTATTTGTGGTTATAACTGGATTTATTTCCCTTCATTTCAGGTTGGATTTTGTTGGAAAGATATATCAAAATATTAAGTTTGGTTTGGGGTTCAAGAGTAGAGTTATCTCGGAAATCATGGGGATTGAGGCACACATTGAACACCACAATATTACATGTAGAGCTTTAGCGACCATCTAATACCCCGAAAACCAAGACCTCTTGGTTTCTTGAGTATTGGATGGCAATAGTAGTAATTGAACACATGACCTTTTTATTTTTCAAGCACTAGCCCTACGAACTGAACAAGACCTCTTTGGTCCAAAGACATCAATTGTTCCAACTTGATATAATTACCAAAAGGTTAGAATATTGACATAGTGCAAGGATGGCCGGTAATGTTTATGGGGCACGTGCGACAAATCAAAATGCGACCCTTGAAAAGATATAGTGTTGATCTATAGTAAGTAAACAAGGGCGCAATAAATTAAGCTATGATGCATTGTATGTATTTCATAGACCATCATAAGAGAGTTATTCGAAGTTTACTGCAATGTTGTGTTACTTATCATCGGAGAGTTATTTCAAGGGCTCAGTTACTTACCTGGCGATGGCCAAGGAAAAAGGCTATCGTTACTTTCCGATTTGACATGGTCCTCCTAAAGGCTTCAATCTAATTAGAATGAGGTGAAACATTACTTCTCTCTAGTTTATGTTGAGGGAGCAAAACTTTAGTGCCGACTTTGATGTGAAGAAGGCCGGCAAATCATGGAAGGAACTAATCGAATGAAACAGTTTAGGCCTCAATTTCTCTCACAAAATATTATCTTGATATTATTGATTAAGTAGAAATGGCAAGATAATTTTTAATTTGTTGTGTCTTAGCAAGATACATATGAGCATGGGCTTATTAAGTACCTCTTGATGACACTCTTTGTAACATACGACATTTTGATCTTTCTATGAGGGTCAAACTTTCTTCGATATATAACCTCTCTATGAAGGTCAAACTTTATTTGATATACAACCTAATATGAATCTACGAACGCGGAAGTTTAATTAGTATGTGATTAACACTAAGTTTGAACTAGATCATAAATAAACTTTATTAAGAGGAAAACTCAATTATTTTCATAAACAAATCAGCTCCACTAACTACTTACTTTAAAAAAATAACCTAGGCCTCCCTTTTTATAGACCACAAGGGAGATTATAATTAGGAACCCTAATTATAATTAAAATAGAAATCTACTAAAATTGGGAAAATTTCATATTTAACTGTGTTGGTTAAACAAGCAAGTCCCTAAATTCTACTTAGCATTTCCAGCAATGAAAAAGCTTAAATCAAAAGAGTATAAATATAAATAGTCTGTTGATGGTGAGAACGACCATTAAAATACAATTCACATCAAATCCCTCCCTCTTCGAAAGATTTTGACCACAAAATCGACAAGCTTTCTAAACATAACGGAACTCAAAACTTTTTGACGTGGCATACCTGTCTTTAAACTTTAAATTCTACCGCGAAGTTTACCATAACCTGAAGCTGTATCCAAGTGCGGGGGTACGATGTTATCACCAGCATTCCTACGTCCATTAAAGTCTAAAATTAAAAGCTAAAAAAATACTAGTCCGCTCCTCAAACCCTGCTACGAAGCTTTTTCAAAACGGATCAACATACGGAAATAATTCTTCGCCTAGGGCCATCATCTCCCCCGTACGGATTAAATATTGGGATACCTCGGACTGTAATATGCGTGAATGGAACTGTTTGATGAGGTCGATCTGCATCTTGTGATTCATACGTGTCTCCTAAATCTACAGTTGAGTAGTACGTTAATTGCCAGCTACCGTCGATGATGCACTATTTTGTTCAACTCGACTCGGCCTTTTGACCGTACTCACTACTAGAACTGGTTACTTTTGTTCATAAAATATTTGCACAACACGTATTGCTGGGAGTTGTTTCTCCTAAATGATAAGTGTTAATTGTTTATATGGTATCACATTCCCTCCTTTCTCTACTTTCTATAGACGGCTCCTCTTCTTCTAGTTCTCTCTTCTAATCGTGAGGATGAATCTACGATTGGTATTTGGGGGAGATTGTGGGATGACACGGCTTCGACTACAGCGTGGCATGGAACAGCTTTGGGAGCAGGTCTAGTGACTTGGATGTTGGTTTATGCCTGTATAGTAGGATATTCCACAGAGTCGACAAGAAGAAGCTAGCAAAACTTAGTCAAAGATATTCTATCATTTGAGAAGATGTCACATCTGTAACTACAGAGCTCAACCCACTACAGTAGCTGTTACGCTTGGTCAAATAGAGCCGTTATAAGAAGATCCGCAAAGTTCACCCACTGCCCACCAAAATAGGAAACCATTTATTTTTGTAACTACCTGTATCCATTACAAATATAGAGAGAGCATATGCTAATCAGATCCGCAACTCTACTATTCTTCTACATTCTCATGTCATTACTATTCATCAATTGTAATAACTGGTACCTATTAGATTTCTAAACCTAAATCATCCCAGATGTTGTGGTTTTACTCAGGTTTTACTGAGTTTCCATGTAAAGTCTAGCGTGTTCAATATTATAGTTACAATTTCCTTACAGAAGTATTGGCGAAGTTTACCTTCCAGAAAATACTTCATTACAATTGGCACCGTCTGTGGGAAAACCATACTTTTCTTTACTAATTTCAATTTTAGACAATCCTATGACCAATATGAACCTCAGAAGTGCCTCCAGTACTCAGAGGAACCACAAGGTGAACCCCATAACCACCGTTCTAGAAGCCATCGATCTGTATAATGCCATGGTTGAACTTCAAAAATAGATGGAATCGGATACGGTCCAGTGGCTCGAAGATCAGCGAATCTACGCCCAAGCTCTTCAAGTCAAAATAGACGAGAGGAGGAAAGCCCTGGAACAGCAGAACCGAACCCATCTGAAAGTAATAGAAAATTTGCGAAGACATCAAGATCAATTCACTATCAGTCAAACGTCACTTCCCCAAACCTGAAGTGATCATCGATCCAGAGCTACCCAGATAGAGAACTTACCAAGAGAATAACAAAATTAAGCTTCTAGATCTCGATCAAGGAACCCAGATAGAGCTTTTCAACACTTTGGTCTTACTTTATCAGTATCGACCACCCAAGGAAGTCGACGCACACGTCACCAGACCCTACCACCTCCTGTAAGGTGACTATTGAGAGAGAGGTTGGGACCCGAAGGACAAGGTTACTTTAATCCTCAAGTTGCAGCCGTACCAAATACTTTTCAATAATTTGTTACCTTGGATGATCTGAACAATAGGATTTAAGCTATACATTCTGGCAATCCTAGTCGAAGATCTATTCTCGACAGGATTGAAACAAACCTTATTTCCCCTCATCTCGAAGTCATGCCAATTCTAGATAATTTTTACATGCCAAAGTTTCATCAATATGCGGGACTCACTGATCCTTTCACCCATGTCTGTCACTTCAAAGTAGCAGTTGGCTTATACTCAAAACTCGATCACATGTTATGTCGGTTGTTTAACATGAGCCTTAAGGAAGAACCTCTCAGGTGGCTTTATACTATCCATGAAGATTTGATCACCAGCTTTAGCCAGTTACAGTGGCTTTTCGAGTCAAACTATCCTAAGGAACGGGAAATAACAGTAGACTAATTTATTTTTTTCGGGCAAGGTGTGAAAGAAACCTTAGTTAACTTTTACAAGCGTTTCCTATAAGAAATAAGGTAAATTGAGAATTCATATCCTAAAATTTTCATCCCAGCTTTTACCTCTGTACTCCGCATCGATTCTAAAGTTTGAAAAAAGCTTTTGCCCTACACAAACCTAAGATAGTAACAGACATGATCGATGTTGTCAATAACTACATCGAGCTCGAGCAGTCCAAGAAAGATAAAATGAAATGCTCCTTAATCATTCATTTTAACGATGTGTTCTCATTACCACACCCAAAGCTAGTGAGTAATGTTGCTCCTAAATAGCGTGGACGGACCATCGACAACGTCAGGAAGAGAGACAGGAAAATAGATCGACCTATCCCAGTCCTGCCTCCTATGATAACCACACTCCCCACCATTTTACCAACAATAAAGGGAGATGACTTGTTTTGAGAAGCACAAACAATTCCTGATATACCAAACAAACCCTTATGCTAGTATCATAATGTGCATAGCCATGAGACTGGCAACTGTTACTCGTTAATACAAATCTTTCGTTGTATTCTACTCGCAGGAAGACTCCACGAGTACATAGTCAATGTCCAGAAGTTTCTCGATGAGGAGACAAAATGAAAAAAAGTCAAACAAGAGCAAGGACAAGGTCAAACTCGCCATCTTAATATGATTAAAATTGAGAAGGGAAAGAAGAGAAAGAAAGATGACATAATCACATCCTTCTGCAAGATGACTTCATCAGAAAAATCTACAAAACTTCTACCCAGCTTCAGTAAAGCCAAACATCCATATCACATTTCCTTCAAAGACTATGACACCAACCATATCAAATACCTTCATGACGACCCACTAGTCATAATGCTCAAAGTAGGACAGGACTACTTACATACATTTCTTGTAGATACAGGAAGTGCAGTAAACATATTATTCAAAAGAGCAATTGACGTTCTAGGCCTCAAGGATTTGGTCAAAGCTTCGACAACAACTATCACAAGATTTAACGATTCTAAATAATCAGCCTTGGGAGAGATCACACTGCCGGTTCAAGCGGGACCAGAAAGTACTTTCGTTAAATTCATTGTCATCGATGTTGAGTCAAAATATTTGGGGATCTTAGGAAGAAGTTGCCGCCATTCTAATAAGGGAGTACCATCGACATATCATTTGGCCTTACAATTTCCAATAGATTACGGTGTTTATAAAATCAATCGGAGTCAAGCTATAGCATGAATGTGCAAAAATACCACCATAAAGTCTCACACAATAAAACTTTTAAAGGTATAGCAATTACAAAAGGAACCACCTCCAACGTTTGGGCAACACTGAAGCGGTCGAATCCATAGAGCTTGATGGACCAGGAAGAAATTCCTTGATTGGCTCAAAACTATCATCTAAAGAGAAAGAAACCATGATGCAACTCTTAAAGAAAACATTGATATCTTTGCATGGTCTTTTAAAAGGATGTCAGGCATCGATCCCTCGATTGCTTACCACAAGCTCAACCTCCTTCCAGACAGTAAAGCCGTTATGCAGAAGTATCGCAATTTAGCCCCCATCTTCGAGAGGCAGTTAACGAAGAGGTAGGTAAACTACTTCATATTGAATTTATTTAAGAAGCCAAATATGAAAAATGGGCCTCAAATATCGTGGTTGTCCCAAAGAAAAATAGGAAAATCAGGATTTGTGTAGATTTTACTAAGCCAAACAAATTCACACCAAAAGATAACTTTCCCCTTCCTCTGATTACTCATCTCCTTGACTCTATAGCAGGACACGAACTTCTTTCACTGATGGATACAGCTTTCGGATACAATCAGGTTCTGCTTGCCGAAGAAGACCAAGAGAAGACAATATTTATTATAAAACAAGATTTTTACTGTTACACAGTTATACCCTTTGGATTAAAAAATGCAGGAGCCACTTATTAGCGACTTGTCACTCAAATGTTTAAAGATCACTTAGGAAAAATCATTGAGGTATACATCGACGATATTATCTGCAAAATCTTAAAACGGGAAGATCATTATAGCAATCTACAAACCATCTTCGATATCTTTCATACTTACCGAATGAAACTAAACCCAGAAAAATACCAATTTGGTGTTGCATCGGGGAAGTTTCTAGGACATCTGGTTAGTAAAAGAGGCATATAAATAGATCCAGTACAAATCAAAGCACTCATGGCAATACCATCACCACGAACCAAAAAAGATGTACAAAAGCTTACTGACAAAATTGTGGCTCTTCACAGATTCATCTCTAAATCCTCTGATCGATTCAAACTTTTTTACCTCCGTCTTCGTGGGAACCCAGCCCCAGTGTCCAAGAAACAACCCAAAGAAACCATCTGGACCCTAGACTGTAAATTAGTTTTCCAAGATCTCAAAAAATTCTTGGGGCATCTTCCCATAATGAGTACTCCTATTAATGGCAAAGTACTAACGTTGTACTTATCGACAACAGATGACTCCATAAGTTTCGTTCTTATTCGAGAAGACGGTGGCGTGGAAAAAATAATCTACTTCATCAACAAAACTCTCATGCCTGCTAAAAAGAGATATACAACAACTAAAAAATAGCTACTAGCCTTGGTGTACAGTTCTCAAAAACTTCAACCTTATTTTTAAGCCCACCCCATCAAGGTCATCACCAAGTTCCCCCTCAAACTTGTGTTCTCTAAAAATGAAAATTTCTAGAGGGCTCAGTAATGGTCTGTGTTCCTAAACGAATATGATATCTCCTTCGAGTCACAAATATCAGTCAAAGGACAAGCAGTAGCCAATTTTTTGGCAAATTTTCCAGTCGAAGACCCCGAACAAGAGGAACTCGAAGAAGTACTGGCAATGATTCAATAGCAGAACCAGATGCATGGTCGCGAAGCACAAGATGGAGACTCTTTAGAGATGGATCTGCTGGACCACGAGGATCAAGGATCAATATCATCATTGTTACACCATCCTATCATAAAATTAAAAAAGTTATCAAACTCAAGTTCTATGCCACTAACAATGAAACAGAGTATAAAACTATCCTACATGGACAAGATCTCACCATAGTACTTAGAACAGAAGAAATAACTGTCTACGTAGATTCCCTACTAGTAGCCAAGCATTACAACAAGACATTTATAACATCAGGCAAAATGGTTGATTACGCAGCTTTAGTCAAAGAAAAAATGAAGAAATTCAATACAATAACAATCTCTATCTACCTAGAGCTGAAAACTGCCATGCCGAAGCACTAGCATACATCGTTACAATGCTTAAACACATTGAAAAAAGAACTTTAGACATCGAGGTAATTGAACATTCCAGTCTCGATACAAATGCAGATCCAAGTTATCGAAGACGAAGTTCCCAAAGATTGGAAAAGATTGTTATTTGCATACCTCAGTTCTAATACCCTACCAGACAACAAAGAAGATGCTCGATCACTCTTAGCCAAATGTCCATGGTTCAAAGTCTAAGATGGGGTCCTATATCAAATCACCGGGAGAGGTTCGCTTATCGAATACATCTCACAAAAACATGCACAAGTCAAAATTAAAGAACTTCATGAAGGAATTTGTGCAGCTCACGACTCAGAAAGATCACTAGCACAAAGGGCTTTTAAACAAGGATTATACTGGCCAAAAATGAGACAAGATTGCAAATAATTTGTCAAAAAATGCTACAAGTGCCAAATCAATGCTCAAGACATCAAAAACCCAACCCTTAACTTACACGTTAGTAATGTCCGCTGGTCATTCAAATGATGGGCAATTAACATCATTGGTCCATTCCACCTAGCATTGGGTAACAGAAAGTTTGTTCTTGTGGCAACAGACTACCTCACCAAGTAGGTCAAAGCAGTACCACTATGTCACACTGACGAGAATGAAGTAATCAAGTTTCTTTGAGAACATATCATAACCAGATTTGGCTGTCCACAAATGATACGATCTGATAATGGCAAGCAATTCATCAGCAGTAAAGTCCTCAATTTCCTCCACAAATACAAGATTCAATTGTTTACTTCGACACCATACTATCCTCAGAGAAATGGTTAAGCTGAAGCTATCAACAAAAGAATTAAATTAGAATTACGAAAGCCCTTAAAGAAAGGAAGGGCAGATGGGTCGATGAACTACTTAGTATATTATGGGCATATAAAACAACTCCTCAAATGTCCACTGGCTGCACACCATTCATGATGGCCTTTGGTACCAAAGCAGTAATCCCCTCAAACCTTGATCTCCCAAGTACTAGAAGAAAAGTCACTGAAGAAGAAAATAAACTTGGACCTCTATGCAACATCAATTGGATCGAAGAAATTCGAGACAACGTCATTGCAAACTTGGGGCGATACCATGATACTCTTAAAAAAACATACAATAAGAAGGTCAGGAAGCGTACTTTCGATATCGGTAACCTTGTCCTTCGATGAATCCAAGACAGTACTCGACCTAAAAACTCTGATAAATTATCTAAAAACAAAGAAGGGCCTTACATTATTAACGACAAGAATGACAGTGGAACATATTGGTTAATGAATGAATGCGAAGTACAACTCGAGTTTTCATGGAATACAACCCATCTAAAGATGTTTTACAGATAACAGTTGTACTCTCTTTTAATTACTTGAAATAAAGACATATTTACTATCATTACATCGTCAATTTACATTTCTTTGTATCGGTTACAACTTGTCAAGTATTTTACTAAACTAAGTTCATTTCTTCAACAAACCAGTATCTAATTATAGGATACACTATTTGCCAGTTATTACTATTTCAACAATTGCATAACCTGCTAATCTTTTACATCAAGCCAGATATCCCATCGAGGAAAAATATCTAGCCATATTTCTCTAATAATAAAGTCATTACATGGTTATCTGTCTATCTCTACATATCAAATTACAAAAACCAAAGATCTAACACACGTCTAGAAGATAGTATGTCATACTATCACTCATATTGAATCAAACACTTAGCACATTTTTCTAAAAAAATCTAAAATAATATGCATTACTATCGATTCCTTAGTTGTCAAACATCTATACATTAAAACATATCACTCGATAAAGTTACTTCAAACATAAACAAAAAGTAAATTATCAAATATCGAAAGAAAAAAAATTATCACGGTCCTATCGACCAATTAAACAAAAAATCCATTTTAACCAAAAAAAAAGTAACTTCAACTATTTCAGTCTACGGGGAGAGGAGTTTCGCGAGCATCCTTCACTAGCAGAACCTGAGTAAGGTCATCCAGCACTTCCTTTGGAACAGTACCTTCGGGAATTGTAGAAGCAGATACCTCAGGCGCTTCCTCCTCAGCATCCAAATCAGAGAAGATGGCCCCTAGAAGCTGCAGCCACTCCCTTATAGAAATCTTTTATCTCCTCCATCTTACAGAATTCCTCTCTAAAATAGGCCTTCATATGCCTGAGATCATCCATATTGACTCGCTTAGCTTCTGCTCTTAGCTAATCGAGTACCTTGGCGTGCTCCTCCGCCATCGGCCTCCAGTCATCCAAAACCTGTTCATGAACATCATTCTCAAAGTTGGCCTTTTGCAAAGCCAGAGCCTCTTCCCTCTCCTTCGCCAAATCGGCCTTGAGCTGGGTAATTTCTTTCTTCTTTTCTCCAAGACACATCCTTTTAGTGTCTGCAATGGCTGCCTCCTTCAACTTGGTTGCCCCCTGCTTCATCTTCTCGAGCTTTTCCTCCAACTCCTTCTTCTCAGCAGTGAGCTCCTTCTCAATATTCTTCAAAACTGAGAGCTCATTGGCAAACTCTGCCCACCAAGCATCTGAGGCTAAGCATCAAGAAGCATCTTCTTGATCTACATCAGAATACAACAGTGAAACCTCAATGAAGGCACAAAAGTCATTAAACGAGACAGAACATGAAAGTTTCTAACCTGGTTCATCGTGCAGTGACCTTCGATGAAGAAGGTCGACAAGCTCTCAGCCCTAACAATATAATTGGCAAAGTTTTCTTCCAAAGAGCCCTTCCCATTAGCGAAGGGCTCGATGGTCTACTGAGTCCCCTCATGAAGCCCACCAGCCCCCCCCCCCCCCCCCCACACACACACACACCAACCTTTGCCTTAGTCAACTCTTGGGAGTCTTTTTTTGCCGATAAGGCAGTCTTCACCCTGGCCGACTTGGGTGGCAGACCTTGCTTGCCAGCAGTATCAGCTTTTTCTCCCTCTTTGACAGGAGATCGTTGAGATAACCTCTTTGCCAGGGGAGAAGAGGCAACAGGAGGGTTGGCAACCCTTTTTCTCTTATTCTTGGCAAAGGACCCACTCAGCAGGGCTTCCTTCTCTACGGCAGTATCAGTTGTGTACCTACTCAGCGCAGGGTTCCCGAGGAGAATACTTGCGCCAGCCGCCCTCTTTTTTTTTTGCAAACATTTTACCGTCGATGAGGGGGATGGCTGAACCTTTTTGTTTGAGATATTTTATTCCAGCCTTTTGGAATAGACCTTTGACCTTCTCTTGATCGGTAACTAGAGAATCGATCCGACCGAAGTAATTCATCCTAATGTTGTATAACTTTTCCTAGACATTGGACTTTCAATCGACCTCCTTCAGGGCTGCACGAAGATAAAATAAAATACAGTTACACACCAATTTTAAACAAACAAGCAAGTCAATTACTTTGACATACAAGTTACCTAAAGACACACCTAGGTGGAAGCACTTCCTCTTTAGGGACTCCTCTGGATTTTTCTAGTTGAATTCATAACTCCCAGAGACAAGAAGACAATCGGAAAAGTACTGCCCCCCTGTAGACACCATCTCATAAAAGAGATGCCTCTTCAAAAACCTCGATAAGTACCTGTACCCCAACTTTTGTGGATTCTGCTTGAGTATGTAATACACATACAGGTCATCCACAGTGATCAACTCCTCCCCCCTCTACTTTAATTGACTGTTTAACTGACCAAGGGCAACGTCGAAGAAATTTAGAAACTTCTTCTGGTTAGTTCGAAGAGGTAACTTTAACCCCTTCCTTATCTGTTCTCGATGGACGAGAATACCGTCCAAGAGGACCTCCTGATCCGTCATTTCATAATGGTACACCTCCAACCTAATATCGCAGGGATACCATACTTTGCCTTAAAATTCAATATTTCACTAGTCTCTGGAACCTCCCCATAGCACTCCATCTCTTCTTCTTCCACATTTTCTTCCCCACCATCACTCCCTTCTCGATCACTTGCATGTAGCTCATGATCCACATTAGTGTCAGTCCTCTCCCCATCTGACACTTTGATCACCCTAGCCTCCAATTTAAATTGATTAACACTGGCCACATTTGAACTGCTCTGCCCAACTCTATACCTACCACCCAACTCTTGGACACAAGTTGTTACATCAACCATTAATGGTTCTACATCTACAAGATTATCAAAGATTCCTTCAGCATTTCAAATTGGTTCAGCCATGTTTTTAACCTGAAAATCATATTTCCATTTTTATATTAGTAAGATATCATATCTTATACATATATATGCTTATCTGTAACTATAGTTGCCAAGTTTTGCACTCCAACAAATCATTTTATCCATTACTATCATACTTCGACATCATTACCCTAACTACTTCATTCAAAAATAAAAATAAAAAATTATCGAATCATTTTATCTTTTCAATTTTGTTAATTCCTAACATCGATATCTTATAATATCGAGATCTGTTTACTACTAATTTTAATCTAAGTGTGTACAGGAATCACAAAACTTCTCGATGATGATTCGTCTGCAACCCAACTTCCCTCCAAAAAAATGACCAAATCCAAAGTTAGGATTCTCCGTTCTCTCCGGCGTAAAATGCGGCAAAATACATCGCAATTTATGGCAATACAGTTTACCAAAAAAACCATCAACTTGGAAACCCCTCAAAACTGACCAAAACAACACCGTCATACCTACAGTGCCAAAAATCAACTCTCTCCCCACATCACCATCAATTACTTCATACCCTTCTATCCCAACACTCCATTGTCATTTACGACACCTTCCACACATCAAACACGTCCCCATTTCATCACACAAACACAGAATTACAAAAAAACCCTAGAAGTATTTTTATCGATTTATTCCACAAATCCAAACCATTACTCAAATTCCTTCATACATACCATTGCTATAGTTAATATCTGCAATGGGTTTTCCATAGATTCACGATACACAAAAACGAGCATTGAATCCCAACAAATTCTCAAAACAGAAAATTATCCTTGAATTCATGACACTTCCAAATCCCTCTCTTTTGCAAGTTTAGCCCTCTTGATCAGCACACCAATCTCCTCATTACCAATAGTAAACAGAGACATGAGAGAAGAACAAAATGAATTAGAGCTACAAGACAAATTTATAGAATCAGTGAAGTGTGAACAGTCACCAACCACGAGGCTATTTATAGGCCCCACGCGACTGTTCATCACACCCCTTCGTGACCGTTCGAGTAGCCGCGCATAACGCCTCGCATGTCTTTTCTCAAAGTTTTTAACCTTTCGCCTCCTGAATACCAACTGGCATGTGCATTACTACTCCAAGCCGTCCATATACCCATCTATCTCCTCTGTTATATCCATCTTCACCAAGGCAGCTTTTATGTTGATAAAATGTGATTGTACCTCCAATTCCTTATACCTCATAACATCACCTACAGGGGCACACCTAGTCATTGTTCTACAAGCACCTACAGCACATCTTTCCTTTTCTATTCCCCTCCTATTTTCTAGGGACAGTTGTAACCACAATTCAAATTCAAAAAAAATATTTGACAATACAACTACCCATACATCGAGAAAAAATCACAATTCAAATACACAAATAACATTTTATTTTTTTTGAAAGGCATTCAATTAACATTTTATTATTATTATTATTCATCGAGAAGCATTACATCACATGCTTACATGTAGTTACATTTAAAACACTCCTCCGCATCTCTCTCACGTACACGAGTTCTCACCATTACAAAACACACTTCTGCCAACTCCCAAACAAGACTTAGTTAATTATAGCACCATATTTTGGAAATCCTACCAAGCATATATCCTATAGCTATACTTACGCCGCTTATCAAGGGATTTCACCCTCTCAATATTCGGGGACAGCTTATCCCGTAAATTTATTTCCTACAACAAATGGGTAATTCGAGAACTATAATGTTCGAGAAGATAAAGGAAGTGTAACAAATAACAGTACTCTGAGACCATTTTTTCCATGTGAAGATCGACAACAAAATCAGACAAATGGAAAAAGCAATTTATTTCAAAATAAACCAGAGTACAAGATTATTTATTTGTTACACCAAGCCAGCTAATAGGACAGCCTTTACAATCGTCCCGGGCAGCAAGAACATCTTTCTCCCTCACCAACGCCTTGGCACGGTTCCTTAGATTACTAACACGCTCCAAATGACTCAGAATTACGAATTACAACTGGTAATGTGTTGTGAAACTGAGGGGGCAAATCGCAACGCGGAAGCACAATACGATTAAGCAAGAACCAAAGATCTATAAACTAACCACAGAGAATTCTATCCAAAGCAATAAAACACACACACAAGGTTTAATTAGGTGGAAACCCTAAACAGGATCAAAACCACCACCGACAAGCACGACAAATATATTATCACACTAAGGGTTACAAGAAATTACAGAGATCACTCAAACCTCACATCTACCCTTATAGATAATCCCAGTAAGAAACCCTAGAAAGAAAACCCAAGAAATCTCTCCAGAGCTAAACCCAAGATTGTCTCTCTAACTCTTTCTCACATTACAGAGGCCTTTAACATACACTCTCTATTTATAGGCTTTCCATTAGGTCATCTCCGAAATACGCATCACGAGATAATTTATCACTTTGAATCAAATCCCCTTCAAAACGAACTTAGAAACAATCAAACAGAGCCAAAGTCATTTGAACGAGTCATGAGGTCATTCGAACGACCATAACAGTCCTCTGGAATTTTGGCCCAAGCGATATTTTCGTTCGAACGACATCAGAAGTCATTCGAACAACTTTCCCAGTTTTTAAGCCATATTCCTAACACAATGGTACAGATAGTCCTCTTCAGCCACCTTCGCCTCCCCCTCGCTCATCCCCTCACAGTTTGCCAAAATACCATCTCATCAGCTCCTAATATTTAAACTCGACACGGTGGCGAGTTGCCTCTTCACGGAACTGAGACCTTGTCTTCACCATCTTACCAAAGGGAGCAAATGACCTCCTCCAACACACACCAAGATTATTTATACATTCAACCCCAATGAATCACAACTCCCAAGAGTCAACGACAGCAATTACTATCCCAACCACCCTTTTTGGGAGCCGCTCAAGAGCCCTACACAGTCCACATATCACTTCAATATCCTATTCTAATTTGTAATAACAGCGTTTGACGTTTTCTTTTCAACACAAAAACAAGTACTTGTATCGAGAATAAGGCGATTGTAGTAGCATATTCCCCAGAGTCGACAAGGAGAAGCTAGCAGAACTTAGTCAAAGATATTCTGTCATTCGAGAAGATGTCGTATCTGCAACTACAGACCTCAACCCACTACAGTAGCCATTACACTTGGTCAAATATAGTCGTTATAAGAAGATCTGCGAAGTTCACCCACTGCCCACCGAAATAGGAAACCATTTATTTTTGTAACTGCCTGTATCCATTATAAATACAGGCATAGCATATGTTAATCGAATCCGCAACTCTACTATTCTTCCACATTCTCACGTTCTTACTATTCATCAATTGTAATAACTAGCACCTATTGGATTTCTAAACTTAAATTATCTTCGAGGTCGTGGTTTTTCTCAGGTTTTACGAAGTTTCCACATAAAATCTAGCGTGTTCAAGTTTATAGTTACAATTTCCTTACAGAAGTATTGGCAAAGTTTACCTTCCATAAAATACGCCATTACATCCTGATTTGGGCCTTACGGGCTAGGGCTTACTGTCGGCTTGCCCAAGCATGAAAATCTGCCTTCGCGAGTGCCACCGGCACTGTTGTGGTACCAGCAACTGTCGGGACGGATGTCGGTATCGGCAGTCCTTGTTGGTTATATTTTGGAGTCATCTCTAGGCGAAAACCTCATGGTTGGTCGGTGGCTACCGTGGCCGGTCCGTTGGCCTTGGGTTGTACCCCGATTTCCTCAACATTACAAGTTTCGGCTTCGATAACGAAATCTTCTTCAATCACATAAGTGGGTTCGTCGTTACTACCAAACGAATCGTTGCAGCCCCACTCTTCACTATCTTCAAATATTTTGATCGGCACATCGATTGGATTAAATTGTAGAAATCAATCGTCATTTGGGTTTATAATCTTGACGGGATATGCTTCTCACTATTGTTGGGTCGTCTCTACGTATGGGCCGTTTGTTTGGTTATCAGTTGTCTGGCCGACCCTTCGGTTACGGCTTGGATCCCGATACCTTCACCATTGTAAGCCTCGATTTCGATACCTAGACTTGCAAACGAACTGTTGAGATCGTCACTCCTCGCAGCAATGCTTCCTTCAAGAGAGAAGTTTCCTAGTATGCCCAATGGAGGTGGTTGGGGGGATGGGAAAAAGGCTCCCTTTCTAAAAGCCTCGACAAGCTTATCAAGCTTATCTGATATCCTCGCCACATCTTTAGCGAGTATAAGTTTCTTCGTCGCGGGTCTTCCACGATGCATCTTGCTCTTGAAACTTACTACACCGGGGATGTGAACGCAGCTTTGATGCCAATTAATGTGAATCTACGAACGCGGAAGCTTAATTCGTATGTGATTAACACTAAGTTTGAACTAGATCTCAAATAAAGTTTAATAAGAGGAAAACTCAACTTTTTCATAAACAAATCAACTCCACTAACTACTTACTTTAAAACAATAACCTTAACCTCTTCTTTTATAGAACACTAGGGGGATTATAATTCTAATTAAAATAGAAATCTACTAAAATTGAGAATTCTTTATCTTTAACTGTGTTAGTTAAACAAGCAAATCCCTAAATTTTACTTAGAATCTCCAGCAATTGAGAGACTTAAATCAAAAGAGCATAAATATTAATAGTCTGTTGACGATGAGAACGACCATTAGAGGACAATTCACATCACAACCAACACTTTGCTACGCTACAGGCTTCAGTCAACAATTTCACGTTAATTAGAATCCTTTTAAGAGCAAGCATTGCAAATACCATTTTCTTTTCATTTGAATACCTTCCCGTGAGTATCTTTGTTGATCGATAGAAGGATATCATTGGATTTAGTTATTGTAGCTTTTTGAACTTCGAAGGCAAATGAAGTGGCGTACGAAAAGTCAAGGTATAAAACACTTCCAAATATTTTCTTCACTAAACAAGAACTATACAAAGAATTATATCTCTCTAATCTTTAAACATACACGAATTTGAATCAATCACATTTCCTTTGTTATTTTATCTCTGTACATTGTAGTTTGATGAACTCGTAAAGAATGATTTAAGCAAATGATTCACCGCGTGAGGTGATTCTAAATTAGCTGCATGCCCAACGTCTTTGATGACCTCAAGCTTTGCTTTCGCTCCTAAGTGCCTGTTTTCATGCAGAGGTCAAGTACCAAAACTCTGAACACTTCCCAAACAAATGCAGTAAAGAAAGCAAAGCGTCTATAAAATATATGTATATGTACCTTGCTAATCGATGACCAAGATTTAAAGGGAAGACCTTGTCGGCGTCTCCCCATATAATCAGAGTTTCCTTCAATCAAAGAAAACAGAGTTTAGCAGACTTGGTAGTTAACAATATTTTACGCCAAAATCAATGATATAGTGGATTACTGCATGGTTTGAATCACTCATCACCTGATTTAAAACAGGAAGAGAGTCCAAATCTGACTTGCTCATCAACAAATGGTGCAACATCTCCTTTCTTTCCTTTTTGTGAGTCCTATTCATCACCTGCAATACAAAACCAAATTAAATAAACGTTACTGAGGAAATCATTGATGCCGTAGAATTGTGTATAAGCCGTTAGCTTTAGTTTTCCACATTTATTCATTTTTTTCTTCTTAATCCATGTCAAACGGTTTGGTCACACATCTTCATACATATCTTTTCAGTTACCATTTCCTTCTTGGTTGGACGATTAGTTATCATGATTTTGAGTGAGCTTGGGCCCGAAAAAGTTCAAACTAAGCTAAAACACACCAACGCAAGCCAAATTGATCAAATGGTATGCAAATGCAAGTTCACTCTTACTTATCAACGTCAGGGGTAAAATTTAGCTAGGAAAAACCCATACAAAACAGGCCGAAGGGAACTTACACGGGTCAACAACTAGATATAAGTAGCTCGAATTTAGGTTCAAAAACTAAGCCGTACAAAAATAGCTAGGTTTGGGGTGGTTTACTGTGTTAAAACTCTCCGTTGAGACGATCAGGCTCAATAACGCAGGGCCAACATCGCGTGGAGTAAAATGAATATCATGGCCTCTAGTTGGGTTAAGTTTTGAACTCCACTACTGTACACATAATGCTTGAAAGGACCAAGCACAAGCACTGAAAATTTTCAAACTAATAAAACAATTTTAAGAACCTAATCTTTAAAATGCAAAAGATTAATATCAAGGTATACAATGTTTTACATTTCACCACCGTAAATCGCCAAATAATTACTTTCAGAACCATTTTACTCGAAAACGTTATATTTCAATATACACAAAGTATAGGCTATATTTTGTGAGCAGGCTGCGCTTTGCACGAAAGTTTTAGTTCATAAATAAATTGCTGGTGGGGGGTCTGCCTTAACCCCAGCTTCTACCTAAAAAAAAAAAAAAGAGGTTTACGCCTAAATGATCCCAAAAGTTTTAGTTCATAAATAAATTGTTGGTGGGGGTCTGCCTTTAGCTACCATGGTGTACCATATATGGTTGTTTAGGAATGAGAAAATATTCAATAACTCTCATAGACCACTTGCAAGCCTGCTCAACTCCATCATGAATGAAATAACCACTAGACTGCAACTAGGGATCAAAACTATCCAGGATACTAATCCACAATACGAATAGAGAAACCCTAAAACGAATAATTGTACGAAGTTAATTACAACTGAATTACTCTCAAGCCCTAAGTCTCTCTCAAAACTTTGATTGATCTAACATAAGATCATCTTGCCTAGCCTTGCCCCTTTTATAAGGGTTACAAGTCCTAGTTACAAAAATAGGACAAATATGCCCTTAAACGCCTAAAGAAATAGGTTGAATCGCGCCTCTATTCGAACAGAACAAGTCTCTGTTCGAACAGAAAACATAACAGACAGTGTATTCAAATAGACTTTAGTTGTATTCAAATAAAACACCTCAGGACTTAATCTATTCGAATAGAAAATAAGTTTGTTCGAATAGACCAAAACTCGTTCGAACGACTCCAAATCTCGTTCGAACGACTTTGGTTAATTTTCACAAAAACCTCCCTAGATCCTCCTGGATCATGGCTCCCCTCTTTAGGAGCCTTGAGCTCCTGCTCAAGATATAACTGGAGATGTGGGAATGCGGCTATGCCCATTTCCCTGCTGTACCACTTCGACGTACTAGGTCGCTGACCCTTCTTCTCAACTCGGAACGACTCAATACCACCCCATCTTGTAGCATGAACTTTCCTCTCTAGAATACCATCCTCCTGCAATGGATCTTCTCCTTCCATCCATAAGTCATCAACTGACGGTAGGCGAGTGTCGATTGTAGTCTTCATCAAAAGAGACGGCTCAAACAGCTTCAAATGCTCAGCATTAATCACCGAATACATTTGCATAGAAGGCAACAAATCCAATTCATACTCACATGTCTTGCCTTGCAGCAACTTTCGGCGAAACACACTACGCCCCTTGGGATCATATCTGGCAACAAACTCTGACGGAACAATAGGCTGTATCTGCATGGCTACCAACATAGCGAAAGTAGTTGGTAATGGGGGTCGAGAAAACCTATAAGCCATTTTGTTGTCCACTCCCTTCTTATACTGTATATAATCAAGGAGAATTGTTGGAGATACGACATCCCCTTCATCTGGCGAGCTTGTTGTAGCTTGGACTGTGTAGCTAAAAACTAAAACGGTTTGTGATCAGAATGTACCACAACCTCCTTGTAACTTCCCCATGTCGGTTTGTTGCTTATAAGACGTTGTCATTGGAGACAGCACGCTAGCCGACGTACCCTCTTGAATCGGTCGAACCAATAACACAAACTTCCCGCTCGCATTAACAAACCGCTTCACCTGAGTCGCCGTTACTAAATTATTTGCGGTGATATGCTCATTAGAAGCATTGATATGGAACTCTTTTCCCTCCTTCACAAGACGATACTTGTGAGCTCTACGGTAATGAATCGCATCTCGGTCCCAAAGATAAGGGTTACCCAAGATGACCTGACACACATCTAAAGGAACCACCTCACACGTCACCTCGTCAATAAACCTTTCAGTGATCGCAAACTTGAATGTACACTGTTTCGTGATCATCAAATCCACATCTTTCTGAATCCACCCCAAACCATACGGCTTAAGATGAGCTGTAGTAGTCAAACCCATCTTCTTCACCAACGCCTCAGAAATCAAAAAAATTTGACTGCCCGGATCAACAACGGCCTTGACTAAGCTCTGTTTTTCCTGAATACTAACATGAAAAAGTTATTCCCGACTCTCCTCCGAGGTAGCTAAAGTTTGTTGAAACATAAGTATAAGCTTAAGATTCGGTTTATCTAAATCCGGGAGGTCAATAACCTCTGCGGCTAGTGCATATTTTTCTTTCTTGCTCTTCTCTTCCGGCCTAAGCTCCGGGTGAAGTTTCCAACATTTATCTGAAATATACACACTCGCCTTACAATGATTGCAATAATTCTCCTTGGACGAAAACCCCTCTCCTTTGAACTCTCCCTTATACTCCTATTTCCAACTAGACTTGTATCCTAACTTGTTTTTGTCGTCTTCTATGTCACTCTTCAAGTATTTGCCTTCAATAGCAATTGCATTCACGGTAGCGTCCTCGATATTGGCCACAGTAAAGAGCTTCAACTCTCTTCTAATGGACTCCGACAAACCCCCCGTGTACTTCATGAACACCTCATACTCGTCCACATCAATGTCCAAAACCAAAGCTTGGTTATGAAACGCCGTAGTGTACAAATTGTGCCATTTATACCATCTTTCTTGCTCATACCCAATCGGATAAAATTGTTTTCGCACTAATACCTTGAATTCTTTCTAACTCAAACTTTCTACATCGTGGTGTTTCCGATAAAATTTCCACCACGTGAGTGCATGACTTACGAATTTCAACGTAGTAAAGCATATTTTCTGAGCATTGGAATATTCATAAACATAAAATAGGTCTCTAACCTATCTAACCAATTATCCAACTTCTCGGCATCGATTGAAGCATCGAATACCAGAATTTCAATCTTAAAGTCAATACGAAGATTACGCATAGGATTGATTGACTTACCAAAACCCGAGCGCTCCTTGGAGGATTCGGCATCACTAGAATCGATATCTATCTCCGCAATATCCTCGTCTCCATCCACCTCTATAACTCATTTTTTTCTCGAGCGGCCTTGCCGTTGAGAGCGACCTCGTCGCTTCACCGAAGCGGAAGCCTTCGCGAGGATTGTATGACGCAATTGTTCTACTAACTCCCCTACAGTAGAAGTTAGGTCGAAAACTATCATTTTCAAAGTCGTGAGTCGTGAGTCGTGAGTCGAAATCGCCCATCTCCAAATTGGTTTTCTTCTTCGAATTATATTTTTTGTGAATCTCCAACGGACTCACTAGCTTCTCCTTCGTTTGCTTGAGACGGTCACGTGTAGAGACCATAAACCACAATCACCCCCGAGAATCGTAACTGGAAAACTGATATCACTTAATCCACAATACGAATAAAGAAACTCTAAAACGAATAATTGTACGAAGAACACACCAATTGGTTGGGAAAATCCCATTAAGAGTTTCAATTGCTTAATCGAAGTTAATTATAACTGAATTACTTTCAAGCCCTAAGTCTCTCTCTTAGAACTTTTATTGATCTAACATAAGATCATCTTGCCTAGCTTTGCCCCTTTTATAAAGGTTACAAGTCCTAGTTACAAAAATAGGGCAAATATGCCCTTAAACGCCTAAAAAATAGGCTGAATCACGCCTCTGTTTGAATAAAAAAACATAACAGAAAGTGTATCCGAATAGACTTTTGTAGT
Organism: Kingdonia uniflora; assembly: GCA_014058105.1. Classification (NCBI taxonomy): domain Eukaryota; kingdom Viridiplantae; phylum Streptophyta; class Magnoliopsida; order Ranunculales; family Circaeasteraceae; genus Kingdonia; species Kingdonia uniflora. The sequence goes on from JACGCM010001029.1 coordinate 68,840, forward strand.
ATTCGAATAAAATACCTCAGAACTTAATCTATTTGAATATAAAATAAGTCTGTTCGAATAGACCAGAAGTCGTTCGAACGACTCCAAATCTCGTTCGAACGACTTTGGTTAATTTTCACAAAAACCTCCCTAGATCCTCCTGAATCAGATACAACAGATGCAAGGAACTGCTGTGAAGACTGGAACATAAGGCCGATCTTCAAACAAAAAATTGTCTAGTATTGCAAGTGGGAGCCACCACCTGAAGGTACTTATCTGCTAAACACTGATAGATCCTTGGGAGATCTTTGGGGATATGGAGGGCTTATCAGAAACAGAAACCACAGAGGCACTTGCCCAATTGCTTTTGCAGGAAGAGAGAAACCTGAAACCATCACATATCATGAGATACAGGCTATAAATAGGGGTTTAACCATTGGAGTTAATATGGGGATTGAGAAACTTTGGATTGCTACAGACTCAGAAGCAATAGTAACATACATTAGGGGAAAGGCTAAACCACCTTGAAAATGCAAGGCCATGCTCAAGAACATACAAAGACTCAGAGACTCTTTCAAAGTGGATCACAAGTATAGAGAAGCTAACACCGGCGCTGATTATCTATATACTTTTCTTGATATTATAGGTGAAATTGTAATGTCTCCTAGCTCCATGCCCAAACCGTTGTATAGAATTATAGAAGAGGATGCTAGGGGAAAAGTGTATCCTAGATTGTAATCCCTCTTTTTTATTATTATTAATTCTTGGTCGGGGTCTGCCTTAACCCAGCTTGCCTTGCAAAAAAAAATATAATACTTAGTCTATAATCGAGTATACAAGGTCTTAGAAAGTTTAATTTACCCATTCTGCAATTCGTTTATGTCTACGATACAATGTGGGTTCTGTAACACAATTATCTTGGTAATAATACTCAACAACCCGATAAAATAAAATAAAAATAATAATAAAAATAAAATAAAAAACATGATGAATGGGACTAGATTTCTATGATTCCTAAAATAGTAGGACCTAGAGGTGAACTTGTACTTACATTGATGAAATCCTGGAGAACAAAATCAGGAACCCAAAAAGGCTTAAACCAAGACAACCCAATCAACATCCTCAAATCCTCGACATTCTCCGGTATAAATATATCCTCAACATCTTTCCCACCACCAATAATCTTCCTCACTCTCTCCTCCTCACTATAACAAATCCCACTACTCAAAACCACCACCTTCTCCACCTCATCTCTATACATATCTGCCATCTGGTACGCCACGTACCCACCATAACTAACCCCAAACACACCATACCTCTCCACCCCCAACCTCCTCAACCCTTCCCCTACACACTCCGCCTGGAACGCGTCCGAGCGCCCGGACCGCGACGAGTAAGACTTACCAAAGAATAATAAATCAGGTACATATAAGTTTGATGATTGTGAAAGAGAACTGATTTGGTGGTGGAGTTGCCACTTGGCGTTTCCGCCGAAACCGTGGATCAAGACGATGGACGGCTTGGATTTGTTGATGGTGGTAGGAACCCAGAAGTGGAGGTGGGTGTGGGAATCGAGGGTGATGGTTTGAGGTTTGAGATTGTGGTAATGGAAGTAGAGGTGTAAGAGGTATTCGTTGAGGGTGACTACACTAAAGAACAAGGTATGATTTGGCAGGTTTAGAAAGTATGAGATTGTTTTGTGGAGGAGAGTGGTAATGAGGGTGATGTAGTAGTAGTAGTAGATGGGGAGGTGTTTTAGAAAACCGGCCATTGGGGGAGAGAGAGTGGTTTTTCTAAGTGAGGAAGAGCTGCTTTATGAGTGGGTCGTTTAATAGTGGATGAGGGGGGAAAACGACGAGGATGCTGTGTTGTGGGTGTCCGAGATTCTCGGTGGTGTCGTGGTTGTGGTTGAAAACTTAAAATAGATTCCTTGGCTCGTTATTTATTGAGAGGTAAGGTGGGGTTAGGCAGACCCCATAACCAGCTATATTCCATCAAAAGAGAGTTACATTCTTTTGTACATATCTCCCCTCACATCACCATCTAATATTACAATAAGCTCATCCGGAAGGGAACTAGGGTACAGCACACAAAATCCTATTACAAGTTGGAAGGCAGCCATAAATATAGATCCCTCATTTACTTTTTTACATATATGATCAAACTCACATAAATTAAAAGCACTAAGCATACTCTTAATAGACTAAACAAGAGCTCGGCACTGTCAAGGAATCTTCATAGTGTCTTTTAGAATGCCCAAAGCGTGAGTAGAAACAGAGTTAACATGCAGTTATAACAGACTATGCTCAAGGCAGAGGTGCATACCCTTCTCAATGGCATGAATCTCATGAACAATATCAGTTTTAGCCAACTTCCAACAATCTTTGAGTAACCACAGCAATTAAGCATTAAGACCCCGGCAGGAGGTGTTCTCCAACTACACCAGGTGACCATCTTAGAAACAAAAATTGGATCAAATCTCCAAGAGTTACAGATTTTCCTATTTAGAGCATTATCTTCAGTTTTATCAATAAGAGTCTTCAGTCTAATTTGAGCTTCTGTGGTAATAGAGTTGAAGATGCTAGAAGGACATCTTAGACTACCTTTGAAGATCTTATTGTTCCTATATATCCAGATATGGTAGATCATAGTATTGAGAGCAGTTTGTAACACTGTCCTTTGTAGTCTAGAATTGTAATTATGTATGATCCAGTCAGCTTCTTCTTGAAAAGTACTAATAGATCTTAGTTCCCCAGTTTTTTTCAAGATTTTCTTCTAGCATTCAGCAGCAAGGATACACTCCATGAATAAATGGGGCCCATTTTCTCCCAGCTGGCCACATATGGTACAATAAGCAACTTGAACAATATTCATTTGGACCATCTTATCTCCTATAGCAAGAGCACCTTTCAGAGCTTTAAAAGTGGTAAATTTACTTCTAGGAGAGGCCATGTCACCCCAACATAGCTCAAACCAATCAACTTTATCTATTTTATCTCTAAGAGCTTCATAAGTTGATGCAACCTTGTACACACCATCCTGAGATGGAGTCCATATAACAAGATCTGCTTCATGTCTATTAATGCAAGTTGACTCAATCTCTTCAGTAATCTCTCTCCCTAACATATTCTTTAAATGTTGATATATGGACCAGAGAGAATTTACCAAAATGTTTGAAACAGGAGCAGAGAGAAAGATAGTAGAGTCATATTTAAAGTGTTGTTCTAATCTATTTGCAAGGATGTCACATTTCAGTCAAGGGTCCTGCCAGAAAAGAGTTTTAGACCCATCCCCAATAAGATGCAGAACAAAATTCTTAGAGTCTCCATAATATTCCTCCATGCCCAAGAGCACATTCTAGGCATATTAGAAGTCCAAATATTCTTGACATTGAGCAGATTCTTTGTAACCCATGACACCCAAATATTATCCTCCATAGCAGCTAATCTAAAAGTATGCTTCATAATAGCAGCCTTATTCTATGTCCTCAAGCATTTAAACCCCAACCCTCCTTTTTTGGGATAGCATAGACTTTTCTAGGCAATTGGGGGGTATGCTTTTTCTCTGTGTTGCTCCCATGCCAGAAATCTAGAGAAAATTCTATTAATGTCATCAATTACACTCCCTAGCATCATAAAAGTAGATCACCAATATACAAAAATACTTTGAAGGACTGCCTTAATAAAAAGAGTTATGCCAGCACCAGAAAGATACCTATTCTGCCAGCTATAGATTCTGCCAATAAGTCTCTCAATAAGCTGTTGACAATCACCCTTTATGAGCCCTGAAGAAAGAAGAGGGAGCCCCAAATACTTAACAGGAAGAGAACCCATACCAATACCCAAAGCATCACTGATAGCAATCTTGGTGTTATCATTTACTTCACTGCAGTATAATTTAGATTTATTGTGCTTTACCTCTAAACCAGTGAGCTCAGTGAACAACTCAAAACAGACCTTTATGGAATTGGCTGAAGAGTGAGCACCATCAAAGAAAATCAATAAATCATCTCCAAAAGCTAGATATGTCAGAATGGAGTCATTGCATTTTGTATGGAGACCAATCTCCTTTAACCGAACTTTATCATCAAATAGAATGCCTAACACCTCCATAATCATCACAAAAAGATAGGGGGAGAGGGGATCTCCTTGTCTGAACCCTCTCTCTCCCTTAAAAATAACCTTCAAGAGCCCCATTCACAAAAATAGAGTAAGAAGGAGTAAATGATATGGTTAATAGTTAACAACCTTCACCTCCAAAAATCTCATTTATAAGGTATAACCTTTTGTTTTTATGTGTAATAGATGCTCCTTTTGTTTCTTTAGGAACATTTAATATTAGTTATTATGCGCTCACATGTAATATACAATTGAATGGGTCAGACAAGCCAAGTTTGATCATGCATGGGAGATGGGGAGCTTTATAAGCAAGGAGATGCTTTTGTAAGTACAATGAGATTTAAATCTGGTTTATAATTTGGTAGTCGCAAGGATGTGGGCCCATCAACCAACTAATTATCCAAATCCCACAAAATCCTATAAAACAGAAAAGGGAACTATCTCTCCCAAAAGTAAATCTACTCTTAAAATATCTTTCTCTTTCCCTTTCTCAAAGTTTAATCGATTGGGGTGTTGTAAGATCATTTCTCCCTAAAATTGACAAGATTAATATTAGTCGTCTGATTATTTAAGCTAATAAGACTATCTCTCAATAGTTGAACAATTTGAAACTTTTACAACGCTTTCATCCTCTTTGGTGGGCAAATTTAAATCAGGTAATTCCATATATTGCTTTTACTTTTGGTAAAATTTTAATGAATTTTTCTATGAAGTTTTAATTAGGGTTCTATGGAGTCTTATGATATTTTAACTAAAGGGGCCCTAGAAGAAAGATAAAAAATCAAAAAATGTGGGAGATATTTTCGATTTAAAGTTCTCTCTTTTTGGGAAACTATTAATCTCCATATTATTTAGGAGTTGTTGGTTGGTGGGACCTATACTTGCCAATGCAAAAAAAAAATTAATCTGGAAAGTTAGTTTAAATTCTCCTTGTAGTTACAAAAACATTTTCTTGCTTATAAAGCTCCCCATGGGAGATGTGTCCCTTCTCGTTGTGTTCATGACACAGACCAATATGCACATGCACATCATATGGTGAGGTCTAGCATGAAAGTTATTTAGGACCTCTGAATTTTGCTAAAATTGAGACCCTTAAATTGTAAGAGCATCTCTAGCAGGGTTAGGGTTTGGGCTTGGGTTGGGGTTGGGTTTGTCAACTAAAACCCAAACCTAAAATTTTGTCCTCCCAGCAGCTAAAAAATGAGTATAGATTTGAGGACATGGGCATGTCAGAGCTAAACTAGGTTTGAGGAGCTCAAACTTAAAAAAAAATGAGTTTGGCGGTGTTCAAAATACCACTTATCCATTTTGCTTGGTTGAGCTCTTCCTGACTGCCTCTTCTCTCCCAAACCCAATTACAGAGCATAGAGGAGAACCTCTATGCAGTCCCCAAATGGTAAACTCTGGCACCAACTATAATAACTTCACACCGTCAACCCCATCCTCCCATAGCCCACCTTCAACATCATTCTTTCAATACCCATCATCATAATTCACTCCATACCTCTACCCCAACCAATCTCAATTCCAATCACAAACCCCACCTCAGTTTACCATGTCGCAAGGGGATATTATTGGAGGACAGTATTAAAATCCATTTACACTCTCTCAGCCGTAACCTCAAGTGTTTAGCCCGTACTATCAACCTTATCCGGTCACTCAACCTTAAGGCTTTTAATCTCTAAATTACTTTTAAAACTACTTATTCCATCGTGAATCTACTCAGCACAATCAAAGAGGTACAAATGTACCAATACCTGTTGAAGCAGCAGCTCCTGAGAAAGTAAAATAATAAGGAAGAAAGAAAAGAGCACCTGTAAAATAAAGACAAAGCGTGCAAGTGCCAGAAGATGCTAATTTTTTAGACGAGACAGATGATGCTGGACTGTATTGGACAGATGCAGACTTCACGTGTCTCGCAAGGGCATGGGTAATGGCTTCTATTCAGACTGTAGGCCGCACACAGGGTTTTACTTTCTATCAAAAGGTCAACATTATCATTAGCCGAGACCCTGAGTACTCCACATAACGATCATGTGGGTCGACCAAAGCTTAGTGGTATCCCCTTAATGCACAATATGTGGCATACAAGGGGATAGTTGCTCAAGTACAATTTGGGAATGACAGTGAGAAAATCGATAAAGATCGGGTACGTTCTAATTTTAAACAACTCAATATTGTTTATTTTTCTTCGATATACACGTTATTTATTTGTATTTGGTAATTTTATGAATTGTAGAAAAATGATGCACACAGGAACTGTCAAGGTATGAATGGCGGCAATAATTTTAAACACCATAAAGCGTATACGATTTGAGGGCGAGAACCACGATGGGTGAACCTAAAGGATGATGGGTTGAACCACGCGGGGAATGCACCAAGAAATGTAGCCAGAAGAACATCGCGCAATTCTTCTCTAGGGAACAAGGTCGAATCAAAAAATCTATCGGAGGACCCCGACGACCCACCTACACCTCAATCCGTAGGCCAAAATTATGAATTAGATGGTTCGTTGTATAAGGGTAGAAGCAAGCCCATTGGCCAAAAGCTCTTTAGAAAAAACCTTGTAATACAAAAGGCCTTGGATGAGGTTATTGCATAAAGTAGTGGTATCCAAACAATACTTACGGAAATGAGGTTGGAGAAGAGACAAACGAAAGATGAAAATGAAAGAAGAAGAATGGAAGCAAATCAACAATGGCAAGCCAAAATGGATTTGGAACATACAAGGGAAGATCATAAAATCATAGATAAAGACCTGAGCAATCTTTCTCGACCGCAATTACAATACTATCTGTAAAGGTAAACTGAGGTCATGAACGTCTGGCCAAGAGGGGCGAACCAGGTACTTGAAGTGGTGATTAAATGTAATTTAACTTTACTGTAAAGAGAAATCTTCTTTCCAAGAATGTAGTTTACCTTCCAATAATGTATTCGTTTGAATAATGTACTTAGCTATTGAAGAATGTAATTTTTTTAAATGTTTATTTATTAGAATATTGCGTTAAAACAAATATAAGATTAATGCAATATTTTTTTTTTTCAATAAGCTTGTATCACAAGAAGTATTAAATAATATCAAGAACACTCAAATAATACTTGATTGCAATACTAGGAACGAAGATTTCCCTTCACGGTTTATAAATGCTCGATTAGATCATCCTTTAGATCAAAGTACAGTTCTCAACTTCGAATGCGGTTCATTTTTGTTATAAAAGATTTTATTGTTTTGTGTTCGTGTGCAATATTGAATCGTTCACCTTCGACGTCGGCCGGATCGTCCGGATCGTAGCCTAAGTATGATGGGAATGAACCTCGTTCCTCTTAGACGATAATATTGTACATTATCACATACGCCTTCATGACATTGTTCAAAACCTCTGGTTTTCATAATTTAACCGGATTTTTTACAATATTGAGCCGTGATTGTAAAATCTCAAACGTTCGTTCTATGTCTTTTTGACAACTTTCATGTTGTTGAGCAAAAAAATTTTGCTTCGCTGTAACCGGATTGGATATGGTTTAGACAAGTATTCCCCATTTAGGGTATATACCATCCACTAGGTAATAACCTATATCATAAGCTTTTTTAGCAATTGTATAATTACAACGCGGGGCGATACCATCGGCTAGGTCGGTGAAAAGATATGATTGCTGCAGGATATTGATATCATTGTTAGACCTTGGTAACCTAAAAAAACTATGCCAAAACCAAAGATCATGTGAAGCTACCACTTCAAGAATTAATGTCGCATTGGGGTAATGACTAGTAAATTTACCGTACCAAGCTATGGGATAATTTTTCCATATCCAATGCATACAATCAAGGCTTCCTAATATGCTAGGAAGTCCCTGTGACTCTCCTATCGCTTTTAACCTTTCGACGTCAGCCTCATTTGGGGCTCAAAGATATTCTTCTCCAAAAATTTGTATAACCGCAACACGCAGCCTTTCTTAAAAAGGTTATGCTTTCTCCTATTCAGATATACGCATCAAAAAGATCTACCGCGATACTGTAGCTTAGGAAATATAGTGTCGCGATTACCTTTTGGTATGGTGATAACCCCATAGTACCAATGTTGTTAAGTTTTTGGACAAAGTAATGATCATGTGCAACTACTGCATCGAATATACGCATAAACATTTTTCTACTCATACGAAAACGTCGTCAAAATTTGTTCGGCTCATATGTGTACCCCGGGTTGAAGTAGTCCCACATAATGTTGCAATGCCCTAATTCGTAATCTTGTTTTTTTCTCTTATCCTTATGGCCCACGACTCTCTAATGTTGACTCGAAGTTGAATCATGTACTACTAGGTTTATTACATTTCAATGCCTAACGGCCATTGTCGTCGCACAGTCAAACATAAGATCGCTAGAAGAAGATGATACACGTGGAGAATCATTAATGGATGAAAAGGATAATGAGGAAGACATTTGAGGCTGTGGAGTTGAGAGAATGGTGTTGAAGGTAAAAGGGGAACAAACATATAGAAGATTATTGAGTGCAAAAGGATAAAAGGAAGAAGAAGTAGTGGTTGGAGAGATCAGTGCTGGCGGCGGTATTCTTTTTATCGCACGGTGTTTTGATTACTGCGCGGTAAAAAGAACGCCGCCGCTAGCAGTGATCTCCTCAACCACTATTACCTCTTGTAGGTCCTTCACAATGGCTATGTTTGGTATTCCAAGAGCTAGTTTTAGTATCACAACGGTTACTTTTTGCTTTATATATATGTTAGTTGGAGATGCTCTAACAACAGGTCCTCTACCTCAACTCAACAATGCCGAGTTTTTCAGCTCTAACACATAATTCTTTAGTGATATTTGGCTAGAATAAAGACTACACCCTGGCTGCGTCCTGGCAGTATTTTGTTGATAATCTACCTCTTTGACAACTCAACTTCAATTAGCTATAGAATGAGTTCATGTCCAATACAGGGAGTACACGGAACATCAATACCATCCCGGAGATTTATACAACAGGTAGAATGTTCTTAAGGTTAAATGTGATGAGTTTTATGAGATACGAAAGAGTACTGATAGACGGGTCAGAGGTGTTCCACTAGCCTATATTATACACAAAGCTAGAGGTGAATGGTATGAGAAATATAACCAGCCGTTCCCGTTCGAGACTCCACACAAATTTTTTTTATCAACTTTCCTGATAAGTTTCCTGTAAATTACCAACTTTCCAGCTATGGACGGGATCCGCTCCCCCATACTGAATGGTCCGAGTTTAATCCCTACATTAGTCGTGAACGATCTATTAAGTTTAATTGTATCTATTTTGAGTTTCATTTCGTGCATAGAACTATTATTTTAAGAATTATAATTATATTTCTATCTAAATTCAGGACTCAAACAAAAATTGATTAATATTGATTTATATAAAGAAATGGGATATCCGGTCGTACAAGTACTTATATAGAGAAACAAAAATCTACAATAAAAATAGTTTAACACTGATGTACACAAAAATAATTTACACCTATAAAAACACTCATCTAAAACAAAAGTTAATTGAGATTGGCAAATATCTTCTCCAGTACCCCGCCCCCTGCGGTTACTATCGGTTCCCATGGTTCGCAGATCATGTCCACGGGTCCCCTGCCTCATCATCGCGCTACCTCCAAGTGGTAGCGGCACCACCTGTACCTCACACCCCCTCCTCAGATATAGGTTTTGAATAGTTAAAATGAAATTTATTTAAATTTTGACAAAATAAATATGACCTTAAAAAATAAATAAGTAAATAAATAAATTACTTACATGTTGATATAGTTGGTCGTCTATATTGTTTATGTTCCTCCTCAAAGTAGCATTTTCATCAGTCAAGTACTGGATCCTTTGGGCCTCCTGCGCAGACTCTGCAAGGATGAATTATCGTATACCATGAGTCAGGTACTACAGCTCCTCTGAGTTGTAAGAGGCAGACATGGGTGGCAGCTCCCTCAAGCGGTGGATGGGTATATTCTTACACCTCCCTGTTTACTCCATGTACCACCCCAAGTCTTCTCCTATCTCCAAGTCGGGCAGAGTGAAGCCCTAGGATAAGTTATGAACCTCTACTGACGTAACCACCACGGGTATAAAACTACCCTTGAGTGCACTGGGTCCGAACAGATCTATATTCCATATCCACTGCGAATCTATCAATAGATGGCCTACCTCATAAGTTTGGCCAGCCCAGTATGAGGTTTAAGTTTTTTACTCCTTGCCTATCACAAACTAGGCACAGTCAACGAAGCTAGTATATATGATCGCCTGTAAATCAGCTAGACTAAGATGTGGTAACATGTTAGACGGAGGATCCAAAGGAATACCCGCAGTACCAGTCGACTGCCTCTAACATTTATCCCCCATGTAATACTCATAATTTCTATTTGGGACTTTAAGTGGCATCCTCTTACGGGACAAGTACGATACTATAATTATGTTATTGAACTGTAAATACGCAGATGTACCCCAAGGTTACCAGTTGATTGACTCAATAGTCTAGTGGTTAATGAGGTATCTGATTAAAGTAAATAAATTCCCTACCTGGTCATTTATTTTCTTCCTGATCCCCTTCTTCTAGACTTAAAGGTGTGGATACGACGTGATCTTCAGCGCTTCCTTGACAATAGGGTGACCAACCCCATAATAATTGTAGATCCAACACTGTATTTTAGAACAACATAAAAAATAATTATATATTCTATTTAAGACGTTTATTAGAAGATATTTGATTTGTAGCTTGAAAGGAAAAAGTGTTATTGTACCTCAAGAAGTTACAAAAATCCAGTGATGGCACCCCCGGTCGTGACTACAGTATCTAAGTTATGGTACAGAGAAGCAAAAATAGAGGAACCTCAATCATATTCAGAAACTTCATCCAAATCGGCCACGACCTCTTGATATCCAAGCGGGATGGTGTCGTTGGCCGTTTGGAACCATAAATGTCTAATTATAAAAAGGATAAAAATATGAACAATCGTAATATCATCCTACTAATCATCTATGATGGTCGAGTATGTTCTCAAGTGTGCAATGCTGACGTTCTCACTTTTTGTATTATTGGATTCGATGCGGGGAGCAATTACCTCACCTCGAATAAAATACTCCATCGGTCGTCATACGGTACCTGTGTAGGATATTTACCGATTACAAATGATGTCAACATTGTGAAATCCATTAGAGTGATCCCTATCTCCGCATACGGGAATAAAAACGTGTACCAATGCTCTGTTAACGTCTAAATTAGCCGATTATCGGAATTACCCAAGCCCATATCCATAAACCTCCCAAATATCTTTACGACAGGATCCCGTATTATTGGAATTATAGAAATCTCCTTCCAAACTTTTACCACCGTCGTGAATGTGCTGTGCGGATGCATCGAATTCTGATTTTGTTCATTGGAGCATTTTGTCAAATACTTGATTAACAGAAATAACAAAGTCACAATGTACGAAAAACTTACCGTAAGTTCCTTGCTAATGTGATATATATGAGTTTGGCCGTCTGGGATATGGGTAATAAACCTACGTGGATAATTGACTTAGGTTGGGGGTGGTATGCCTTTATTTTATTGTACCTCCTCAAATCCAACTCTTTTTTTCTTTCTTTCGGACCTCGACCAAGTTACGACTTGCTTTGGATTTTGTGTCCCTCTAAACCCAGGGAATGTACTAGGGTATGGGTCTCTATCTGGCATCTCCATTTAAATTTGTAAAGAATTAGATTTTTTTCAGGGGTTGGGTTCGAATTGAGAGAGAAATTGAGGAAACAGTGTGAAGGGAGTCGAGTAGAGTGTGTTATTTGTTAACAGTGGAGGCGGCGGTAATCATTTTACCGTGCGGTGTTTTGATTTCATAAAAAAAACTACGTAGGAAGTGCGATTTGCTGCTGGGAGAGGTTGGGTTTGGGTTAGGCTTTCTGTGGGCCCACTGTCAAAGCCCACACCTGAGAACTCTCCCTTTATGTTGGGGATGTTCTAACAACTATCAAACTATTCCCCTAAAATTTAAAGAAACTTGAGTTGCTCAATTTCAATTTGAAGAAAATGAGTTTGTTTTTGTAAGTACATTTTACTGGATTTTTTTTTATGGTTTTATCCTTAGTTTGAATGGCTAATATCTAAGTATTTTATTTTGTACTACATTGAGTATGTGGATGTACAACTCTAGATTTTATATAAGTAGGGACATATAAGTAAGAGTTTACTTATAAGTTGTAATTGTATAAGTTGGTGGTAAAATTTTTGACTAAATAAGATTAACCAATTTTGAGTAATTGAGGTTAAAATTGAAAGGGCCGATAATCCTTGAAACCAATTGTCAAGTTCTAACCTAGCTCAATTTGATATGATAAGCAGTAAGAATTAAAAACACAATGACAATCAATTTTAACCCTGTAGAAAACTTTTCTCAGGAAAAAACATACAGGTCATTATCGTATCGCCCGACAACTAAAAATACACTATTGAAACAAAATTACAAGAATTTAATTACTTACATATTAGATAACCACATCACATGGTTACCTCTCTTCTAATTAAACTCCTCGCAATTAATTCCTCATTTTCGCAGCGCCTCACTTCAATCTCCCGTCAAAACATCCAAGCTTGAAACTCACAAGCTTTTCAATTTATGATTAGGTTTTCAAAATCTCTTATTAATTAAATTTGAGTTTTACTTTGCATTGAATCTCTTATTGAAATCTCTTTTCTATCAAAATATCAATCCCTATTAAAAGTTATTTTGGAAGAAGTGAAAAAGAAAAATATACAAATTATCTTTTATAAGAAAATTGAAAACCCGAAATCTGTTTGAATAGAAAAATTTTCTGTTGGAACAGACAAAGTTATATTCGAACAGAACAAAAGATCTTATTTGAAGAAACAGGGTTCAAAGTAAAATATTCAAATAGAAAAAGTATGTTCGAATGGGGTCTCTGTTCGAACAGGGTCTATTCTAACATAAACCTATTTTCTAAAAAAAAACATAATTCCTTTTTGACCTTTTGCAAAATACTAACGGCTTGAGTATTTTAAAGTGAAGAGGTACAAACCCACATATATGTTTAGTGTTAGTCCTACTGTAGTCGCTCCACGTCTACTCTCTGATGACGAATAACCACGAGGTAGTACTGACACCTATTCTAGATACGAAATAAAACAAACTCCAAATATGAATGTTTTAGGTGAGTCACAAACAATTAGCCAGTTTATTTATTTTTGGGTTTGAGGTGTTAGATGAGTTGTCTCCAACAGACCCATCTTTAGGTGTGTCTTAAGGGGAGACCTTCGGTGAAAAGATACTTGTAATGGCTAGTTTTCCATAGGTAAACTTCGCCTATACTTTAGGTAAAAAGAGTATATCATAGTATTTTGATAAAATGTTAAAACATAGTACACTTTACGTGGAAAACTTAGTGAAGTCTGAGAAAAACCATAAAATCGATGAGAATTTTGATAAAAGATTCACTATGTCGCTAATCTATTACACCAGTAGAGAAGAATTTATATAGATAATGTGCTCAGAAAAGCCCATCCCCTTATTGTATGTTTTGCCTGTATTTATAGTTGCTTACAGGTAGTTATAAAGTTTATAAGGTTTCTCCTATTATTCAGGAAGGTGGACGAACTTTACGAAGCATGTACAATGGCTATATTTGGCCAAGTATAATGGCTACTGCAGACGGTCGGGATTTGTAGTTGCAAGTTGAAGTGTTTTCAACTCATAGAGGTGTACACGATTATATTCCTTCGACATGCCCTTATTAGCTTATCTCTTATCAAATATGGAAAATATGTTACTATAATAATCACCCCATTCTTGATGCAAGTACTTTTGGTTGTGTCGAGAAGAATACTTTGGAACTTGTGATGCTGAATTTTTGGAAAAGATTTTTTTAGGAGAACAAATCCCCTTATTGGTGGTAGGAATTCAGGCTGAATATCCGTTATCTTTGATTGTATATTTTCACATATATTTTTTGTTTTACCTATAAATAGCCATTATATGTTCTTGAAGTTATGCAAACACCTTCTGCAATGGCGAGAACTAGGTCTTGATGCCAACATGACGCAGAGGAAAGGCGTCTTGCTATCAAAGTTGATGGAGGTGTTCGTCCTCCACGGGGACCTTTGGACATTGCAGGGATGACACCGGAGTTAATGGAGGTGGAAGTTGACCATTCGTTCTGGTACGGCATATTCTCAGAAGAAGTGCTGGAAACTGCTCATTGTCGTGCGGTATTGAGGTACATTACAAAAAATGAGATAAAGTAAGACTATATTCTTACTACTGGAGGTGTGATCTAATCCCATGTGGTCAACCTACCCATGTTCCTTGCTTTAAGTGTAATTATATGTGAGGGCTTGAATAATGTAATGGTATTGGTTCTCGAATGAATAAAATGTTGCCTTTTATTTTTTATTTTAAATGCTTGTTGATGTATAGGGATAAGCTTGTGTAAGTGTTTTTATCGAGCTGTTATGTTATTCAAATTTTGAATTTTGAATATTTGTTGTAATTGTCCCTAAAATATAGGAGGTGAATAAAAGATAAACATGGTGGGGGCTTCTAATGAACTATGGCTAGGTGTTTAGCCATAGGTGATGTATTGAAATATAAGGAATGATTCAACTTCTCTTTGCAAGTTTAAAATCTGCTACTGATAATATGGGGAATACCAAGCATGAGGACATTAGAATATATTTAGATGGTCTTGAACAACATTGTGGTAATTTGTTGGCTTTAAGGCAGAAGAGGTTTAAGGAGTTCGAGAAAAGACATAAAAATGGTTAAAAAGAAAAATTGCCAAACGATTAGGTAGATGTTCGTGAAGGGGTGAATTCAACAGTCACTTGGGGGCTATAAATACCCCTCTGCTCATTGAAGGTTATCATATGTTATATGTCAAGGAGAATGAAATTGAGACTTTTAATTCTTTTTTCCCTGTTGTTTAGAACTCATCATTCATTAGTAACGAGGAGATCTCCGTGTTAGTAGAGAGAGAGTAAAAGTTGTAAAGGAGAAAAATTACGAGGTAGTTCATCGTCAAGGTCGGTACCCCTTTTCTAATTTCTTGCAATGTTCTTGTTTACTTTCTTGATTTGTTCAAACCTATTGTAGATTATGTCCTTGTGAATGTGTCATGTGATTGGATTAGAAGAATATGTAGTAACTGCTGGAAATACATACAATTATTATGATCAATTATAAGATATGGAAAACATATTATACTAACCTCTTCTCCTGTTCTCTGAAAATCACCTACTCTTGAGTGGAGTCTTCCCTTGGATTGGCTGGAGTCCTTAATAGGATGGTTTTCTGTGTTGTAGCCTCCAAGAGGGACTTTCTCTTTATTTAACCTGATAGGGTTAGAGTGGTTTTCCCATTATATCCACAAACCCTAATAAAGAGTAACACTAGGTCCCACCTACCTTAACTTAGTGTAACAATTGGGCACAACCAACAACACCTATACGACCTATTAACATGTGTGCTAATGAACCGAAAGAGTAGTGTCGGTATAGATGAAAAATCCAACAATCTCCCACCCGGCGCTAACTTGATTTTATGAAAAATATTTTTAGCCAGATTCACGATTTTTTATGAAAAGCGGATGACCATCCTTTATTCTTAAAACTACGCATAATAATTTGTTGAAGGCAATGTTACATCGAACTTAACTGGCACTCTACGCTACAAAGATGGTTAATACGATTCACAGACAAATTTTTGTCAGGCCTTTAAGTACATGCCTAATTCATATCATGAACATCAGGCTAGCAACCCCAATTGCTTTCAAATATAATTTCTTTACTGGTAGAGTTTAGCGTGTGAATGACAAATGTACACCTTAATGATGTGCTGGTACATTTCCATTAGCGTCATGCAGTATATGGTTACCAAATACATGTCATTTTAATACTTAGATAAACCGTCATGCGAAAACCACCGCTCATACTGAAATGAAAGCCAAAGAATGTGGAGCCTACCCATATCCAGCCCAAGCAAACTTGAGAAACCTTTTAGTATTCTCTATAAGCACTTGATACTTAGACAACCGTCATGTGATAAAATCACTCGTATCTAAAACTTTATTGTAATTGTATAATTTAAACTGAATATGTGCACATATAATAATGGATCCAAATATAATAGTAGCTAAATTATTAAAATCAAATCTGAATATTGACCAAAATAATAATCAGGAATAACTCCCACATGGATAAAAAATCCTAATGCAGTAACAGTACCTAAAATAAAACAATAACTACTCTCACGTAAAAGAGTGATCCTCAAAGAGACTCTAACAGAATCTGAGTCAGAGTAGCTCAAAATCATAAGCTCATCCGATCTCCTATAAACCAATTTGTAATATCGTGTCCTCATTAAATAGCACAGAACCTTCTTGGTTGGTTGCCAGTGAATATTAGAAAGGTTATGTTGGTACCTTAATTCCTAGCATCCCAACAACAAAACTAATGTCGGGTACAAAACCATAAATGTAAAATGTCTCCCACTCTAATTGACGTATATAAAATGATCTATTTGCATTCAACTACCTTAGATCCTTCAAGTAAAGGTGTCAACTCTCACACAGAGTTGTGAGACATATAATCTATCTCCTCCGTCATGGCATTACACCACTGATCTGTAAAATAACTAGCCATAACCGAACAAAAAGATATTGGATCCTCAAAATTAAATAATTCCCCTTTAACTGAATAAAGATGATAACCTGAAGAAATGGTTGAATGCCTCTCTCTAGGGGATCTCTGGATAGTAGCAAGAGGCTATGTTGGAGGTAGTATAACATGAAACTTAATAGGAGTGGGTGGAGAAAAAATCTAAGAAAGAACTGGTGCTACGACAGGGTTTAGAATAGGGTCTAGAATTGTACTCGTCACAGTGTCAATATCAGATAAACACATAAGCATAGTAACACTGATATGAATAGCAGTTGAACTCCGAGTTATAGAAAACTCCTCAAAGATAAACTCTCTATGAATAAAGCTGGTAAAGTAATCTCCCTCCTCTATGAAATGAGCCTGAGCACACTTAACAATCTCCATGGGGCGAGAAGGACAATAAAACCTAAAACCTATCGATCTCTCTAGGAAACCAACGAAGAAACAACTTGAAGTCTTCGAATCTAACTTTCTGATATATGGGTTTAACAATTTTGCCTCTGCAGGACAACACCAAACACGTAAGTGATTAGGACTAGAATTTTTCCCAGTTCATAGATGATCTAGGAGTAGTGTACTAGTCTACAATACCCTGATCCAGTAAATACTAATAAAATGGCCCCTAATGTTGACCGTATTGATCGATCTTACCATAATACTCGCCTCCTCGATCTGATCGGACAACCTTAGTCTCTAACCTCTTCCTAGAATTATGTCATAGTCGTTTGAGCCATAACATCGAAGATAGCTCAGAACACTAAAGTATTTAGAAGTATAAGAAGTACTAGCCTTAGAAGATAAACATAATAGTAAAGCCTAAAAGAATGATCAAGAGATAGAAGATGTAACCCATAAAATAAAATAAATAAACAAATAACTGAAGGAGTACAACCGAGAAAACTAAAACTAGAGATCGCCGTATCGATAGAACATAAAAGGTGCATGTCAAATCTAAAGTAACATTCATATCTAAAACCAAGCAAAAAATGCCAACAACCGCAATGGAAAAATGTCAAACATCCTCAGGCCTTGCCGGTCGCCTGCTGAAGAGCCCCCCTCCTTTCTTAGTTAGCCAGTTTTTGTAAGAATGACAGACCTGCTTCACATGGCCTTCTTGTAAAAGAAATATTTTATAGCTGATAAGGTAGTTGCTGACAAAGTCGTATTCAACTTCCTGTTCTTATTCCTTGAATGAGAACTCTGCCCTGGACTAGAGTGGGAACCATTCTTCTTCGTAGAACCTTGATTCTTGAACTTCTTCTTTCCTTAAGAATTGATGGACAAGTACTTCATGGACATAGTCAGATGAGCCAATTCTATTTTTACCTTTCTTCTGCCGTTCTTCATCAAAGACCAATACTGCAATCAACTCATTCATTTCCAAAGTCTTCTCCTCATTTTGGTAGTGAAGTTGGAACATCTCAAAGCTTTATGGAAGGAACCAAACTGCTAAGTGAACCATCAACGTATCATCAATGGTGAGACCAAGTTCTTTCAAGGCAAGAACTATTTTAGAGATCTTAAGAATGTGCGAGCGCACATTTCTACTGCCGTCATACTTTAGCGATAAAAGCTGAGATAAGTTACTGTACTACCTTCCCTTGACGGAACCCTCAAACTGTTTCTTAATGACATCTAACATTTCCTTTGCGGTACCTTTCTCAATGATACTACCCCGCATAATAGGATCGATGGAAGAACAAATGATGAGATTTTCTATTTTATTGGCCTTAACCCATTTGGCATGTGCTACTTTCTCAGCATCAGAAGAGGTATCCGCGAGATTTGCGGGTTTGGCTCTAGTGAGAACGAAATTGAAATCAAGGTAACCTAGGGAAATTTAGATTTTTAGCTTCAAGTTTGAGTAGTTAGAGTCCGTCAAGGTCTCAATATTAGTCAGTTGGTTCTGGATTATAGGGTTCATAGCTGCATGAATCAATGATGTATCATCGAATTCCTCCTTTGGGTGGTGATCACTCACGCTCAAGACTAGACTGGACATATACAGCTTGACTCGAAACACTTCCTCACCTTTAGGCTGAGGATTATCCTCATCTCCTCATACCGTGTAGCCTATCTTGACCCACTAATTAATTAGAACTTTTTTAGCCTTCTTTGGGTGGTCTAATTATTTCAAATTTAATTAGGGAAAAGTAGTCTTAATGAAACTTTACAAGAGAGTCTTAACATTAGAAGAAGCGTTCAACTCCATGAACAAAACTCCTTTGGGTGTATTTGCCTATTTTATATCCCATCTTCCTAACGACTACTTGATCTCACTTAAACCCCATTGGAGATCATTGGGCATCAACGCCCTATATCCATTCATGATTTATCTATGGCTAATGCCAAAAATCTTTTTATCAATTAATAAGAAATATTAATGGAGTTACTGCTGAATTAATCACTAATGATTTAGTGTAATCTCTTAATAGGGTCATCATTGGCTTAATTATCCAAGAGTAACTAATCGTTCATGTTTTAAACATGGAATATACACTATTTATTAAAATTTATTGAAGTATATCATAGGCAAGATTATAGCAATTACCAAAAGATAACTGTATAGGGATCAAATAGGTAGTTGGAAATATATTAAACAAATCTTCTTAAAAGCTTAACAATTAGCTTATAAGAAAGGCTTAGCATAACCATATTTTTTCAAGTTTACTTTATCCTGGAATATATTACATTATGTACCCCAACCGGAGTCCAAATCCAATTTGATGAAACAATTGTTATTGACCTCTGATTGTTGTCTCCTAAAACAATGTTGGCCGAAGCTTAAGACCCGAATGAAAGAGTTGTGAGAGACGACAATACAACATCTCCATGAAATACATTATAATCTTTGTATAGTATCTTGCAGCAAGAAAAGTAAAGGAACTCATAAATGGTGTCATGCATCAACCTTGAGATACTCAAGAAGATTATTATATTTTCCTGATCATGAGGTTCGTTGCCCCAATTCTCCAGCATTTGTATACTAATCTGGGGATGAAGCTCCACAAATGTAGATTCTAAACATACTCAATATTCACCTAATGAAAAATAACCATTCTTTAACTTGTAATCACATTGCAAGCAAGTTTTAAAATGTGACTAACGAAAGCTCAAAAAAAAATTCTCATAACCCCAACATCAGATTTTACACTTACAGAGTTACAATGAACATGCCTAACATCAACTTCACTCTAAACTCAAAGAAACATTATTAGAGAACCATGAAAACATCAAACGACTTATTTAACCAAGAGAATGTGAACCCAAGTAGAGGAGCTTGTAGTAGTAGTAGGAGCAGTAGTACTTATTTATGTCTGGGAATATAGGTAAGGATGACGATGAGATCACACCGATGATGTGAATCTACAAGATTGGGGATACCCCAATTCTCCCAGCCGATGAAAACAAAATGACATCGAATCCAAGATTAAAACAAATAGCTCAAAAGATATCATGATCAACAACTAAATTCCCAGAAACACTATCGCCCTAATACATTACATACTCGTAAATGCACTCCACATCGTTCATAGTAACAGAGAGAGACGAGACATTGGATACAAACCTCAAGAGAAGAAACCCTAGAATTACACAGATCTTAGAGGAATCAAATCTCTTCCTTCTCTCTATGATTTGATTTCTCTCACGATTTAGGGTTTGATTTTAGAAAAATTAAGAGAAAACCTTTGTTCTCCCAAAATTAGAATTAATTTAATTGGAGACAATTGGGATGAGGAATTCGAATTGGCGTAAGCAAAATTAACTATGATTTAAGCAGAATACTACCATGTGTGAACTTCAACTAAAGTAGAGAAAGATAAAGGAACTCTACATAAATTTATGAGAGAGAGAGAGAGTGGACTTGGCAGAGAAAACTCAAGAATTACTTGTAATGACCCAGATTTTTTTTATTTTTTTTATTTTATGTAGTATCATTTATATACTCATTCGCATCGTCACTCTGCATATCCCTATCTATATATTGCCACTCTCATGTTCTTATACTTTAAGCATTCCGCATAATTATTCCAAATCCATTATGCATCCAACTGTTTCCTTTGGTATCCTTGTATATGGATTTGGACAGTTTTGACATTAGATTTCCTTTCAGTAACTTCTATAGGTTAGGGCGGATTAGGATGTGTTGGCACCTTGGGAAACCCTGTGTGGGTTGGTGATAAAATTTTGCTGTAGTGTGGTGATGTGTATGTGATTCAGTGGATTTTTGGTTAGCTTGCGAATTTTTGAGAATTTCCATTGGATAGCTTCCTTTTACCAATTGTTCAGAATTTGAAACATTTCTTCTGTTATTTTAAAATTCCAACTATCTATTTATGTTCGAACAGGAATGCCTTATGTTCGAATATGGGACGTATTTAGACGACCAAGTTGGGTTTTTAAGTGATTCTTAGACATTGGTGATACCTCGAGATACGTATTTTAATTCCCTTATAAATAACTAAACCCCTCATTACCAAATCATCATTCTTCTCCCTCAAACAAAAACCGACTCAAACCCTCCTTCTAAATTCCTTCTCTTTTGGACGATTGAGGCCGTAATTACTGCACCTAGTTGTCAATTATCATCCGTGATTGTTAGCAAACTTTGCAGAGCCACGGCGTGGAAAGAGTTGTTCTCCCGCTCGCTAATTCGTCGTCGTATTTTGCCGAACTCGGCCACTCCATTGTTGTAAGATAACCCTCGAATTCCACTCTTTTGCTGTTGTAGAATTTTGGTACTTGGGTGAAACCCATAAGTTAAGGTTTGTGATTAAAGAATGATTTGGGGGTTTTGATTAAGGAGGGCAATTGTTTGCAGGTTGGTGAGTTTTGTGGTGGGACGGGTCGAGTAGACGGTGTTGTTAAGGACGGGATGTTCTGAAATCTGCCCGCGAAACTTGTTCATATTTGGGAAGCGAATTGCTTAGTTCGCCGGGTTTGTTTACCTAAGGCGAGTGTCCCTTCAAGATGTTCTGAAATCTTACCGCAAAAGTTGTTCATATTTGGGAAGCGAATTGCTTAGTTCGCCGGGTTTCTTTACCTAAGGCGAGTGTCCCTTCAAGTCTGAATTTTTACTAGTATTGCCTATGTTGATGTAGAATGACTATTAGGTGTAGGATATATTTATTCTCCTTGTTAAGCTAGTTGTTACCGGTGATTAGATCTGAATTTTTACTAGTATTGCCTATGTTGACGTAGAATGACTATTAGGAGGTAGTATATATTTATTCTCCTTGTTAAGCTAGTTGTTACCGGTGATTAGATCTGAATTTTTACTAGTATTGCCTATGTTGATGTAGAATGACTATTAGGAGGTAGTATATATTTATTCTCCTTGTTAAGCTAGTTGTTACCGATGGTTAGATATGTTAACTTAGTTGCTTAGTTATATGCATCGGACTTCAAGGACGGGTTAGAAATTGTTACGCTAGTTCTCGCGGCTTTGTCCTTGAACCTTGATAGCGTAACTACTCTTGACTCGTCCTAGGAGTCGATTATCAGCTGAATTTAGTATTTAAACACTCGTAAAGCTGTGGCTCTATATATTATTGTTGTAGTTTTGCATGTTGTGTATTCCTGTGGCTTGGTCCTGGAATATTGGTTATTCCTTTAAGATTAGTATTATTGTTGACGCTGTGACTGGTAAGTCACTATACATCTGGGTATCGGCGTTGTGACAGCTCCTACTCCAGAGTTATCTAATGCTATATAGAAGGATAGAGAAGAAGTTCTCGATGATCTTACTCCTGGCTTTCCAGTGAATAATGTTGACCTAGTAATATCTATGGAGAAGTAGAGAAGTTTTATTCTTTTTGGTTAATATTTGTTGGGTTTTGGAATTTTATTTTAAAGTTGTACAAGTGGTCGATGGGATCTGTTAACTTTGATGATGTTGAAGTTTATTGTGATAACGTTATGATGCTATTGTTATTTCTGATGTGTTTAAAAATTAAAAATAACTATCATTGACCAGGTATAGTCTTGTCGATATGATTACTATGTATAGATGTCTATATATGTTTCCCATTAATGGGATATCTGTGTTGATTGATTGGATCGTGATGTAAGACAAGACCAGTTATGGCTTTGTCAATATGATTACTATGTGTAGACATTGAGATATGTTACCCAATGTAATCTTGGAGGATCTTGACATTAAACCTCTTAAAAATAGACAAAAGGTGAAGTCTATTTTAGTAGACATTTGTTTTATTTAAACAGAACAAATTTTGAGTCTTCTGTTCAATAAAGAAATGTTTTATTCGAACAGATGCTATTTTGAGTAACCTATTCGAATATAATTTTGAGTCTATTCGAACAGACCACGTTTTATTCCAATAGACTTTGACTCTATTCCAACAGATTGGGTTCTGGGTCTTATGTTCGAACAGAGAATTGTTATGTTCGAACAGAGCTGTAACTTATGTTATTCTTAGATCATTTAAATGACAATTTTTTCCTATGTTGTAACTAGGAAACTTGTAACCTTTAAGATGGTAAGGCTAGGCAATGCAAAAGGGATCTAGGGATCTAGAGAGAGATTAAGAGAAATCGAGAAAGGAATTCATTATAATCAATTTTGAGCAATTGAAGCTCTCTTTGGGAAGTTTTACCCACCAAATTGTATTCTTCATTCAATTTCTTCGATTAGAATAATCTTTAATTCAATTATCGATTAAGTGGTATAAAATTTCAAGTTACAATTCTTGAGGGGTTATTGGTTTATGGTTTCTACACATTACCGACTCAAGCAAACGAATAAGATTCTTGTGAGTCCGTTGAAGATTCATAAAAAACCTAGCTCGAAGAAAGTAAATTTGGAGATAGGTGATTCCAAAGATTAACTCACAAAACAAGAAATTCAGGTTTTTGACCTAACTACTACTCTAGGGGAGTTGGTAGATCAATTATGTCTCACAAACCTTGCCAAAGCATCCACTTCAACGAAATGATAAAAGCGTATAAAGAAGAATGGAGTTATAGAGGAGGAGATGGACGATGGTAACAATGAGGAAGATAAAGATTCTAGTATTGTTGAATCCGTCGAGGGGAGATCAGTTATTGGTAAGTCCATGAATCCTATGCGTAACCTTCATATCAATTTTAAAATTGAAATTCTAGTATTCGACGAGTAAATTGATACTGATAAATTAGATAACATGTTAGATAAGTTAGAGACCTACTTTTTAGTTTACGAATATTCAAATACTCAAAAAATATGTTTTTCAACATTAAAATTTGCAAGTCATGCACTCACATGGTGGAAGTCATATAATAAATATCACGTAGTAGGAAGCTTGAGTTGGAAAGAATTTAAGGTTTTGGTTTGGAAGCAATTTTATCCTATTGGGTATGAGTAGGAGAGATGGTTTAAATGACATCATTTATGCCAAAAGTATGAGAAATCCGTACAAAAGTTCACTACGGAGTTTCATAACCAAGCATTGATTTTGGACATCGATGTGAACAAGTATGAGGTGTTCATGAAGTACACGGGGTTTTTTCGATGCCCATTAGGAGGGAGTTGAAGCTCTTTATTGTGATAAATATCGAAGATCCCACCGTGAAAGCAACTGCTATTGAAAGTAAGTACTTGAAGAGTGACAAGAGAGACGTCAAGAGCAAGTCAGAGTATAAGTCTAGTTAGAAGAATAAGCATAAAAGGAAGTCCAAAGGAAAGGGGTCTTCATCCAGGGGGAATTATTATAGTCATTGTAAGGCAAATAGGCTCATTTTGGATAAATATTAGAAACTTTACTTGGAGCTTAGGCCAAAGGAGGAGAGGAGCAAGATAGAGAAACGTACACTAGCCGCAATGGTTGTTAACCTCCCAAATTTAGATAAACTAAATTCTAAGCTTACTTTAATATTTAAGCAAACTATGGCTACCGAGAAGGCCAGTAGGGAATAACTTTTTCATGTTAGTATTCAAGTAAAGTAGAGTTTAGTTGAGGCCATCATTGAACCGGGTAGTCATAAAATCTTGATTTCTGAAGCATTAATGAAGAAGATGGGTTTGGCTATTATGGCTCATACTAAGACATATGGTTTTGGTTAGATTTAGAAAGATGCAGAGTTGAAGATCATGAAGTAGTGTATGTTCAGATTTACGATTATTAAAAACTTTATTGACAAGTTGACATGTGAGGTAATTCCTTTAGATGTGCGTCAAGTCATCTTGGGTACCACTTATTTTTGGGACCGAGATGCGATTCATTATTGTTGAGCTCGTAAGTATTGTCTTGTAAAGGAGGAAAATGAGTTTTATATAAATGCTTATAAGGAATATGTCACCACCAATAATTTAGTAATGGTAACTCGGGTGAAGCGGTTGGTTAATGCGAGTGGCAAGTTTGGGTTGTTAGTGTGACCGGTTCAAAAGGGTTTATCGGCTAAAGTGTTGTCTATTATGGCAATGTCTCTTAGGCAGCAAGCCAAAATGGGGAAGTTGTAAGAGAATTATAAAGACTTGTTTCTAAGAATAAAAAGGATGTCACGCAAGAGAGTTGTAGAGCATAATATCACATTGGTGAATAGTGAGCCACTGCCCTATATTGGGTTGTATCAGACTTCTATAACCGAGTCTAAGGAGATCAAGAAATAGGTACAAGAACTCTTAGAACAAGGGGTTATTAATCCAAGTTGCTCACCTTTTGGTTCACCAGTGTTATTGCTGCCGAAGAAGGATGGGTCGTGAAGAATGTGTATAGATTATCAGGCGCATAACAAAATTACGATAAAGAATCATTATCTGCATCCACAGGTTGATCTTTTAGATGAATCACAGAAGGCTCGATTTTTTACTAAGATGGATCTTAAGTCATGTTACCATCAAGTTAAAATTTGGGAGGAAGATACTTGGAAGACGACTTTCAAGGCCAATCAAAGACTCTTCAGGTGGTTGGTAATGCCTTTTGGGTTATGCAACGCTCTAACAATACTTATAAGGTCGATGAATGAGGTACTTCATGCTTTTATTGATGATTTTGTGATTGTTTCTTTAAATGATATCTTGATACATAGTTAAACATGGGAGGAACACCTCGTATATATACGCAAAGTGTTAGAAGCCTTAATATCACAACAACTTTTTCTCAACGGGAAGAAGTGAGACTTTGGGATGAAGGACCTATTGTACTTAGGGTTCATTGCTGGTGGAGGTGAACATAAGATAGATCCAGAGAGGGTCTCGGTCATTACTAATTGGCCTAGACCCCATTCAGTGATGGAAATGTGAAGCTTTATAGGTTCTTATCAGTATTTACAGAAGTTTGTTCGGTATTTTTTATAGATTGCCACACCGTTGCATTCCTTGACAAAGGCTGGTGAGAAGTTTGTGTGGGAAGATAACCATAAGAAGACCTTTCAGTTACTAAAGCGGAAGATTACATATGCACCTATGTTAGCATTGCCGAATTTGCAACATCCTTTTGAGGTCAAAATAGATGCATCAGACTGTGTATTAGGGGTAATTTTGTTATAGTATAAAAAGCTAGTTACCTACTTTTTTGAGATATTTATAGGAGTAGTGTGCAATTATCCCACCTACGATAAGGAATTCTACGTGTTACATCAATTAGTAAAACATTAATGAAGTTACTCATTAGAGAAGGAGGTTGTAGAACATTTCGATCATAAACCGTTACAGTTCTTATCATCATAGTCTAAGCTACAGGAAACTTGCCATATGAAATAAATGTTGTACCTACAGCAATTCACCTTGATTATCAAGTATAAGAAAAGAGTAGAGAACAAAATAGATAACATGTTATCTCAACCCCCATTACCAACTATTTTTGCTTTGTTGATAGCTATGCAAATATAGTCTATTGCCATGTATACTGCATGATATGACGATGACAAGGAGCTCAGTGTGATTTACCAAAAGTTGCTACAGGGCAAGACATGTGAGTATAAATTGAATGTGGAGACCGTTTGTATTGGATTAGAGAGGCACATTGATCTCGGGTGGCAGGTCATTTTGGGGTTGAGATGACTATTTTAAATTTGCATCGTTATGTTTATTGGCCAAAGATGTAGGTGAATGTTGCTTGTGTGGTCTGTGGTTGCGTTCTATCCAACACATCGAAGCCTTTTAAACGGAAGTTGGGACTGTAGTACCTAGTCGACCTTGGGAGAGTATTTTGATGGATTTTATGGGTGGTTTACCCATGACCAAGTATAAGAATGATTATTTGTGTGGTGGTAGATCGATTCAGTAAGTTGATAATTCCTATTCCATGTCAGAAGACGACTACCGGGGAAGGAGCGGTGTAATTATTTTTTAAATACTTTCGGATGTATTTCGGGCTCCTTTCTTCTATTATTTTTTATAGGTATAGCCGCATTTTAGAGTATTTTTGGAAGTCATTTTGCGGGATGATGGACACTAAGTTGATTTGAAGTACCGCATTTCATCCGCAGACTGATGGATAAACAGGTAGTTAATTGCACTTTGGTTCACTTATTACGGTGATTCCATTATAAGTATTCTAAGACTTTGGATGAGAGTTTAGCATATCTTTAGTTTGCTTTTAACTAGGCGATTCATGATTCTACTTTGAAGTCTCTATTTGAAGTTTGTCTTGGGTACTTGCCTCAAAGCCCCTTTGATATGGCTTTTAGTCTTGGCGACAAGACAGTATCAGGGAAGGAGGAAGAAGAACAAGTTAAAGCTTAGTGTTTCATTAAAAAGAAAAGTAAGGTTCATGTGACGGTTGAAGTACAGTTGAAGAAAACTCAAACGAAATATAAGGCTCGACACGACAAGCATCGATTTAAGTATACTTTTTAGGAGGGCGACCTAGTTTGGCTACATTTAGGTAAGGAACGATTAGAGGGGGAAGGGGAGAAGCTCAAGCCTATTTGTTATGGTTTGTTTGTCATACTCAAAAATATTGCTGACCATGCATTACAATTGAATTTTCTACCTTTTATGAAGATGCATTCAATGATTAATGTTGAACATTTGAAATGGTTTTAACCGTCTCTTTTAGATGAAGACTCTACAATTGACACTCGCCTACCCTTAGTAGATGAGTTATAAATAGAAAGAGAAGATTTGTTGCAAGAGGATAGTATTCTAAAGAGGAAAGTTCATGCTACAAGACGGGCAAGTATCGAGTCATTCAGAGTTGGGAAAAAAGTCAACTACCCTGCAAGTTAAAGTGGTACAATAGGGAAATAGGCATGGCTACTTTCCCTCATCTCCATTTGTAGTCTGAGTAGGAGTTCAAGGCTCTTAAAGGGGGAGCCATGATCTAGGAGGATCTAGACATTAAACCCCATAGAAATAGACAAAATGTGAAGTATGTTTGAATAGATATTTGTTCTATTCGAGCAGAATAAGTTTTGAGTCTTCTGTTCGAATAAAAAAATATTCTATTCGAATAGAGGCTGTTATGAGTAACCTATTCAAATAGAATTTTGTGTCTATTCGAATAGACCCAGTTCTATTCGAATAGACTTTAACTCTTTTCGAATAGACTGGTTTCAGGGTCTTCTGTTCGAACAGAGCCATGACTTATGTTATTTTTAGGTCATTTTAAAGACACTTTTGTCTTGTATTGTAACTAGGAAAGTTGTAACCTTTAAGATGGTAAGACTAGGCAATATATAAGGGATCTTGAGATCTAAAGAGAGATCAAGAGATATCGAGAGAGGAATTTATTATAATAAATTTTAAACAATTTAAGCTCCCTTTGGGAAGTTTTACCCACCAAATTGTGTTCTTCGTTCAATTTCTTCGATTAGAATAATCTTTAATTTGATTATAGATTACAATGATGGGATATTCTTTGTCAAAATAACTTAAGCATTGATTCGACACACAACTCTGTTATCGAATGACTTTGATATTGATTTAGGACACCACCAATATGGCGTGTTGTCAAAATGACATTGATTTGGATTTGAGACACAACCAATATGGTATGTTGTCAAATAACTTTGATATTGACTCAAGAGACAGCCAATATGCTTTTGTCGAGATTAATTATTCTTAAAAATAGAGTATTGAATGGGATAAAAAATGTTTTATTGATTAATAATAGATATTACAATTCTCATTTGTTGAACATTTTCAAATGAGTATTGAATGGGATGAAAAATGTTTTATTGATTTATGATTATTGATTTATGATTGATGATGATAGATATTACAATACTATATCTCCAATATCGAACATCTTCTTCCTCACCTTTTTATTATACGAGTTTATAAAGATATCGTAGTATCGCCCCAGGTGTTTGGTGGTGCGGTCTCGAGTTTATTCTATCCAATTGAGGTTACATAATAATCCAAGTTCGTTTTCTTCATTAGTCAGCTGCTTTCCAACAATTGGATGGTCAAGATCTAAAGGAATGACTACTTCAGTTTCGAAAGCCATCATGAAGGGTGTGCAACAGGTAAATGTTAGAGGTGTGGTCATATATGCCCATAAGATACTAAGTAACTCCTTGACCCATCGACCTTTCTTTTCATCAAACCTCTTCTTTAACCCAGATTTATTGTTTTTATTGATAGCCTCTGTTTGGCCATTTCCTTGTGGGTATTAAGGTGGCGAGGTAGTTGATTGTATTTAGTATTTGTAGAGGAACTTGATGATTTTATTGCTGATGAATTACTTTCTATTATCTGATCTTATCATTTATGGATATCCAAACCTTGTGATGATGTGTTCCCATAAAAATTTGATTACTTCATTCTTGTTAGTGTAGCATAGTCGAACAGCTTCGACCCATTTGGCGAAATAATTTGTAACTACAAGGACGAATCTTTTGATCCCTGACACAAGGTGGAAATGACCAATGATGTGGATTGCCCATCTTTTGGACGTTACTAACATGAAAATTGAGAGCTGAATTTTTGATATCTTGAGCATAGATTTGGCATTTGTAATACTTTCGAACAAAATCTTCGTTGTCTTGCCTCATCTTCAACCAGTATAATCCTTGAGTGAATACTCTTTTAGCCAATGATCAACCTGAGATATGTGTTGCAAAAACTCCTTCGTACAATTCCTTAATTTTGTTTTGTGCCTATTTTTGCGAGATACATTTAATAAGGGGTCCTCAGCCAATAACTATATACAATACTCCTCCCTAGACATTAAATATTAGGCATTTTGCTAAAAAAGATTGGGTTTCCTCCTTATATTATGGGAGAACATTGGAGTTTAAATATATAAGAACGGTTTTCTCCAGTCTTCGGGATCATCATCTTGTGTTAGTTGGACTTGGATCATATTCATGTTGTTGAGATTTGAATGTTGGTTAACTTTAATTTCTAGTATCATTCTCTCGCTATCTTCCAGCATTACTGCAATGTAGGCTAACACATGAGCATGTCTGTTTTCAGCCCTTGATAAATAAGAGATAGTGGCTCTTCCAAATTTCTCCATCTTCTCTTCGACTAGAGTAGCATATTTGACCATCTTTCCTGATGTTTTGAATGTCTTATTATAGTGATTGGACACTAACAATGAATCTACATAAAACTTGTGTTTGATGGCTTTCTCGAATTTGTGGTTGGAAGGTATTACGAAAACGATCCCAGTTCTAGACCCTCGAGGTCCGGCAGATTCATCTGTGAAGAGTCTCTATAGTTTGGAAAACATCAGTTCTATGTAGTCTCTATAGTATGCATCTGGCTCTACGATAGAATCATCAACTAATACTTCTGCGAGCTCCTCCCATTCAAGGTTTTTAACGGGGAAATATGCCAGAAAGTCAGCGACTATTTGTCCTTTAATTGAGATTTGGGGCTCAAAAGAGATGTCATTCTCCAAAGAATACAGATCATTGTTGCACCATTCTGGATTTTTCTTTCTTAGAAAGGACTAGCTTGAGAAGGAATTTGGTGATAACTTTGATCCTATGGCATGGAAGTAAGGTCGAAGTTTTTGGGAACTGTTTACCAAAGCGAGCATCTACTTTTTAGTAATTGTGTATCTCATTTTTATAGGCATTTGGGTTTTACTAATAAAGTAAATTGGCTTTCCAACTCCATTATCTTCTCGAATGATGACAAAACTGATTGAGTCTTCTATTGTTGATAAATGCATTGTTAAAACTTCGCCATCAATCAGAGTGTTCATTATTGGAGGGCGCTTTAAGTACAATTTCAGGTCTTGAAAGGCTAATTCATATTCTAGAGTCCATTCAATTTCTTTGGATTGTTTCCCGGTGATCGGTGTTGGGTTTCAACGAAGAAGGAGGTTTGTATCGGTCAGATGACTTCGAGATAAATCTGTGAGGAGCTACTTTTCCTGTTAGCTTCAATAAATCATTTTTTGTTCGAGGTGAGGGCATGGCCATTAGTACCTTAACTGTTTGGGTCTCTAACCCTCGTTTACTTACCAAATGGCCTAAGAATTTATCGAAAGCCGCCCCACTTAATTAACATTTTTCTGGATTTAACTTTATTTGATAAGAGCGAAGGATGTCGAAGATGGTCTGCAAATTGTCGTAATATTTTTCCCATTTTAGGCTTTTACAAATCATGTCATCGATGTATACTTTCATGGTCTTTCCCAGTTGGTCTTTAGATATTTTTGTCATTAACCGCTGGTAGGTTGCTCCCGCATTCTTTAGTTTAAAAGGCATGACTATATAACAGTAAAAGCCTTTTTCTATCATAAATATTATCTTTTCTTGATCTTCTTCAGCAAATAGAACTTGATTGTACTTTGAAGCTGCATCTATCATCTACAAGAGTTCATACCCCGCCATAGAGTCAAGGAGTTGAGGGATCAAAGGTAGGGGAAGTTATCTTTGGGTATAAACTTGTTGGGTTCTGTGAAATCTACACAACTATTCAGTCAGCCTGTGTTGCTATATGAGCCCTAATTATTTCAGACCATACAATGACTTATCCAATTTTATTACGTAGGCACCCTAAGTGCCTGGCATTGTTACTTCCGAAAGCTTAAACCCTTACAATAACTTTATGTAGATCTCTATATCTAATATCCCATATAGATATACAGTAACTGCATCCATAAGAGGCATGTCAAGCTCGTTCTCAATGAAAGACAGACTGATCAAGTAACGGAACGTTATAGCATCCATGACTGGAGAGTAAGTTTCATTGTAATCATGCTAGGTCTTTGAGAAAAGCCCTAGGGAACTCACTCGTCTTTCCTTATACCTTACTATATTTCTAAGTTTATTACGTTTATGTACGAATACTCATTTATAACCCACAAACTTGATGGCATCTTGCCTAGGGACTATTGGTCCTAACACTTTGCATTTAGCTAGTAGTTGAGCTCCACATTGATCATAGTTTCCCACTCTAGACAATCTGTGTGACCTCCACATTCTTCTATAATGAGTAGTTTTGGATCATCATCCTCGATGGCGAGTACAGCAGCAAAAGTAAATACTTCGTCGACTACTACTTCTAAATGATCCTACGTAGTGCCATTAGAAACAAAGTTAATTGAGATCTCTCGATTATCATGTACATGTGCCATACCGGGCTTGTCTCCTAATATTTTGCATGAATGCGTAGCTACTATAACCCTCTCAATGAGAGGTTCCATCCCCTATGAACCGAGTACACCATTAGTCTTTTCTTTTCCCGTAAGTTGCTTTTTAGCCCTCAACTCAGCGTCCTTTGCAAAGGGGCATCCTCTCGTACCAGTTCCCTAAACATCCAGTCGTGGAGGTGCATTACTTGTAGGTACATGCGTCTTAGTTGCTTTAGCAGCATCGTTGAATACATTTGGCAATTTATTAGCGATCTGTTATAAGTATAGAATCCGTTGTACTTCCTTGTCATTGTGATTGGTTAGAGAATCTAGATGAGGCAACGAGGGCATTTTCCAACTAATCTTGGAAATATCCTCAACATTGACTGTCATATCTCCCCCCAATACTGGGAATATCTGCAAATTTCACCGTAAATACATCGCTGGCACTACGTAAAAATGTGTAAATACCAACACTTTTGGATAGTAATTTGCAACTTGGCGTATCTATTATACTTTGAATGAAAAATGCGACTTCCATTAGAAGTCGTAATTTTGGAACCCTCGTCGTTTTAATTTTTTTCCTTCTTATTTATGTCTTAAAACATACGACTGCTTAAGGAGTTGTAAAACTATTCTAATTTAGACTCTTGATCAAGTCGCTTTATTTGATTAACAATATACAACTTTAATCATTCACCCCAAAAACAAACTCTTGTGCCAATAAGGAGAAATCGTCCACTTTCTTTCTAGAAAGAACGCCGTAGGCTTGCTATGGTACATTTATCATAAGAATAGAGTATTGAGTGCTCACTCCCCACTACCAGCACCACGCCTTTAGTAGCTTTTTGAAGAACCAGAAAGAAATAGACAAAAGGCGCCATAGTCAAATAAGAGCAGGCGCTGGTAGGCTATTCATGTGCATTATTCTTGGAGCTATTTAAAAAATGAAGGGCAGTCTTGTCTTCAGCAAGAAGAATCCTTAACAAAAAAAAACCCTAACATTTTGAGCCTCTAACTACTTAAAGTCTGGCCTCCTTAATCAAATAACCTAGTGGAGGGCTACGATTCGACCCTTGGTCCCTAAACGTGCTAATGCTAAACATGCTAGGACTTTAAAAGGAGGTAGGCTTAATATAATATTAAGAGGGCTGAGACTAAGAGGGTCTAGAGGAGAGAAGCAGCGCCTTTCTTTTAGTGAAAGGCCGTAGAGAGAGGGGACACGTCAGTCCAAGACATAAAACGTCTAGAAAGAAAGGCGGCCCAGCAAGAACACTATGAAAATTTGAAAATCAAACGAGTTTAGTAGTTTTAAACAAACTCTATTAACTCCTCGTTCAAATAAAACGAAGAGAAAACCAATATACCCACGCAAATCAGGATTCAATCAAGTTGGGATTCCTTAAATCTCTGAGGTAAAGTTGAAATCTAACTTCCCAATCTATGTATCTCTCTATAAATTTGTCCACTGCTAGAAAATGAAGCAAAAGCCATGGTTCTTTATTTGTTTTAGGCACGAAAATAACAGTGGCAAAACACCACAAATGTTAATATGGAAAAAGTGGGGGTGACCGTGGTTATAGCGAAATATGATGAAGTTTTTTTTCCTTTCTCTCCCCCTTTTAGTCGGTTTTGGTTCTTTGGATTCGACAACGAAGTTTGGGTCTCTCTTGTTATATCGGTTGGGCAGCTTCTATCAATCTCGGATCTCTAAAGAAATCTATAAGTTTCACCATCTTTCCTAAGCTTATCTTTCTTAAAATTATTTTTGATGTATTTTCAGATAATTTCCTTGTCAATCATAGACAATTTACTTCTTAAACATCTACAAATTTGGTCTAAAGGAAAATTAAGTTGCTGGGAGTTTTAGATTTTAGGGATTTTGTTACTGTAGGTGTATTCAATATTAGTATATTACATTTGTAGAATTTTGTTTCATTTTGGAGCTACTGGTGTGGAAGCTAGAATCCTAGATTAGAGAGTGATACATATATTTGGGTTTAAACTAAAATTAAACTTGTGGGAAGTGTTTGCCATTACTGTTCTAATTCTTAAATGAGTTTCTACTGTAAATTATTATCTCTCAATTATGAACTTAAATTATTGCTTGTCTAATTCGTAAAAACTCAAATTTAGTCTCATTTAGTGCAATTGCATATTTTATTAAGGACATTTAAATTAAAATGCATTATGAGGCAATATTTCTACCTGTGATTAAGTGTTTTTCGCCGATTAAAACAAGTGCAACCAAAGAAGAACTACAACACCTCACTATATTTGGTATTGTCCTCAAATATAATGACGGAAAATCAATATAAAACTTCTAAACAAATGCTCGTGATTCGATGCTTCAGGTACCTTTTTATTCTGCATGACAAAATTGTCGGTCGAAGCTTGTCAAATAAGTGTTGATAGAGATAAAACCATGGTTGATGGATCTTAAAGTTATTGGTATTTTTAGGACAACCAGGTAATTTTTTTGTTGAGCCATAAATTGCTTCTATAGAATAAATATTTCGATGAGGCTAACTCACATGGCTGTTGACTAATTTGATTTATCACCCATGTAAGTGATTATCCAGGTTCACTTCTTGCCATACTAGCATAAAAGGTATATAACACATCCAATAAGTAAAGATGCTCTTTATTTCATATCATGACCTCAATGCATAAATTGTTGATGAGCTTTTAAATCCTAGCATTTATCCATATAAGTTTCGTGATGGTAAATATATTAATTTTTCAAATTACGTAAAAGCTGGTTGGCGGTACAAATTACTTGGTCAGATCTCTCTCTCTTTCTCTTTTACTCTTTTGTTTGTAAGATCTTTTTCTTGTATGTCTCTTTTCATCACTTGCATCAACTAATCACATATTGGGCATTTTCTTTTAAGCACTTGAGTTCTAAGGGGATCATAGGTTCGAATATTTAATGCCTGAAATGGTAACAGGGAAAATTGAGATACTTAAAATCTTAAGATTTTTAAGGTATACCATCGCCGCTTTTCACGTTACTGTGTGAATTATATATCCATTGATCATTGGAAGTACTTATGCTTTCTCTTTCCTGACTTTACAGTCACTTGGATGGCAATCTTATACCCTCGCAATATCTGAAGGTGATTTATATCTCAGATAATCACTCCCAACTATCTGCCAAGTTATAATTACAGTTTTACCTTACTGAAGGTTTTGGTTTTCAGAAGAGCAGGAATATCCATCATACTCCAAGCTTCTAGTAAGAAAAGCTATCGTGGTTATCTCTGTTCTAAATGGTTTGTAGAAATGGTACGTCTTTGTTATCTTCTTTTTTTGGGTGTGTTGGTATTTATGAATATTAGAAGCTAAATGTCTAATTCAAAAAGATATAGAGTCCTATTTTCTTATACGATTTGCAAGTTAATGAAGTGAGTTGCTTATGTTGTAGTGTAACGCTCGATAGTGGAGCTCATGTTTAAAAGCAACGTAGGTAGACAAAGCCAAACTTCGATGAGGTCGAACACCAAAAAACTGCAGGATACATTGTAAAGTCCAGCCATACTATGCTCATAAATTTATTTTTTTCTATTGAAGGATATGAAATTTGTGAATAAATCATTATGTATATATCTTATAACAAATTGGCACACCTTCTATATGTTTGAGAGTTTTATGAGGATGGCTCTTCTTCCTATAAATTTACTGAATTTGTGTATATAACAGGCTTAGATCAACATGATTGTATTTAATTTTTGAGGTCTGCATCTTACCATGTTGCTTATAAGAATTTAACAAATCCCGATAGTTCTAATTTATGTTAATACTTGATACTTTTCAGATTAAATATCGTCCAAATGCTCCTCTAGTTCTCAAAGGAATAACTTGCACTTTCAAAGAGGGGACTAGAGTGGGAGTTGTCGGAAGAACTGGAAGTGAAAAGACTATACTTATGAGTGCTTTGTTTCATCTTGTTGAACCAATTAGTAGAAGGATTGTCATTGATGGACTAGATATTTGCTCAATTGGTCTTAGGGACTTAAGATTGAAACTCAGCATTATTCCACATGAGCCAACTCTTTTTTGAGGTATTGTTAGAACTAACTTGGACCCTTTGGGTCTGTACTCTGACCAACAAATATGGGAGGTGAGCTAACTAATTTAATTTGTTCATATGCTTGCGAACTAGTCACAACATTATTTGCAGTAAACACGTTTCTCTCTATTACAGAAAGGGGATTATGATAGATGATGATAGACAGCTCTCACATATGTGTATGTTGTTTACTAGCCAATCCTTCAAAAAGTTGGTCCTTCAAGAAGGAGAAAAGATGATTCTTGTTTGGCTTGATACACCTTATAACCAAGTGCTATATGGACTTGTGGATAAACTAGGCAAGTTCATCTCTACAAAACTTAACATAAAGCTATTTCATGTTTTTAGTGAGCAGTGTTGAATCAGTTCTTTAATTTTTCATCTGGTGCTTCATACTTTTTATTATTTTGCATATATAAGTGATCTTTATATTTGCTTTCAGGTAGTTTAGTTGTGAGATTGGTATTTCTTCCATTTGAAGGGAGATCATACGCCACATTTGCTAGGTTTTCATCAGGTTTGTTTTTTTCCTCTTCTAATTATTTTCATTTGGTCCATTCATGTAAACAGTTACGCGTAACCTACTTTGTTACTGTGATGTAATTTTTCTTGCCTATTATATCTTCGTAGTAGTGGGATTTATTTCTCTTATTCCATATTCCAGTTCGGTTCTTGACATGGGAAACAAAAGTAGGAACATACATAAAAAAAATGTGCACCTTCCTTCTATGTTCTAATCACCAGATTTTCATTTCCATGGAGCTACTACAGTCTCCAAATTGTAGTAAGTAAAATAATTTACAATATTATTTATGGTAATACTGTTCATATGCTCAGTATTATTCCTTAAGAGCCAACTCTTTTTAGAGGCACTATTAGAAATAACTTGGACCCTTTGGGTCTGTACTCTGACCAGCAAATCTTGGAGGTGAGCAAACTAAATTCAATCTCCAAAAATTTAATGGTTATTCTTTTCTTCAGCTAAAGTCCTTTTGTTCAGAAATGCCAAACGCACCCATCTTCATAAACATCTTTGTTACCATTAGAAATTTTCAAAAACCTCTTTTAAACTCCTTCTTGATCATTTTCCCCGTTTTGACATTATTTACCTTAGAAGCAATTCAAAGCTACAATCATAAATTCTTGTTACTTATTACATTGTTTATTGCAGGCTATAGAGAAGTGCCAGCTAAAGTCCTAAATTCAAAGTCTTCCAAACCTCCTTGATTCACATGGCGAGTTCAACATTAAAGATAAGTATATTTTTAATCCTATATTTTACCGTGTATAAATTGTACGAGGCATATATTAGATGTATTAGATCTTTAATATCTCCACCATCTACTTTTTGAACAGAGTTAATCTGGTTTGCCCTGATCTGGGAATTAATATATTTTCAATCCATTTTCTGAACCATCTGGATCTGCTTATATGCTTATATACAGCAGGTCTATTATAGCCATCTGCCCCATTTTTGATTAGGTTCTGAGTGTGTTTCCTATGCATCCTTGTGTTTATTATTGTTGTATCTTGCAGCTTCTGCCCCCCGCACCCCATATGTGAAATTCACTTGGTGGACTGTATCTTGATCACCAAAATGACCTCCACATCCATTTTTTGAAACTGCCTCACACAGCTTGTATGCTTCCTCAGTGGGCTCTTGCCTAAACGGTAAAGCTGACAATTTGTTCATTGTGCAACTAGATGTATGGGGAGGTTTGGGTTTAAGTACATCCATAGTAACAAACCCAAGTTTTTCATCATCGTGTGTTTCAGAAAAGTCACACAATTCTCGAAAATGTTAATAGCTTCTACAATGTGATCCTTCACCAACATCTCATCAACGGGGGACTTATGAATTTCAAGAAGATTAATAGAAGTTACCTCCTTTAATGACTCATCGGGTCCCTTCTGACTAACAATTATTTATGTTGACTCAATATGTTTTTCTTTCTCCAAATCAGGTGTGAGAGTATCATTCAAATTATAATCTTCGTCGTCGTCAAATACTAGTTTTGGATTTACAGTCATGTTATCTTCAGTGGGAGGCCTGGAGACTAAATATCCCATCCTCGCTCCAAGGCTAACCACTACAACATTAGATTCAGAATGAACATAAGTGGTTTCAACATGCACTGAAATAATGTGTTTTTCATCCTCGGTTAATTATTCTGCTAGTAGCTGGTAGAGAAGATCTATTTAAGGAGACAGATTTAAACCGTGTGACTCTACCACTAGGAGCTTTAGAGGTACTATGTTTCAATAACTCATTTAAACAATTTATTTGTGCGTGATTCGCAAAAGACCTTATAATTCTGCCTCAAAACTCAATTTGTCCTCCTTCATCTGCTTTTTCTTTATGTTTTTCTTATAGTTTTTATCATTTAATGTTAACCTCGTATTATTTCAATTTACTTGTAGGGAGGACGATGTCCACCACCGCCTCCTGAGTCATCGAGCGGCAATTCATACATATTGAAAGATATGTTTGGCACTAATGTTGTGTACGAAACTGTGCACACCTGAAGGGTTTTAATTATAGTGTTATAATCGATAAAGTTATTCGTGAAGAGACGTGTTTGTATGTCGAGAGTTGTACTCTTGGTGATGTCTCTGTAGGTGAAGTTGTAGCTTGGCTCAAGATTTTTATCATTATCTAGTGAAATTTTTTTTTTTTTTTATTTATTTATTTAGAATTTAAAGCCAGCCTTACTTTTAATTGGTATTCCACTATCTTCTTTTTATTAAAAATTGCTTATTATTATTGCTTTATATGTTAGTTGATTGTGTTGTTTGATTATTTAAAATTTGTGAGGGCCTGCTTGAGACGCAAAAAACAATAGAAAAATTAGTAAAATGTAAGAAAAAAGGCAGTACCTACAACGTATATCTAAGTCATTATTTCATGTGACACATAATACGACGTACTTATGTGTCACAAAGTTTTATCAAAAACAATTATTGTAACAACCCTTATTTATGTCGTGTTTTGTATGACGTTTAATATGACCCCTCATGTTAGTAGCAAAAATAAAAAAATATTACTTGGCGACTTATAGCACAGTCGTTATAATTTGACCAATAAAACAACAACTATATCAGTTACAAATTGCGGTAAATGCGACGAATATTACAACTCTTATTTATATTATTTAATTGTGACGCATAAAACGACGTTCTAATGTGTCACAAAAATTGTAAAAAATGACTATTTTTACAACTTAACTTTCAATCGTAATATTAGGACTCCAGTAAAAGTTGAGAACAAAAAACGTTACTCTTATTTCGACAATAAAACAAGTCGCTTTAGGCAAAGAATGACTTACTTGCAAAGTCATTTTTTACTCTTTTTTACATAGTGTGGTAATGGGTTTTAAGTATCGAATGATGGATGGTGAATCATAACCCACATAGATACCGTACCGGCGTTGGGGCCCCATCTTTGTATATTGTGGTGTTGCAATTAGCACCTGTACGGAACATCCAAATGTTCGTAGATGGGCGACACCAGGCTCCGACCTAGTTGCTAGTTGTAATAAGGAATATTAATTATTTTGTATTAGACAAATTCTGATTAGAGTGGCAGCATACAAAATTATATGGCCCCACGTAGTGGCCCGAAGCTGAGATCATAATAACAGTGCCCTAACTATTACTTGCAATCGCTTGATTAGATTCTTTGTCATCCCATTTTAGGTATGGGCATGGGGTACTAAATGATCGACATTTATCTCATTAGCCGTACAGTAATCAATAAAGGCTTTTGAGGTAAACTCATTAGCGCCGTCAAATCTTTCAAATTTGATGGAGTAATCTAGGAAATGAGCCCACAATCCGATAATCTTGGAAAGCAACCGTGAAGGGCCATATTCCTCACAGATGCATCAATTAAGACCATATAGTATTTGAACGGACCACTATGTGAATGGATATGTCCACATATGTCTTCATGGATACGTTGGAGAAAGGCTGAAGACTCAAACTCTACTTTGGTCTTACTAGGTTGGATTATAAGCTTTCCCTGATAGCAGGCTTTATATTGGCAATCTTGCAAAATTTAGATCTTATTTCCCATGAGTTAATATCCAGAGGTACTATTGATAATTTTCCTTATCATTCGTTGTCCAAGATGCCCAAAATGGTCATGCCAAATCCTAAATGTTTTCTCTTATAACAGAGAAAAATTAGTGATTGCATATGTTTTGACATGCCTGAAGGTAGTTGAATAAAACACTAAGGAATACATTGGGCATCGTTCTAATATAAGTTCTTGACCATTAGGTGAATATGTGATGCATGGAATTTAATTATCATCATTTCCTATCATTTTTACTTGATAGCCGTTATCATGTATGTCCCCAAAACTTAGTAACTTCTCAGGAGATTTACGGCCAAACAACACAGTCTGGATACTCAGTATCGTACCATTAGAGAGTAATAGCTTGGCACTCCCTAAGCCTTTTATGATACTGGCTGACCCAGTAACAGTTTGAATACCCCCGACATACACAGTCAAGTTCAAGAAATATTGTTTATCTCGAAGGATCGAGTGCGTGGTACCACTGTTAACAAGAACATGTGTCACGACTCGTCTTATTATCAATTAGTGCTCTATGGGCAGAAAGATCCATGGGCTACCTGTATATATAGTAGATTAAAAATTCTATATATAACAAATTAATTACTATCCCAAGCAATAATTTGAATAATTACAATTTAGAACAAAATGAAAATCTCATAGATTAATAGTGAGTGTATGTCACAGGCACTTTATTGAAACATAAATGATTTGTTCCTAACATAATTAAAAAGAATACTAACAAAAAGTAAATCAAGCCTTCGCAAGAAAAGAAACTACAAAGTGTTCTCTACTGTGACATCACACATCTACTGAGATATCGCTACGGATTACTCCATATGTTGATCCATGTCGACATCAATATCGCCGAAGA
The DNA here is from genome assembly GCA_014058105.1 of Kingdonia uniflora. Taxonomy (NCBI): domain Eukaryota; kingdom Viridiplantae; phylum Streptophyta; class Magnoliopsida; order Ranunculales; family Circaeasteraceae; genus Kingdonia; species Kingdonia uniflora. The sequence goes on from JACGCM010001029.1 coordinate 110,126, forward strand.
AGTCTAATGCTAAAAACTTTATGCCAGTGGTGATGTGGTTAGCCTGGACTTTAACTTTAGGCACCCTTGGTGTCTTGCAGTCTCGTACCCAGTGTTCAGCTACCCCACATCTCAAGTAAAGAGATTCGTAATCTGGCTTCTTGATCTTCTTCAATTTTAGTGGTTTACCAACCTTTTTAAACCTGCTACTCTTCTGAGAGCCCAGGAATCCTCGATTCTCACCTTTAGTTGCATTTTCAATTCTTGAACCCTATTCGTGGTTATCTTTATCATGAGATAAGATTTTTAGCACAACGGGTGTCCTCCTCCTTGGGGGATACCTCTTGTTTTTCTTAAAAACAAATTTACCCTCTTGTTCAGCAGTAAGCAAGAGTTGGATTAGATCTGCATGACTACTGAATTCTAATTTTGTATACTGGACCCTGGGAGTAGCCTATGAATATGGAAATGTGGAGAAAGTCTTATGCAATATCTCTCCCTCAAAGACATAATCATTACTGAGCCTCATCGTCAACACAATTTTCTGTAGTGCTGAGTTATAGTCAGCTACAGTCTTGAAGCCATATAACCTCAAGTTGTTCCAGTGGTTGCGGTTCTTAGACTTCCTTAATTATGATCTCCAAGAGACCAAAGCGTTACTCTAAGCTTCTCCATAACTCATATGGATCTCCGCAATATAGATGCTCAAACTCCAGCTCCGACTGAAGGTGGGTGCGCATAACCAACATGACCAGTGCCTTGAGTGGTTAAAAGATGGTGTTATTTGCAACAATTGACTTTGAGACGTTTATTATTTCCAGATGAAGTTTTATGTCCGTACACCAAGAAAGGTAGATGGAACCATCTAGCCGCAATGGTTCGTAATCAACGTAACGTGGTTTCGCAGACATCTGTTAATGCAAAATGTAGATCGCAATTAGTAATAATTATTGATAAACATTTAAAATACATTACAGACAGATCATATAGTGCTTAGAATAACATAAAATAAATAACTCCTAATCATGTTATAGTTTAACCTTGTTCATATTCTAATACTCATGAAATTATTTTATAATAATTAAATCATAATTTTACCCCATAAAATGATGATCTTAATCTTAGATGTGCCTTTTAATAGAATCTTAGCAAAAATTGTTATTCAAAACCACTAGATGTGTGCGTTACTTATTCTGACAACGAGGGTATTCTAATCCCTAAAGTTCTATAAGGTTTGTATATTCTAGCGAAATGACTCTATTTGCTATGAATATAAGGGGTATTAGATGTTTAGCTGACAAGTGGTCTCACCCCGAAGTCTGTTGAGTTCATAAGATATGTTAAAAACTAACATTCTGGGGTACTATAGGTTGTTATTAGTGCATATATACCTCTAAATTTGTTCCTCAGAAACCAAGTTTTTAGAAAATAAGACTAGGTCAATTCCCAATTGATCTCTAATTATTTGTCATTGACAATTAACCATGATTTAGATATGACTCTTAGTCGTATTCTAAATTAGTCTTAGTTTTCGTATTATCTCTGATCCCTGGTTAGGATAATTAGTATCCTAGAGGCATACCATTAATATCATATTAGCTATCGTAAGATACTTAAATATGTATTAATCTATTTTTTTATATCACATATAAGTTAGTCAGTTTTCCTACACAAGACACCCATTCCCAAAAAAAAATTAAAAGATATTTTTCATAATTTTTTTAAAAATGAGCCCCTAGGGGGTAGGTCCAGTCAATATGAATTTTTCTAAAAAAAATAACTAAATTTGACCAAAAATTGAGCTTTGAAAAACCAATTTAGTGTCTGAACCGGTCTGACTTGGTCTGGGTCAAGGCCTGAACCGGGTTGACCGGCCTGGACCGGTTAGTCAAACCATCTACCTCGTGTCACCAGAACAGTACCTGCCACGTGTCACCTGAACAGTACTGCCACGTGTCAGTCAACAGTGTTGTCACGTGTCAGTCAACTGTGCTGCCTCGTGTCACATAAATAATGCTACCACGTGTCATGAACATTGCCTGCCACATCATAATGATGGGTCCCACTGCCACGTGTCATACCGCGTCAATGTGGTGGATCCCAGTGCCATGTGTCATGCCACGTCAGCAATCAAATATTATCTAAGTTTTAGATTAGGTCTGATCCAGGTCTAATTTCCAAGAAATAGATATGGATCTAATGACGTCATCATGATTTAATAATTATTTTTAAAAAAATAAAATAAAATAAAAAACCATAACTGACGTCAACATGACATAATACGTCGTTTAAAAATTGATTTATGATCGTAAACTGACCAGTTTCCACATCAATTTCCCGGCGACAGGGATGTCTCCCGAAGACGTTCAATATATGGATGTGATCCCTGTGGAATAGGCTACACAAAAAAATTATGAGTGCGTCAATCCGATAACTACAGTGATTGCTATTTTGATTTGAAAATGACCATTTCGCAAGGGTAAAAAACCACTAAAACAACCTAATAATTTTGAAAAAAAAATACATATTAATCCTTAAACACAAATTTATATATCTTATATGATAGTTTAAGTAATTAATACATAAAAATAAAATTTGGCAAAAATTATCTCTCCGCAACGCTAAAAATATCCCAAAAACGCAAATTGGAGAGCCATTTTTATCCTTTCTTATCCACTAGCTCTTCGCAGTGTTAATAACGTGTTGAATAATACCTTATTTTAACAGTTTAGCATGAGATAGACATGAGAGAAGAGTAGAAATATTATTGATAATTGAATTATTTGTATTAGGTTACAAGACTCAACCCTTATGAGGTTATATATAGTAACTCAAACTCTCCCCATATACCTTATAGGCTTGTTAGGAGTCCAGTAGAACACCTCAACGCAGTTGTCAAGCTTTTGATATATCACATGTCAATTTTACGTAGGAGAGAGGATTTGTATCAGATCGCTATTTTTGCTAGCTATCGCTGCTGCTGCCGCTCTAACACAAATGAAAGGCTTGTCACGTGCTCTTGTAGGCTTACCCAAAAACATTTATTATTGTAGTTGTTTAATTTTCCTTTTACTTATAATAATACTTCATGATTGTGCATTCCAGCTGAAATCTCATTGGATCCATCTAAGGATGACGGTTTTGACGCTTTTGATCAACTTATCAAAATCCAAGGAAATTAATTTTGAGATAATGTAAAGTGTGAACACAAAATATTAGATACCTTACTTCCTAAGGCATTAAGATACCCTGTTTTCCCTACTTTTCAAGCGCTTTATACAATTATAAATCACTACTTTCTAAAAAAATTCGCTTTTTGGACGGCCTCTCACACTTTTGATCCCAACCCTTTTTTTATTACCTTCTATATATCCCCTCTTCACCGCTTGATTTATCTCATAAGTTATTTCACACATTAAACATGGCACCGTATTCTACCGAAAATTCATCAGGAAGACCGGCAGCTGTGTTTCTATCATTAGTTTCTGCAATTGTACTTTCCCCATTGTATATGAAGGGAAAGACTGGTACACGTTATTACGATGCCAGATGGAACTCTAGCTCTAGTTTTGTTCTTCCAATGTTTTTAGCTGGGCTTATATTCGCCATTAGAGTGGTTTCAGCGCCACCAACATCTTCACTACAACAAGGGAGTCGTGGTCCATTAATGTTTACGTCTAGAGATGCTTCATTTGGGCAGAGAAGTGGGAGTTCTTGGAGACTTGCTGGGATCTTGGTGCTGTTGTTGCTTGTGGTTTCATGGCAAGGATCAGTTCAAGGGTTCTTCTGGAGATAGAATCCTCTTCTTGTTGTAAACTGGACTCCTTGTACTACTAGAAGATGGAGACCTCCATGGAAAATAAAAGTATTTCGTTGTAAGATTATAAAATTGAATGGAATAGGTATGATGATCACTTTTTTTTTAACTAAATCAAGCATTATTTTGGCACATCAGTATGTAATATTAGATTTGGGAAACAAAACCTCTATTACCATTTTATTAAAGAGAACTATCGATGATCAAAGCAGAGAATCAGTTCATTTCATTTGATTGTACTCTTAGAGCATCAGGTGTAGCCTAGCTAAAGTATAACTAGCAAGATAAACTTCCAAAAACTACTCTATGTAAAAAGAAAATATGAGGTGTAACAAGAAAAAGTTTAAAAAAAGTAGTTTAAATTTTTCAAATACTTTCTGTGTATTAATTTTAGTTAAAAAAAGGTTATCACGTAATAAAGTTGTCCTAGTTGGCTACCCAATTTTTTTTTTTCTCTTCTCATTGTTGATGAGAGAGAGTATCTAAACCTAAATAACTACCTACTTGGGGAGGCTGAAAATATGGTTTTGAGTACTTTCTCCTCTTTATTTTAACTATAGAGAGCCTACACTAGATGCTCTTAGGACCACACTCGTTGACAAACAAAGAGATTTTTCCGGCTTTATTTAAAGAGTTGAAATGCTTTAATTTGCGTCAAATATTACAACATGGTGGGAATTTTTTTTAGATATACCGCCCCACTGCATTACATATTATAGTTTGCATTATCAAACGAAGGTGTTAGCCGCCTGATACCCGCCTGACACTATTAATTACAGAAGTGTATTGCATGGTTGTGATATGTCCACGTCCGTCCATCTGTGTCCCCAGTACACTAGTACATTTCGGTGATTAGATCTCATCTAGAGTCTTGAACTCATCAAACGACCATAGGGGGAGTGTTCTTTTTCCGATAGGCGAGTAACAAAAACCGGCACAATTTCAATACGTGTCCGTCTGTACCTTATGTACGTCCATCTTCTTCATTATCTTCTTCTTCCTATCTCCTCCCTCGGGGCCCAGTTGTTTCACCCTCTGGGTTACTAGTTTGTGGGCCAATGCCCAGGCTCAGATCCACACCCGGGTCCAGCCCAACTCATAGATAGCCCTACAGAAACACTACACAGTACTCTTTTTCCCTCCCATTTTCTCTGACGTCACTGACACGAGCTCCAATCCTCTTTAATGGCTTCTTCTCGAATCGAAACCTTCGAAGACTTCATTAAAGTTCACGCTCTCCTCCTCCAAGCTTCAGGAATTCCTCCATCACTCCATTCCCAACTCTTCCAAAAGCTCTCAACAGAGACCTTCGATAGCGGAGATTTCTTCCAAGTTGAGCCATGTGAAGAAGGGTTACATAGACGACTTGTTCTCAATTCGGATTCAATGGAGAAGGAGTCGAACTTGTTCCTTATTGATCACGCTTGGACATTTCGCCTTGCTGATTCTCTAAAACAGGTATCTCTCATTTTGATTCTCTCTTGTTGTTTTCAATGTAATTGAATTGTTGCTCTTTTTGAGAACCCACCCCAATCAAAAAAATGATAAATAGGGAAAATGCTTATATTAGTCCTCCATTATAAATACAATAGAGTTACATAGAGGGGAGGAGGGAAATCTTTCGATTTTAAGCAAAATGAAAGAGTCTGGGCTAGGAGAAGATATCCATTTGGTCTTTTTGAGAAGTCAAATGCAATTAAGTTCTTGTTTGACTCAAAAACATCCCATGCCATTGCCAAGCTTGTCAATTCGTAAGGTCGCGAACTGCAGGAGGTGCTGAAACTCACAGTGGAAACCAAACACCAAGTCGATTTGATTAGCGATGAACGAACTAAACAAGGAAACACAAACAAGCAAGAACACACAATTTATCGTGGTTCAACAAATTGTCTACGTCCACACCAATAGAGAGAGTTTTATTCGATGATTCGACGTTACAATCACTCACAAACCAAATTGAGGTCTCTCTAGGTTTTCTTTCTCACACCACAAACTCATGAATTTTTTTACAATAAATATAGAGGAAGAGTTCCTAAAATCGGATACCCGTATCACGAGGAAAAACCAACTATGCACATTTAAGTATTTGCATCCGGATGCAAATCTGGATCATAAGGCCATCCGGATTGCATCCGGATCTTACTGGTCTCTTTTCAACAAAATTAGAACGGAAATCCGGATTTTCTTATCACCCGACTTCCATCCGGATACCTCCTTTATACCCGACAATTCTCCACCTCAGTGAAGATTTCTTCAAATTTGAGCCGAACTTCGCCAACCAAATAAATCGAACCCTCTCTCATGAATGTTTACCAGGACCCAAAAAACAAACATCGCAAAAGACCAAATCGACTACACCAAAACAATGGTTGCCTACGTATCGTGGATCAAATCGTCTGTAGTTCCTAATATCCCCGTTTAGGGCCAAATCAATCCGTACGAAGGATATGGACCAAGTACAAACAATGATTGAACTTAATCCCAGAAACAACTTTCGTAAACATATCAGCCGGGTTATCATTCGTGTAAATCTTCTTCAACCGAATCTCACCTTCAAGTAACTCTTTGACAAAATAGTAATGCACATCAATGTGTTTCGTGTGATGATAATGAACTTGATCTTTTGCCAAAAAAGTAACACTTTAACTATCACAAAATACATTAAGATGCTCCATCTTGATGCCCAAATCATGCAAAAGACCTTTCATCCAAATAAACTCTTAATCGCTTTAGTAACCGCCATATACTCTACTTCTGTAGTAGATAAGAACGCCGTAGACTGTAGCGTAGATCTCTAACAAACCTGTCCTCCACCTAATGTAAAAACATACCCTGTAATAAACCGTCGTTTATCCAAATCTCTCATATAGTCAGAATCCACATAACCAACACAAAACTGATCAATCGAATCTTGCTTACAAAATTCCAACCAATATCTACAGTACCTTTGATATACTGTAGAATCCATTTCACAGCTCTGCAATGATCTTTTCCCATATCATGTATATATCTGCTTACTATACCAACTGCCTGTAAAATATTTGGCTGTGTACATGCCATTGCATACATCAAGCTACCAACTGCGCTAGCATAAGGAACTTGACTCATATAATCACGTTCCTCACTAGTTTTTGGAGACATAGTAGCTTTAAGCTTAAAATGAGGGGAAAGGAACGTACTCATAGGTTTTGTGTTCCTATCAAATCAAATTTTTGAAGTACCTTCCTCATGTACGTCGTCTGAGAAAAATGTACCGTTCCCTTCTCTCTATCTGTGTGAATCTCTATACCAAGAATCTTTTTCTCGTCACCCAGATCATTCATGTCAAATTCTTTACCCATTTGTTTTTTTAACTTATCAATCTCATTTTTATGCTTACACGCAATAAGCATATCATCCACATACAAAAACAAGTACACGTAGCTTGCGTAAGTAGACACAGTGGTCATAATGACTCTGTTTGTACTTGTGCCCGATCATAAACTGATTAAACCGTTTGTACCATTGTCTTGGTGACTGTTTCAAACCGTACAACGATCTCTTCAATTTACACACATAATCTTCCTTTCCAACAACTTTAAACCCACTCGGCTGAGTTATATAGATCTCTTCTTTCAAATTCTCATGTAAGAACGCCGTCTTTATATCGTGTTGTTATAATTCCAAATCAAATTATGCTACCAAGGCCAAAAGGATACGAATGGAGAACTGTTTCACCACTGGAGAAAAAGCTTCATTATAATCAATCCCCTCCCATTGAGCATAGCCTTTGGCTACGAGTCTTGCCTTGAAGTGTATATCATCATTTTGAGATCCTTGTTTCTTTGTGTAAACCACTTCCAGCCAATCGCCTTCTTTCCCTTAGGCCACTTCGAAAGTTCCCAAGTTTCGTTCTTAAGAAGAGAATGCATCTCTTCTTTCATCGCTCTATCCCATTTGTTAGCTTTGGAACTGTAAATAGCTAATTTATAAGTGTAAGGAACATCTTCTTCAACAACCGGTAGTGCATAAGGCTACCATGGCCTTTACCTTTAGAAGTACCATGTCCTTTATAAGCCATCCTGGCTTACATGCATTCCTTGGTGGCTTACTAGTTGCAATTGACTCCACAACCGAAGTCTCCTCATATGTATTACCAATTGCTCCACTTTCGTCTATGTCTTCATCATTTGGAACATGAACTAATGATTCATCAACCGTTCTCACACCGGTAGATAGCATCACCTTTGGTACAGAACTATTTAGATCATGTGAAGATGCATCAATCTCCACCCACTGTAAAATCTCGTTTGTCGTCTTCTCTTCGTGCTCAGAGACATGTGACTTCATCATAGAAGTCTCATCAAAAGTGATATCCCTGCTAAGAATAATCTTTCAGTCTTTCGTATCCCATAACTTGTAACTTTTAACCCCTTTCTTCTTACCTAGAAAAATGGCTTTCCTTGCTCGAGGAACCAGCTTACCATCTTTGACATGATATTATGTTGGACACCCAAAAATACGAATAGTATCATAATCTGTAGCAGGTAGGCCTATTCACGGGTCGGGTTAAGGCCTGAACCTGAACCGACTCGGATAAATCAGGTTTTTGATTACTGAACCCGAACCCGAGCCGACCAGGTCCGTAACCTGGGCCAAAATAATCGGGTCGGGCCGGGTATGTAATTCGGGTTCAATGTTTTTTTCCCTTTAAGCACAAACTTACCCAAACAGTCCCTTAGTAATAAAGAGAGAAGATGAATATTGCACAAACTCAGATGAAGTAGAAAACAACACAAGGGATTAAGAGAGAACACAAAGGTATCCTTCTCCAAACTGTAACATCACAGTTGAAACAAGCAATAGAAGAAAACAAACTACGGCAGACAAAACAAAGAAAAACAGAAACTAAAATTGTAACTCATCATTAGCAGCAGCTTGTCAATGGTGGAGAGTCCTCCTAGCAACAATGAGACATCGAGACCAACCTTTTTACCTACTCTCTCTAGTCTTGATTACCAGGAAATAGGTTTTTATCAATGGTGGAGAGTCCTCGCGATCTCCAACATTTGACTCTCGCGGTCTCCAACATTAACAATAGCGTAATCCCCCGAAGCCCTTGCGAGAGTCCTGCGATCTCCTACATGATCCTCCCACAATCTGTTGAAGCTTTTTTTTTCTCACAATACAGATCTCAAAAGCTTCGAACAGATCTCTGTGACAACTCCCACAATACAGATCTCTGCGTTCTCCGAAATCGAGCAGGGCCTTTGTGGTGGTGAGTATGGGACTTGAAGATGGAGTCTCCTCTCGTACGTTGATCTCGAATTTATAGTCCTATTGGGAGAGCTAAGGTTAGGGTTTTGGGAGAGGAAAGGTGCGTGAAGAAAAAAAAAGCTTATTTGAGTTTGAGAGAGATTACTTAGTATATATAGTTATTTACCCGGTTCGGGTCGGGTATTAAGATATACCAAATCAAGAACCTGAACCTGAACCGATTATATTCGGGTTTTAAAATTCAAACCCGAAACCGAACCGACAGATCCCTAACCCGAACCGAATCGGCCGGTTCGGGTCGGCCCGGTTCGGGTTCTCGGGTTTTCAGGTTTAGGTATACACCCCTAGTAGCATGTTCTCCTGACCAAGCTTCCATTGGTGTTTTACCTTTAATTGCAGCTTAAGGCAACCTATTAACGATGTAGCATGCATATGTCAAAGCCTCAACCCAAAAAGCTTTGCCAACCCATAATTAGACGACATACATCGTATATTTTCCAACAAAGTACGATTCATGAGCTCCGCTACCCCTATTTTGTTGCGGTGTCTCCCTAACGGTGAAATGTCTCACAATTCCCTTATCCTGACATACTTGCAAGAACGGATCACTTGTATACTCTCCACAATTATCTGAACGGAGTAATTTTATCTTTATGTCAGTTTGAGTTTCTATCAACTTCTTCTACTTCATGAATATTTCTAGGACTTCGTCCTTCCTTCTCATGGTAAATACCCACACACGCCTAGAATAATCATCAACAAATGATACAAAATAATTTTTACCTCCAAGAGATGCATTCTTGGAGGGTCCCCCCATACATCTGAATGAACATAGTCAAGGATTCCACGTGTACGATGAATAGTCGTGCCAAACTTCACCCTTGTCTGCTTGCCCCGAACACAATGCTCACAAAAATCTAACTTGCACGCTTTAGTACCTTTTAATAGTCTTTGATTCGCAAGAGCTCTCAAGGACTTCTCAACCGTATGCGCTAAACGCATATGCCATAGTCTAGTAGTATCTCTGGAAGTAGTCTCCGCACTTCCCACAGTAGCAACATCCCCAAAAATAGTCGTACCATCTAAATAATACAAGTTGTTGCTTCTTCTTTGACCCTTCAAAACCACCATTATTCCCTTAAGAACCTTTCGCTTCAAGTAAACCAGATGAGATAATATTCTTTTTCATAGTCGGAATATACCAGACCTCTTCAATGTCTTAAACCAAACCATTATGCAACATAATACAAATTGTACCTATCCCCATTATGCGACATGAATAACCATTTCCCATCAACACAACTCTACCTTCTAGCTTTTGAAACTTAAAAAACAACTCCTTTCGGGACAAATATGATACGTAACACCCAAATCTATTATCCATTCTATGTAATCAACAATGCATGCACTCGATGATATGGTTAAAGAAGAGTCATAATCATTACCATCATTTACCCCACGATCTTGAGCAACATTCACTGAAGAGCCAGCTTTCCCACCTTTCTTCCTCTTTAGAAGCACAAGACACTCATTCTTCCAATGTTCCGTCTCATGACAAAACGCATATTTATCTTTACCCAAATTGTTGCGATTAACACCACGACCTCTCGACATCGATTGAGAGTTATTACCACTAGACTTTTTCTTATCCGTAGACCTCCCTCTTGCCATCAACACCTCAGACGTTGACTGAACGAACTTACGTTTATCCTTCTTTCTATACTCATGATTCACTACCGCTGTCGTCACATTCAGATATTTCAAAGAACTCTTCACAAAGGTAATCGTTGTTACGAAGTGTTCGTACTCTTCGGGAAGCGAGTTCAAGAACAATAGAACTTTGCCCTCATTACCAGCAACCTCTTCTAGATTTGCCAAGTCGGTAAGTAATTTGGTAAAATTGTTCAAATGCTCCGACATAAAAATCCCTTGTCTCATAGTGAAGCAGTAAAACTTTTACTTCAAATGGAGTCGATTTTGGATGCTCTTCAAATGGAGTCGATTTTGTTTCTCCTCAAGAATCCTCCAAATCTCTTTCGCCAAGGTTTCATTCATCACAAAGCACTTTATGTCTTGAGCTAGGCATGACCTAATTTGACCACATGCCCGTTTATTTATCTTCTTCCAAACACTGTCTTCAATCTCCTCGGGTTTGTCTTCTAACACCTCGTCCAAATCTTGTTGACTAAGCGCATCAATAACTTCGCATCGCCACATGCCAAAGTTATTTGTGTCATTGAATTTCTCAATTTGAATTTTGGCATTGTTAAACAACCGTTGTGTTATTCCCTTTAGGCGCCGTTGAGGAACTTGGTTCATCTTCTACCATTGTTCTCCCAATTTTCATACACTAATCAAATCGAAAACAAAGCTAATTCAAGATAAGGCGTTACCTCAAATTGCGAGAACCACCGAGAATAAAACCTCTCTCTGATATTAATTGTTGAGACACACAACAAAAACCAAACACCAAGTCGATTCGATTGGCGATGAACGAACTAAACAAGCAAACACAAACAAGCGAGAACACACAATTTATCGTGATTCGGCAAATTGCATACGTCCACACCAATAAAGATAGAGTTCTATTCGATGATTCGATCTAGGTTTTCTCTCACACACCACAAACTCATAAAAAACCTTACAATAGATATAAAGGAAGAGTTCCTAAAATCGGATACCCGTATCACGAGGCAAAACCAACCATGCACCTCCAAATAGTTGCATTCGGATGCAAATCCGGATCATAAGGCATCCGGATTGCATCCGGATCTTACTAGTCTCTTTCCAACAAAATTAGGATGGAAATACGGATTTGTTTATCACCCGACTTCCATCCGGATTCCTCTTTTATACGCGACAAGAGGTAAGTAGGTAACATTATGAATGTAATATCTTGCTGGTAAGGGAAATACAATCTACAACCAATGTATTAAGAGAATCTGCCCATTTGGCTTGTAAATAATTTTAATGTGGCTTCTTTAGTGAGCTTAATTGTTGGTTGGCTTTGGGATTTATTGACAATGCATAGAAAACGAAGTCGACTATTCAACTTGTGAACATTTCAACTTGGATTTATTGATCTGAAACTTGCATTCTTTGGACATTTCCAATTAGTTTCTTGATCTAAAACTTGTGAAATGAAGTGTCCGAATCGTGAACAGCCTAAGATATCAACAACAATGATGGCTTGAGAATTTGTAGCTGTGTCGGCTATAGTAGATTAATGTTGAGATGTATGTGCCAATGTTTCTCGCGAAAGATACGGTAATGAATGATAAATGATTAGATATAGTTGCAAAGAACATGTAAGAGAGTTTGAAGCGTTACTTTCTTGGTGCCTCTGTTGGATGCCCATGTTTGTTTGTATGGTTGAAACTCTTAAATAATCACTTTTTTTTGGGATATGATGTGAAAGAGTGGCACAAGTTGTAATTAGTAGCTAGATGGACAGTCTAGTCACAATTTTCTATTGGGAGTCTGGAACATAAAAGACATGTTGCTGCTGAACGAACCATGCAATAAATTTTATCTTCTTAACAGAAAAATGAAGCCTTCGGGTTTGAAAAGATATTCATTTGGTCTTTTTAGGAGCCTAAGTACAATTCGGTGTTCATTTGACTCGAAAGCATCTCAGACCAAGCTTGTCAATTCATGGTATCTCTAACCTCGGTAGGCAAGTAGTTAACATCATTAAAAATGATATCTTGCTTGGAACTTTTACTCACTTTATCAAGAGAACCTGGCAGATTTTTAGCAATTACGCCTCTTAGTTTGCACATACAAATGTGTCTCCTTTTAGTGAGCACAGTTGTTGGTTGGTTTGGGATTTAATAATAATGCATAGTGAAAGGAGTTAACCATCCACCTTAGGTCAGAGCTAGTGATGCGATAAAAACTCGGTTCTAAAAACCTCGCTCAAAAATTCGGGTGTCGTAAAATAATAAGGGTAAGCGAGGGTCGAATCCACAGGGAGTAAACATATTAAAAGTAATTTTACTGATCTAACTAATAGCGATTATTAAACTAGTTTTGGGAAAAGGGTTTTGAACAAAAAATCAAATCTAAATTACTAACTTTGTAAGAATAAGGAAAAAAGAACCTAGGCTTTGGATCACCTCCAACTTAGTTTACTAAAATGATATGAAAACGGTAGATTCTATCCGGACGTAATAACCATGGCTAGGTCTATCCGGGTCTAAGATCTAGTATTTGTGGCTAAAAGCCTAAGTAAGAACTTCATTGTTCATGGACAATCGGATCTAGGGTTTATAAACTCCTTTCCATGGCTAGGCGGAGAATATGCTTAGTGATCTAGAATTATCTTTGAGCATGAAAACAACCGAATATGGCTAATTCGACATCTTCCTCATATCCGTAGTAACTTAGAGTAGTCATGGCTAGATCAATTCTTCGTAACTACGAATTGGAGAATTGAAGATTAATTCTAGATCTAAACTACTATTAATTTAACTTACTTCGCCGGAGGGTCGATCCTTAGCCTAAGCTAAGGAGACTAAGTCTCCCATTAATGGCTATTGATCACAGCTTAAGTTATGAGCATAAAATAAAAGAGAGAGAGAACTACTGAAGAAACAAAGCTTTATTAACTCCAATCTGAGATGTAAAATACATGGAATTGCTCTCCTATTTATAAGAGATAGAAACTACTTGTTTACAATCTTGAAAACTCTATCTTCTATCTAGACAAGTTTTCTCAAGCTAATCTTTGTATAGTCCATCATCTTCATTCCTTGGAGTAAACCTATAAGTACATTGAATGTAGACATTTTCCTTGCACATGAGAGACCGTTGAAGATGCTTTTGCTTCTTTTTCCCATCAATTAAGTGGCTTTCTCTGTTTATTAACTTCATCAGTCATAGCTATCTGAAACTTCGAAAATGCAAATAATCATTAATAAACACTAAATCTGGATCGATAAAATCATACTTTTAGGCGTATTAATTCTTCATAAATCTACGCCTATCAGCTAGCCAATCCCCAAAGACTTGAAGATAATAAAAAATCACGCATTCTCCGGACATTCCCAATTAGTTTCTTAATCTAAAACATGTGGAATGGGCATTCCCAATTGGTTTATTGATCTGAAACATGTGGAGTGAACTAAGTGTCCAAATTGTTAACGGCCAAAGATATCACATTATCAGCAACAATGACGGCTTGATAATATGTAGTTGTCTTGGGTGTAGTGGGTTAATTTTAAGATGTATGTGTGCCGATGTTTCTTGCAAAAAATATCATAATAAATGATAAGATATATTTGCAAAGAGCATATAAGAGTGTTTGGACTGTTCCATTCTTGGTCTCTCTGCCCGATACCAATGTTTGTTTGTAGGGTTGAAACTCTCATGGTCACTTCCTTTTGGGATATGATGTGGGAGATGGGCACTTGGTGCAATTAGTAGCTAAATGGACAATTAAGTATCAATCTTCAACTGGGAGTCTGGAACATAACAAACGTGCTGTAGCTGAATCCTACCAACCTATGTCCAGAGACGTAGGTCTGAGCTGTAAGCGTTAGGCATTTTTTGAGATAATTTTTTTCGTTGGCACCGACAACACCAGCCACAAGCATTGTTGCAGCGATCCAATTTTTTGTTGTGCAACATTCCACGTAGCATTATATGAGAGCTTTGTTAGTTTGATCAAACAATTTGTGATAATTCAAACGGTGACCGAATCGCCAGTTCATTGTTATCATGGTCCACTTCTCCAAAAAGAAAAATGTGGACCTACTCCTTTTATTATTAATCTTAATATAGAATTGGCGAAGTCTAAGACTCCCCCTCACAATCTCTCAGGCACACCTTCATCTTTTCTTTTTTTGTACTATTTTACAAAATTGTTGATAGTGAAATAATTGATCTAAAATCATTCCATGATACAAAAGAGTGCACCATATTAAGGTTGATTAGCATCTCCATTTTACAGTTTTATTTTTCATACAGATGGAACACATTCACTAACTACATATATTTACTGATAAGATAAGGTTTTGCATTGGATGATAGAAAACATGTACAAGTGAAGAAAAGTACTGTTTAGGAGATGATGCAAATATCCAAAGCTAGATAAAGAGTGGAATCAGTGTGAAGAGACGGTCAAATAAAAAGAGCTGACCAAAAAGGACCTTTATCATGACCATTTCAAGTCCTTTTATAATCTCTACTGGGATAGGATGGATTGAACCCAATATTTTGATGATATTTTTCAAGGGGATCATATCCTCATCAGAAGAAATGCCTTCTTACATTGCAGTTCATTTTCATCGAGTTGTTAACTTGTTATTGTCCCGCTTGATGAAATCCTTGTACATAAACCTTGCTATTAAGTACAATTCTGGGAAGTCCTTGAAGGAGAACACAGCGAACCACAGGTCATCTCAAAACCTGATTCTAGCCTTTGTCTCCCAAATCTCAATTTTTTGTGTAATCTTACTTTTCCCATCAATCCGTTAGGTTTCACTCCACTGTTGACGTGATATTACATAGATTAGACTACAGTAAGTTACTAAATTACATATCACCAACAAAAATCGTAACATTTTCATAACAATTGGATATATACTTTCTTATTACATTCTTCTTTAGTTATAATTATGAAAAACGTAAACAAACATTCTGCACCATGATTCATCCAGTATTTAACGTCAACTATAAACTTTCTGCCACTGATGCACCTTTATGAGATGGATTAGTTTGATCTAATCTTACCATCAAGATGAAGCATCAGTTTCTAAATAACCTGTACTCCCTAAAATCTGACATAAAATCATTCTTTTTAGCATAAATCCAAGCATTTTTATATGTTATCGTTTGTAACTTAAATTTCACTTAATTTTGAGTGTACACAGCTTCAACATACCCCAGGATTAGCTCAGAGGATGGCTTCATTGATGTGTGTAGATCTTGATTTTGCTTCCAATTCTGAAGAGGCAGCGGACCTTGAGCCTCAAGAAGCTCACGAAGACAACAGAAAACACAATGCTATGGAAATATTAGAGGATGAGATTCAAAAATCCCGAAGAGGAGTTAATGGCCTAGTATGGTTAGAGCTTGAAGAGCTTGATATTGATGATGCTATGCTCTGCTCTCTGGATTTGTCCACTAAATGTCCGGTTCGTTATTCTTTCTCAATATGTACTTGAATAGCTTTTGTAGCTTACATTAGTAACATTTCTATAGATGTTGTTCTTGAAATATTTATTAGCGGCATGAAATGTAAAGAGACTATGCATTCAGAAGTCAGTACCAAAAAAGCTTTTGTAGCTTACATTAGTAACATTTCTATAGATGTTGTTCTTGAAATATTTATTAGCGGCATGAAATGTAAAGAGACTATGCATTCAGAAGTCAGTACCAAAAAACTTAACGTAGTTGATGGAATTTGATGTGAAAAATATGCACCAATCACCAAGGTATAATCATTCACCTGCTAGAAGGGCTGGGTTACTTTCTGTAGGCACATACTATATGTAAAGAGTTATAACATGTATCTAACACATATCTAGGACACAGTATACAACATCCTAAAATCCCAGAAAATGGAATGTCCTTAATGCGCAGCTCAGTTCATCATTGTATTGGGAAAAATTAAATTTCAGTGTTTCACTCACCATGTATTACTCTAGAGATGTATGCCACCTATAATACATGAAATGCAGCTAAACGTAATGAATATCGGTGGGTAGGATGCTCAAATTGACCGTTTATTGCATTGTGTTTGAGTTCATAATAAGCAACTGGATTTTCATACCATTTGATCTTCTAAAGTGCTAATTTTCTTGCAATATTTTGATGCACTAGAATCTGGTGGCACTTAGTTTGTGTGGTAACAAGATCCAGGATTCAGAAGCAGTTGTGCAGGAAATAATAAAACTCAACAGCCTCAAAGCTCTCTGGTTGAATGAGAATCCAGTTCTTGGAAAGTGGTAATCTTCCTTGTCTCATTTGGTTATTTTTCATGTCCAATCTCGGGTAACTTGTACATGCAGTGTGCTCGTTGTTCTTCTGTATAATAGGTGTTGCCTACATTTCTTAAAATATTTTCTTCGTAGTCCATTTTAATTTGAAGATGGGATTGATTGCTATTACATTATACAAATCACTAATTATCACGTAGGATCCACCATAGTTAAATATTTTTATCGAAACACGAGATCTTCAAAACGAACCCCTTTCATGACTATAGAAGAAAAAGATAAATGCAAGATAGTCGTATACATGT
Source organism: Kingdonia uniflora (assembly GCA_014058105.1). Taxonomy (NCBI): domain Eukaryota; kingdom Viridiplantae; phylum Streptophyta; class Magnoliopsida; order Ranunculales; family Circaeasteraceae; genus Kingdonia; species Kingdonia uniflora. The sequence goes on from JACGCM010001029.1 coordinate 127,426, forward strand.
CGAGGATAATCGCTTCCAAGGTCTTAATCTTTTCATTAAAGAGTCTATCATTCATTTCCTTCCACAAAACCCATCCAAGAGCGTACGGGGTAAGATCCCAAAGAACTTTCCCGACTTTCCTTCTAAACAATTTGCACCACCTCATTTTTAAGGATAATATAAAGCCTTATCAAACACCGATGGCACATCGAAGATATTAAGAAAATTATTACACGCCTCCACTGCGATCGGGTAGTGTAAAAGTAAATGATCAATGGACTTATTTGCGATACCGGAAAGGTGGCACAAAAGTTCCACATTCATACATCTTCGTCATAATTGAGCTCTAGTCATTGCTCGCCCCCAAGCCACCTCCCAATAAAAGAAAGGTACTTTGGACGAGATATCTTTGTTCCAAACCAAATGTCTTGGGAAGTCCACTACTCGATACCCACATTTTATACTCCTAGCTTCAACCAAGTGGTTACACATGGAATTCATCGTGAATTTTTCATTCTTAGCCCACTTCTATTTCTACTTGTCTTCACCCGTCCGAATCGTAATCTAGATGATTTTTAGAATCATATGACCGAAATCCTCTTGCTCCCTATCCAATAGTTCTCTTCGAAAAAGAAAATTCCATTTCGTCGTGTCCCCTTTCATTTTTAAAACGCATTCACATTCCTAATCTTTAGATCGCAAGCATTATAGTGCAAAGGGTACACTAGAGCCAATTATCACGAATCACACCGAACATCGTGCCAAAAGCTAGCCATTTACCCATTTCCAGTGATAATATCAATACCTTCCATAAACGTGTCCCACGTATTGAAAATCGATCTCCATAACCTCACGCCATATAAAGCAGTAGGCTTGCTCGGAACCTAAGCAATTTCCCTCATTTCAAACTTAGTTTTAATCACCTCGGCCTAAGATAGCTTGATGCAAGTTTTGCGAGCGCAATTGCTACTGATGCAATTGTAGCTACACATGGACGCAACGCAACACACCTCGCAACACCTCTAATGCATATAGACGCAATTGCTATGCAATTTATTGCAACATCCCGCAACATGTCGCACCATCTTGCAACACGTCGCAACATCTCGCAATAGATGATGTAATATATGTTAAACTAAAATATCATTTAAGAAACACGTTGCCATATTAATGCTAAAATTTTTGAGAAATTAAAATCAAAAGGCAATATAGAAATTTGTAAAACTCCAAAACAGGATTACGTTATAGATGTAAAACTAAAATATCGATTGTTAACTCGAATAGGAAAACGCATATGAAAACCCATAACTCGAGAATATTAAATCTCGATTGAATGCAAAATCTAGATATCATCAAATATAATACGAAAAATACCAAAACTTAAAACTCGATAAAACTTAAAATCCACATCCAAATAGTATAATCTAGTCTTTGGAATATAAAATAGCGAAATCTCAATATAATTAATAACTATATATTTTGTGAATGTATACTTCAGTATATATAGTATTTTACCTAATGTATCGCCGCAGGCCGCAACATGTCGCAGTGCGGCCGCAAGATTCATGTTGCGTAATGCTAGCGCTAGTCACATTCACATCACAACACGCATTGACTATCCTGCCTCGGCCCATAAACCATCGCTATCATTACAAAGTCTCCATAACCACTTTCCAAGCAACACTTCATTCATCTCAGTAAAAAAAATTAGACCCAATCCGCCATCTTCTTTTTCCATACAAACTGCTTCTCATCTCAATAAGTGGAGTTTACGAGCTTCTTCAGTGTCATCTTATAGGAAATTTCTAACAACCATCTCCAACTTAAAAATTACAGACATTAATAGATGGAATAAGGAAAGATAGTAAACCGGTAGACTTGACAGTAAACTCTTGACAAGTGTAAAACGACCCTCCTTTGATAACACCTTTCTTTTCCACAATGTCAATTTCTTATGGCACGCTCAATAACTTGATCCCAAATCTCAACACAATAAATAAAAAGATGCCCCAAGAGGCATACCAATATAATTTGTAGGTAGACATCCTATGTTACAACACAAAGAAAGAGCCAAATGTCCGATGTCGTTACTATAACAAACTCCCATAACTTTGTTTTATTTGAAGTTTGCACGGAAGCTAAAGGCTAACTAAAAGCTCAATAACACAAGATAAAGATATTTGTTCTCAACTTGATCTTGCCTACAAAAGAAATAATATCATATACAAACTGAAGGTAAGTAATCTCTGTGCATTTCTTCGTTCACCATAAACCCATGAACCAAGCCTAAGCCTTTAGCTCTACATGCCAACCTGCTCAAAGTTGTAGTAGCCTACTCGTAACCTTCCAATACTAGTCGAAATACTCAAAGGCTACATCGAAGCCTACCGGGAGTCTCGAAGCCCAGCAAGACAACATAGAATTCCCCGAAGCCTTCCAAGATTAATCGAACACTCGAACACTTAGAAACGTCATCGAAGTAAGTCGGAGCCGAAGCCGAAGACAGTCGGTCAACATTAATTCCAAAATGAATTCGACCATAATAGTTCATGGTCGAAGGCAGACACACCTGACAGCCAGCTCACAAGATAAAATAGTGGAAACAAGCCGCCAGACAACTACAGTATCAGAACCGACTGCTCATACAGGATAGTTGCCCCCAGGGATATACATGTAATCTGACCTCACATAGTGACTCATCCTTTTCTATCTCCTCTAAATAGAAAAGAGGAAACACTGTGGAGGGGTTAAAAGAACTATGCCTAAAACCTTCCCAACATTACTTTCGAGTACCCTGTAACCTTTTCTCAATTCGAACTATCGACTAAGTCAATATTTATACAATCTTCTATTCAAATCCTCCCTAAAGGTCGTGGAGAACCCCAATTCCTGGAGTCCACGCAAGTATGTTAGTGCAGTAATCTAGTCTATTATTGTCTTATATATTTGCTAAAACCCTTAGTCGAAGGTAACCCTTAAGGTGTAAGAGCGAAGTTTCCCTTCTACGAAATCACGTCTCTACATTTGGCGCCGTCTGTGGGAAACCCACCCTTTTCCAATCCTTTTTTTCATTCCCCTTATAGCCGTACTCAATGGCCCCGATCCTTTGTTTAACTTCCGCCATTCTCGGTAACTCCGCCGACGGCATAACAGCCCAACTTGCCCTCATTAGCCAACAATTCGCTCAAGCCGAGGAGTGCCACAATAACTAGTTACGTATCGAGCGTGAGGATAAACGTCAAGAACTCGAGGCGGAACGGCAGTGTCATTTAGACGATAATGACAAACAACATCGCGCACTAGACGAACTGTGCCATACAGTTCGTGAACTTCAACATGTTTAAACCCAGGACGCTCATATGCGTTCTCGGGTACCCGTTCCATCGCGCATCTCCGCCCGCGCACGACTCGGGCCCCACCCACAACTCGAGGTCCCTCCAACCCACTTTGGTGTCGAGGGTGCCCCCACCGCCATGCCCACCGGCTCGATCCATCTTGGTGTCCCCATTACGGAGGATTTATCCGACTCTGCCCTTCACACTTCTCGACGCCCCATACGGCGCCTTGCTCGGGAGAGCCTCGGAGAACGCAGCGCCGAATACACCCCTAACCCGCGACCTTACCACCCTCGACCCCAGTGCTTTCCTCCTCAACCTGCTTACCTCACACAGCAGGAGCTCGACCAAAAAATTCATGCCGCCATTCGCATCAGCGCGAGCCCAACCCCGAACTCGCGGAGTCGATTAAATAACCCCATTTGCTCGAAGTTCCTCGCCGTCGAGGTGCCTCCAAACTTCTATACTCCCAAAATCCGCAAATATCGCAATACCGATCCACAATCTCATGTCATCGAGTTTTAAAATGCTATCAGCCTGCATTCCACAACCGACCACATCTTGTGTCACATATTCCTTACTAGTCTCACTGACAGCCCTCTCAAATGGTACCACAACCTCCTTAATGGCTCTATTCGAAGTTTCGAACAACTTTCAAACCTTTTCATCTCCCATTTCGCCCTTAATAAAGATCGCGAGGTCCGGGTAGATGCCATTTTCAACTTCCGCAAATCACCCACTGAAAAGCTGGAAAACTTCACAAAGCGTTTTCTCAATGAATCGCGCAAAGTCGAAAACCTCGATTGCGCGAACGCTGTCCTCGCTTACTCCAACGCCCTGCATGACCACTGCCGCATTAAGGAGTATATCGTGCTCCAAAAGCCATGAACCCTCGAAGAGATGCTATCCAAAGTCAACGGATACATCGACCTTAAAAGTTTCCGCGAATCTAATCGCCAGGGACATGCCTCGACCACTAACCCCAACAAACCTCGACCATCGAGTACACCTATGGTCGTTCCCGTTTCTCAAGAAACCGACAACCGCAAACGCCCCCACTTCGATGCTCAATCTTCCGAACCACGCAAAAAATGACCCATGCCCGTCCTACCAAAACTCACTGTTCCCATCAACACCCTTCTCATACTCATACAAGCCGATCCTATTTGGCACACCCTTATCGAGGTCAGAAAGAACGAACCTTACTGCCAAAACCACAAACGCAATTGTCACCCTACAAACAAGTACTACGCTTTGCAACGTTCACTTGAAATGATTCTTAAAGTCGGTCGACTACACCAATACGTTGCCGACCTTCTTGGTTATCTCGACGGGTCGTACCTCAAGCCCCTACCCGCTCCCAATACTAACCCAGCCGAGGTGCATATCTTTCAACTCCACCAAATCGAAGTCAATAACATCTATAACGGCCATACCCTAAGCAAATGCAAACGTGTCGAAGAATGTTGTAAGCTTACCTATCAACAGAAACTCCCCGTCCTTCTACCCGAATCTTGCCACCGCTCCCGACCCGAAGGTATATCCTTCATCGATTGCGATACTTCTCATGTCCGATTCCCCCATTCAGATCCCTTGGTCATTATGATTAAGGTCGAGCACCTCGTCCTCTATACGATGCTCATCGATACGGGCACTACAGCAGACGTACTCTTCTTCCAAACTGTCCGCGCTATGCAAAAAATAGATCTTATTATACCGGCCAACGTCGAACTCAAAGGTTTTAACGGCGCTGTCGAAGTCGCCGTCGGCCGCCTCAGTCACCCTGTCACCACTGGCCCAGTTACCCTCCAAACCAGTTTTCTTGTCATCGACAAGAAGTCAGAATATTTGGGCATTTTATGGCGTGATTGGCTCTATGCCATGAAAGCCATATCTTCTATCTACTACCAGACATTGCGTTTTACTACCCCAAGTGGAATGTGGAACATGAAAGGCTACCAGCGCTTTGCCCGCTCATGCGAGCATCCCAAAATTTACCTCAACAGGAAACTGGTGAAGCCATAGCAATCACTGCATCTCTATCTCACCACCACCTTGACACCTTCTTCCACACCTGTCGAACCTACTGTTTACGTATAACTCGATGACCCTAGTCGAGCTATATTCATTGGCAGTTTCTTGGATGCCGCCGAAAGCCGCGACTTACTATATTCCTTCGAATGGCGCTTAAGCCGAAAGCCGCGACTTAAAACCTCTATGTTTCAACACCCGGTTTGATACGGGCTATCAAATGGCGCCGCTGCGGGGGATGCAAAAATTTCAATAGCTCATCCGGTTTAAGTCTCTGCCCATTTACCTTTTTAATGTGACCAGTACGAGGGTCAAGAATTTCAATAACTCCATGTGGGAAAATAGTTTTGACAATGAACGGCCCGGTCCAACGGGATTGAAGTTTTCCAGGAAACAAATGAAGACGGGAAGAATACAATAGAACTTTTTGATCCACTTCAAAAGTCTTTCGTAAGATATTTTTATCATGGAAAGTCTTAGTTCTTTCTTTGTATATCTTTGCGAATTCATATGCATCATTTCGGAGCTCATCAAACTCATTGAGTTGTAGCTTACGATGGGACCCAGCCGTTGAAGTGTCAAAGTTAAGCGTTTTTATTGCCCAATAAGCTTTATGCTCAAGTTCTACAGGAAGGTGGCATGCCTTGCCGTAAACGAGTCGGTAAGGAGACATTCCAATCGGAGTTTTATATGCAGTATGATAAGCCCAAAGTGCATCAATTAATCTTACAGACCAATCTTTGCGATTTAGGTTAACCGTCTTTTGGAGAATATTTTTGATCTCCCGATTTGAAACTTCGACTTGCCCACTTGTTTGCGGGTGATAAGGTGTTGCCACCTTATGGGTTACGCCATACTTTTTGACAAGGGCAGCAAAGTTTTTGTTGTTAAAATGTGTCCCTCCATCGCTAATGATAGCCCTAGGTGTTCCAAATCGAGAAAAAATATTTTCTTTAAAAAAATTGAGAACAACTGCACTGTTATTCGTTTTCGAAGGGATGGCTTCAACCCATTTTGATACATAGTCCACTCCAACAAGGATGTACTCATATCCAAAAGACTTGGGAAAAGGGCCCATAAAATCAATGCCCCAAACATCAAAAGGTTCAATAACTAAAATAGGGTGTAAGGGCATCATATTTCGTCGAGAAAGGGCTCCCATTTTCTGGCATCTCTCGCACGTTTTACAAAATGCATGCGCATCGTGAAATAAGGTAGGCCAATAAAAACTGCACTGCAATATTTTTTCCGCGGTCTTCTTAGAGCTAAAGTGGCCTCCACAAGCTTGGGTGTGGCAAAATGAGAGAATATTGGTAAACTCAGACTGGGGAACACATCTCCTAAGGATTTGGTCAGTACAATACTTAAACAAATCTGGATCATCCCAAAAGAAGTACTTCACTTGACTAAAGAAACGATCTTTGTCAGGTTTAGTCCAATGATCAAGAATAGTATTCGTGGCTAAATAATTAGCAATGTCAGCAAACCACGGCAATTCAGGAACTAATTTCACAGCCATAAGCTGTTCATCAGGAAAGGATTCCCTAATCGGTAAAGATTCATCAACAAACTCAATCACTATACGGGAAAGATGGTCGGCTACAACATTGTCTGACCCCTTTTTGTCTCTAATCTCGAGGTCAAACTCCTGCAAGAGTAATACCCACCGGATTAGCCGTGCCTTAGGATCTTTCTTTGACAAAAGATGTCGAAGCGCGGCATGATCCGTGTAAACAATCACTTTAGATCCTATAAGATAAGATCTAAATTTTTCTAGCGCATAAACAATGGCCAGGAGTTCTTTCTCGGTGGTCGTGTAATTCAATTGGGCGCCATTTAACGTTTTGCTAGCGTAGTGGATGACATGGGAGCGTTTGTTTATCCGTTGTCCCAAAACAGCGCCTACAGAATAATCAGAGGCATCACACATTAACTCGAATGGTTCATTCCAAACAGGTGGTCTAATAATGGGTGATGTTGTGAGCTGGGTCTTAAGCTTATCAAAAGCTACAAGACATGGTGCATCAAACTCATAGGCCACATCTTTGGCCAAAAGGTTGCTTAAAGGACGAACAATCTTACTAAAATCTTGGATAAAACGATGGTAAAAGCCTGCATGTCCTAGAAAGGAACGGACGTCCTTGACATTTCGTGGTGGGGGGAGGTTAGAAATGACATCTATTTTGGCCTGGTCAACTTCTATTCCTTTTTCAGATATGATATGCCCCATTATTTGGCAACTCATTTGAACAGTGCCTTCATCATCTTTTTCCAGTATTACTCAGATGCCAGGAAAAGAATCTTATTTTAAATTGGGAGAAATGTCACTTTATGCGCCTTTTTACCATAAAGTGACATTTCTCCCAATTTAAAATAAGATTCTTTTCCTGGCATCTGAGTAATACTGGAAAAAGATGATGAAGGCACTGTTCAAATGAGTTGCCAAATAATGAGAAGTCATCCTTGAAAACTTCAAGGAATCGCTCTACCATGCCAGAAAAAATGCTTAACATACAACGCTGAAGCGTCGCAGGAGCATTGCATAAGCCAAAAGGCATGCGACGGTAGACAAATATACCGAAAGGACATGTAAAAGTCGTTTTCTCTTGGTCCTCGGGTGCGATGGGTATTTGGTTGTACCCAGAGTAGCCATCTAAGAAACAATAAAATTTGTGCCCAGTGAGTCGCTCGAGCATCTGGTCAATGAAAGGTAAGGGGAAGTGATCTTTCCTAGTGACAAGCTTCCTGTAGTCTATGCAGACTCTCCATCCAGTGGCCATTCTAGTGGGTACGAGGTCGTTATTCTCGTTCTTTACAACGGTGATTCCCGACTTTTTCGGGACAACATGGATCGGGCTAACCCACGGACTATCAGAAATGGGATAGATGATCCCAACATCAAGGAGTTTTAAAATCTCTTTCCGAACTACTTCGGTCATAGTCGGGTTCAATCTCCGTTATCCTTCCCTGGACTTTTTGGCATTATCTTCCAAATTGATTTTATGCATACAAACCGAGGGACTAATTCCTTTAATGTCTTCAATACTCCATCCAATAGCTTTCGTATTTCCCTTAAGAATACGAATCAACTTCTCTTCCTGAAGGGGTTCTAGGTCAGCGGCAATAATTACGGGCATAGTTTCGTCGAGACCTAGAAAGACATACTTAAAGTGAGCGGGAAGATGTTTAAGCTCTATCTTTGGGGAGGTTACTTGAGCCTCCGGAATAGGTTTCTTAACATCTAAGATTTTATGCTCACCTTCAGGCTCTACAATTTCTAAAGCCGAATCTAATAAGGTTTTCACCTTATGGATGTACGAATCGTCCTCACAATCTCCATCAAAGTGGGACAAGAATGTCTCTAAGGGATCTGAGGTACTTGACCTCTCAAAAGTGGTACTCACAAGACTCTGGATCATATTACACTCAAGTGGTTCAGAATTAGAAGGGGAATGCGACACGTGAAAAATATTTAATTCTACAGTCATGTTCTCGAAGGTCAACTTCATAATTCCATTGCGGCAATTGATTACCGCATTAGCTGTTGCCAAAAAGGGTCGACCTAGAATCACAGGGATCTCGTCCTCAGGGATTGCCACTGACTCAGTATCTAACACAACAAAGTCTACTGGATAAACAAATTGTTCAATCTGGATCAACACATCTTCAACTACACCCCTAGGAATCCTAATAGATCGGTCAGCTAGCTGAAGGGTCCTATTAGTGGGTTTAAGTACTCCGATATCCAATTGCTCATAGACAGAGTAAGGAATGAGGTTCACGGCGGCATCTAAATCAAGTAGAGCTCTTCCTATCTTACGGGTCCCAATCGTACATGAAATAGTAGGGCATCCAGGGTCCTTGTATTTTGGAAGCGATTTACGCAAAAGGACAGCACTAACATGTGTATCTAAAAGAATAGACGTATCACTCTTGTGAACATGAAAAGCCTTTTTCGGTACATGTATGCGCCGCTTTAAAGTACAAAGATCTTTAAGGAATTTTGCGTAATTAGGAATATGTCTTATGGCCGTAAGGATAGGAATGTTAATCACACAATGCTTAAAAATCCCTAAAATCTCCTCATAGACATTGCTCTTCTTAGCAAGAGTTAACCGCTGAGGAAAAGGAGCCAGCGGCTGAACATGTGTTATCGTGATTTCTTCCTCACTCGCACTCGCACTCGCAGGTTCTTCTATAGGTTTACTTTGAATTTCCAACTCGGGTTCCTTGGGCATTTTTACCAAATTATCAACTTTCGTACCGTTCCTAAGAGAAATGATGGCATTGACTCCATCACGATTGGAAGATCTAGGATGCTCAGTATTCCCTTTAGGATTAACTAGGATGGCATTGAGTTTGACTGGGGAACATTCCTTTGTCTCTCGTGCTTATCTCTGTTGCCATTTGACCTATTTGTCCCTCAAGTTTGGCAATAGATGACTGAGTTACTTGCATAAATGCTTTAAGAGTATCTTCTAAAGACGTGGTTAGAGGAGGCAGATTCCTATTGTGCGGAGGAACATAAGGCACATTAAGGGCAGCTTGGTATGATGGATTTTGTTGCCACGAGGAACTAGACTGGTGTTGGTTTATTTGGTTATGCGGTTGATAAGAGGCACTTCCAGAAGAGGCTCCTTGGTAATTTCTACTTCCCCGAGAATTGGAGTTGTTAGAATTATTATTCCATCCACCATTGAAAGGTTGGCTATTAGGACGTTGATACATGGCATTGGCCTGGTCTTTTCTACCTTCCCTTAAACTAAGCACATCAGGGCAATCTTGGACCAGATGGTCCGAACTCTCACAAACCACACAATTTGGCATCGCCACATGATTAACAGACGAAGTGTTAGGGTATCTCTCCCTTTTGCCAGTCTCTAAGTCTCTAAGTTCTCGATTTTCTCAAGAATGGTTCTAGGAGTAGCAGACTCTGAATTAGAGTCCACTTGGTGCACATTTGCACAGTGACAAGGTATTTCCTCTCTCATCGTTTGCCATTGGTAGGTCTTATCCGCTACATCATTTAAAAATGTCCAAGCTTCAGTGTCAGTTTTCTCATCGAATGTACCCGTGCACATAGACTGAACACGAGCTCTAGTGTCATAGTCTAGACCTTCATAGAGAGTTTGAACTATATCAATCAGTTGAATCCCGTGATGTGGGCATCCTTGCTCTAAATCCCTAAACCGTTGTAAGTAGTCATATAATGACTCTCCTCGGTTTTGTGTGAAGCTATAGATACTCTGTCGTATCTTAGCAGTTATGTGGTTAGGGAAATACTTCTTTAAAAACTCCTTAACGAGCTGTTCAAATGTGTTTAAAGAGTTCTCCTCGAGAGTGTACAACCAATCGCGTGCGTTTCCCAACAGAGAAAAGGGAAACACACGTAATTTCAAAGAATCCTCTGTAATACGTTCGAAGTTTAATAGAAGCATATGATCCCTAAAGTCCCTAAGATGGTTATACGGGTTTTCAGTAGGACTACCATGAAATTTGGGGAGCATAGACAAGAATCCCGGTTTTAACTCAAAGTTCCCTACATTTCTGGGAATCACAATACATGAAGGTTTACTAACTATTGTAGGATGCATTCGATTGCGGATAGTGATTCTCTCCGCAGCAGCAAGTTCGGGACCGTTCCTAGGAATAGCAGGTTCGGGACCATTAGTCCCACCAGTCTGACTCATTGATTCTAACAATGTTCTTAGTCCGAGCTTGGGTGTTACCCCAATCTAACATACAATTCAATCAATATATGCGAACACACTAAAAGTCTTAAGAATGATGCAAGCACTCAAGAATGTTTTACTGGTCTCTTTTTAGGTTAAGTTGTGAACCCGGTCTCAGGGTTCCATGCTCCTACTCCTGACAGTAGATCGGTTCGCACTTGAGTTGTTTTTACTCGCTTTGGCGATAGCTCGCATGCTATCTAGTCACCTAGATGCACCTGTGCTGGAAAGCGGGGCGAACCGCTTAGAGTGACCTATCCACACTAGCTATGCCAGGGAACGTACGTCCTCCAGCAAACGTAGCCACTTATCAGGTTTTCCTAGTGAGCGTGTTGCTCCAGGTCCGAGCGAAGCCTTTTGATTAACTATGTTTTTTATGGCTTCTTATCTGAAAATCTTTTAAAGAGGTCGGGACTGTCGATACCGAAAAGATTAACAACCGGGTGATGAACTCCCGGAGTCCTAATGCGTGGGCACGCACGGGTGATGAAATCCCGTTTTGATTCACCCTTATCTAGGCGTTGTTGCAAAATTTAAACATTTAATCAATCAAACAATAGTTACACACGATGTACCGCGACAGAAAGGGTGCGGTGAAAAGATGATTACCTACAGGGCGGCCTTTTTAGGGGCACGTTGGTTACCCTGGTGAAACCGTTGGGAAGGCCCACTCAGGATCGTTTGCGAAGTACGCGTTGAAACGATTTCCGGCCTGAATAGGGGTTCCGATGCTGTACCTGCAGCAGATTACAATTTCCTCACCTTACAGAGCGTCACTCATTAAAACTTTACATAAACATTTTCTCAATCCTTACAATACTAAAAATACATAAAAAAAAATAGAAATTAACAACTAGAGGTCTTTTTGGCTTCGTCGCCTTTCTTTGATCAACCATATCCATCTCCTTCAATAACCGTCACAAGAATAATCAAAATCACAGTTACCAAGCTTCAAGATTCATCAGTACTACTCGTGTAAACAACGCAATAATTAACAGTTTCAGCAGCAAGGTGTTCAGCAATCTCCGTTCGGTAACAGCAGGTCTGAGTTAGGAAGCAACAATGGTAAACAACGGCAGGAATTACCGGTTTGCAGCATTGGCAGAAAGAACTGCAAACAACAAAAATCCAATTCCAACTTGCAAACAAATCAAACCCAACAACAACTGCAACAGTAACAGAGAGTTACAGGCAGCAGCAGCGCAGTTATAGGCAACACACAAGAAGTAACAAAACCCATATCTTCATCGAGACAGAGACAGAGACACCACCACAAATCAGAAACCCAAACAATCACAGGCATAAACACCACAAAAAAAAAAAACTTGATCAAAGGGAATATAGATTGATGAAAGTTATAAACCTAGAGCAAAATCTGCCCTGAAGAAGGGAAAAATTTAGAACGCCAAGCTTTGGAAATCATAACCCAAGATCAACAGAGGGAAGAAACACCCCAAACCTTCTCAATTTTATTATCAAACAAGCAAATTGGAAAGGGAGAATCAAAGTGGGAGAGGATTAACTTCCAATAAATCAGAGCAAAATCAGAGTAAAGCGCAGAGAAGATTAACTTCCAATAAATCAAAATCTATCACTCTCTCTTCACAAACAAAACTTCCCCACAAATGGGTGCCCTAAGATTTGGTGTTTTGAGAGAGATGGGGGATTTGTTGCGATTTGTTTTTTTAGAGAGAGAGAGAGAGACGTGTGGGATTTGTTTGTTTTAGAGTTCCAACAACTTTAACAACTTTAACACTGCCTGACATTAACAAATACCTGCTAACAACACACAAAAAAATAACTCAAGGAGCAAAAACAGAAGAAAAATCGCTGATAAAAACAAATAAAAATTCTTCAAACAAAACAATAATTAACAGAAACACGATTTTAAAATTACTTGCATCCCCGGCAGCGGCGCCATTTGATAGTCCGTATCATACCGGGTGTTGAAACATAGAGGGTTTCGTTCTCAAGGATGCAAAGATCAAAATCGTGAATTAAAACTGGTTTTCATTGATTGAAAATGGTTTTTTATCAAGCAAAAAATAAGAACTCCCGTAGAAAAAGGATAAAACTCAAAAGATCACCCTTTCCTCTTTACAACTCTCCCTCTTAACCTAACTAAAATTCCTCATCTCCCTCAACCACTCCTGATTTTGTGGAGAGATTTTAGCTAGGCTTGACTACTAAGTCTTCTAGTAGCTCCAGCAGCTCTTGGTACAAAGTCATCTCTAACAGCTCTTGACAACTGATCATCTCCAACAGCTCTTTAGCTTGTAAGAGTTGGGCTTTAAGAAGGGTTTGATTACAAATGTCTCTTTACCTGCAATAGTCAAACATACTTCAATTAGGCCCAGTGAAACATAAAATAAGTTCCTAGATAATGTAAATTGAAGGACAAAAATATGCATTTTTCATGCCTATCAGTGCTCCTCCCATGTTTGACTATTTCTAAGGGGATTAATGTCTAGATCCTCCTGGATCAATAAGCCTAATTAAATACTACTTAATAAGTTTTTCTTTGAGTGTTTGCTAGCCATTAATTACATTCTAGTCACTTTAACATAATTTTTGTAAGAATAAAATAATTTTCTTATAATACCAAACGGCCCCTTGAAATGGTATATTTTAATTTATGAAATAGTTAATATTTCTCATTTTCATTGCCCATAATCTATTACCGATAATTATTTGATGTTAATGCATTACCAAGCTTTAACCTCTTAATCAATTTTAATAATGATTGCCAAACAACCCCTAAGTTGCTCTTTTTCTTTCTTTTTTTCAGTGGTGGTCAACTGGAAGATGCAATTGTCCAAGGAGTTTCGAGCTTGGAAATTTATAATTCGCGTCTCACCAATAATTTTGGTGAATGGGCGTTGGGTTTCTGTGGAGGGATATATGGGAAGGATAATCCAGGGATTTTGCATTGCTTTGACCATCCATTGGAGAGCATAACATCACTTGACTTGTCAGATAGATGTATACGCAATCTATTAAACAAGGTTAGATTTGTCCCTTTGGCTTTTACCACTTACAAAATTTCTTATCCATGTTAGTCTTTTGTTGTTTCCGAGTAATCATGATTTACTTGTGATGATTATGAATTTATTGCTGAGTTGGCAAAAATAAACAAGACGCGAAATGCACTAGAAATAAATTTGATATTATTTTGCCACGTCCTCGTATCAATATATTCGATATAAATAAATACTCATATTTTTTTGTTGTCTTCTATTTCTAATTAAATTAAAATTGAGATGTTTCTAAAACCTCAGAGAAAACTTTCTAAGGTGGAAAGACTACAACAAAGGAAGCATAAAAAGGGAAAATCTATTAAAACACAATAGTAAAAGACCACGAAGGGCATTAGAATGGATAAGAGAAGCCACCATCACTCTATACAATTTTCTGTGCACTAGTCTACACAATGAGCTTAACATTTAATGTTTGGGGTAATTGCACGTGCTATGCCATTGCAACTCTTCCCCTTAATCAGCAATATTTTCAATATTTAAATTGTCGAGGATTTGTTGATGTTTATTGCACTGTTTCTGATAAATTGTATGGTATTGACATGTTTGAAAGAAATGTAGAATGGATACTGAACAAAGTTCTAAGATTTCATCATATCCAATGAGCACTTTTAGAGGGTCACAACTTGTCAACTCCGCGGATAATTAAGAGGCCACTAAGCAGACACTTACTAACCTCAATCAACTTAATAATGTAGACTGTAAATAACACCGTACGATATAACCCATGAATGCTAGCTATTGGAAGTGGGTGTAGGGGTCCTCATTGCAAGAGTAATATGCATTTTAGAATACTAATGAGAGAGCAAGAGTCTTCTACTAAAGAGCAACAGTGTTTGCAAATGCAGTTGCTTCAAAGGGTGGTTTCGTTTAGTAGCATTGAGATTTGAGAGGATGTCCTTGCAGATCTCAGATCTCTTGACGAAAATAGGTCTGACCCATTGTTGTTTTCAACTTGATTAATCAGCACCAAAAAACTCCTAAATTTTCAAGTTATTTGAACCACACAAATTACTAATAATTATGTAAAGAAATCCTAAAAGCAATCCATGAAGTATAAACTACAATTTTGTTACTGATGTAAAACCCTAATAAAAGAGAAATAACAGCAGAAATTTATAGGTCTTCACTTTTCATTGCTCATCAACCATCTGTTCGTCAATCTTAAAGAACCCCAGCAGTAGTTTACTATGGAGACTTGTTGTCAAATATGTCTTTCAGTATGTCATTAAGAAGGTCGTTCAAGAAGGGTATGGTGAAAGGGAAGGGTCTGAGATGAGATATTCCCATTTGAATCGATTAGGATTTGTTGATCAAAGTTGCAAAGTTTCGAAGAGACTTTATTGGAGTTTGATAAAAACCATTCTGCGACAATGTTTGATATCTAGGGTTGCGATTATTGTAGAGATCCAGGGAAATTTAAGGGCTAAAAGAATACGTGTCTACATCTAGTGGATCGAGTGACTGTGAGTACTGTAAGGCCCAACGGTTAAGGATTTAATAGACATGACTTTTAGATCCGCAGCGCCACTTTTTTAGAAATTTTACATGTTTTTTTCTCGAAAATTAAGGCGTCATATAAAAGAGGAGCGTGTCGACTTTATAGTGGTTAGAGGGACCGCAAAACTGTGAACCACGAGCAGTCTAGGGCCCATCCGCTTAATAGTATAGATAGATAGATAGATAGATATAGATACATAGACACAAGAACAAACACATGTATATAAACTTGTATAGCCCCGCCCCATGTGTCCTTATTGTCTTTCTTTTTGACAAGCCACGATCAACTGCTTCGAATGATAGTAGATCCCACTTCCCAGTTCTCAGATGTAGGATCCATTCTAACCTGGATTTACACTTTATCTTTGTTGTCCTTTACTTTATGTGCTAGTAAAACAACGTTGTTTATGATAGGACATGTCAGTAGGAGTTAAAGCAACGCTGCTCGAAAAAAAATATCTCGTTTAAATGTACGAGATTGGGCTACGATCTAACCAAAATTAATTATTATAGGTGTATTTCATTTTGTTTAGGGTATTATTCACAGAACATAACAATGATTAGGGAAACTTCCGTCTACTAATTCAACACTTCAACTTTAGAAAAAACACAGATAACACTCACTTTTGCTTCTCCCTAGGGAACCCTAACTTTTCTTTAAACGAATTTAATCTTGTTCTCCCAATCTTCCCCTTGGTAAAAAGCTATACCATTATTTCTTACTTGCCATGTTAGCTGATTGCCTATGTTTTCTTTTCTCTCTATGAAATTGATGCTCTAGTTTTTTGTTGTTATTGTTGTTGTTTGTTCATTAACAGAAGAAAAAATATTATTGCCAATCAATTCTAATCTTCTTTCTTTCTAACTTTTTTTTTTCCAGACATTTTCTCCAGTGGAAATGCCATCTCTTTCATACTTAAATCTCCGAAGAAATCCATTGAACCAGAACTTTGTGGACGAATTATTGAATGTCATTAAGGGGTTTAGTTGCTTAAGCGCCTTGGAGGTACAGATTTTGTATTAAACTTTGATTTTTGACCTGAAAACTGATAAGTCATGGGTCGTCTTCAGATCGCCCACGACAACGGTCTTTCTTCACATCGCGAGTCTCTCTCAAAATTAGGAGTTATCTTATGTTTATTTATTTAATTAAGAGGATAATTGCTAGTAGCTTATTCTTAGGAGAGAATAAAGGATTCTCATCCTTTATATAGGGATGGGGAGTTAGGGTTTAAAAGGTGGTAAGTTTTTGTGAGAAAAAGGCTTTGGCCTTCTAGAGATAATTAGCGCGATTTAAGAGTGATTTGTAGAGAGAGAGCTTGAAAGGGATTAATAAACGAGAGAGTTTTGTTTTGAATTTAGTTTAATGGCTTCCGCAATATAGTTTCTATCAAAAACACTAAGGCATAATTTTTCTGATAATTGGGGAAATGGCTAAGCATTATATTCAATTTACTTTGCAGGTAGAGATTCCTGGTCCACTTGGAAGAAGTGCGATAGAGATTCTTGAATCTCTACCTAGTCTCTCTCTATTAAATGGTCTCAGTGCATCAGAAGTTGTAGAAAATAAAAAGCATGTAATTGATTCAATGCTTCAACCACGTCTCCCAGAATGGACTCAAGAGGAACCTCTTCCTGATCGTGTTATCAGTGCAATGTGGTTGTACTTAATGACGTATAGACTCGCAGACGAAGAAAAAATTGATGAAACATCTGTTTGGTATGTCTGCATCATTTTGTTTCTTTGAGTATAGTTCCCATACCTTGTACCCTTTAGACACAATATATTGTATAGTAATGTATGAGTCAATATGTTTTACTTTGTGATTGTATGGTACTGTGCCCAATTTGAAAGAAAAGCAAAATCTTGAAAATTATTGAAAATGATGGAATCGTACATCTAATAAATAATATATTCATCAACCCAACGCGATTAATCCAAATTACTGTTGTTAGTGATGCACGAAGTGAAAAAGTGACTTTTTAGACAAAAACCTTAATTAATGCACTTGTCACTAGATCTCACGCGAGAGCTTCTAATTTAATAAATCGAACTCTCCAACAGATTTACATGGGATAGGCCATTATGGATCACCTTTTTGACAGCTCTCAGGGAGCGGTCATGTAGATGAATTAAGAGACTTTTTGGGTGATGATAATGTCCTCACTGTGGAGATCGTCCTCACAGAAAGACTGACTTTTAACATCTGTACTCTGAACATCTGTACTCTGAAATCGCGGAAGGAAATATGTTATAATAATTTCCCTTATCGTGCATGTGTAATAACTCAAATTTTAGTTATATTACAACTAGGCCCTTCCAAAATACAGTATTACAAAGACACCCTAACTACACATGTCGCATCATATAGAGAGTTGAGAAGACAAAGATTGAGGTAATATTTATGTACTCTAATACTTCCACCCTGCTTTTCATGCTTTAAACCTATGGTTGCTCTGCACCGAGAGATGGCGGTAGCTGGCGGAGGAGTTATCCTTATGAAAATTCCTTTTGGATAGTCCTTCAAATCAAAACCATTAAAAATTAAAATCACTTGCTGCAATTAATTGTAAGCTGTATGCCAAAAAGTTTGGATGGGGTTTTGTGTCTTCGTGTTAGGCTGGAGGTGGGCGTGCATACAGATGGGTGGGTGTCTAACTAAAACCCCATATTACTGTGAATCACTAAAGTTATTCTAAACAGACCCTGAATCATCCAAAATTATTGAAAAATCCACGTTCAAGCGATAAGTCCAAAAACAAAGTGTTGAGAACACTCATTAAAACAAATGAGAATTTTACTTTTGGAAAAATTGTTTTCCATGTCTTTGTAAGTGAACTTGATCCGACTTCTATCTCCCAGTTATAATGATATGTATCATCGCATGATTGCGTATTCTTCCTTTCCTATGAAAACCTTCAGTAGCCAGTGACATTATCTTCGGTGCACCATAGGTATGTAATGGACGAACTCGGTTCAGCTTTGAGACACAGCGATGCACCAAACTTCAGGGTGTCCCCATTTTTGTACATGCCAGAGGGGAAGCTAGCATCAGCTATCAGGTGCTCCATTTACCATTCTTGTTTGTTTTCTGGATATGTACTCATTGATATATTTCATTAAATCTCTCACCTAATTTAAAACCAGGAAATTAAAACGTTCCTTGGATATCTAGAATATTTGCATCTGGTAGTGCGGATCCTTGATTTTTGAACAATATGGTTCATGAAAGCTAACAGTATTTACTGATGCATTTTATATAATGAATAGTGGTAAAAATATATTTAATTTTTAATTTGCTTTCAGCTTTTCTGTTTTATGGCCAACCAAGAATGTTCAGATCGGCAACGAATGTACTCGTGATTTTCTATTCGGTATCGGAGAGAATAGACAACGATCTGCTAGGCTTACAGCTTGGTTCCATACCCCTCAGAATTATTTCATCCAGGTAGTTTGCTGCTTCTAATTCTAAACTAAAGAATATTTTAACTTTTCCATTTTGATGAAACTGCTCCTCGAATGTACATTGGTGATATAGAAATTCTACTGAAATATACGCATATTGGAGGACGGTAGGGGGAGAGGTGTTGTGGGGAGCAAGTTTAAGAAATTCGAAATTAAACTGCCACCATCTGTTGTTTTTGATAACTTGTCTGCGTTTTCTTGTTTAGGAGTATGAGAACTACTGCGGGCAAATCCGTTCAGAGGTTACTTCTGATTCTCCTTACGTAGAGACCGTGAAGAATGGAACCCTACTTCCGAGTGATGGATATGCTCTCCGTGTTTATACAGATATACCTCAAGTAGATGAGTTCTTGTTACGTCCTGAATTTTCTCTCAGTATGTACTTCCACTGTTTATTTCTGATGCAATTTTCTCTGGGGACCTTCAACAGTTTTAACGTACTCTGGTGATTTTTTGGTTGCAGCAACTGATCCAAAAGATGCAGATATTATTTGGACCAGTACTCAAGTGGACGAGGAAGTGAAAAAAGCTACAGGTGTAACAGAGCGCCAATACATAAACCAGTTTCCCTTTGAAGCTTGTGTCGTCATGAAACACCATTTAGCTGATACTATTTATAAGGTTAAGTAATTTTGCTTCTGTTAAGCTATATAGAAAATCGCGGTTCTCGTCCTAGTACTAAAGATTTGCAACTTCTACCTGGTCACAAAACCAGTACGATATATCACTGAGAAACTGAACTAATACTATCACGATACAGTCGTGATGTCTAATATGCATGGATTAATCGTATTATTTCAGAACTATAATATTGCTCAGTCTAGTATAATTAGCCTAACAAATTCCCTTTCTTTAAACAGGCACTTGGATTTCCTGAATGGTTTCAAACTACTTATAATTTAGAAACACATCTCTCTCAGCTCATTGGTGACTATCATGCACGCAAAAGAGATGGGCTTGACAACCTATGGATCTTAAAGCCATGGAATATGGCACGAACAATTGATACAACTGTTACTAGTGACTTATCTGCTATCATCAGGCTTATGGAGACTGGTCCAAAAATTTGCCAGAAGTATATTGAGCGACCTGCTTTATTCAAAGGGAAAAAGTTTGATCTCCGATACATAGTTTTGGTTCGAAGTATGAACCCTTTGAAAATATTTCTTGCTGATGTTTTCTGGGTATGTGCATCATTTTCGCATAAGAAGAATTCTTGACAAAAAAAAATTAGCATTACTGCCTGTGAAACATATCTCCATCAGTCCATCACATAGTTTTGATGTTTTTGCAGGTCAGATTGGCAAATAACCCATATTCTCTGGACAAGAACTCTCTTTTCGAGTATGAAACACATTTCACGGTTATGGTAAGTCTTAAGCATTTTGTTGTGGTACGAGATCAAATATCTGAACAGTTTTCTAGTTCATCTTCTGATCTGTGATTGGGGCTGAAAAAGGATATAAAAATAAGATGTTCTAACTTTATTCTGACTTGAAAATACACAGAACCCCCGTAAGGAGTGTCATATGGGGTAGGCAAACACTAGCAGGAAAGACGTTTGTTGTGCATGAGTTTAGTTTAAACATCCCCCTATACATTGAAACTTTCCAGTTTACCAATTCTAACTTCCCTACCAAATGTATGACCCAGGTGTTCAGCCACCACAATAAACGAAAAGGGATTGATAGAGTCACCCTATCCAATAACCCAAGGCTCCTGACCTGCCAATGATCTATTTGTAGAAAACGAGAAAGGCTGATAAAATGAGTGTTCTCGTCAAGCCCCTTCACCTGCTCCCAAACTCATCCTGCCATTCATATAATCCAAGTACTGTGACTCTCTTCGTGAACTTGTGGTAACAAACAAGACTCGAGTATCGTCTTTCTTGCCTCAATGTGGTTTGCCATCAAAAGCTGTAAGCCCCGCCTCTCTTACAGAGGCATAAGCCTCAAAGCCGTTCAGTATTCACCATCGCATCACTGCGTGCCACCTTTTTAACCCTAGTGACAAAACCAAATGTGATCATGACTACCTTTCATTTTGGTGAGAGAGATATTCACGTCTAAATATGTTAAATTATAATTTCTATTTTGATATGGTGATTCAACCTTTAGTAACTTTAAATGCTTCTCTTTTTTATATTCCTGGTCCTTATCAATCTCGTGGAGTTCAGAACTATGGTGCTAGGAGACTGAATCACATGAACACTCCCGAATTTGTTCTGGAGTTTGAAAAGGAACATCAAGGTACCAAGTCATAGTTCTTTGTACCTCAAAACATTTTTCTAACTAAGTCCATCTCTGTTTTTCTTAAAATAATGTTTTCTTCCTCGCAGTTAAATGGTTGGATATCCATCAGAGAATCCAAACAATGATTCGAGCTGTTTTTGAATCAGCTGGTGCAGTACACCCAGAAATGCATAGTCCAACCTCTAGAGCAATGTATGGTGTGGATGTGATGCTTGATTGTTATTTCCAGCCAAAGCTACTGGAGGTATATGCCCATGAAACTCAAGTAACTCGTAGGATTATACTGTTTAAAAGGAAAGCTATTGGATTAACATTAGTAAAGTCCAAGTTGAAGATCCCCATTAATAGTGTTAAGGTATGTCGTGTTACACTTATAGTTATTGATAAGAAATGCCGTTAAGAATATTGAGGAAGAGAATGAGAGAGAGACTCTACCACTTTATTTAGAATAAGTAGGAGATAATTAACCTCTTTGATGTTGGGCTAGTGGTTTGGAACCACCTCTTGGAGAGAGGAGAGAGTGGTCACGAGTTCGAAACCCAACACCGTGGGATCATCCGCCAAGATTTATCTTGACTTAAAATGGAGCGTGCGGCTTGCAGAGGTACCGTGGCAATCTCCAGGAGACTAATTAGGAGAATGGTGAAACTTTTAGATTCAAAAAAAAAAGAGAAAAGAAAAGTAGGAGATAATTACAACCCTAAAATAATGTCCATTACACCCCACCACTTATAGACTGTGGTGACGACATATATAACGACTAAAAAACATATAAATAACTATATGAACTCTAAAACTCTCCCTTAAGCTGGAGCGTAGCGTAGAGATCAAACGTGCCCAACTTGATACATTAATAACCAAAGGATTAACGTGACAAAGGCTTCATAAAGATATCCCCAAGCTAATCACAAGATGTAACCTTTGGAGTACGATTTGCTTCTTCATCACCCAATCACAAATAAAATGACAATCTACTTCGATGTGTTTACTACGCTCATGAAAAAGCGGATTACTAGCAATATATATAGCTGATTTACTATCACATAGCATCTTCATTGGGGACGGCACCATAAGACCTATTTCTTGAAGAAAAAAGCGAAATTAAATCAATTAAATCATTTCTGAAGTTGTATGTCTCATCACACGGGACTCCGCTTTAGCACTAGAATGAGAAACCACCTGTTGTTTCTTACTTCGCCAGGTCACCAAAATTCCATCTGTTGAACGAGGACCGGTGCAATCGCCTGCAAAATCCGAATCAGAGAAACCAAAAATATCAATGATTTTGGACGGCTTATACAATAAGCCTTTACCTAGAGATCCTTTCGGGTAAGGCAAAATACGAAGTACAACCTCCAAATGAGGCTTACACGGAACATTCATAAATTTGCTTACAACACCAACAACATAGGTAATGTATGGTCAAGTTATTGTAAGATAAATAAGCTTCCCAACTAACCTGCTGTATCTACAATCATCGTCAAAATATTCCCCTTGTTCTACATCAAGTTTGAAATCGGAGTCCACAGGAGTCTATGTTGGTTGACAACCAAGTAATCTTGTTTTCGATAAAATATCTAAAACTAATTTCCGTTAAGAGAGACTTAATCCAATAGTGGAAGTGTGGAACGAGCAATCTCAACCCCCAAAATATATTGAAGTACACCAAGATCTTTGGTATGAAACTGAGTTCCCTGAAGTTTCTTTACAGTAGAAATACTAGTCAAGCCAAGTCAAATTACTATTAGTAGCAATAATATCATCAACTTAAATGATAAGAATAACCGTACCCGTGGAAGAGGGGCGAAGAAAGACATAATGATCAGAAACATATCGTTTCATACCATGTTGTACCAAAACAACACTAAGAGTATCAAACTATACTTTCGGTGATTGCTTTAACCCATAAATGGATTTCCGTAAATAACAAACCTTTAAATCCATAGTAGAATAAACAAGTGGTTGATCCATAAATACTGCCTCTTCTAAGTCATCATGAAGAAAATCATTTTTAGCGTCTAATTGATACAAATGTCAATCATGACAAAAACCATGTCATTCTTGAATAATCATCCACAAATACAATAAAATAAGAAAAACCATACACACTTTCTATTTTAGACGGCCCCTGCACATTCGAATGGACAACATCAAAAGCTTTCATACAGCAATTCTCTACTCTTAAAGGAAAATGGTGGGCATGCACAATTGACAAACTTCACAATCTAAACTAGAAGTAAGGTTATGGCCATGATTTAACTTCCGCAACTTTAATTAACGGTGATGTCCTAAACTAAACATCAGAGGAGGCGTGTTACGCGTGTATAGTCACTCTGTCAGTCATAGAGATACTTATGTCCAATCTATCCATAATGTTCGTCATAGAAATCACATTCTTCTTTTGAGGGTAAAACTTGCTTTAAAACAATGTGCCTGAATTCTTCTTTCCCCTTCCAAATGCAGGTTACGTACTGTCCTGACTGCGAGCGAGCATGCAAATATGATACCAATGCTGTAGTAGGAAGTTGTGGAACTTTCAAAGGTCGGGATTTCTTCAATTTTGTATTCGGCTGTCTATTCTTAAATGAAACCACTAATGTAACCCCTTTGTAACACTAATTTATCGCCGGAAGAGAAAACATCATTAGTTTAGCTTATGTAATGCAAATAATATATTGTAAGATTTTATTTAAGCAGACTAGAGATAATAAATTATTTTATGTTTGCCAGTTCAGTCTCTGAAGTCTGAAGTTCGTAGTTTCTGCAATACTATGTTATTTTTAGATGTCATCCTCATGGAAATGAATAAGGTATAGTAGTACAGTAGTACGCTACTTGAATGATGGTTAGGCCTTGTGGTGCATAATGCATGCAAGTTCGTAAGGCCAACCATTGACCTCCCTTCTCTGGTGAATTAAGTTCTCTCCGCAACTGAGAATTTCTTAATTTCCTAAAAATGGACATAATCAGAGTGGCATTAAAAAGCCCTCTTAATATCTCTGATAAGTGCTAGATCTTCTCAAGAATGGAGATGTCCCGCCTATGACTATCCTAGTTATCGAGAACTATCTAATGGCAAATGTATAGTCAGCCACAAGTCTAGTGAGGATACCATTTTGACGTAGAGATCTCAAAGCACGTTACAGGATTGTGCTGAAATCTTAATGAACACAACTTTTCAAATCAGCAATGTATCAGTAATTCAAAATGGCTCTCCCTATATTTCACTGTCTCATTAGCGACCCAAAGCACGGTTGTGAAATTAGAGCTAAATTCTCATATAACTTCAATGAGAGGTGGAATTATTGATAGTCTTATATACTTGGTAAATGATGAGATTTTTGATGAACTAGTAAAAACGGAGATAGTTTCACAAGTACAGTGAGTACCAATTGGCCCACAAAAGAAATGTTTCCCGGCTATTGGAGTTGCATAAATCCACATTGACGGAAAATTTCGCATCATATTTCTAGTAAGTTAACTTCCAGAACTCGACAATCGAACAAGTTGGGCAAAATTCTAAAGTCAAACTATATACTGGGATGGAGTAAAATTTTCATTGAAGAAATTACATGAGCAACCCTATTATTAGACAACAAATATTTCTACTGCGTGACAATTTACAGGAGGAACTGACATATTTCTAGTGGAAATACAACCATCATATCATCTAGACAGCCTTCCACAAACGGCAACGAAAAAGAGAAGGAATATACCAATTGCTATGTATATTATTGTGGGACCCATAAGCTATGCGCTGTGTATACACTGTACACTACTAGTTGTTTACAAGATCAGTTAAAACTTAAAAAGTAACAAAAATGCTTTGTAACTGTACAATTTATCCTACAATTCTTTAAGCCTGTTGAACAAAGGAACAACTGTAGAACTGAAAGGCTTAAGCAAAAGACAAAATTACAGACATAATAACATTTGATATTGAACCTGGGTGATTAAGTTCCATGTTGTTCAGAGGACTCTGGTAATTGATTTCGCAGCGTTGCTATAGTCTTTTGCAATTCCAAATTCGACAATCTCTCAGCCTTCAATGCTCTTTCAAGCTGTAGAAGAGTTCAAAAGGGTTGTATTACCATTACCATTTGATGGAAAGATAAATCGACTATAGCTTATTATGTTCATTTAAAACTTAGAGATCCCAGTTCCTAGTCAGAAGACTATTATGGCAAATACACAGAACCCACGAATGCCGTCATCAAGGAGTGCAAACCAAACCCGGAACACAACATGCAGTGTTACGAAAGAACTCAAACACTCTTTGCACAACCTGATATCTCTCAATGGGGTGAAAACGCTAGAGATAAATAATAAAGGACAACAACATTTGTGGAAATCAAACATATTACCAAAATCTCATTTCTCTTTACTATAAGACACTGGTTGACCCAAATGACCAAATTCAAAACCAAGTTTGCAGAAGTTCCATAACCTACAATTTTCAAGCTCTGGTGTTGAGCAATTGCTTGACAAAAGTAAAGATCAATGACTAAATACCTTTGCAGCTCCGGCACTCCATTCCCCCAACAATCGTCTTAGTCTTTCATTTTCTTCAACGTACTGTTCATTTTTTAAGAATAAAGAGATGATTAGACTGAATAACGCAAGTAGAATCAAACAGAACATTGGCATAAAATTACAAGGTAAATGATAGACATTGGCACCAACAGTCTATATTTAGGGAAGTACCTGATTATTGGTTGTGTGGATACGCTGAATCTCAATGTCCCGCTCCGCAATCAGATTACGAGCAAGCCGAAGCTCTGACTGCACTTGATTCATCTACAATTGGAAAGTGCTTTGGAGTTGGTACTGTAAAATGTAATTAAACCACTAGAGAGTCATTTTAACGAGATTGAGAAAACATTGGTTGTGGTTGTGTTGGATAATTACGTTGTCATGTGGTTTACAGCCTCCACTTTCAGTTCGATGAGAGGGGTGAGATTCAAAGAGCTCATTGTGAGATGAATGCTTTTGTTTTCTCCCACCCACACATGTACTTATTTTCCATCTTGGTAAACACTCTTTGAGTGTGTTGATAAATTTCACCTTCTAAACAGAAGATTGTTGGAGTTTAATGTTTGAAATTATAAATTCATAGGGCTGTTCTGACCAATCCCAGACTTTACAGCTTCGGTGAGCTGTCACCGGTGGGCATAGGGAGGAGGCGGGAGAGACCATAGCATTGGCGACTTGGAAAGTACTTTGAGATGTAGCACTGGGACCTTGACAACAGCTTATTTGGAGATGCACCTTGGAGCCCGATCTCGTACCCAGGAGATTTGAACCCCAATCATGCAAGATACGACAAAAAGCTAGCGATGTCAAAGAGGAAGATATCGGAAGGGGGCATTTCGCTCTAGATAAGAGTACTATTTGTGAGTATGCCTATTTACCTTATGTCTTAGTTTTATTTGCCGGCCTCTGCAACCTAAAGGGTTGAAGAACTATGAAGATGTTCTTGGGGCAAGAAGCCAGCAGATAAGGGAGGTTCATCCCCTTGAGTGGGAGAAATGTGCATAGGAAAAGAGCTATAGGCTGGATTTAAAATAATTGGAAAAGATGAACACTACATTGAAGAGAAAGTAGTTATGAAAATTTGGTAAAAGAGTAGTCTTTTTGGGGCTTGCGTGGTTAAGGCAAAGTACAGTATGCAAGTATTCAATTGGCTATTCAACAAAAAGAATTGTATAATGTATTAGCTTGTGGACGGTGATATACAATACATGTGATCAATTGATTAAACACACTGATACTAGAATAAGCAATGTTGTGAGAGTCCTGTTTAGACAGGAAACGTGGTGGCAATAAAAAGCCTCTGGGAAAGTTGTATCCATCGGGAGCGTGTAATCTCAAGCAGGTTAGAGTAGCAGAGCTTTATCTTAGGGAGGAAAATTCGATCAAATAGATTTTATACCTTCGAAGTATTCAGAATGTTACCTCGGTGGTAATTAGGGAAACAACGGATGAATGGAGCTGGAATTGAGATAAGGAGGGAAGTTTCCAGTTAGTTCCAAATGCAAACAAATGATGGAGAGATGTAGGACTATAATTACAGGTTTGTTGGACTCCCAATGTTTAAGGACTAAGGTGTGGAAGAGGAAGTCACAGTCTAAAGTCCCAGTTAGTTGTGGGGTTGCATGGAAAAAGACATTTAATAGGGACATGTTGAGGAGAAAAGAGATGGACGTGGACCCCGGATGTTTATAAAGAGAAAAAGGTTACGAAAATATGGAGTTTATGTAAAAACTATGTTGCACACAAGGTAAAAGCAGCAGAAGCTCCTTTCACTTGGAATTAAAAATCGATTGCCAATACCCACCTTGTTCCTGCATAACTTGGAAATAAGCGGAAAATCCGCTTATGTTCCGCAATCCCAAATAAGGCTGGAGCCCAAATTAGGCCCAAAAACATGAGAGGAAACGAAAAAATGACACATCAGACAATATACACAGAGTTCATTTTATACAGAAAAAAAATCTACTGAATAATGAAGTTAGAGATCTCATGAGTATGATGGTTGTTATATAGGTGACATGATAGTCAAGCTTACCTCGGCAGATAAAGCTCGTAATTCCTGGTCACGAGCTGCTAACAGATGGGCAAGATCAACCTGAAGAGTGAAACAAGAGCACGTGTATTTCTTTAGTCATTACAGGTGCTCCAAATTGCAATGGCAAAAAGCATAGCTGTTAATTACCGTGAAAAACTAAAGCGGGATTTGATATTGAAATGATGACAATGAAGTAGATTTTTCCACAACGATAAAAAAATTTTGCTAGATCGTGGGCCGTTTCCACACACGTCACAACGCCACTCCCTATTTTAGTAATTATGTTTTACTCTATTTTAGGAATTTCTATTTGGAGTCTTATTAGGGGTTTCTCAATTTATTTCTTATGTTGGTTTGAGTGAGAGAGAAAGACTTGGCCTTAGAGAGATATGTAGAGTTTGGGGTAAATCTCATAAGCCCTAGGACTTTTGACCTTTATTTTATGCGATTAAGTATGATTTTGATTCAAAGAGAGTTTAACTTAGTTTAATTGTGATTGCTAGATCGTTGTTTTCGTGTAGTTTCTATAAACTTGGTGCCAGAGCCACTAAGATTCTATAGAAATTTTTTTATGGGGAAAAAAATGCCAAAAAAACAAACGTAAGGCGAGATTGAAAACGGTAGAAGAGTCTACCAATTTGCTTATGAGTCTAACAAGGAGCTTACGGAATCGAACAAGATAATGTCTAAACAACTTGAGGCGGTGCTTGCCAAATTGCGTGCCCTCGCAAGTTCCGATGGTGACGGAAGATTTGCCGACGCCATTGAAGATGTAATGTAGTAGAAGTAAGAGAGAAGAAGATTCACGATGAAATGTATGTAAGAGCGACCGTGGTTGATGTTGTAAGTGGGAAAGGCATTGAAAAGATCTTGATCAAAGTCCCACGAAAGGGCCGCGACTTTGATGCGAGAAGTTCACCCGATTGATGTTTCCTATCATCATGAAGTCTAACCGAAAAAAACCAACACCACCCCAAAACCAAAACTAAGTCTGAGAAATTGAGTGAAGCTGCGCCGATTTGTTCGACAGCGACGAACAAAATTATGGGATTGAGGAGGATGATATTGGCAGTTTCAATATTGCAGTGTTCTCCAAAATTGATAAGTTTTTCTCCAAAATCAACAAATTCGTCGATTTGTGAATCGAGGAGAATTTTGACAAAATTAATTAAGAGGTGTACTTCGCCGAAAGGAGTGCACAAAATCAGTTATTATGGTCGCTAGAGGGAAACCCACCAGCCGAAATTACAATTTCGAGGTCAGAATCGACGAAGAAGACGAACCTGTCGCAAAGAGAGCGACGAAACGAAAAAAAAATCAGAATTTGAGACCACCGAAGTGATCGAAAACTCCATAGGTATCATCAAGGAGGATGTCGAGTTCGTTAGGATGCCGAAAAACGGCGAACCAAAACTAGGGTTTCCGCTGGATATCGAAGGAGAAGAAAGAAAAATTACGACACAAGTAAAATTTTCGACGAACGGAAAGGTCGGAATAAATAGGGGAGCCATTATAAAGACTGTCGGGGTCAGAGAAGAGTCCACGATGATAAAAAAAAACAGCGCTGAAAAGGTCAAATCGACGCAGAGATCGCAGGGAGAATTGGGGAAGACGATGTACAGTTCGCGTCACGTGTTGGGCTGCTATGACATGCTAGCGGGCACGGTTGGCACAAGTCATGGTACAGGGCACATCATGTGCGTGAGGCATGGTACAAACGGGCAGAGGCACAACTGGGAAAATGCACGGTAAAGTTGGGCATGCGTATGATACACACAAGCAGAGGCACGATTGGCATCGGGCAAGGCACAGTGATCACTGGCAAGGGCACCTGATCTGGCATGCCTTTAGGTAAATCACATGTGGAGCACATGCTTCCTCTTTTATTAACAAACCAAACAGACCGGAGCCCAAGAACCAAACAAGTTCCAGCCCAAACTAAACTTGACACACTCAAACTCCAATTTACCACAGGCCTGGACCCATGCAATTGATTGGGGTCGACTCAGTTTTTGAAGCCCGAAAGCACGAGTAGAAAATCGACTACGAACGGCAACCAAGAGTGGTGCAGACAACGAATAAGGATGCTAACGGAGCCCTAGTCGACACCCAAATACCAACTATGGCTGATTTGGAGAAAGGGAAGCTCGGCGGCAACATAGATAATGATGGAACCATCGAAAGTTCTTTTACACATCCTTACTGGAACTTAGGTTCTCGTGGGATGTCAAACTTCGGAGAAAAGGAATCGCGAGTCTTCGACCCTGGAGATCTTACTTATTAAACCTTGTTATTAGATCAGAGAGAGGTACATCTCCAACATGTAGCAAAGAGCAAACAATTGATGGGGGACTATCTGGGGTTCGAGACAAGGTGGATAATCTGCCACGAAAAGACTCATCGGATTGTGACTCTTTCGCTAGTTGTTTGGGATAAACCCTTAAATAATTGCAATCTCTAGAAAAGGTAATTATTTTACAATTTATTGATCCATTTTTCATACGATTGAAGAGAAATCATAATGTTAATCAATATTTGGAGATTCAAGATGAAGTCACTGACGGAGTTTTTGGCAGAAAAATTGTACCTCTTAGAAACAATGGGTACGGCAAGTACCGTGGGAGGATTTATAGCCGTCCTATGATCAGGATTACTCCTTCTGTCTTCAAAATTCGTGGATGAATTTTTCAAAGATAGGGAGAGTTGATAGATTATGAGGCCGTTTTCATGCACGCACGTCGGGTCGTTTTCACGCACATCACAATGCTACTCACTATTTTAGTAATTATGTTTTATTCTAATTAAGTAATTACTATTAGGAGTCTTATTAAGATTTCTATTTTGTGTTAGGTCTCTTCTATAAAAGAGAATCTAAGCTTAGTTTATTTTTTATGTTGGTTTGAGTGAGAGAGAAAGGCTTGGCTTTAGAGAGATATGTAGAGTTTGGGGTAAATCTCATAAACCCTACGTCTTTTGATCTTTATTTTATGCGATTAAGTGCGATTTCGATTCAAAGAGAGTTTAGTTTAGATTAATTATGATTGTTAGATTATTGTTTCCGCGTAGTTTCTATAAGTTTCAGGTCAAGCAAGTTACTTAGAGCTCTAACTATCACATGCCCAGGTCAAGAACCTTTTAATTAACTCCCTTAGAAACCTAGACAGCTTCGAAGGTTTGATTGCGACTACGTAACCAGGATATAACATGTTTTACCGTCTCAGAACGTGCATTATTAGCATTATGGATACACAAGCAATCAAACTTTGGTAGCTGTGTAGTCTTACTCATCTTGAACAAGAAGATAGTTTTTGGCATGTTGTCTAATTTATGATCCCTCTAGTAGCCTATGCTATACTGCTAATGACTGCGTGATGCTCTCGATGACAGATTTGATGATCCTATAAATCGTCTGAAGCTATATGTTCAAATAACATAAACAAATGGAGCATTTTGTTGGCTATCAACTTTGACTAAGATAGGTCCTGTTATTGCTTTAATAGATGATTTTGACAGATTTGATCTTTGAGAATTGGGTAAAGATAGGTTTGTTTTGGCTATAGATAAGGATGATTTTGGCACTTCATCAGGACAAATGGGTTCAAAATTTTATTTAAATAGTCTCATACTAAAATACTTCAATCAATTTATTAAAAGCAAAAACCTGATAAAACATATAAAACCCAGTCCAAAAAATTATGCCAATTAAAACCTCATGTAATTTCCCTGGTCCTAAAATGAAAGAAATTTAATTTCGCAGTGTTGGTGAATACCTGTGGAGCACTTCCATCATTAGACCGTTCATACTTGCTTAAGCATTCTTGCAATCGGAGAATCTGAAGTAGAGAAGCATGTTGCAGTAAGCAAATAGTACATAAACAATACATTTTACATTTTACTACTAGTCGAATAGTGTTCATGGTGTTTCAGATGATTCTTTCAAATCATAAATAGTTGGGTAAGAGTCACTAAATACCTCCTCGCTCAAAAAATGAATGTTCTCCCGCTGATATTGCAGCAAAGCCATTTGCTGATCAGAAAGACGGCCACCGTCATGATACCTACTTGACATCATATAAAAACAACCTGAGTTATGAAAAAAAAACGGGATGTATTCTCAAAAAGAAAATGGGAAGGGTGATGAATTAGATTATTTACTGCTTTCAAATAATTTTAGTTAAATTCAGATAAATTTAACTAAAATTCACAGTATTCTCAATATTTCAGTTAAATTATTTAGTGCTGACGAAGTTCAATGGAAGCTGAGGGTCTACAGTGATATAAAGGGAGGTCTGACTTGATCACTAGTATAGAACTCCCTTGTGTGGAATACTTTTGGTTTTGTGAAGGACTGAAGCTGCAAATGATTTGTGGGGTAGTGCTAACTTAGTTGGGATGTCATGGTAACCTAATGATGCTATAGTTCTACCATACATTTCTTTTTTCTTTCGTTACTTGATGTAACAGCTCTTTCCTTCCTATACTTCTTTATCATTACTAATAAAATCAAAAATGCACACTTAGCAAGAAAAAGAAGAAACAAAACTGGGAATTGTGTGTAAGACCTCACACACAATTCTACTCAAACTCAATCTATCATCATCCAACGATTTTCCACATAGCTCAGAGAAACAAAAGAATAACATTGGATGCTCCCATGTGATGTGTGGTAAATACTTATATGAGAAAAGGAAATGACACAATTCCCAAAATAAGACAGCAAAAGATAAAAATATGTTACTTACCTCAACTCTTCTAAGAAACTCGATGGTTGAAGTGAAGAATATAATGACTTCAAAACATCTGGTTGAGAGTTCAATGAGTTGTACTGATGGACGCACCCTGTGATCATCATCGTAAGATATCATGAATGGAGACAAACTTTCGCAGCTGATATTTAGAGCATAAGTTTGATTTCTATGTATGAAAGGATGCTTTTTAAAGTAAATTGCAATAATAGTCACACTGAAGGTGGAAGACTTTTTTTTGGCAAAATAAGGTGGTAGACTGGTCTATATATTGAAAAAGGGGAAAAAATGGCTGGTTCAACTTTCAAGATCCCTATATATGCAATTATGAAAGTATGAAACTAACTTCCTCCGAGTAAAATGAGGAAACACCTATGGAGATATACTTTTTGCAAGTACAGAATATTATTAAGTCGGGAAGAGAGTGGAGTGGAAGGAGAAAAATGAAAAATAAAATAGAAAGGGGGGAAAGTCGCCACTAATATATTTTGGAAAGTAAAAAGTCGTCACTAAGCTTCATGGCATTCAATTAGGTTGGAACCCTCAGAAGCACCAATCATCTGCTCGTCCCTAGATAAATAATCCTACAGTACACTTGGCCTATAATGCTATTCCGATCGGCTCAAGAGATGACCACCAAAGTAGTAACAGTAACCAAAAATAGTCATTGATCTATCACAGCACACTCCTTAAGAAAGACAGAACTTTACACTCACCGATATAGAGACTCATAAAAGATCCAGCACATAACACTTCAACAAACATTATTATCCTGCAGATTTACAGAAAAAATACAAATGCTGTTAGCATCACTATTCAGTAGAAACAGAACGAACAAGTATAATTATGAATTTAAGGAAAACGAGAATCACAGAACAGTGGCTGTCATATCTAGGTTTCATACTTTACTAGTAAATCTCATGTGAACAGCTCCTAGTGCACATCGTCCACTCGTTGATGTTCTTTCTATTTTAGCATTAGATTACGGGCTTAACTATTGGAGTGGCTTTTATTTTAATGTCTAATTAGATTCTAATTTGGAAAGGTAGGGGACTTGCTATTGTAGGAGGATTAGGGTTGATGCCTATATAAGGAGAGGGTGGTGTAACTTTATTTCTTAGTTGTTATTGAATAAAGCTTAAGGTTTAGTCCTAAATTAGTTTTTATTGAGTTTTGAATTTAGTAGAAAAACCCTAATTTCAATTAAGTTTTCATAATCTTCAAGTTTCCATTTCCGCGACTTGAGTTTACGTCAAATTGGCATCAGAGCCGGTTTATTTTTCTTGGAGTCAGATTTTTATCTACAATAACGCGTATTGGAGCATCAAAAAAACTAACGGCGGCTCAACAAATCAAAACCCAACAAAACGGTATGATGAAAGGTTTGAGTGATTCGATATGTTTATGGATGCGTTTACCGCCGGTGCGTTTAACGCACCCCCTCTTCAAAGACTAACACTGATCCAAACGGACAACGAATCGGAGAAAAGCCTTGTGAAGAAGGATGCGAAGATTTGAACCCGTTCGCCACGTTAAACATCAACCCCGAGCAAAACCAAAACATAGGAGTACTTTCAGGTACCATGGGAAGTTTTTCGTCCAGTTTTGGGGGTGGGACTATCAACGAATCGTTTGCAAAGATAAACCCAGTTGGGGTGACAGAGTCTAGCAAAGAAAAGGGTACAATCGGTAGTGGAGAAGACACCAGAAAACTTGTCTGTGTAACAGGTACGAATCCAATCAGATTTCATGAAAGTGTTGCAATCCACGATGAAACCCTACCCACCAAAGTTGCAGGTTTTGGGGAAGACGGTCAACAGGTACATGAGAGAGAGAGAGATTTGCATCATGTGCATCGCACGGACTGGGGTTAAGTGCAGCACGTGGCTCGCACGTGATAGATCCAACCCAACAATAGCTTACGAACCAAAATCTGGCCCAGTTAAACACGGCCCAGCCCAGTGTCCCTCAGCTTATGACCCGAAACCAATACACATCCTGGGAAAAGCGTATCAGATACAGGCCCGAACTCAACTCTGGGACCCCCATCTTTAGCAGTTTGTGGGCGATACAAATCTATTAGGGAACCCGACTCAGAGTCCGGAAACTCACCAGATTGGGCTCAACCCTTTCATCTTCGATGCAGGCGTCGTAGACGATGCTAACGTAAGGAGAGGGCAACCCCACCCTATGCAGGACTTTACCGGACGACAACTCAATACCTCGGGTCCAATCACGGCCATGATTCCCACCTCTAACCTGCAACAAACAACCCCTAACCACCAACCCATCTCCTACTACCCCTAACTCTCCCAACATATCTATCCTACTCCTCATCTTGTTTCTTCATCTACTCACAACCCAAACCAGTAACACCTATAGATCCACCTCATGGGATCAATCCCAACATCGGCTTCCCTTGGCCCCACCAACAACATAGACCAAATTGGGAGCAGCAGCGCCTAACCCGTCATCCCATCGATCTCTGATCAACTCTTATCCGCAGCTACAGAGATAACCCTCCCAACCAATGCCTCCAACCAACTCAATGCCGACACCGTGTTATATTGGTTCACACCCCCTTTTGACCAATGGAATTGTTGACACTTCGACGGAGCAATACCCGTATGTGAATTTTGGTTATGATGGCCGCAGTGGACAGTTTACAGAGGGTCAGAGAGAGAGACAATATCACGGGGGAGTACATTATGCACCATCTTTTAAACAAGAATTACAGTTCAACGGGCAAGGCCGGGGTCGTGGTCAAAACCCCCCGGTTGACACCCCACATCGTAATTGTCAGGAACGACAGAGACCTATGGGATCACCACCACGAGTACCCCGACACCCGTAAGCTACTCGTTACCATGATGACGATGATTATTATACAGAAGGTTGTTAGCTAATACACAATAATTATAGGCATACATAAACAAATATCCCAACTCGTGTATGTTACCGCCATATTCACCTTTAGATCAATATGAAATGCATCATTGATAAATTAAACTGTAGCACTTCAATTTGTATCCATTAGAAGATATAATATCCATAACATAATACTGACCCTTTTATATCCATTGGAAGTGTATTAAATTTGTCTTCGTCATGCGAAGAACACACCCATGTGTAAACCATTACACTCAAAGCCACCTGATTACATGTTTCAACCAAATTGGTCACCTTGCCAACCTTGGCTTTCACAATTTGCTTCATCAGACTTAGTATCTTCAACACTAAAGTGATTACAGTCGTGAAGCTCAACTATGGCTTGAAATATATTGCTACGTGGTCAAAATAATTAATGCCTCTGAGAATTCAAGGATTTGGTAAGCGAGAGCGGTATACAGGAGACGATGACAAAAGACCTAATCTCAGCAATTTCCATATTTTGCACCCAAAATTGGAAAAGGGTCAGCCACAAATAAACTAAGCAATGGAAGCATGCAGCATCAACAAAACTTCTAGAGCTTTCTAAAATCAACATCAAGCTCCGGGCGGGAATGCTGTATATTGGCATGCTTTGCATATTCACAGAGTTAACAAAGGGGGCCACATGAAATATGTGAGACCCAAATGCAAATAGGCTGGGCAAATAACAGTCAATCAATCCAACTACCCAAAAAAAGGAAAATAATTTTAGCAAATCCTTTAATTTGTTCAACCCGACCAACTGATGAAACCGAAACCATGTATGTTAAACCCAAAGCAATCAGTCACACTAATACCCCATGGCAGAGCAAACCAAACAAACTGAAACCCATGACGTTGATTAATCCACAGTACAGATAAATATGGGTGTTGGTGTTCGACACGGGTACGGGGTGTCCGATACGGCAGAAAATAGAAAGTTACTTGCAAATTGTGTTGGACACGTATGTCAGAATGTCCGAGTGTCGGACACGTTTTCTTTTTATATAGTGAAGTGCCGTTATTACCTAGCTTGAACCTTACGAAATATATGGACATACTCGGGTTGATCTCCAATTTCACAAAATAATGCTTAAGACTGAAATACTTTGCATATATCTTAACAACAACCACCATCTTAAAAACAATCAAAATAGATCTCCAAGGGTTAATAGATGCCTATCAATATCCCAATCGCAAACATCCAATATAATGTCAATAATCTCCCACCAATATGAAACACTTTGAACCATCCCAAGACTTGCAAATATCATTTTGATGCCTCCTAACAAAACCCGTAAGCCTTTGTCACCGTCACCCTCTGAACCCAGAAACCATAGTATTATGAGATGAACTCCAATACTCCAATTAGTATAATCTCAATTAAAGCATAGTCATCAAAACCATTAATGGAGGTTGTGATTGAAACCTAAATTAAAAGAGAACATATTTAAACTATATCCAAATTAAAATCACAAATCAAACCCACATTATAACCTCTAGATAGAGCTCAAAACCATAATTGAACCCAAATGACATCCCATCAACTGAAACGAAATTGTCCACAAACATGATTGAACCCTAAATACATCAAACAAACAAAACCCCAAATCACACATGAGGAAAACCTCAAAATATCGGAGAATTTATCCACAAACCCCCATTAGAGATGTATCTACTTTGCTTGCAGACTTGAACCATCGCGAATTTGAGATCATAACCCCTGAAGACCGATCGATGATTGTAGAGAAATCTCTGATGAAATTGAAAGTGAGGGGCTAGGGTTTACTTTTGGGAGAGATTGGAGAGAAAGAGAGATTTTAGAGAGATGATGCATGGAGATCGCGTTAGGGTTTCTAAACACAAATTTGGAGTCGAAATCAAAAACATCCTTTGATATGCTAGGGTTCTGATTTTAGGATTTTTGGCGCTGGCTAAGAGAAAAACAATTGCGGGTTTAGTGAGAGAACTCATGAGAGACTTTGTTTGGTTATAATATTCGGTCTTGGAGTATTTATATGAGGCTAGTTTGATTAAGATGGCGATTATAACCCTAATGTGTTCTATAATTACAAAAAGTGCAACAATCTCTACCATTAATATCCTCGAATCACGCACCACAGTTCAAAATTTCCTCGAGTGACGTTTTATCCTAGTGAGAAAAAGTAATTGGACGGCTAAAAATATTCCTGTTGTGTTTATCCCTTAATAAATGTACCTCGTGTTTTATATAATAGAATGAATATATTATAAATAACGCAATGGGGTGTACACATATTTGTTAAGGGATAAACAAGAAGGGATAAAAACTCATTCTCAACCGTCTATTTACTTTATCTCACTAGGATAAAACGTAACTTGAGGAAATTTGGTACTGTGGTGCGCCACTCGAGGATATCAATGGTTCAAATAGAGTTTCTCTCACTAAATCATAAAATTTCTTAAGGGCACTTTAGTCATTTCCAAATTATAGCTTCATATATATCTCAAAAATTAGAAACTCGTCTTTGCAGTTTCTTTCTCTTAGAGGAAAACATCTCTTCTCTCTTCAATCAAACCCTAGCTCTCATGGTTTCTCACTCCTCACTCCTCACTCCTCAGGGTTTGGTAATTCTATGGCTTCGAATGATCTGAAGAAGCAATCTCTGGAAATCCGCCATTAACGAAGTTTAGATATCGATCTTCCCTTTCTATCTCTCTAGGTTTGTTCTCTTCGTTTTAGGGTTTGTATTTCTTCTCTTAATTGAGAAATCTTATTTGGGACTACAAACTCTAGATCGGAATTGAGAATCAAATGTGTTCTTAAGGTGTTTACTATCTTAAAGGTTTTGGTTTGAGCTGGGGTCTCAATCAGATCTGAAAATTAGGGTGTGAATTCGATTAAAAGTCCTGATACACGAGTTCAGTAATTGCATTTTTTGTTAGTTTAGGGTTCCATTAAGGCTTTCAACTAAGGAAATTTGGTTTAATTCGATTAAAGGTGCTGATTTGGTTTTAATTTCAACTTAAGGGTAGGGGTGAGCAAAAAACCTAGAAACCGATCCAAACCGAACAAAACTGTTCAGTTTTTTAGGCTTCGGTTTCGGTTCCTAAAAAGAGGAACCAAAATGGTTCGGTTTCGGTTTCGATTTCTCCATAAGAGGAACTGACATAAACCGAACCGAGAAAGTATATTATTAATGAAAAAACTTTAAATGTATCTCAATCCTTGATCATTCTATAGATTTTTCATATATTTTTGTGTGAAAATATGTATGAAAAGACTAAATTTTAATACCATCAAGTAAATGCCTAACTTAAACAACTATTTTACTAGTTACAATAGGGATAAAACTGAGAAGCTGAACCAAACCAGACTATTTTTTCGGTTTCGGTTCCACTTATTTTTTTCGGTTCGGTTTATAGTGATGTCGGTTCCGGGTTCGGTTTTGGATTTTAGGAGCCAAAGTTTTTGGTTTCGGTTTTGGTTTTGGTTTTGCACTACCAAAACTGACCCAAATCGACTCATGCTCTGAGATAAAGTGATTTTAGATCTCATTTTCTGAGTTGTGATTTTAGATCTCATTTTCTGAGATAAAGTAATACTGATAAAACCAAATCCAATAATTCTCTTTCTTCTCCTTCCCCTTAAATACCAACATCCACACCATTACCTATAAGTTATAATTAAGCAAGAAAAAGTAGTGATGCTCAAACACAACTGTTCATCTCAAACCCTTTGAAAGAAAAACCTCGCCCCATTGATAATGCATATCTCTTAAGTCTCACGTGATCAAATGCCTCACATTCATTTGGAATATGAGCACTCGTTAACAGAACATGCCTGATTAATCGTTTTATCACGATTAATTTTTTGTTCTAGATAGATCTTACGTTCCTAGATATGCTGATTAAGACGATGCATCGACCATCAGATACTCATTAGAATGTCTTATTGAATTATTATGCAAGCTAAATATAGAAGACGAGTAAACGTAGTTGAATCATGAGCACGATATAATGAAAACGGGAATACAAACTTGACAATTACATATACACGTGCAAGACCATGTGAGTAGACAGAAAAAGAGAGTGCACACAATACAAAGAAATGGAATAGTCAAAGTCCTTAAATATACCAACATGAAGAAGCGTACCTCAGTAATGCAGACAGAGAAAGAATGCTGAAGTGAGGTTGCCAAACCATAACAAGTAGCATGAAAGTGATACCTAACCCACATCAACAAACCAAATATTGAAAAAGATGGCTCAGACACTGAAAAATATCACCTTCCAAAACAAAATAATGCAAAATTTTCATAAGTTTTAGATGTGTCGATAATTTCAAACGTATCAATCCTCCCCCCACCCCTTAAATGCTACGTAAAGCACATGCTGACTTCACAGGTTTGTCAATCTCTTGATGAACAAGGCATACATAAATTCCCCGTAACTAAAAGTTTGCATGTATTAAACCTTAACATAATAAGTTACGCAAATCTAACAACCTACTTATGAGAAGATGTGCTCCTTTTGTCTAGCAAAAAAACATGTATCACTATTCGCCTATACTAAGAGCTTTATGCAATAATAGATATATGGTTGTTTCAATAGACAGCAAAACAAAGGAATGGTACAGTATGAAACTTTCACAGAGGATTCCTACGCATCAAAGGCATAGTGCACCCTTTAAACTAGAAGAGAAAAAAAAACCTTTTAGGAAAACTGAATGCTCCAAATTCATTTACTAGTGAATCTTATTAGGAGGTAAACAAGGTTCTAAAACTGCATTCCTTCTGTTTTGAAGAACGAGTGAGATGTATTACTGATATCTCAGAAAATTATTTTGAATAGAAATATAAAAGGCCAGCTAAAGCAAGAAGATAAGGATCCTATTTTTCATTATGTTACTGATACAAACATGTTGCACTAGATTTGTTTCCCTTCATTTTAATAATGAGATTGATAACATGTTTACACCAAAACATAAATAAATAGAACCATGTCAATGATCTGAGAACTACATAATACGCACCATATGAGATAGTGGCAAAAGGAAGACGAATGATGTGCTTTAGCTTCTGGCTGAAAGCATAATAACCCTACAAAATCAAATATGCACATGTTAAGCTCGATTGGATCAGTGCAAATTGAAAGTTTGGTAAATGTCAAGCTTGGTATTCTTCTCTCTACGAGGTGTATATATACATGAGTACATAAATGAGTTGTTACATAGGTTGCACAGGTTACATTCTAGGTAACAACGACACGGATACGGGTGTCAGTGTCCGGTATGGGGTGTCGGAAATGGCAATCCTAAAAAGTGTAAAAACGGGGACATGGCTGTAGACTTGTTATTTAATTATTTTATTATTTTGAGTACACTTGTTAATACGAATCTCGAGGAGAATTAGTGGCCTAATACACTTTTTAATACCCAATATCACTCTCTCTTAAAGAACCACCACATAATTACCCAACCACTCTTCTTCTCTTAAAGACTTCCAAGTCCCAACACATCTTTATCCTCTCTCTTCAACGGTTCAACCTCTCCATATTCGCCATCCTTCTCTCTTAAGCAGTCCTTCCAGGTACGTAACATCTCTATCTCTTTTTCTGTATAATTTCTTCTTCCTTTTTTTTAAGCTGCAAACTACCTTTGATGGGAATTGCCGTGTCCAGCCACATGTCCGGCTGTGTCCGTATGCGTATTCGTGTCGAAAACGTACAATCACAGATTTTTCTGGGGGACTGTCGTGTCGTTGTTACCTAGGTTACATAGGTTACTAAAGAGGATTAATGAGCTGTAACAGCAGTTACAAAGAAGTTGCTAAAGAAGGCAGTTACATAAGTTACTAATGATGTATCAGAGAGTAAAGGTCTATAGTTTAACACTCCCCCGCAAACTTGGCGGTCTTTGATGGACAAGTTTGGAGCGCAATAGCTCAAAGCGATGCTTGTGAAGACCTTTAGTGAAGAGATCAGCAAGTTGATCGAACGAGGGAACAAACTGGACCCGATGTATGCCAGAAACAACACGCTCACGAATGAAGTGATAGTAAATCTCAATATGCTTTGTGCGAGCATGGAAAATTGGGTTAGAGGCCATATAAGTAGTGATTAGGTTGTCACAAAAGAGAAGGACAGTTGGTAGAATATGCATATGGAGCTCACGAAGAAGATGAGCAATCCACACCGTCTCTGCACAAACATGAGCAAGAAAACGATACTCAAACTCAGCACTAGAGCGAGACACGGTAGGTTGTTTCTTAGCAGATTTGAACCCAGAAACATACAAAAGCCTGAGGTAGAACGCCGTTTATCAGGACAACTAGCCCAATCAGCATCGCAAAACGCATGTAGTGATTGAGGGCCGAAAGCTCGCCGAAAAGCCAAACCGAAATCAATTGTGCCTTTAAGGTAACGGAGAATACGTTTAACAGCATCAAGATGCCCAAAGCGGGGAGCACTCATAAACTGAGCTACATGATGAATGGCAAAGGCAATGTTTGGTCTCGAAAGAGTCAAGTACTGGAGGGACCCCACAAGATGACGATACTAAGTAGCATCGAAAAGAGAATCACCAGAGAGAACGAATAATTAAGACTTAGCACTCAACGGAGTATTACACGGCTTACACTGGGTCATATTACTGCGACGAAGGAGATCATTTGTGTATTTGGCGTGAGAAAGATGTAAGCTAGATTATGCATAAGTTGCCTCAAGGCCCAGAAAGTAATTGAGAAGTCCGAGATCCTTTATCTCAAACTCCTTACCAAGAGTGGAAACAAAGGAAGAAATGAGAGAATGCGAGTTCCCTGTGAGCACAATATCATTCACATATAATAGAAGAACAATCATCTCGGAGGAAGCTTTATAGACAAACATGGAAGAATCGGCTCTACTTTAAAGAAACCCATACTGTAATAGAAAACTGTTGAACCGTTGGAACCAAGAGTGAGGAGCCAGCTTTAGACAATAAATGGCTTTATGAAGCCTGCACACATGATGCGGATGACTTGAATCTACAAAGCCAGGGGTTGTGCCATGCAAACCGTCTCAAAAAGAGATCCATGGAAAAATGCATTCTCACATCGAACTGTTGGAGAGACCATCCAAATGATACAACACGATTGAGAACTGTGCGTATAGTAGTAGACTTAACCACAGGGCTGAATGTCTCATCATAGTCAAGACCTTGTTGCTGGTGAAACCCTTTAGCAACTAACCGTGCCTTGTGACGCTCAACAAAACCATCAGACTTTTTCTTAAGTTTGAACACCCATTTGCAACCAACTAACCGTGCCTTGTGCGTATAGTAGTATTCTGAGCAGGCGAGGGAGGAACAACAGACCAGATTTGATTTTTGAGAAGAGTATTGAACTTATCAGCCATAGCAGTACGCCACTCAGAAAATCGAATAGCATGTGAGTAACAAGTGGGCTTAAGCTCTGAGGAAGGTGCCTGAACAAGATAGGCCTGAGGTAGCGAGTACTGAATAGTATGAAAGGCATATGACTTTTTTGGAATAGTGCCATCACGAGTTCTGGTCATCATGGGACGAGTAGAATGTTGAGGAGGTGGATCTGTAGGAGAAATGGTTGGTTGAGTATCATTTGAGGAAGGAATAAAAGTCAAATGACTTGACTCAACATCTTTCGGTGGTGGCAACTTTAAAGAATCATTAGCATGCCGGATTAGTGAGGGCTGATAATACAGATGGAAATCTCGGTCAGCTGCTAAAGGTTTAACAACTGGTAGAGGTTCAGCAATTGGTGAAGGTAGAGTGTGAGAAGCAGGAGCAAGTAGTTCTAAAGGCGATGTCATCACAGGAGCAAAATCCAACTCACTGTAATCAGGACGGGGCATCATTGATGCATGTTGCACACAAGGGCAAAGGGAAATTGTTGCTCATCAAATCTCACATGGCGAGAAACATACACAGGATTGGTTTTTTGGGCCAAGACACCTATACCACTTATGCTGAGAGATGTAGCCTAAAAACACGCATTCAATAGACATTCGCAATAGTTTGTTACTAACACAATCCCCTAAATGTAGGTAGTACGCACAACCGAAGGTACGGAGGTCGGTATAGGATGAGGTTTGACCAAAAGGACGATCATAAGGAGAATCCCACTGGAGTAATGGTGTGGGAAGACGGTTAATAAGATAGACCCCAGTGAAAACGGCTTCAATCCAAAGGTTAAGTGGAGCTTGAGAGGCAACTAAAAGAGTGTGAGCCATGTTAGCGATGTGACGGTGTTTTCATTCAACAAGGCCGTTCAGTTGTGGGATGTAAGGGCAAGAGAGACGGTGGTGAACGTCTAATTTACAACAAAGGGAACCAAACTGACTGTTGACATATCCAGTACCCCATCACATTGGAAGAACTTGAGGCTGCTATGAAAAATGTTTCGGATACTATGGAGGAATATTTGAAAATGTGTGAATACTTACGACTTACGGCGCATGGGAAAAATCCAAGAGTACCTAGTGAAGTCATCAGTA
This sequence comes from Kingdonia uniflora, assembly GCA_014058105.1. NCBI lineage: Eukaryota > Viridiplantae > Streptophyta > Magnoliopsida > Ranunculales > Circaeasteraceae > Kingdonia > Kingdonia uniflora. Next base: position 171,469 of record JACGCM010001029.1, read on the forward strand.
AACAAAACATAGTATTTAAAACCATAAACAAATACAACAGGAGAAATCCATACATCTGAATGCACAAGATAAAAGGGAGATTTAGCACTTTATCTCATTGCGATTATGAAAGGGGAGGTGTGTGAATTTATCCAACGCACAAGCTTTACCAAAGGAATGATTTATACGAAAATTCAGACTAAGAAACTTATTTGAGCCTAAATAAAATAAGATATGAGCATTTGGATAACCAAGCCTATTGTGCCATAACTGAATAGAAAAACCAGCAAAAGCCTGAGGAGAATCACAACTGAAGGAAATAGGATAACGATCGCCCTTACATTGGCCTGAAATAGAGGAACACCTGTTGTAAAGTCAGAAATAGAATAACCATAAGGAGTAAAGGTGAAACTGACAAAAGTTATCATGAGTAAATCAAGCAACTGATAATAAGTTCTTATACATTGCTGGAAAATGGTACGCATTATGTAAATGAAAAGTACATTAACCAAGGGTAAGAGGAATGCTACCAGTATGGGATATGTTAAGCATTATACCATTGCCAAGGAGAACATAATTATTACTAGTGTATGGGGCACAATTTCGAATAGCATCGGCATTTCCGGTCATGTGATGCGTGACTCCAGTTTCAGGATACCAGTTCGAATCCATAGGTAATGTCATAGGCTGTCCAAGCTGACACATAGGAGCAGGTGGAGCACCATCCACCAAGAATGTTAGTGTTGTTGTTCCTGTTGATATTGTTGTTTTTGTTGTTGTTGTTGTTGTTATTGCAACCACGGTTTTGATTGCGATTCCTGTTGTCATTACCATACCAATTGTTCCAACGATTGCCAAGCTGATTTTGCCCCTTATTTCCACGGGACCGAGTGTTCTCTGAAGCAATAGTTTGAGTGGCTAAGAAAATTGTATGAGGGACAGCAGGAGAAGAATGAGCCATCTGAGTCTCAAATGCAAGGAGGTGCGCACAAAGATTCTCAAATTGTGGTAAGGGTGAAAAATTGAGGATCGTCGTCACAATCATGCCATAATCAACATCCAAGCCTCGCATAATAGACGTCACCAAATCGATGTTAGACATAGACTGACCAATAAAAGCTAAGGAATCGGCGTGTGTCTTAGCGTATTGCAGATATTTAGACAAAGTCTGAGTGCCTTTTGATAGAGAAAGAAGCTGGAAACGTATGTTTGCAGCATTGGCCTCAAATTGATGGGCAAAGTGGCGAGAAAGACAATCCCATATTGCATGAGAAGTAGCGGTGCCAACCGCTAAAGCCAAAACAGATTTTGTATGAGTAGAGATGAGGTAACTCTTTACCAATTGATCAACTTGATACCAAGCAGTGTACTACGGATTGCTACGGGTAGAAAGGGTGTCATCAGCAACTAGAGTGAGAGAAGGGGCAGGATGAGAGCCATCAACAAAGCGCATAAAGTTATGGCCATGGAGGAAGGGTTCCATTTGACACAACCACGTCATGTAGTTGTTGTCAGTTAACTTGATGAAGTGTCCAACATTGAAAGCGGACAAGGAGATATGGATTGTAGAGGGTGACGTAAGAGTAGAAGAACCAGAGAAAGAACTCACCATTATGGTATTAGAAGTGCTAGACTTCGCCATTGTTGTTGCGAAGATAGAATATGTTGTTTGGGTAAGAGAAAGATTGATGAAAGAAGAGATGGATAGGAAAGGGGAAGCGGAGAGCTAGGAGGTTGGAAGTTAGAGAGGTCGTGCACCCTTTGATACCAAGAAAGTTTGGTACATGTCAAGCTTGTTATTCTTCCCTCTAGGAGGTGTATATATACATGAGTACATAAATGAAATGTTACATAGGTTACATAGGTTAATAAGAGGATAAATGAGTTGTTACAGCATTTACAAAGAAGTTGTTAAAGAAGGCATTACATAGGTTACTAATGATGCACAGAGTAAAGGTCTATAGTTTAACACAAATCAACAAACTCGACAATTTATTACATGACTTGACGCCACACCAAGTTGTTACATTATCTTTGATAAAGAACATGGTTCAAAATCCGGAATCGGCCATGGGTGATTCCGAGTTGGTCCAGGTTCATTTTTTAAGCCCAGAAAGTAATAAATGTATCCATTTGTATTACATCCCTTTTTAATGCAACTTTACTGATGTCTTATGCATTAGGACTCGAGTGTGCTACGATTTGGCAGAGTTAGTCAAGTTGACCTAATTTTGTATGAGCTAGACTGATTCAAAAATAAAAATACAGTTAAGAACTAAGAATATGAATAATCCATATCTGTTGTAAAGCATGATGTGTATTTCGCATGATGTGGAATTACAAGTATGATGTGGATCCACATGCTTTAGTGGATGACCAATATAATGACATGTCATGCCTAATCACCTATGATATATGTACTTATTCATATAAGCTATGCAACATGTCATGCTTCCAAACATCTATACAAAGGCATCATCCCATTGTAATGTAAAATAGATGATCACAGAAATGAAATAAATCTCCTCTCTTATACTATCAAAGCTTTGTTATTTCCTTGCTTCATTTGCCTACTTGTTCTCTTTTATTTAACATCAACTTTTTCACATAACTTTTGTCATATAAAATAATATCATTATATCAAACTTTTTGAAGGTGGGTACTGATTGTAGCACTAGTTTAAAGATCATCAATGGAGTGTCGGCGACTCCTTGGAGATGCAGATATATCATGAACCAGCTTACACCCACTCTGGAGCTGTTGGAGTTCTTCTCGATCAGATTAATCCCCAAGGAAACAAATAGAGGAGCCCATCACCTGGCGTGTATGATAACATTAGGACCTGAAGATGTCATAGCCCCTAGCTCTTTTACTACAGATCTTGTCTATATCCTTACTGAAGATGCTAGGGGACTAGTGTATAACATGATGTAATTTGGCCTTTTCTTTTTTCTTTTTTCTTTTCTTTTTTTCCACATTTTTTTGGGGGGGTGTAAGAACTCCCCACCACCGTGTACATTCCTTTTAGTCTGCTATTGAGCAGGGGGGTCTGCCTTCCAACCCCAGCTTGCCCTTCAAAAACAAAAAACTAAAAACTAAAAACTAAAAAACTAAACAAAAACAAAAAAAACTTATGTCATATCAAAACTTTTGTTATTTTGTTGGATAAAAACATGTAAATAATATTATTGGAGAAAAACATGTAAAAAAGTAACAACAATAACCTAGTTGATTCGGGCAAGTTTGACCGAGTAAGTCTGAGTCGGATTTTATTAAAAAGAATCTAGAATAAAAAATTTGCATTTACTTGTATAACTAAGAAAATCACATACCCGATCCGAAACTATTCGTAAAAGCTCACCCGAGTTGGTCTGAGTTGCATCAGAGAGGGAGCCCTGCCAACCAACTATTTGGTGTTCCACTGGTTCAAGGGAGAGTCAAGCCTAGTCTGTCGAAAACTTTAATTGATAAAATTAGGCACAGGGTTTCTGCCTGGGCTGGTAATATGCTTTCTTACCAAGGGAGAGTAACACTAATCAAATCAATTATTGCCAGTATACCTATTTATAATATATCAGTTTACAAGTGGCCTACCACAGTTACTAAAGATTGTGAAGAAATTATGAGAAACTTTCTTTGGTCTGGAAACCCTAGCATCAGAAAAGTGTCTACAGTGGGTTGGAAAAAAGTGTGTAACCCCTAAATGAAGGAGGACTGAGTATTAGAAGCCTTCATGAGATTAATATGTCAATGCTTATGAAGCTTGGATGGGAGATTCTGCAGGGAACCAGTGAGTGAGCTTCCTTTATGAAGGCTAAGTCTTATGATTCCAATGGAACCATGATTAAGTATAAAAAAAAATTTACTATCTGGATTGGATCGAAGTCAGCTATTGTGACTATGAAAGAGAGGGTTTTCTGGCGAGTGGGAAATGGCAAGAGAATCTCTTTCTGGCATGACAACTGGACATTTTCTACAGCTCTAAAAGGCTAATTTCTTGGTGAAGACAGCAACAATATCAAAACAGTGATTAATGTGATGGTTCTAGGGGTTATAGTGCTGCCTCCTTTCCTTCCGAATATGTTCCCAGCTACGGGCATTGATTCCTCTGCTATTAACAATAACCAAACTGCTGAAGATACTTGCATTTGAAAGCCTGATACTAAGGGTTTGTTCTCTGCAAAGTCTGCCTTTCACGAGTTCAGATCTAAACTCCCTGAGGTGTGGTGAAACTCCCAGGTATGGAAAGCACCAGTTAGACCTAAGTACTCCAACTTTGCTTGGCGTGGTGGTTGTGACCGTCCACCGAGGGAGGAGTCATGGGTTCGAAAACTCATGAAGTTGGAAACTCAAAGTTATGCATCCCTATGTAAAACCAGCTTGCCTAGCGTTGGAGATTAATGCACAAGTCACTGCCTACTGAAAGCTTGCTACAACAAAGAGGAAAGACACTTCTTCTGTCTGCCATTTCTGTTACAAGAATGAAGAGTCTGTGAGTCATTTATTTTGGAATTGTAAATGGATCTCTGATTGGAGAGATTGGGGGTACCATTTATTCAACTTCCATGGGAATTCTGCTACAAATCTCAAAGGCTTGGTGGCCATCTCTCACAATGCTAGCCCACTGGTTAAAGATTTGTGAAAAGTCTTTATTCTGATCTCTAACTATCATTTATGGCTCTTCAGAAATGCCTTGATCTTTAACAATATGCAGGTGAACATGGCTCTTCTCAGACACAGAATTTTTAGAGATGTTAAAGAGCGCTAAAATCCTAGCAAAGCTGTGATGTACCACAATCATAATATGAACTGCATATTATCAGAAATCTGGGAGCTGTGATCAAGTTCAAAAGAAACCCCAAAGTAAAGTCATGCTTCTGGATCCCTCCTGCTCATGATGAAATTAAGATCTGTTGTGCTCATGATGAAAGTAAGATTTGTTGTGATGGGGCTTCTAATGAAAATCCAGGTACTGGTGGTAGTGGTGCTGTTCTAAGAGATTTTGCAGGGGTGTGAATGCTTTTGGTGATTAATCCACACTCCACAGCTTTTAACTCAGAGTGCATGGCCATAGTGGATGGCCTTAACCAAGCTAGAACTATGGCAGTTCCCAATGTCTGGGTTGCATCTGACTCTGAAGCTGCAGTCCAAGTTTTTAACAATGACAAGGTTCCATGGCAATTAAGTCCTGAATGAAAGACTCTAAAGACCTACTTTCAAAGAATGAGAATTACCTCAGTATGGAGAGAACAAAACTTCTCAGCAGATGGTGCAGCAAAAAGAAGGTGCAGATTACAAGCTGGAGCAGTGGAGATACACTTGGGAAGACCTGACTTCATGAACAAGATTGAAACTCCTTATGGGGAGTACTTTAGAGTCTATGATTAATTTTTGTAATTAGGAGGAGTAGCACATTGCTTGCTCCTGCCTTCTAGCTTCTTAGTTTTCTTTTGGTTACTACCTGATACCTCTCTTGTACATTTCCATTAAAATATATAAAAAACATTGTTAACCTTGCAACAAATTAAAAGGACATCACTCTGTGGCTGTGAATATGAATTTTGACTCAGCTGGCTTTGAGGAGGGTAAGCGGACCACACACAAATGGTTGAAACCAGCCGGGGAGGTCTGTGCTATGTGAAGATCAATTTTGACTCTGCAGACTACATGGAGTCATCACAAATGATGCAACTTACATATTTACAACTTATGAAAGGGGAGCCAGGAAAAAGTGAGATTTCGAATGTGCTGAAAGTCGGTGAATCAAATGTCGCTGAATATCGTTTTGATACATTTAGAGGGAAGGTCTTCATAGATCAGCTACTATTTGTAAAACTAGTATAAGAGGAAAAACATATTCTCAACCACGCTATTTTATTGCATTAATGTTTTACTGTATTGAATGCAGAGTACAAACCCTAAACTTCTAGAAACTAGATTTCTGGTAAAGATGCAATGATGCATCTAAAAATTAAGCAAGAAAAGCCGCAGTACCTGCAACCTCACTTTCTGAACTTCATAGACCAGATATTGTTGAAATATGCCTGAAAGCATTCAAGTGTGATTAGGGCCTTGTCTAACAATAAAAACACAAATGAAAACTATATAGGGAAGGAAAGCTTTGGAACCAAAAGTATAGTAGTCTTATCATGCTAGAGTTGAGGGTACTCTAGTAAAAAGGGAAAGGAAAATCTGTAATTTCAATGTTTTCATTTTCTAAGCATATCGCATCATCATCTCTGCCTACCATAACCAAGTGCATCACATAACGTGCCATATATATACTTCTATGATTACTAGAACGATGCATTTGGTGAAAAAGACTTATCTGAGGCACAACAAAGTCATAATCATGCAATAGAACAAACACATCTAACTATAGTGTGGTTTGTCATGTGTCCCTCGCAAGACCAACTAGGATAGCTCACCTGAGGAGACTTAAAGGAAACAGAGACTCCCACATTGAAGTATTTCTAACCTACACAAACTGAGGTAGTTTGCACACATACTACTCCCTGCGTGCCCACTTGACTCACACCAAACTAAATGCAGGTGAGTGTGATAGTTTGCATTAATATAAGATGCAAACTACAATTCATCAATGGACCATTGAATTCTTAACTAAAAATACAGCAAGGATTTCCAGGAGTTTGACCCTTATCCACCCTATCCAAAGGAGGCTAGGCTCAAATACACCAAAAGCCTTGACGACCCAAGGTAGTTTGCATTAATATAAGATGCAAACTACAATTCATCAATGAACCTTTGAATTCATTACTATAAATACAGCAAGATTCTCCAGGAGGTTGACCCTTATCCGTAGGAGGCTAGGCTCAAATAAATCAATGGCGTTGACGACCCAACTACATATGAGTTCATACTTTACCAATAAATAGAAAGAGAGAAAGCACCCCACTAAAAAATTGAGTTCACATTAAAATTTTCATTCAACTTGATTATTGCCATAATAACAAAATAGCCGACTCTTGCAATAATCTTTAACAACAAATAATTGCAGATTCCAACTTAATTTTAAGATCACAACATAGGAAATCTTAATCCAGATGGCTCCTTTAAAGTATCCCCTTTGCTCTTTATAACCAAACTTTTTAACCAACTTTGTTTATCTTCAGTTTATTTGTGTTTTGTATACCTATGTCTCCTTCCTAAATATTTTTCCTCTAATAGCTATGTCATCATCTTTAATAAACCTTTAAAGGACAAAGAAACTGAAAATAGAACAAATACATTACAATTTACACACAAACATGAATAAACACCATGACAAACAGACCTAAATGACAACACAAACAGACGGCAAACCTGTAACTAATTTTCTAGAAGAAGAAGAATGTGCTTCGAAAAAAGTACCTGTAATCATCAAAAGAGCGGCATTGCAGCTGCAAAGTACTGCTGGAACCAATCTTTCAATAGGAGTAAATATCCATGGAGCTGCAACGGCCACAATAGCATAACCTGCCTAAAAGTGAAAAGCTATTAGCAATTGAAATCTCTTTCCAACATTGCTGTTTAAGAAAAAAAAACAATAAAAAACAACTTCTACTTGCCAATAAAAAACAATACAAAATGCTTCCAACAATGCTGGTAGGCCTCCGATGGCCATATAATGGGGCCTCTTGCAGTATGTCGACAAACCTGTTGTGAAAAGGAGGGCAAACTGATAAGTAAACATGAATATTCCTACCTATACTAGACTTTAGGTACAAGTATAATAAAATAATACATCCAATTTTCATGGATATCAAACCTCACGAATTTGACCAATATATTTCAGGTAATAAGTACAGCAAGCTAATATCATTGAGTACGGCAAGCTAACTAGTGTTGACAACTCTAAATTGAACAATCAAGCAAAATAAAGAAAGTTACTTAACTTTCTGGCTCTGTTTACTAAGGGTAAGAAAACAAAGTATCAGAGAGTCAATTTTCCAGTTTTTGGTTTTGTCAAGAAGTTGAGTTTCTTTCGTTCTTTTTCAAACTATTGTTCCCCTAATTTGCTTTTGCTTGCTTAAGTTACATCTACGGGCACAAGCTCACTACTATTATTTCTATGTCCACCCAGGACATTTGTATGTAGCCTAACTATGAGCCTTACTTTCACATGGTTTCTTATTTTCTATTTTGCTTAACAAAAAACGAATTCTCCCAACTTCTTTCTTCCCCATTCCCTTACTCAAATTTCCACTGTGATTTTATGTTGTATCAAAGCAAGATCGACTGCTGCTTGTAAAACTGGCAGAGTCATTACGTTATCACAGAACGGGAGGCTTCTGGCGTATTTTAATGAAAAGTTGTCAGGTGCGCAATTACGTTATTCTACCTACGATATAGAGTTGCTAGCAGTAGTACGAGCGTTACGGCACTGGAGACACTATTTAGTCCACCGCGAGTTCATGATTCACTCTGATCGTGATGCACTTCGGCACATGTTTAGTCAGCAGAGGGCGCCTACAGACAAGCAAAGTGGTTCAGTTATTTATAGAATTTTTACTTTCATGTCCTGCATATCAAAGGGAATGAAAATGGGTTCGTTGATATGATCAGTCAAACAGCTCATCTCTTAGTTACTCTTTGATCGTCGGTCTTTGGGTTTCAAAGTTACGAAAGAGTTATATTCGGGGAATGATTTCTTTGGATCGATTTATGACTCCTGTAAACGAAGACATGGGGTTCATGATGATTACTAAATTCAGGACGGCTACTTACTCAAGGGAACAGCTCTCTTATACCGTCTTAATCCATGAGAGAGTGGCTGATTTCAGAGATACATGCAGGGGGTTTAAGGGGACACTTCGGAGTAGTCAAGAAATTGGCCTTGATGTGGGAAAAATATTTTGGGGGGACAATACGTTGAGATGTGAACACGTTCATTCAGAAGTGTTATTCATGTGTAACTGCCAAGGGGAGAGAGCAGAACACAGGTCTTTATACACCATTGCCAATTCCGACCAGCCCTTGGAGAGATATTCGATGGACTTCGTGATGGGTTTACCTAAGGTCAGGAGTTTTGATTCCGTCTTTGTGGTGGTTAACATGTTCTCTAAATTGGCGCATTTTATTTCATGCAATAAGACAGAGAATGCCACACATATGGCTCATTTTGATGTGACACGGTTCCTCACTGTGTATGCGTATGCTTAGGGAGATGGTGTTTCTCTCTAGATTGCTTAGTCGATGTCATTCTCTCATCTAGTTTATTATTTTCAGCACATTTTCTTTATTTTACAGTTATGCAATAGGTTAGTGGGTTAACTACTAGAGAAGGTCTCCTAATTATAAGAACCCTAATGTTAATGGGATTAGGGTTTCTCTTTATAAAAGATAACCCCTAAATCTTTAGTTTTTCACTGTTATTTGGGTATAGATTTATTAGGGTTATTAAGTTATTTTCAGGTTATTAAATAAAGTGAGAAAGTTTAGAGTCGATTTCCTTGAGTTAAGTTTCAATTATATCTCGTATTCACGTCATAAATAGTACTAGAGCCTAGGTCTTAATCGATCACCACGATCATGGACGCGGATTTTTGGGAGGACGATGAGTATTTTGAAGAAGAAGAAGATTGGGGAGGAGAGAAAGACGAAGCTTGGCTCGAACGAGAGGCCAATCAACGTCTAGGTTGCTACGACGAAAGCGATGAAGAAGATTCGGAAGAAGATGAGATCACTCTAACAAAACAAATTAAGGATCTCACCACAAAGTTTGTGATGACACAAGATACTATGAGGGTAATGCAAGAGACGATGGCTGAAAATCTGTGTGAGTCAATCGCGATTTGTGGGGGCGTATGGGCGAGAGTATTCACAAAACCTAGAAACACCACCACCTTCGAAGGTGGAAGAATATGACGGTTATGGAAGAGGGGCAAAACTAGGATTGATGAGGGATGCTTGGAAGGTAAGCAAATCAGCACCGGTATTCGGGTTTGGACGAGGGCGAAGCATAGAAAGTGACGGGTTGGCCGTAGGGAATCGAAGATTTGGGGAGTCGGAACCACCCAACAAAGATTTCAGGGAGGTCTCCACTCTCGACGATCGTTTCATGGACCCTGAGGAATTCGAAGAAGAAGAAGAGATGAAAATCACAACTTTCAAGATTTATCGATGTAAAGTGATAAACAATTTGGCGATTGTGAATCACAATAACGATCACGAAAATTATCAAGCGGTTGTAAAACATGAAGAGTACCCTGAAGATTATCACATGAAGGAAAGTTGCATTAATGGAAGCAGCGTGGGAAAACGGGGAGTTGCAGGAGATTGCTGGAGTGAGAGAAAAGTTCATAGGGATAGTTGTGTAGAAAAGAAGATCGGCGAATCAGTTGGTTCACGATTCAACCCAGGAAAACATGTTAAATTAAAGTCTGGTCAGATCCTGAATCAAGTAGCAGATCCAGAATCAAGTAGCAGATCCAGACTTAAACCCACATGGATCTGTCCACATACACAAGACCCATCAACCCGCAAACCAATAAGGATTCTGTCCAGTTCAATTTAACCCACCAAATCAGTCCCACCCATACGATCAGACCCAATCCAAGCCTTACACATTGAATTTGGGTCGATTTAAACCTACCCAACAACCTCCAACTTTAGACTTCACTTGGCAACCTAACAACAAACACTCCACCATGGGGAACCACTCCAGATGTGGGAAAGAATGGATATTCCACTACAAGAGGAACTAAACAGTCCTTGGGGTTCTTACCAGCCAAGAATGGGTGGGAACCAGTATTTTAGCTCAAATGGTAGTTCGATGCGCAATAAATCATGTGATGCTTTTGGGGACTATATATTTATACAAAATTGTGACTCTTCCGTTCGTTGATTGGGACAAAACCATGGTCCTTGTCGAGTACCCAGAAGAGATGATTGTTGGCGAGTTTATTAACTCGTTTTGGGAGATAAATTCAGTAGGCGGATAATTCCGTTTTTAGACGTCATTCGACGTAGAGATGTTGATGACAACATGGTACCCCCGCTTAAGGGTACAAAGAAGGGTTACGACAAGCACCGGGGACGAATTCGAAGTTTGAAGACTGTGGCTACAGCCGAGAATATTCTGCCAAATGTTCTCTCTTCATGAATTCTTACCCTAACTTTTTAATTCGTGGACGAATTTTTCAAAGTCGGGAAGAGTTAATGTGAGACGGTTCCTCACCGTGTGTACGTTTGCTTAGGGAGATGGCGTCTCTCTCTAGGTTGCTTAGTCGATGCCACTTTCTCATCTAGTTTATTATTTTATGCACATCATCTAGCTTGCTTAGTGGTTAACTGTTGGAGAAGGTCTCCTAATTATAGGAACCCTAATGTTAGTAGCATTAGGGCTTCTCTTTATAAAAGTCATCCCCTAAGTCTTTAATTTTTCACTGTTATTTGGTTATAGAGTTATTAGAGTTATTGAGTTATTTTCAGGTTATTGAATAAAGTAAGAGAGTTTAGAGTCAATTTCCTTGAGTTAAGTTTCAATTTTATCTCGTGTTCACGTCACATTTGTTCTTCAGAGAAATAGTCTGTTTACATGGGGTACCACCTCACTCGATAACATCAGACATAGATACGCGATTCACTGGACACTTCTGGAGCTCCTTGCGGAGGTAGCACATTGCAAACTCCGATTCTCTACAGCATTTCACCCCCAGGCCGATGGGGAGACGGAGGTAGTCAATCGGAGTTTGAGAGATTTGTTGCGGTGTATTACAGTGGATGGATCTACGGAATGGAATTTCGCTTTATTACAAGCTGAGTTTTCTTTTGATAGTTCTGTCAATAGCTCGATAAGACTATCTCCATTTCGGTCAAGGCTAGCAATTTAACCCGCCCCGCCGGAGCCCCGCCCTTAATGAGGCAGGTTTGGTATGACTATAGCGGGTATGGGGCGGGTTTGGTTTTTAAAAAAGACTCATTTATTTATTGGGGCGGGTCTGGTTTTAGGCTCAAATAAATTGGGCCCCGTCACCCGACCCAGTTATAAAGGATATGACTTGAATACCCTTAAGTTAAACCTAATTCTAAAGACATTAGTTAAGTCCAGCCTCCTGTGTTCATTTCAACCTCGAAACAACATTCTTCACCAAACTAACTTTCATTTACGGCTCAAGTCAAGTGAGTGTTCTGATTGTAATGGATCTTTAATGAAACTCACATTCTTCTTCTAATAAGAAGATTTTGGATTTCTCTTTATTTCTTTCCTCAGAGATCAAAACAAAGAAGAGATGAAGTAAAAGAAGAGATCTTTGTTTGAAATGTATCCATTCTCTCTTTCTGAATCAATTGGTATTCTCATCCCTTTAGATTACTACTACTACTTACTTTCATTAAAAAGATTGTAAATTTTTAGTTTTTAGCTGGAATTCTTCAAACCCCATTTCCCCTTATTACTCAACTGGCGACTCATTTCATTTCTTACCAATTCAAATCATCTATGTACCAGTATTCATCCCCATCTATGTACTCCATCATTACAATCAATATGAGACTCAATTCAATTTCAGACCCAAAACAGCATTCTTCACCAAACTAACTTTCATTTTCAACAATTTTCTTGGAAAATGGCTTTCATCAAACCTCATACCAATCTTATACCGCCAAGTGTTTTCGTCTGAATCGCATCCCATCTTTGGTGTATTAATAATGCCTATGTTTCTTTAGAGTCTTGTAAAACTTAGATTCTGTTGACAACATTAAATAACACTGTATCAAACATATGGATTTTTAAACGGGTGTTAAGCGGGTGCTGGGGCGGGTTTGGTATAGGCAAATTTAAATGGGGCGGGTTTGGGTATTCCCTATTTAAGTTAAATGGTATTGGGGCAGGTTTGGGGGTAGGGTAATTTGGCGAATATGAGGATGGTATCACTCTACCCTCCCCAAACCCGACCCATTGTCAGCCCTAATTTCATATTGTAACTGGATATACGTCTGACACGGTGTTAGACTTGGCCCCAATTCCGCAACTCGTACCGGCCTCGGCTAATGCAACATAGTTTTCCGAATCTATTCGGGTATTACATGCAGATGTTCAACGGCACTTAGAGGAGGTCTACGCAGGAGTCAAGGAACGGAGACGAGATGTCGTTTTCTCACCAGGGGATCTCATTATGTTATATATTGAGAAAGGAAGGCGTACAGGTGTAACTTCCAAGCTTCTATTGCGAAAGAAAGACAAGACTTTTCACTATCATTCAGAGGATCAGGGAGAATACTTATGAAATTGACATTTTGGGGTCGCATTCTTAAGTGGTTAACGTCAAACTTTTATCTCACTATCATGGATAGGGAACTCCTCCACTTCTAGTATCCATTATACCAGGAATACGCATTAGAGAAGATATTCACGAGATTCTTGATCAGAGGGTTGACAAGTCGGGCTACAGAGAGTTCCTTATACGGTGAGTTGATAAAGCGGATGAAGAAGATTCATGGATTTTAGAGGAGTCATTTAAGAGGTTGGATCCGGGATTACATCAAGTTACAGAATTCATGGGTGAATTCTTCTTAGAGCGGGAGAGTTGATAAGACGTGGGACACACACCCACGGGGAGGGGAACGTGTCCACGTAGCCCTATTTTCTGGTTTCCTTTTTTGGTCCTTCTTGCTTAATAAATAGGTTTATTTTTGGGGAGAAATTTAACTAGTTATTAGTTTTTAGAGTCATAATTTGTTTTCAATACAGTAGCTTCCGCACTTTGTTCGTACAAAATTTAATGGTAGCATTTTGATCTTAAATTTACATAATAGCATTCCTTGGAAATGAACCTGTTCGATGCAACATGCTCAAGTTCAATAACCAGTCTGCGTACAAAGATTGTAATCATGGTATCTATTACAACTAATAGGTTAAAAAGGTTTCCATTTTCAAGTGTCGTGTAACTTCCTATTTGAGGTGCTGAAGAATAAACAACTATAGTTAAAGAAGCATTTTGGTAGCCGTATGCCCTCATCCCACTATCATTGTTCTCAATAAAACTTCACCACACTTTCTTAAGCTCTTTACTTTGAAGAGTTATTTGACTTACTAACCCAAACTTTATTCAAGATTCTAATTACCAAAATGTCAATCCAAATGAGTTTTCAAACAAATACCCTTGAATGCTCCCAAAAAAAAATTAACTCCTACCCAAATCTCCAATCCTGGCTCCGCCCCTGCATGCAAGTATTTACATATCCTCTGTATATATAGGTCTTCGAGCATCTCGATACAAATCCTAGAATCTTTGGCAATGAGCATTAAGAAGAAGTATGTAGGGAGGTATCATTTTTTGCATGATATAGAAGATCCCCATAGAGATTATTTCCGTTTTAACTAAATTTTGTGCTTAGTGTGGGGGTGCCTTATTTTGCTCTTTTCTCCCTTTTGGGGGACATATATACAATGGTTCTGCTTATTTGCAAAAATAAAAATAAAAAAAAGTTTTAACTTTTAAGTCCTACACATGATTCAAGTATGTCTTAAAATCCTACACACTTCGCGTAGTCCTTACAATCTTATACTTTCACTTACTTCTTCAAGTCCTAGACTCAATTAGTATGTCCAAAAAACATATTCTTTGAAATGTAGGTGTTCAGTTTTTGACATATTCTACACATCATTGGTAGGTTCCTAGGTCCTTTAATATCTTACTTTGTTCTCTATGGCTCTTCGAATATCTATATTAAAATTTATGAGTGTTGTCCTACGTGGATGAATTTGTGATGTAGAAGTACAATCACAAATCCAGTCATAACTCCAACCAGTAACCTTCTATCAAAGAAAAAATACCCACCCCCTCCATCCTTCTCCATTATAACCTCTATCAAAGAAAAATTACCCACACAACCAACCAGCCCCCCCCCCCCCTTTATAACCTCTTCAGTAAAAACAAAAGTAGACACCATTTGTCCTCCTACCTGTCTACTACAATCAATACCCTTTTAACTACTCTCTCTCTCTCTCTCTCTACAATTCTCGGGTTCTCCTTCTCTATTTTCTCTTTCTTGGGCGGAACTCTCAAATCATCTAAAAGCTCGAAAACGGACAATGGTTGAACCTAGCATTGCGAAGTATAAATTACCAACAAATATATCTCCCTCTTCTCAAAAACAACTCACTCTCTCCCCCTTTCCCTCTCTCCCCCTTTCCCTCTCAAATCCAGTTGAAAACACATGCTCTCTCTCTCTCTGGAAAGAAGAGATTTAAGGTTTTGGTTTGGACTTCTGGAAAAACTAGTTATTTGTCGGGCCGTTAGTTGAAAATGTAATGGAAAAAGCCTTGTTGATTACTTGCCACTTTCATGAGGTTGACATTAGACGACTATGAAAGATCTTTGATCTTATTCTTAAGCATGTTGGGTTGCTCCTTCGCGGATCCATAAGTTGGTTCCAAAATCAAGCATTGTCACAATTTGCTTAAAGGAATTCTAGGATTTCATTGTGATATTTGTCTTTGATATTTGTTTCAGGTTGGACATTGTCAGCTAATTTAAAGTCAAGTAAATAACAAACACGATTAGAAGTAATGTTGAACCTGGGAAAAGTATTTGGTTCATTAAACACAATACATCATTTCAAGCCTGGAACACATTCTTAACCAATCAAAGTTCAAACAGGAAGATACTGATTGCATTGAGGGCATTGGAGATGAGGAAGACACACAATCATGTTATTTTGAAGGCATTGTTGACACTTTGAGTACAAATTGCTGCAGTCTTTATGTTTGATAAACTTTCTTAAACTATACAAGGTTCGTATTTGCTTTTGTACTGTGGGTTTTTCGGAAATTGTGATTTAGCAATGAAAATCAAGTTCCATTCTCCATCTGCCTTGACCTTTGTCTTTGGGCAACCTTTGTAGTGGAATGCGTTTTCCGGTTTTCCAACATAAAATATTCCTTACTGTGCAAGATCATGCTTACCATAACTGTACAAAAAAAAAACACCTTTTTTTGCTTTTTTGACAAGTTAGGGCTGAAATGACTGTTATTCTTGAAGATAACTCTTTTCTTTGTTTTCATCTTAATCCTCCACTTGTGCATTTGAGGGTTCGGTTAAGTCTGTTGTTTATACAAGCAGGGGCGGACCTAGGTAGAGCTCAAGGTAGGCAGTTGCCCACCCTAAGATTTTGAGAAGTATGATTTGTATAGGCATATTTTCTCTTATTTCAGACAAACACTGTGTACTACTTTATTTTGCCCACCCTCAACTTCTTATTTACTAGTTTTACCATCCAGCTGCCCACCCTAATTGGATTTTATGAGGCGTATTTTCAACCTTAAATCAACTCTAGTTTCCCACTTCCTAAGCACAATCAGCCTCTTATTATACTCCAAACAACTCTCTCTCTCCATCACTGCTAATTTAATGTATGTATACTTGTTTTTAGGGTCATGCGTTTACTGTTATCCTTGAATATGCAAAAAGAAATAATCTATGGCAAAGTTCAAGCTTATATTATTCATTTTTCCATCATAGACTTGATTAACCATAAAAAAAATCGGGGTCTGCGCCCCGACACCCATTACTTCTCCCACCCTGAACTAAATTCCTGTGTCCGCCCCTGTATACAAGTGCTATAAAGTAGCATTTAAGTACCCTCTTTGACACATCGATTGTAGCCTTGAAGGCATGCCAATGAATGTGTTATATCGCCAATCACATTCAAGGCGTTGAGAATAACTGACTGCATTGCTGGCGAACCAAATTTAGCGCCCGCGAAGGTGCGTCAATGAATTAACTATGAATATGCACATGACCTCTCTTTACCAGCTAACACCATATTCATTAATCTCATCCCTAATATCAATAAGGCGGGTAGTGCAAGTGTTAGAATCATAACACTGGATTTTGGGCATATCTTCATCAGTGTCCTTTGAAAGAAAATGGAGGATTGTTTCATCAATGTAGAACAAGTGTTAAGTTCCATTTTCTCAATATTACTAGGGTTTAGATGTGGAGCATACTGCAAAACTAGATTGGAAGGAGGATACAAGGTAATACAAGATTTAAAACGGAAGAGACATTGATGCATCAAATACAGTGTCAAAGGCGTCCACAGACATCACATGGATCAAATGTAATGCATGTAGCGCCTTCAGCGCTACATCGCTTACTGTGCTATATATCCGTGAAAAATCTTAGAATCCCTAATACTTACAAGGTCCTGTAATAGACCTACATCTAAAATCCCCCTTATATTCGTACATAATTGCATTGTTTCATGTACAGAAGACCATAAATCAACCTTCTCTACCTTGCCAGTGATTTACACCTACAAACAAGGTCAAATAATTCGTCCTGTATAGCTATCCCCCCTGCCTGCTGCTACGATGTTCAATGCTTCATAACATAGTCAAATCTTATCTGTAACAAACTGAGGGTGCATCAAATCAATACCAGCAATATCACCACAGATCAAAAATCCCTGCTTGTAGTCATGCTTATCAAGTTTTTTTTCCTGTTGACCATGATCTAACATTCACAGGACTCTATAGCAACCATAGAAACTGACGAAGAGTATGCTACCAAATTATCCATCATCCCACATGAACAAGTCTAGCATCTGCTCAATCTTCTTTTATGAAAGTGGTACAGGATCACTTCATGATATAAAACTACCAACATCGCCTACGTGTACCAAAACCTTCTCCCATTATCTTATAACAAAGTGGCACATCCGGAACTAGGCGCCAAGATCACAACAGTCTACAACTAATTCGGTAAAACAGTTCGCCTATGAGGTATCGAAAAAATAACAATCTTTACAAGTAGCTTCAGGATATCTCCCTCGACAACACTTTCGACTGCGAGTTACTCATAAGGAACCACATTGGTCCCTGCACTACACCGACCTTCCAGAACTTACCAACATTCTCTACCAGCTAGAAGATCGCATGTCTACAGCAACTTTACACGAGGTTGTTTACCACAGAACATTCAATATTTGCACTCATACAAGAAACACCCAAGGGCATTTTCCAATAACCCGCAATTCTTCTGGACATTCAAAGTATAAGCCCGACTATGATTCTTTGAGCTACCTAAAAGAGGGTATATCCCGCATTAGATTTAACACACCCCAATATCATACTCTAAGCTTAACACAGATCTTCATGCTTAGCTTGCATTTGGTTAAAATTCAACGAAATTTAGTAACCGAAACTAATCTACGAGTACCCAATCGCGTAAATTAAGCTCTAAAATTGTTAAATTATGGTATAATTACGCACTTTTTTTCAAATTAAATAAGAGGGATCACTGCGATTGAAATAAGAAGAGAAGTACTTACAGATTGTTCTCCTCTGCGGTAATGGAGTTTGATGATGAGTTTCTGTCTGGCATCATTATCTTTCTCTTTATCCTTCGATTTTATCGATTTTTTTTACGTTGTGCTTTGTTTGTTGGGAGCGGATTTAGAGACTCAAGTCTGAGGGCCGTTTGTTTTTTTGTTGAGTCTGAATCTGAATCTGAATCTGAGTCTGAGTCTGAGTCTGAGTGAGTCTGAGTCTGAGTCTGAGTCCACTTAGAAGCGTTCACTAGCTGAGTGGATGCATTGGAGTGTTTGTTTTTTGTTCGAGTCTGAGTCTGAATGAGTGTTAAAATAGACAAAATACCAAAATACCCTTATCAGTTTATAAGGAACCACCACCCCTTCGTCAGCGTAACATCAACACCACATATACATAACAAACACATATAAAAAAACCTGTATATATAGCAAACATAAATACATAAAACCCTTTCGTTAGCGCAACGTCAACACCACATATACATACACACATAGAAAAGAACCTGTATATATAGCAAATATAAATACATAGAAACCCTTTCGTCAGCGCAACGTCAGCACCACATATACGTAATAAACATATAGGAAAGAACCTGTAAATATAGCAAACATAAATACATAGAAAATGGCATGTATATATAGCAAACACAAATACATAAATACTTAAAATCAAATAATTTTAACATTGGTTTGAAGTTAATACAAATAAGGCAAATATCATAATCTTAAGAGCTATTACAAATACGCAAACAAATAATTCCAATCAAGACATAAGGGCTTCAAGGAAACTAACACGCTGCTCTGGACGAAGCCTGATAAACATCAACATGTAAGTGTGCTCATTGGATCCTCCCAAGAACTTCAAACTCTTGAAAAATAATGTATTATCTATCTCATATGAACTGACCATTTCCTGCAATACCTGTAAAACTGCATCACTTGTGTCGTCATTGCTACCAGAAGTATGACTAGCTCCTTGGGCAGTAAATGCAGATATTAGAGATTGGACCAACTCCGTTGGTTCCAATGGTTGAACTGCCGCAGCTGATCTTCTCTGGTTTGATTGAGGCGCAGGGGTACGAGAACGAGAAGTACTACCAGGAGTAAGCTCCCTTACTGGACTGATGGGGGCATCATAAGAAGGAATGGCTTCACCATCCAAGACTGTTCTAAGACTTAAAACCTGGTTCAGACTGTTCAAAAAATGAACAGAAAAGACGTAAAGAAAAACCTATAGAACCTATACAAGACTGCTCAGAAAATGCATCAAGCCAAAAGAAACATTTCAGTGCACCATCCAGACTTTGAAACTATTTAGGCTTCTAGAATTTTGAGTAAAGGCATCAGCAAAGGCATCTTCATTTATAATCCTTTTGAGATCATTTATAAACATATAGAATAACAGTTGCTAACAGTTGCATAAGCATAACAGTTGCTGCATATACAAAAAAATAATTAATAGTTGAAGACACCTCTAGAATAACTAATGTTCAATGCACTATTTAATTTCATTATCCATGTTAATAGCAGGTTGAACACTTCTAAGGTGATTATCCATGTTAACTTTTTTGGCAAGAAACACAATATCATACTAACAGTTCAACAATAGAGTTTTACAACACTGAGCCATATGCCTAACCCACTAAGGCATTGCTAGTCACACAAAATACTTGGGATTAAGTTTGCCAAGAGAAGCTAACTCATGTGCAAGTCTGTTAGCTCTCCTATTAACATACAAAAAGTGACAACTATCCAAATTACATTACTACACTTAATTGTCTATCCATATTACATTACTGCACTTAAGAAAAGTTGCATATTAACTCATATTAACTCATGACAACTATCCATATTAACTCATGACAACTCTCCTAATAATGTTCAGCTCCTAATATGTTAGAGAGAAAAGTTGGAGGAGCAATGTCTAAAGAACAAGCACTTAATTGTCAGACTCAGCTGTTTATGGATTGTAAGAAACAATGTGAGGTTTGAAGATAGAAAATCAACAATACAACAAATGAAACATGATATTCTTAAAGATGTGTCAGACTCAGTAGCTCTCTCAAAGACAACAATGATCAATACTATTGCAGACCTATAGGTTATCAAAGAAGTAAAGGTAGAATGCAGACACAGGAAAGTACCAATAATTCAGAGCTATTGCTAGCACCTACCAAGGGTAGGGGGAGATAAAACTATGTTGTGATGGTTCATCTCTTGGTAATCCAGGTGTCTTAGGTGTTGGAATTATATTTAGAGATAGTACTGGCGCTGTCTTAGGCACATACAGTAAATCAGTGGGTGTCTTAGGTGTTGCAATTTAATTTTCTCCTTTGATGTAAACATTCCCCTAATTTTAGCTTTTGTCTCCTATCAGTACTGATTCAGGAGAGAGTACTGATTCCAATATAACTTTTCTACTAATACAAATGATCAACTTGAAGAAAAAACAAAAACCCCATAATCAATCCATACAGTACCCAATAATCAAATCAAAGCACCCCATAATCAATTCCAACTTGATTCATAATAACTATATAAGAAACATCATTGCTTTTTATAACTTTTATTCAAAAACTAATAAATTTATCAAATCTTCTACAACAACAACATCAGATTTAATCAAAACCCTAACATCACATGTATAATTCAAATAAAAGAAGAGAAAGAGAGAGAGAGAGAGAGAGCTCACTTGAGATTGTTCAAGATCGAAAAATTTGGGGAAAGCAGAGCTGTAATTTGGGGAGACCAATTTTTTTTTATAATTTGAGCAGAGCAGAGCAGCTGTGGAGGAAATGGAGGAGATTGGGGTTCGTTGGGAGATGGAAGAGAGCTACGGAGGAGTTGCTCATCTGGAGATGGAGGAGAGCTGTGGAGGAGCTGCTCGTCTCGAGAACAAATTATGAAAAGGTTTTTTCGTCATTTTCATTTATTTGTAAGGGTAATTTAGGTAGACAAAATAAAGTCAGAGTCAGACTCAGCAATAAGCTGGCTTATTGGGGCTGACTCTGAGTGACCTAAATCACTGACTTTGACTCCACTTAGCTACTGGGTGAGAGAAAAACAAATGCTTTTAAGTGACCAAATCACTGACTCCACTCAGAGTCAGACGACTGAGTGGAGTCAGCCCAAAAAACAAATGCCACCTCAAACACTCAAGTCTCACTCAACCACAATCGCTCATCTCTATGAGATGAGTGGCTCTCAAAATTTGGGATTTCCTATAAGAGAAAAGAGGTGGAAAATTAGGGGTCCTACCTGCCCCACTCTCTCTAGCCGTCACTCAAATTTCCCTCTCTTTTCAAACCCAGCCGCCACTCACATTTGAAATTTTGTCTCTCACTCTCTCTCTCCCACTCTCCCTCTCTCTCCAAACAAACCAAATTTCCCTCTCTCTCCCATTATCACTCTGTTACTCTCACTCTCGTGAACAGTTCGAGTATCTCTCTCCCTCACTCACTCTCACTCACACTCTCTCTCCCTCACTCACTCACTCACTCACTCACTCACTCACTCTCTTTCTACCTCCCTCTCACTCTCACTCTCTCTCTCACTCTCTCGTCATTAAAGACTGAGACTGTCGTTCGAAGAGAAAGTACCCATTGAATTTAACCCTTCGAAGACATTATCCATTCCTTTTGGAGTAGCAGAGGTTGGTAGCAGTTTGATAGTAGAATTCGACAACTTTAAGGTAAATCCCATTATCATGTCAAATTGTTGTCTATTCTTTGTCTACCCCTTTGTGTAATGCAATTTGGTATTGAAACTGTCAAATATTGTCGAAATCGTCAATATTTGACCTAAATAACTAAAATTAGACTTTAAATTTAAGTTATTAACATCTAAGATTGTCGATTTCATAAATATTTGACCTAGGTAACTTAAAGTACATAGAAGAATTGTCAAAATTGGGAATATTAAAGTGAGATTGAGTAGGGCACATTTAGTATTGTCGAATTCGATAATTTAACAG
The DNA here is from genome assembly GCA_014058105.1 of Kingdonia uniflora. NCBI lineage: Eukaryota > Viridiplantae > Streptophyta > Magnoliopsida > Ranunculales > Circaeasteraceae > Kingdonia > Kingdonia uniflora. The sequence continues at coordinate 193,700 of JACGCM010001029.1, forward strand.
TGTAAATGTTGTTATACCTATCTTTAGTTGAAATGTAAGTTATAGGTAACCTAAAGTACATTGAAGAATTGCCGAAATTGGGAATATTGAAGTGAGATTGAGTAATGCACATTTAGTATTGTCGAATTCGACAATTTAGCAGTGTAAATGTTGTTATGGTTACATAATATTGTCGAATTCGACAATATTGAATTCACATGGTTCACAACATTTTTTTATTATACTTGCTTATAAGTCTAAATTGTCGAATTCGATAATAGTTACATATAACTTGTAGCTATTGAAATAGAGTATTGTCGAATTCGACAATTTACCAAATGCAGTTGGACTTATGTTTACATAATATTGTCGAACTCGACAATTACCAAGTACAATTTTACTAATCCTTTGAGTAATAAATTATGTGCAAGTACACAGTGAATGAGAAAGTGACTCCGTCCGCTTCCAATAGACAAAAAAGATAGTTGGCTAGAGAAGGAGATCTACTTATATATAAGAGAAAGATAAAAACTATTGACCCAAGCACAGTCGTTCCTTCAAATATTGTTGACAGTACAAATGAGGGTGTTTGTGAAGGTGTGAATATTCCAACTGAGTCTGCCGAAGGTGTAAATATTCCCTAGGGTTCAGAATTTGAGACTGAGTCTGCTCAAACTGGTTTGGGAGCTTAACCATCGCTCCCAAATGTTTGCCTTGATTTTGATGAAAATATTCCTATTTTTGGGGGGTATTCTGAAGGTGAGGAGACTACAAGCAACGACGACGTAGGCCCTAGTGATAAAAGCCTACTAAGGAGCTTCAGGTTCCATAGAATGAGGTCGATCGTGCTAGGGTAGGTATATTATTTAATGGAATCTTGTCTTTAATTATGTTATGTTATTCCTGTTATTTATAGTTACATTTTGTTGACATAATCACTATTATTGTTCAGGAAAAGCTTCCCATTCGTGGCCATCATCACCAGTCTACGTGGAACCTTATAAAGGAACCACAAGTGGTCCAAGATTTCGTAAAGTTGAAGGGTTTGGATAGGATTGGGGCCATATCCTATAATTATTATAACTCTGCCCTCATTTCTACTTTTGTCGAGCGTTGGCATCCAGAAACTAATACTTTCCACTTCAAATAGGGCGAGATGACTCCAACTCTGGATGATGTGGAGAAATTAGTTGGGTTGCCTGTAGATGGTGATGCCACGGTCATTGGTGGTACCTGGGGATTCCCGACGATTCTTGAGGTTTTTGAGAACAACATTCTACAAGATTTAAAAGCTTTCAAATCTTTGAAAGCTGGGGGTGTTGGGAATTCATTATCACTGAAGAAACTTAAGTCTCACTATGCATACAAGTTAGAGAAGATTCTCAGTGATAGTACCACTGCAGCTGCCAAGAAGAAGAAAGGGCTAACAGCAAGGTCTGTTGCTCGTGCATATATGTTGTATGTTCTTGGGTCTTTCCTATTTCCCACAATAAAGGGAACAGACGTCAGCGCACGCTACCTTGTCCTGTTTGCCAAGGACAAGGTGGCAAAGAAGTGGTCATGGGGATCAGCAGTTCTGGCCCACATGTATTACAATCTGGGTGCAACATCTCGAGATGATGCGAGACAATTCACATGTTGTACCACGCTACTCGAGGTGACTCTAAACTTATTTATGTAACTGTTTTTTAGATATGGCTTCAACCTCTACTAATTTAATTTTGTTTATCTATATACATGTAGTCATGGATATTTGCACATTTCCCAAAGCTTGGTGGGATCCCCAAGGAGATGGACTCCGATGCATACGAGCACTGTACTTGTTGGAAATGGGACGTATCTGTTACGGATAGATATGGTGGTACAGCTTTGCTCAATTTTAGGGAGACATTGGACAACTACAAACTTGAGGATGTAAGTTCATTACCCTTCTACACTGCTTCAAAATTATCGAATTCGAAAAAATTGATTAAGTATATCTACTAAGTAAATCAAATATATTCGAATTCGACAATTATTCAATTTCCTTTGAAAGTGAATATACAACATTGTCGAAATCGACAATATTGATTAAGTATATTTATTAAGTACATCTAATATTGTCGATTTCGACAATTATTCAAATTCCTTTGAAAGTGAATATACAACATTGTCGAAATGAACATGGGAAATTGTCGATTTCGACAATATTCCATCTCAAGATTATTTGGTCCACACATACAGAGATAATGGTGCAAAATAAATTTGATTTATTTTTTATGTAGGTTGTATGGGACCCATACAGAGATAAAAGGGATTTCCCACATGCATTCAATGTGGTTAACTTTTTCTATGGGATATTAGCAAGTTTAGATCATGTTCAGCCCTACTACCCAAATAGGGTTGTGCGGTAGTTCAATCGGGAATAAGGCATCCCCACAAAGCGACTATTGGCAGAGGTTTCCGACCTATGGATCGCTAAAGTGGTGAGGAAATTTAGCCCTAAGTATGAGTGGGTTAATTGCTTCTCTAGCCAAAAGTGGAAGGAGTTCATTTTGAAGAAAGCTGATAGGGGGTGGAGGGTACGTGAGGGACCTCTAGTATGTACAGAGGCATACTTGGAGTGGTTTGTCTCTGTCTCGTGGACTATGATCTGCCCGATTACTGTTGACCTGGCTGTAGATGATTATGGAATTCATCAAAGGAGGCCTGCCATTGTCAATGAGCATGTGACACCACCGTGCACCAATCTGAAGATATTGTTGAACAATATGATGCATCGGCTAGACATGTTAACACTATTTTTATCTCACTTCCCTTATATTATTTACACTTCAAACTTTTTAGTGTCTAATATTTTGTTTACATGAATTACCATTTTTGTAGCATCATGAACACTCTAGTCAGTCTCCAAATATAAACCTAAATAACCAGCAAATCACAACACAAAATGACCAGCTTCAGAAGCTCAAGGAGGATAAAAATGAGTCTAAAGAAAATATAAATCTAAGAGAGGCCCTCAAAAAGAAGGTCAGTCATACCTATCTTTAGTTGTGCATAATGTTAGTTTGTATCTATAGTTATTAGTATAAGTAATTGTCGAGTTTGACAACTATTACAGTGTATGTGTAAGTGAACAAATGTAAATTGTCGAATTCGGCAATTTTTCGACAATTTTCACAGTTATTCTAAAAACTGTCATATATGTATTATTGTCGAACTCGACAATTACATAATATTATTGTCGATTTCGACAAAAACACATAAACTAATCTAAATGTTTTATGTCAATTTAACCTCAGACAAGTGAATGCGATCTGCTTAAAAAAACCATTGAACAAATAAAGGTAGAGATTGAACTAAAGCGTGTAGTTGACGAGCAATGTACACTAGAGTTCGCAGATCTTCCAAGGCAGTTAGATGTGAAGGTAAGGTCTTAGGCAGATGTCATTATCGCATTCATTGCTTGTTTTTGTCAAAATTCTAATTTTCCTTGTCAAATTTATGTTTGTAGATATTGGAGTGTAAAAATTTGGAGGAAAAAAATACAAGTTTGGAGGCAGAGCTAAGGTAAAAATCTGGCTTTGAAGATTGTAATCAAAGCTTATCTGTTGAGTTGAATAAAAAGGTAATGAGTTTAATATAAAGGTAATAGTGTTGAGTGACTCTAACCCCTAATTACTTATAGTCTTCCATTAATCATTCTTGCATCTGGAGTAATTATTTTGTCCCCAATGTCTATAGTGTAAAGAGATCGAGTCACTAAAAGTGGTAAATGCATTTTTGATGGAGCAGATAGACTTGCAACTTCCTTCAGCTACACCTGTGAGTTTACCAAAATTCAATAATGTTTAATTATTTTTCGCTTATTTGTAAGTCTGGTAACATTGTTCTTGTGCTCATGTTTTGAACATCTTGTTGTGCTACAATCATATCAGCCTGTGCCAGACACAACCCTAGCAAAGAAGTATGAGGACTTGTTGGCTGCACATGAGGATATTAAGAAGAAGCTGATTGCGAAAGAAGATTTTGTAAGTCATTCAAAATGAATGAAATTAATTGAAGTTAGTGAATTGGAGTTTGTGTTTGATAATAGTGAATTAAAACTTAATTTTGTGTACAAATTTAGTGTTTTGATAATAGTGAATTTAAGCTTCATTTTGGGGGTTCATTTTGTATACGAATTTTTTAGTTAGTGGAATGGAGTTTGTGTTTGATTATCCCAAAATCAGATGTAGTATTCATTTTAGATTCCATACTCAATATAGGTTCACCCCTGCTCAAAATCAAATATAGTACCCCAAATTACATTTAAATGAACTGGAGTTATATAGCTCATCTCCTTTATGTATTTGGAACAGATAATGATCTGGACATCCAAGTATAAGAAAGAAGTAGCGAGATATACGGAGGAAACTAACCATCTCGTAAACTCCCCCACCCATCCTTCTGAATTATATGGAATGCTGATTTCAATGTTTATTCTAATATTGGATATTTTTACAGCGATAAAAGTTGGTTAATGCTGAAGAGAGGATGAAGTCTTTAGAAGCAAATAACAGTGAATGGGTATGTCCTATTTCTAACTCTTGTACATATTTGAGTTTACTCCGTGCAATGCATGGTTTCAAAATCATGTTATTGAAATCGAATATTGTCGAATTTGACAATTAGGAATTTTATTTCGAGTTGTGCATGGTAAATATTGTCGAACTCGACAATTTAGATAATGTTCATGTACATACTAAGTCTATTTATCCTAATGTCGGAGTTTTTTTTCAGCATAAGAAACTAGTTAATTCAGAAGAGAGGAAGAAGACTTTGGAAGTAGATAACAATGAATGGGTATGACATATTCCTAACTCTTGTACCTATTTGAGATTGATTTATTTAATGCATGGTTTGAAGTCATAGTTGTCGAATTCGACGATTACTATCTTCATATTGTCGAATTCGACAATATTGGTAATATATATTTCCACTTGGACAATATATAATTATCGAGTTCGACAATTATGGCACTATAATTAGAATTATGGATACACAATATTGTTGAATTCGACAATATTGCTCTAATACTACTGTCTGTTATAATATGAGAACTTGTTGTAGGAGGTTTGACGTCAAACATTGAAGAAGGCACTCGCAAGTGAAGGGATGGGAGACATGGGGGACCCAACCTTCGAAGAACTTTTTGAGCAGAATGAAAGATTCTTCACAATAGCGCAGCAAGGACCCAAGGGAGATTATCAAGAAGACTTGGTTTCCACGGCGATAAACCTTGAAAATGTTGTCATTGGTAGGAGGGAGAAAATGGCTAAGAAGAAGAAGATACAAAAACTTTTATTCCAACCGTGGACGAAGTATCTTGTAGATGTTCGTGGTGTCGAAATTAGTGATAACAATTATGGTTTTAGGGTTACCGCTGCGATTCAGCACTAGAGCCATCATAGATTCTCATATGTAATGAAATCATTGAAGACCTTTCTCTGCAAGGCCCACCCCGCATTCTGGAAGAGTATTTTCAGCCAAACATTGGGTATACAATTCACTGCGGACGGGGAGAACGCGTACCAAATTCTGTTGCAGGCGTGTTCTTATGGTCATCAACATGTGAAGTATAGGCATATGGCGCATTTACTAGCCACCTACTATGAGAAGGTTGTGATCTTTATTAGCCACACTGAAGCATATTCATTTTTACCCCTATTTTGGGCATGCAAAAGAAATACTATTTTAAATGAGGAGAGGTTCCAAAACCTAGTTATGGATACTAGTAAGTATTGGCAGTTTAGTTTGGACAACCATTTTGTTCGCTTGATTCCAAGGTTCGATGTACCAATACCTCAACTTTCTACTATTTTCTACAGTCAGGTAAATCTGGAAATTCCTCTGGGTTTCCAGAAAGAACAACTGACTAGGTATTTTGATGTGAGTGTAAGAAACTTTAAGGCATTACTTAGAGAGCACAAGTGTCAGGGGTATAGAGTTAATGACATGGTTGTTGTTGGTTTGTCGATAATCAAATAGGGTTGTCGACCAAATCTTTGTATATGACAGTTATGTTAGATCAATGTTTATCACAGTATATAATTTTTTTCCCTTTTTGTATATGACAGTTCATTTAGTTCAATGTTTATCACAATATATAATTTTTGGTAGAACACTCTATTGTTGATTTATTTTTGTAGTATATAAATTTATGTTATGTCATATGAATCTCATTTCTAACTCACCCCTCTTTAAAATGTACATTTTGCTTCTGAAGAATATTTTAACAGTGCACTTGAGTGTCTCTAAAAATTGAAATTGTGTCGATTTTGACAATACTTTAGTGTATATGGTTACTTACAATGTACAATATTGTTGATTTCGACAATTGTAGTAGTATATTTCTAATTATGCATTTGTAATATTGTCGAACCCGACAATATTACAATGGGTAGTTAGTTTTCTATGTATATAATATTGTCGAAATCGATAATTTAAGACAGTATTTTCAACAATATACAAATTCATAGAGGGTAGGGGTGCATAAAGCAACACAATCCCTAAACTGCATATAATTCATTGATATTTTCTCCGTGAAATACAACATTGCTATTGTTCTAAATTTCAATTACAAAGCAAATATAATGTTGAATCAACGTACTAATTTCTCAATAATAATCAATACATATTTATTAGTCAATGAACGTGAACTCCTTTTGTTTTCCTAGATGTTGTGCTTGTCGGAATTTGATTGCAACGGTTAAATAGATTCCCTATTATTGTTGTCTCCTACATGGAATAAATTATTGTAAATATGGAACACATTATAGAAAATCACGTAGAAGGTGTCGTTTATGCATATTGTTGAATATATACTTACTTGATTCTGCTATCATCATTTTGAGAAGTGGGCATGTCCGTTTGTCATGGTGGCCGAGTACTTCACAACTTTTGCATGTTCTCTTTTTTTCTTCATAACAGCCTCTTCCATTCCCCCCTTCCATCTTGCCCCTTTCTTGTGATTAATCTTCGCCCGGCTTTTTGTTTGAACCACGAGAGGGTTTAAAATCATAGTTCTGGACACCAGAGAATCTGCGACAGAAGTTAAGATATTTTATTGTGATGCATCTATCTGTGTTAAAGCATCATCGTAGTTTTGAAGATAAGACTCAAGCTCGTCTAGCTTTAAAACCGCAAAATCAAAACTTTCTTTCATCTTCGAGGCCCTTTCAAATAAGTTTGATGCACGAAGCAATAAGTGGCTATGGCGTAAGGCATATCGTAAGTTATCTCCTTCTAACTGACTTTTATCATACGACCTTGAAAACTTGTTTGCATCAATCGTCCACCTTATCATAATGAAGGCCTCTGGTATTTTAAGAATGTCGTATTTTGAGAAAATCTTTAGGAGGTGACAACATGGGAGTCCAACATACTCAAACAACTTGCATCCACAATTACCAGTTAGCTTCTCTAAGTCTATTTGTAACTCAAATAACTCGGCACGACCACCATGGGACTTCACCGTAAGTTGCCGAACGTTGCCTTCGACGTGTCTTTCTATTGCAACGAAGTGAACAATCTGGTCAAATTGATCCTGAAGTTTGTGAAACATTATTATGGTGTAAATCTTTGCAGTATCATTCAGTAGAGCTTGATGAGGTCCAACTTAACAATATCTGTGTTCTGATGCAAAGTCTTCTACACTTTCTCTCTCATATACCTCTATAAGGGCAGCCTCATACTTGGTCATAAAACTGTACAATCCAGTTGTTATTAGCAACCAACCATTAAAGAAGTTGTTTATGGACTCACTCCGTCATGTGCTGCTCATCCATGTAAAGAAGGTATCTATATTCCATAACGGTATCCATCTTTGTCTAATATTGACGATTCCTTGCATACAAACGTTATCATCCAATTCATGTTTCTTCATTAGGTCCATCCACTTGGTTTCAAACTCTACAACCTCATATGTGTTGTGCATTATCGAATTGATATTTTTTTTGAATGTAGATGGTTCCCGATAAACATTGCCAATTTTCTCAGGAAATTTGTTTGTGATGTGCCACAGACAAAATCGATGTTTGGTGTTGGGGAAGACCTGGAAATAAACGACAACTTAGAATAAAAGTGTCTTTGAATATTATATGATATTATCGAATTCGACAATTTAAAAGCGTAATTGGATTGGAGTTATGCTAGCAATTATTGTCGAATTCGACAATACTTCAATTATAACTGGAGTAACAATTGTCGAATATTGTTGATTTTGATACTATTGATAATGAAAAATTAACAATATACTCCATTTAACAACACTGTAACTCGAGCAATAAGTGCCCAAGTACTTATTTACCTTGGGAGTAGCTGCGGCCATAGCTGCATCTTGATCGGTGATAATTGACACAGGGTGTTTATAGTTTATTGCCTTCAGCCAAGTATGGAACAACCATAGAAATGTGTTTTCTTGCTCATTTCTTAGCGGAGCACATCCGTATTGAATTGTTTGGTAGTGGTTGTTAATCCTTGTAAATGGAGCAAATGACATCTTGTATACATTCGTCTGGTACGTAGTATCGAAGGTGACGACATCTCCAAATGCCTCATATGCGCACCTTGAACGTCCATCGACCTAAAAAAAATTCAGTGTTCGGTCCTCCTCATCTAGTTCTATGTCAAAATAAAACATTGGATCTGTAGTTTATTTCTTCCTAAACTACTCCAACGCGGTTTGTGCATCTCCTCTGACTAGTCGTTCCGTATTTAGTTTGGTATTTTGGTTGTAACAATCCCGTTTGCTAAAGGTTCTATCTGGGAATAATGTCGGGACTTTGCTGGCCAGAATATTGTGGAGCTTAAATGCCGCTGTAAGGTTTTTTGTTGCTTCAGGAAAGAATCTGTTAACCTTCATCCGATGCTGATTCCGTGGAGATACGAGTTTATGGTTATGGATATCCGTAAAACTTATGACCACATATTTGCCTATTTTGGTATTCCAATTTATGTTTATTGTTGCTTTATACCCACACTTATCAGATGATCTTTTGTTGCCAGCTACGTCACTACTCTCTAGAGTACCAAGGTTTGTCTTTGAAAAGCCATTGCTCATACAACAAAAGTGGGCTCTGCCTATATCATCCGATCTCAGACGCTTAGTTGAATTACGTATCTTGGTAAAGAAACCTTGCCCTCTTCCATATCGTTCATACCACAGACGTGCATCCTCTACAGTATCAAAATGTTGACCCTCGTATGGGGCTTCCGCCGAAAATGGGTTTACAATATGTTCATTTTGACACCTTTCTAGGGACTCCTCACCAATAACTTTCGACCAATTTTTATCGACGGAGTCTTCCATTGTCAATTTGACTAAGAAGTTCACACATAAAAGAAATTATTATGAGTTGTAAGTAAAGTAATTGGGGAGATCAAAATATCACAAACCAAACACAATTCAAGTCCAACGCATGTTAATTTCATAATTACATCACATACTACAAAAGGCGGAATACAAGATGTAAAAAATCACACACAAAAACCTGTTGGACCATTCAAAATTTATTCATCACTTGCTGAATACTACAGCTACTTCATTACATGTATGTGCCAACAACATTACAACCAGAATACCTAATCAGGAAATCTTAAACTGCACTGACAGAATCTGAGCCTTCCTTCCTAACCAGTTCCCTAGCCCGGGCAACAAGAGCTGCTCTCCTCGCCATTGGATGCAGGATGACCGTCTACATCTGACAATACAAATAGAAATCCTCCTTCCACAATGCCGCCTCAGCCACGCACATTCCTTCGTAGCGTAGCTCATGCGGCGGCAATGGTGGGCCGTTCAAATTAACCGAACCAAAATAACGCATTACTAGTTCATCATACAACTGCTTAATACGGCGAGAAGCAGCCTCCCGACTACTCTGAGACGTCGTCTTCACCATCTCCGTTAACTCTGCACAGTAATATTGTCGAGTTCGAAAATTTAGTTACTGTGACTCAAACATTTATATAAAATATTGTCGAACTCGACAATTTAGCTACTGTACCTGAACGATTCATATGTAATATTGTCGAGTTCGACAATTTAGATATTGTGTCTCCAACAGTCATATATAATATTCTCGAGTTCGATAATTTAGTTACTGTGAATATTACATTCATATGTGATATTTCGAGTTCGACAATTATTTAGTCCTACTTCAGTGTAATGCAAATAATTTGACTAAATTGTTGAATTCGAATGGGACCCACCAGCAGGTAATTAATCAAAGAGAAATTGTACAGGAGATTACAATCTTTTAATAAATTTTACAGGGATTAAGTGGGGGGATGCCATTATTCTAACAAATTTCACAATATCCAAGTGTACTACAGACGAGTAAGGGTCAGAAAGTACCTGTTGAGTAAGTGCACTATCAGCAAGGGTGTCAGAGTTCTTTGGAGATATCAATTTCACGTCTAATGGCAGAATCGCTTCCCTTTCTCAACTGAAATCTCACCTTTAATGGCAGAAATTGCCCCGATTATGTGATATGAGAGAGAAGGAGAGTGTATGATATGAGAAAAAGAATATGTCTGTAATATAAAAGAGAGAGTGTATGTGTGTGATATAAAAGAGAGAATGTGTGTGTGATATGAGAGAGAGAAAGAGAGAGAGAGAGACTTGACTGATATCAGTGATGGGTTGTTCGAATTTGAAATTTCTTTGAAAAGAGAGATAAATGTGAGTGACGGCTAGAGAGAGTGTGGCAGGTAGGACCCCCTAATTTTCTACCTCATTTCCCTTATAGAAAATCCTAAAATTTGAGAGATGTGTGGTTGTGGTTGAGTGAGACTTGAGTGTCTCTAAATCCTTCCCCTTGTTTGTTTGTTGGTTTTATTTTCTTGAGTGAAAGTGGGGGAGAGAAAAACGGGTTTTTTTCTTCTATTTTTATTTTATTTTTGCATTTCTATTTTTATTTTATTTTTGTATTTATATTTCGGAAATAAGGATTTTAAATATTAAAATATGCAAACTTTTCAAAATCTATACTAAAATTGCCTAATAGATATTGGTCCCACTTACTATCCCCTAGTTTCCCATCCATATTTTTATGCATTAAATGCTGATGAGCAGTCTAAAGCTACAGTTACAATAGGAAAGATTTCCCAAAATGAAAAAGTTTTGGGAAAACAAATGACAAAGATTTTTGAACAAATGACAAAGTTTTCTGAACAAATGACATAGTTTTCTGACATGTGTACATTGAAAATATTAATGTCTGTCTAATCTGATACAGTAATTAAAGGGAAGATTCCCCCCAAAATAAACTACCAACCTTAAAATTTAAAGCTTCTTCTTCTTCTACAATAAAGCTTCTACAAAAATCAAAGCAAATTCTCTTTCATGTGCTGTTTGTCTCATTGATGTACCAAGTCTTCCAACCATCGTTGTGCATTCGCTGAAGTCGTCTGGCAGAGGTAATTGAGGTGAAAAAGATCGTTGTTATCCTAGGTTATTCTGGTTGTTAAAGACGTAGTTATCCGTCTCTCCGACCATTGAAGTAAATATCATCTCTAACTTTGTATCCATCATCTTTAACTTTATATCCGCATCATGATTTGTCTCATTTATCTTTAGAAAATATGTTATGCAAGATGATGTGTATTGTTATCAATATGTATTTAATCATTTGTCTTTTGCTACTTTATCATTTGTCTTTTGCTACTTTATTATTTGTTTATTAACATTTTTCGTGTGTCATTTTTATCATTTATTTCAAGGATGCCTATCATTTGTTTGAGGGATGGCTGGAGTTGAGCTTTATATCATTCGTCTTCTACTACGATTTTGTTACTATATCATTTGTACTGCGCATCCTTACCATTTTTCTTGGGTCATTTGTATCATTTGTTTTTTGCTACTTTATCACCGACATTATTTATTTATATAATTTTTTTCAGGCATGAATGGAGTTAAGCTTTATACCATTATTTATTTTGGGAAGGATATCGTACCTCTAAAGATGAATCAATCGTTAGTTATGTTCGAAGAAGTATAAAACTTACCGCACTAAGAGCATACATATCATATGAAGATTTCATTAGACTCCTTGAAGAAACAAACAAAATCCATCATGAGGACTGTAAGCTGTACAACTTCGTCCATGGTTGTGTATGTGCAATTTTATCAGTCCAGGACTTTACCGTAATGATCAATATGCATAAAAACAATCTCGGCACACCCTTTAACATATAGATTATTAATGAGCATAAGCCTTTCCAGAACTCCTAGAACTTTGGTTCAGGTAAATGATTGTCCACCACCAAATATATTGGTTCAGGTAAAGGGTTGTCCGTCGCCAAATATATTCGGATGTTTAAAGCGGGGGGATCTTTATGTCATAACTCATTTCCTGATCCTGAACCTAAATATAGGGGTTACCCTGAAACAAATGGCAAATGGCTTGATCCACGTAGGTTTGGACTTTTAGTGGATGATGTTCCTCAATCAAATAAACCTTTTAAAACTATCCCTACTGATGTTCCTCTCTCAAATGAACCTGATATTCCTCAATCAAATGTTCATCTCTCAGATGAACCTATGTTAACTAATGTTCATCTTTCAATTAAACTTGAACCTATCATTGGAAAAAATGAACCTTCAGGTAAACACGCAACATTTATCATTTGTAATGTGTGTTTTAACATTATTTAATATATTATTATCATGCTAAGAAGCATTTTTCTCATCTGTTCAGCTAAATTACGATTTGAGTCACAACCCCAATAGGTAAAAGATTTCATAGATTTCTGGTTTAAATCAGTTGTATACACAAAGGATCTTTACGACTTCAGTAAAGAGTTTAACATTGGTGATCTATATTGAGATATGATTGTACTAAAGAATCACATAAGAGTTTATACAATTGTAAACAAGTTCAATCTCTTATACATTTTTGAGCAACGAATATAAAATAGTGGTTCGTTGCAAATGTCATAATTGCTCTTGGCAGATTTACCCAACAATGTTGCTTGGTTCTACCCTATATAGAGTAAGTATTTATTGCTCTGTGCATACATGCATCAGAGTAGAAACTGAGAGTAGGAACGCGTATAAGGCAGCGTCTAGTAGATGGGTTGTTTCTATAATCAAGCAAAAACTACGAAAAGACCCAAACTATAAAGCTGCATGAATTATTAACGATATACAAATTAATCACAATATTGATGTAACATACAATCTTGCCTAGCGTGCGAAAGAAAAAGCCAACTCTGAGGTGATATCATTTTATTTGTTATTTGTTCGCTCATCACTCGCCATTTATACAATCATATTTATCATTTGTTCGAATGCCATTTGTTCGAAGCAATTTGTCATTTGTCCTATGATATTTATCATTTGTCTGTTCCACAATTTTATTTGATCTAGCATATTTATTTCATATGCGAGGCAGTTTTAGGCACGCATATTAACTACTTACAAGCTATTTTGCGAAAGTGAGGTTGGTTGACCAGAATTTGGTATTTGAGATACAAACTAGTTGTAAGGATAAAAGATTCACAAGGTGTTTTTGGTGTTTTGGTGCTTCCAAAAAAACTTACAAATTATTGAGACCCATTGTAGTGATTGAGAGAACTTTTTTAAAAGGGAGATATTGTGGGACTCTACTAACAACCATCGCCGTTGACCCAAGCAATCATATTTTTCTACATGTATTTTAAGTTACAAACTCATAAACCATTGAAAGTTAGACATACTTCATGGAGATGTTTGGGTCTAATTATACGGTTTTGACACTAGATTCATCGTCATCTCTGACAATAACCCTGGAATTATTAATTTTGTGCCCAAGGTGTTTCCATTTGTTGTCCATATGTTTTCTGCCTTCCACATATCGAACAACATTAAAACTACACTCGAAAGTACGGTGATCGCATTTAGGATGGTAGCAGGGGCTCTAACCAGCATTGATTTCGATAAACACATAAATTCTATCCAAAATACAAATCCATTGGGTCTCCAATACATACTAGGTATTCCCAAGGAAACTTGGCCTAATCTATATATTCTAATTAGTATGCATATTGTCATTCTCTATTGATAAACTTGTCATTAATTATTACAAGACTAATCATTTTTACTCATTTGCAATTGTTCATTTTTAATTTGTCATCATTTTATACTCATTTGTCATTTATTTGCCATTATTTGTCATTAGTTTATTATTACTCATTTGCAGTTGTTCTTTTTGAATTTGTCATCATTTCATACTCATTTGTTATTTGTTTGCCATTATTTGTCATTAGTTCAGATACGGAGTGGCTTACACTAATCATGTCGAATGTTGGAATAACGTTATTACGAAAGTGAGAGATCTCTCTATCCATGTGTTTATTGAGGAATTACGTAGAATCTGTTTAAAAATATCCTACACATATAGGGAGGAAGCTGAAAAGAGTCAAACTCACTTAACGCTATAGGCTACAGATCACTATAAGAGTAGAAAATTTGTAGCAAAATTGATTAACCTGCAGGGTTCGTACAACACGTTACCATTTTTAGATGACTAATTATGATAGAACCAATTCAGTAAATATTGAAGATGGTACTTGTTCTTGTCGTTGGCGGCAAACGATGGGGATACCTTATGATCACGGAGTACGCGCTATCAGCTTTTCTAATGTCGATTCAACTATACGTGTCTTTGAGTACTTCGCAAATGATAAATATAAGGCTGTTTATGAACCAATATGGATTCCTATCAGAGGAATAGAATAGTGGGAAATTTTAAAAACTAATCCATGAGTTTGTGCTCCTAAACCAGCAGTTCGAGCTGGTCGTCCTCGTACGCAGAGGAAGAAAAGGAAAAAATTGTCAGGTTTGGTCACTAAGTAAAGATTTTACAATAAGTGACGAAAAAATGGATACAATCGTCGTTCTTGTAAGCTTCTTCCAATCCCATCTGATGACAATACACGTCCGATAATGGCATCGTCTTTTACGATGAGCACTAAGCTACTTATGATCCCAGATGAAGATGTTGTAATCAGTTTGCGCCGAAGATTTTGGGTACTCTATTTATTATTTGAACAAATATGATGAACTGCTATTTTGGGCATTTTAAGTCTATTTATCATTTGTGTGTTTATCTTCTATCATCAGTTTTGTTAAGTTCATCATTTTACTATCATTGTTCATGGAGAATTTATCATTTATTTGCTTCCCTCATATCATTATTTTCTTTAACGGAACTATCATTTGTTTGTTTATCTCATATTAGACAAAAATCACTAATTAAAAGCCAAAAGTAAATGAAATAAAGCAAAACAAATGTTCATACAAGGGAATCAAACAGACATTACATATTACAACCAAAAACTAAAAACTAAGAGATTTTACAGCTCCTCACTTGAGGAATCCTGATCATGTTCCATAGCCTTAATATGATGCTCGAGACAGCTAATCTTATAAGCCTACTCCTCCCACAGTTTGTTATGTTCATCCCGGTCCGGTCTAACTTTACGGCGTAGAGCTGATCTTCCAAGAAACGGATATGGAATTTGAACTCTTCAAAATGCTTTTTTTCTCTTTTTATAACTTTATCCTGTCTTCCTCCATTTTAAAGAACTCTCCTAACTTCTCCTTGAACTGTTCGTAATGCTCTTTCAGTAGTTGTACCTTCTTACCAGAACAATCCTTCTCCATTAGGCAAATTCTATTCAATTTGAAGAGATATTCATCATCATGTTCTTCCTGAAACCCTACCACCCAAACCAATCTTGAGGGATGCTCGAAGAGACACGGCTAAATCGAGTGCGACATTTCTTAAGAAGTTGAAAAGAGTTTAGGGTTTGCATAGTTGAGAAGTTGAAAAGAGATTAAGGTTTAAATAGTTGAGAATAGTTAAAAAGAGTTTAGGGTTTTATATACTGGGGAGAATTAACTGCCTTGAGATAACTTTCTTCGTATTGGGAAGAGACTTTGAATCACGCATGACAGGGTTTAAGGTGACAGGCAACACATATATGTTTTTGATAACTTGTTATACACGTAAAAAGACTTTAAGCTGAGTTGTCTAGTCAAGTATTAAAATTTAACTTGTCACATCGACTGTAGAGGAAAGAATCTATCAGAATTAAAATGAATTCATTATAATTGGAGATACATAGAGTGCCATTTTAATGTAGTGAATTGTTACCATAGGAGAATGTCATTTTCCCTTAAGGATTTATCATTGGTTTATCGCAATAGTTGTCATCTATTATTGCCATTTTGACATTTATAATCTGCCATTTCATTGTACCTCTTTCCTGCACATTTGCATCTTGTTCTGTCATTTTGTGTGTTCACTACGTAACCTGCATACTTGTTTCCAGCTCTTTCCAGTTCTCAAATATTACATACCCATCTTATACTTCCCTAGCAACGATGCATTCCTTGTTTGTTGGTGCGGTGAAAATTGTGATCTTATTCTCTCACGCATAAACCTCAACCCCAAACGCTGGTTTTGTCAATGCTTACAAAAATTTGGTAGGTGTGGTCTTTGGGCGTGGGTAGATGAGGTAAAAAAGTATAATTGTGGTCTAATTTGTAGAGTCCCTAAACTGCATGGTAGGAGATTCTACCATTGGCCACAATATCATTATCATTTCAAAATTTGGTTTTGAGAAGCGTTTATGCCCAAAGATTTTAGAAGGCCACAATCGACAACGGCGAAAAAAATCACAAATTTTGGTTAATGGAGAAATCAGATCCTAGAAACTATTACAAATGAAACTTACACTCAGCTAAGGATCTCCGAGGTCAGAATGGAGATGCTGCAAGATTTTATGTCTAAGTTAAAATCTCTAGATCTTAACAATCAGTCAAATATGTAGGAGTAAAGTATAATATTTATTATCTAAAGTGACGTTTATTTATGACTCTAGCATGATAAACTCTTTAGGAACGAATGATAATTTTTTTTTTACAAATGATAAACAATGATAACCGAACTACAAATTCCACTGAACAACAACATTATAGAAGATAGGCAAATCAATGGTTCAAGACCGGATAACCTCTCCTCAATTAGATCTAACCTTTCCTCTAGCGATTCAACTATTTTATCAATGCACTCAAGATTCAAATCTATGGTTGTAAGACTAGCAAAATCCTTTCGCCAATGTCTTCAACAGTTGGTTGAAGCTTTGTAAAGAAATCAAAAACCCTCCCTGAGAAGTCATCTTCTGTAGTTTGGCGTTTCTCCCTTGTTGGTTGATGGTTGTGAAGATAACGGGGTCGTCTTGGATCCATTGTGATTAATTATGGAGTGAAACTTCACATATAAGGAGTCCACTTCATATGTAGAGCAAAAACAAAATAGCGTGACGTGTTAAACAATCCTTTAGAGTTAGAAAGACATGATAAAACATGAACAAAAAATCAAATTCTTTGAAAACATAGTTAGAAGATTAAAGAAATGATATATGATGAAAAATGACATAAAACTCGATGACAAATGACATAAAAGTTGATAACAAATGATAAATAGTTCATGATTGAATGACAAAATTAATAACAAATGACAAATAATAGATACCAAATGTCAAATATTGTATAAACAAATGACAAATACATACAACTAGATTCAACTAAAGAGGCACTACAGGCAACTAGTTCTTGCCTTCTTGGCTATTAGAACTTCACCACTACCTCGGTTGCCATCACTACCAGCATCCCCATTGCCACCATCACCACATCATCAGAGTCACCATTATCATAAGAGTCACCACCATCATCAGAGTCACCATCTCCATCTGTTTCATCAGAGTCCCCTTCACCATCAGAGGCACCATCATCATCAGAGTCACCATCACCATCTCCATCTATTTTATCATACTCATTATCCCCATTTTTTTTTTTTTCAAAATCATCATAACCACTCTTATCTTCAGCAGAGTCATAAAATTGAAGAATAATGACAAAAAATGGATAACAAATGATAATATTTCATATACAAAATATTATAATGTGCAACAAAATGGATGTTAAAGTTTACAAATTAACATCCAGCTCAACTTCTAGTCTCAATATGTCATTAACAATAGTGTAAAGACATTCATCACCGTTTATAGAAGCTGGAAATCTCATGTCCCTTACGATACTGTCCATAAAGACAAGTAGATAAATCTCGAAGTCATTAAAATTTGGTTGTATTGGACACTTTCCAAATAAGTTTTCCATCTCAGTTCCTACCCTAAGATTTTACCTCTGCAGGCCTACGACCACCAAAATCATTCCATAATAACATTATCGGGAGCACCATTGATAGTTGTTTATGGATAAGCTGGTATCCAGGAGATAACTTCTTTTTATTTATACTTTTCATATTAATTAGTGAATCGTAGATGTATATTTATTCTTAAAGGATACAACAAAAATGACCTAATGGTTTCTATTCAGATTCCAAGGAAGGAGTATTAATTTGGAATCATTTACTTTGAAATCTCCTTGATTGAAGTAATGCAAAATTGTAGAATCCTATCCAATGGAACTGATTTAAAGCCAATTTGATTTCTGCTTCAATTTAGCATATTCTGGAGAAGATATATTGTTCCTTTACACATTGACAGCCCTGCCTACAATTTGATTCGAAAATACATCTGTTAATACTAGTTGATCATGTATTTATTGACCACGATGTTGTGAAACAAAATATTGCTTCAGGGCTTTAATGTAAACATTAATTACCTGAACAAAAAAAGAAAATGACAAATTATCAACAACAAATGACAAATTTTGGAACAAATGATGAAGTACTGAAAAAATAATAAAGTTCAAATAAATGACTGACGTCTAAACAAATGACAAAGTTCAAGGAAAACAAATGACAAAGACTTCTCAACAAATGATAAAGTTTTCAAAAAAAAAATGACAGACTTCTGAACAAATGACATAAATACCTCGTTGTCCAACCATTGTTTTG
Source organism: Kingdonia uniflora (assembly GCA_014058105.1). Taxonomy (NCBI): domain Eukaryota; kingdom Viridiplantae; phylum Streptophyta; class Magnoliopsida; order Ranunculales; family Circaeasteraceae; genus Kingdonia; species Kingdonia uniflora. Next base: position 212,608 of record JACGCM010001029.1, read on the forward strand.
AATGTAAGGTGTAAAGAGCATCAAGGCAAACAGTTTCTTCACTTATCCTCCTATAAATACTTGGGTTGTAGTCCCTATCCTCAGCAGATAATTCATCCTTCTTGAGTGACCAAATATGGTTCACCTAGTTCTTCTCATCTTCGGATATGGGTCTTTGAATAAAAGATTCGAATAATACTCTAGGAAGAAGATGGTCAAGGTAAGCATATAATTGGTTCATTCTACAAGCCCATGATATTGATATCTTATTAAGCTCATTGTCAGTTAGTTTATGCCTCTTCTTTAAGGTCTCCTTCACTTCTGACTTCATTAAAATAAGCTGGAACTGATGAATTACTTGAGTAATAAGAAAATTATTTAAATGTGCATATTACATGAGAATGAGTAATAAGATACGACATCAAATCTTATTACTCAACAAGAGTGAATGATGAAACTGTATTCATACATTGGGTCTGCTCAACAACCATTTCTTTCACAATTTTCTCAGGGTCTGGTATTATATGTGAAACTTCAGTTCCAACATCCTCATCCATGCCCTTAACCATAAATATTTCTTATTTAATTTGTTCCTCAACTGCTATACCAGTTGTTTGGTATGCACTCATCTGTAAATAAACATACTACAAATGATAAGAGTGATGCAATATATGGTAAAATAATCATAAACAAATAAAAACTTACCATCAAACAAATGACAAATAATCAGAAACTAATGATAGGTTTACCTCCTTAGCTTCATGAACATCAAAGACCACTACTTCAGTTATTTTTGCATGGTCTGCAACCTCCTTAGTCTGTACAACAAATAGTAAAGTAAAAACAAATAATAAGTTACCATAAAAAAATGATAAATAATCCAATGTTAGTTATGTACCTCCTTAGCTTCAAAAACATCTTCAGTTTTTTGTTGTTTTGCAGTCATCTATAAATACAAATGGTAAAAATGGATATGTAAACAAATATTATGGATAGCTCAAAACAATTGATAAATATCTTTATCATATTGGATTCTTCCATTACATCTTTTTTTTCAACATAATATAGCACTAGAGTTGGTTCTTCTGATTCTTCTATCTGTAAAATAGGATATACATACTACAAATGGTAAAATTAAATGGTAGAATAGGATATACATACTCCATCTGTAAGGGCTACATTCATAAATATGATAGATAGCTCAAAACAAATATTAGATAAATACATCTTGAACTTCCTCTTCATCAACAACTTGAGATTCCTCTTCTTGAGAAGATTTACCTTTCTTTCTCATCATCACCATCTTCCTCATCTTTATCATCTTTTTCTTTTTGAGGTTCCTCTTCTTCCACTGCACCCTTCTGCGACTTCACATATAACAAATAAAAACAAATGATAAAGTTCTGAAAAACAAATGATGATAAAAAAGTAAATAAATGATAAGAAGTTGTAAACAAATGATACATCTGGAAGTTTACCACCATATTCAATAGATATAACTTCTATATTCACTTTTTCTACCTCTAAATCCTTTTCCACCTCTACTCCCTCTCCAGGGAAAATATTTATTTGATAAGTACCATGCAAACAAATGATAAAAAAAACAACCTAAATGAGTTGATAAAGTGTATGCAAAGAAATGATTAAAGATAAACTGATAAAAGAGTATTAGAGCCTGTTGAATCAAAATTTCTTCAGTTGATAGATTTTCATCAGACTTTAGATCTGGGATTGTCGCTCGTCTCTTCCTTTGCCCTCTATTACGCTTGTTTCCCTCTGGGATTAAGGATTTCAAAACAATTAGTAGGACATCATCAAATTGGTCATCAGTGAGAGTTTTTTTCTTTATGCCTTCAACCTGAACATCAGTTTCTTCAGCCTTCTTGTTCTTCTTATTGGCATTTGTATTTTTGATATGTTTTTTTTCCATATTCTTCTGCTTTCTACCCCAAAAAGAAAACTTCTTCCCTTTTTCTCTTAAATTTTTTTTTTCTCTTCAATTTTTAGATTCTTTTGTCGAATCTCTCTTTGCCATGTTCTCATCCCCGCTTTTTCCCATCTTCTTTGTCATCACCTTTCTTTTATCGCTTTATTCCACGATTTTCTCATGAATATTATACTGGTACTGCCTAAGGAGTAAAGTACCATCTCCAAGTGCTAGAGTAGTTTCCAAGTGTAGACATCAAAATAAGTTCCAAAATTTAATTATGATTCTGTAACTGATAGCTTATATCAACCAATGCAGGTCCGATTGTATGTGCTTCAAGGTAATTTCTCTAATATAGATAACATTCAAACAATTGACAAAAAATAATTTAGAAATGATAACAAACATTATACAACTAGTAACTTACGCTCAACCAATGACAAAAAAAGAACTTAATAATGACAAATAATATTAGAGAAAATAACAGAGAAACATATCAAAAAATGACAAACTTCAAGAAAGAAATGACAAGAAGCGTGAAATAAATGACAAAAAGAAACTTAATAGTGACAAACGCATATTTAGGGAAGTTTACCATGGCCTTTTGCACAAGTTTTTGCTGCATGTCAGTCTCAGACGCTAGAAAATCTAATACCAACAATTTGGAATTAGCAAAAAACTTTTTCAACATCACAATTTGGTGATGCTTAAAGGATATCATCCTCCATCTCGGTAGCTTAGGGAACAAATGTTTGCTTCCCTCAATTCATGGAAGCATTAGGTCAGGAATACAGTGGAAAACCCATATCATCAACATCTAGATACATTCGCGCAGTGATAAAGCTTTATTGGATTTTTTATCCTCGGTCGATTGATAATCGACAAACTTTACTATTTGACACAACAAAAAATTATAGACTTACCGACCCCATGAGAATCTGTTTAACTTCTCTAGATCATCTACCAGATCAACATACTTTACCTCAACATTTCTCCCCTTGTTCGGGAGGACAAAGGATTGTAGAATGCTTTAACAAATTTAATCGAAGAACATCTTATGTAAAACAAAACCACACATGACAAAGAATAAGAATGGGAAACAAATGACAAGGACTTATAAAGTAATGATATGAACCATAGAGAATAGTGATAAAACACACCTAAATAACAAATACAATACATATTGAAATTATTGGGGTAAGAAATCCAATACATAAAAATGATAAAACAGTCCCAACAAATGACAAATTTAAATCTTACCATGATGTCTTACCATTTTCACCTGTTTTAAAGCCACATAAATTTCCTTGAACCCATATGTTTTCTTCTTCTTGGGAAATTACTTATTCCTAAAATTATTTACATACTCAGGATCAACAAATACGAAATCATTGTGAATAAGAGAAACACGTAGTCCCAAAATTAGGTAAACATGAATTTGTTTTATTTGAATTATCATCCCCCCAAATTGGAATTTCATATCACTGAGATAATGATCAAATATTTCTACAACCAACGTCGACATTGTTGCTATTGGGCCAATCAATAATAAATATGCAAAATAGGTGGTACGAAGAGCACCCATCTCCTCTTCAGGCTGAGCTATAAGCATGTTGTGAAGTCCCAAACTTGTACACTGAGAGGTATAATTTTTAGCATTGGTGGTGGCCTTCTTCTCTCCACCCTCCTACGTTTGGTTCTCCTCATCAAATTGTTCATTACTCACTTGTTTATCAGACTTCATCATAGTTTAAAAAACCAAACTTTAATCGAACATTTGGTAGGTTGTAATCATACACACAATTTCTAACTGATCACACTGAAATCACACACACAAGACATAACGATTTTGAGAAAACGGTTGTGGAGTTATTGAATGACAAATAATACCATAATCGGGACTGGGGAGGTTGTTGTGATTGTTACGGTTATTGCGTTCACGATTAGAAGAAATTGCTTAACAAATTGAGACTATTTTTTATACCGAAAGCTAGAACTCATATGAATCGCATGTGATACCCTAACCCTAAACAAATGGTAAATAATAGCAGAAATTGTAGCAGAGTCTGCCTTATTATATATAGCTAATTGGTTAAAGGTGTGACAAATTCCCCTGAAATAAATGATAAGACATGAAATGGTGACATAGTCTGCCTTATACGTTTTGAAATGGTAATGACATGTGTACACCGATAAATTAAATTTAGACACGTGGTGTGATATATTATTTTTAAATGAGTTGAATTTTTTATTATTATTTCAGAAGTAACTTGTAGAGCCCATAACCTGCAAATCTATTGTAATATTTAAATTTCAGTAGGGGCAAAATTGGAATTTCTTCTTCTCCTAAAGCAAATAAAAAATAATATCATAAATGGTGACAGAGTCTGCCCTATTATTTGACAAAGTTCTGGTAAAACAAATGATAGTTTTCTGAAAAAATGTCAAAGTTCTAGAAAACAAATGGCATATATTTCTGAACAAATGTCAAAGATCTGGAAAACAAATGACAAAGTTTACTGATCAAATGACATTATTTTCTTGAAAATATATTTGACGAATTAAATTTTGACAAGTTGTGTGATTTAAATAATTCAAATATTTTTTATTATTTTGGAAGTGACATTCGTACTTGTGGAGACCACGTGCTTGGAAAAAAAATAGGTGGTTAATTGTTGTAATATGCAAACTTTAGTAGGGGTGAAATCATAATTTCATCTTGCTAATATTGATTTTCGAAATTATTGTTCTCTGGTTCCGAATTTTGAAAGTACGCATCTTTTAGTATTTAAAATCCTAGCACGTCATCGGCATGTCCACAAACAATGGAGCTTTCTTTTGATGAAAAGTGGTTCGTATTCTCTTTATTCGTTATTCTTTTTGCTTGGAATCGTGGTATAAACCCAAACCTTTCCATTTTCAAGGTTAAATCATCTTTAATATTTGTTAGGGTTGTTAATTTTTTAATTTTTTTTATCTCGCTTCTACTTGCATATTAGATTATTATTAACATGTAATTCATTTTTCTACATTTCAATTTGTAGACTTGACGAATGGGAAAAACTTGTTTCTTCAGCATTTGATTTTTTTATGGGCTAGGATTGATGTTGGACATCTAGTATCCCCATATGCAAACCCTGAAGTGTTTGACATAGTCTCTCTAATCTAGGAATCTTTGGTGATTTCCTAGCCACATAGCCGTACATAACTTCCAAAAATTATCGGAGACATTTTCATGTCTTAGAGTTGATTAGATGCGACAGATTTTATATCATCAAATAATTTCACAACAGCTAGTACTAGCATGCGGCCAAATATCTTCCATCCACGCACCCTAAAGTGTGTAGTACATGTGCCTAAAGCACTTATTGTGTATAGAGATAGACCCACTACAAGAATAAAGGGTAGTAGCCATATAAAAATCTGTAGTAAAAGGGTTTTTACCACAGTTTTATCGTGGCACGTGTCATGCTCATAGATGGGCGACTAAAGCTTTGACACAGTTATTACCGTGGTAAAAAGATTCTCAATTGGCACGACTTTTACAGTAGCTACTATTATGGCAAAAGCTCTTATCTACCATGGTATTTTCACAGTACATGTTGGGCCCACCTCGTTTATTCCTCTAGAATAGGGATAATAAAATCTGTGGCAAATGATCAATTTTTTGTTATAGCCAAATCTGTGGCAAAAGCTTACTTTCACCACAATGGGATCTGTGGCAAAAACATATAATAAATAATAATAATAACTATTTTATTTTAAAAATATACATAAAATAAGATAAATTATAAACATGTTTCTTATCGGCAATTAACATAGCATCATACACAAAATAAACTTAATATGCCAACCTATTCGATCAATTAAGCTAAATTACTTGCAAATTCAAAAAAGATAGAAATGGTGTGATATTATCATATATCTTCACAAACTCTAAAATAAATCTATGAGTGACATTGTTTACCTTAACTAATTCATGATTTCCAAGGAATATCTTCACAAACTCTTAAATTAATCTTTGAGTAAATATCTCCCCCATCGCCAAGTTTCATAATATCAAATGTAAAACTCACCAAATCTATCACTGATTCAGGAATTCCAAGGAATGAAGTTAACTTTCCCTTACCATAACCAACTTTTACGTTATCAATGGTTCTGTAGTCATCAAAAATAGTAGTCAGACAATGTTCTTGAGTTCGACCAATGGCCTATTTTTGGAACTTCATTTTTACCTGACACCTTCGATCTAGCTGGGAAAAGGTTCTTTGAAAGTACTGGTGACAATGGACGGTCGTATAATTACAACAGGTAGATTTATGTTAAAAGGCCCAACCAACATCTATCCCTTACCTTTGTAAAGACATACGTGTTTGGTTAACCATACATTCTCGCCCTGCATCCATTAAGCCAAGACTTCGAGTTTTACAGTTTCACTTGTGTTATGAAAAGAATCTGGACCTGCTGAGTTATCTTAATCTAACGAGTTGTTCAAAGAGGTACTCAAATTGCTCAGGTAAACATCATTATAGTGAAGTTCAGCTACATATACACCTTGAGTAACCTCATTCTTATCGTGGTAAATCCATGTTGTATACGTTTTAGTGAATTCGTGTTTCATTAAATCTATAGCGACATCGTCGCAAGATATTGGAATCAGTTGATTCCTACACCTCGAGCATGGATAATGAATGGTTTCACTATCTGGAAGGTGTTTTTGTACAAACTTCTTAAGGATATTAGTACTATTTAAAAAGCTTATGTCTGGAATACGTAATTAAATCCTGCTCCTATCAATAGAACTAGACATTTTTTTGCATCCAAACTTTGGAAAAAAATATAATAAAATTATACTTACTCTGGAGCAATTATAACATGATTAAAATCAAGAATGAGACATAATAAACTTATGCGTACTCATCGCAAAAATAATTAAGCCTATGTTAGCAATAACACCATTGCTTTGTATAATGTGATATTTATATAATGTAATAATAAAAGTATCAACCACTTCATATGCATGATATATCCTCTCAGGCTGAGGTCTAAACTTGGTCATAGCATTGAGAGAGAGAGAGAGAGAGAGAGAGAGATGTACCTGTAAATCACATAAAGTAGAGACTAGGTAAATCAGAACTTGAACTGATCGATTGAAATCATAGCAAATCGAAACAATCAATGACTAAATCAAAAAGTAGCCAAATCAATAACTAATTTAATTGAAACAATCAATACAGGGATAACCAGCACCAACTGATCAATTTTTAAGTTTCAATCTGATAACCAATGTTCTGGCATCAACCGAGTTCAAAATCCAAAGGATCTTCAATCTCACATTAAAATTAATATTGACAGGGAAGAATGAGATATAAGTAAAATAATTAGGTTACCTAGATCAAGTGATGAGAGAGGGCTCAAAATTGGTGGAAAGAAGAGGTGAACTGGTGAGGTTTAAATTTAGGAAAAAACCTAGATTGAGTACTACATCAGGAAACCTTCGCGGGAGATGAACTATTTCTTGCCACAATTTTTTATTTTTCCCCATGTTTTTTCTAAACACGACCATGCACATGGCTAACATTTTTTGTAGATAATTTTTTTGCCACTACTATAGTCTATTAGCCACAGTAAAACTTGTAGTAGCCTGCCACTAAGAAAATAGTGGCAAAAACTTAGACCATCAGGGGCCATTGCCCCTTTTTATGGTAGTAACCCTCAACATTGTCAGGGACATGAATAGGTTATGATTCACCACTTATCTAACGATAGTTGGAAATTATGTAGGGCAATGTATTACTACGATTGTGGGGATCTATCTCGCAGAACCTGTCACTTATTGAGATGATGTTCTCATCATTAGGGAGAAAATATACTATATAACGGCTTGAAAGTTTGTAATAAATACCATCGTTGTCTCATGTAATTCCCAAATTTATACAGAAGTGGTGGATGAAGACCAACTCCACTTTCAATTGATCTTGAGATGCCTGGAGTACTTAATGACGCAACGTAAATGGCAGTCACATATTCTTTAGTAAATGCGCCAACACGGTTTGAGGTATCTCTGAAGGATTAAAGCCCGAACTGATCTAGTAAATGAATCGAGCCTGCGTAAAGCGTGATATATCAGTTAACACATAGGTCATTCCCCTGAGGTGGATGACAAGTCAAACCCATGGAATCGACGACAAGGGAACTTCTTGTAGAGATTTACAATTACTATGATCAATTGAATAAACAAGAAGAAAATCTTATTAACCTTTTCTCCTGCTTTAGCAAATCCTCCAAATCCTCCTGAGCTTGACTGGAGTCTTCCCTTGGATTGGTTTCGGACCTTAATGGGATGATTTCCTGTATTTTAGCCTCCAAGTGGGACTTCACCTCTATTTAACCTGATAGGGTTTGAGTAGTCTTCCAATTATACCCTCAAACCCTAATAAAGGGTAACACTAGATCCCACCAACCTTAATTTGGTAACAATTGGGCACAACCAATAACTCATATACGTTCTATTAACATGTGTGCTCATGAACCGGAAGAAAAATATTGAATAGTGTCGTTATAGATGGAAAATCCAATAATCTCCCACCCGGCACAAACTCGTTTTTTTATGAAAAAAGTATTTAGCCCGATTCACATTTTTTTTATGAAGAGCGGATAACCATATTTTGTTTTTTTTTAAACCACACATAATAATTTGTTGAAGGCAATGTTACATTGAACTTGACTGTCACTCTACGACTACAAAGATGGCAAATACGGTTCACGGATGAATTTTGGTCAGGCATTTGAGCACATCCGTCGGGTTACTATCTTAATTTATTCAGTGACTTTTAGTGTGGTTATGGCTAGTTGTTTTGCACTGAATAAATTAAGATAATAATCTAAGGAAATAGTTTCTCAAGTTTGCTTGGGCTGGATGTGGGTAGGTTCCACATCTATTGACCTTTATTTCAGTATGAGCGATAGTCTTCGCATGACGGTTTCTCTAAGTATTGAAATGACATGTGTCTGGTAAACACATATTGTAGGATACTAATGGAAATATACCAATGCACCAATAAGATTTACATTTGCCATTCACACATTAAACTCTACCAACAAGAAAATTCCACTTGAAATTCATACACTAAATCTCCACGAATAATGTCAAAACTACCATGTCTAAAATTGAAAAAGTAGATGAAAGAGTACAACTGAGAAATTGAAACTATAGATCATCTCATCGATGGGACATAAAATGTGAATGTCAAATCTAAAGTAATGCCCGTATCTAAAACCAACCGAAAAGTACCAACGAACGCAATGGGAAGGCGTCTATCATCTTTCGAGAAAACCTGTTCCTTAGGCCTTGCCACTCGCCTGCTGACGAACCCCTATAGAGAATTTAAAATATGAACAGTTATCTGGAATCTAACCACCAAGAGTTGGTGGGAACATCTACCAAATTAGATTTAAAGTAAACATAAACAGAATTAATACCTTCTTTCACTGTCAACCCGTTTTTGTAAGAAGGACAATACTGCTTCATATGGCATTTCTTTTTGCAAAAGAAATACTTTATAACTAATGAAGTAGTTGTTGACGAAGTCATATTCTGGTTTCCATTCCCATTCCCTGAACGAGAACTTTACCCTGGACCAGACTTGGAACCTTTTTTCTTTGCAGAACCTTGATTCTTGAACTTTTTCCTTCCTTGATAATTAATGGACAAACTTTTCATGGACATAGTCAGATGATGCAATTCCGCTTTACCTTTTTTCTGTCATTCATCCTCATAAACCAATGTTGTAATCAACTCATTCATTTCTCTGGTTTTATCCTGATTCTGGTAATAAACCTGGAAAATCTTAAAACTTTTTGAAAGAGGCCAAACTGCTAGGTAAACTATCATCGTATCATTAATGGCGAGACCGAGTTCTTTCAAAGTCAGAACTAACTTGGAGATCTTAAGAATGTGCGAACACATATTTTTACTGCCATCATACTTTAGCGATAAAAACTTAAATAAGTTATTATACTGTCTTCCCTTAATGGAACCCTCAAACTGTTTCTTAATGATATCAAATAGTTCCTTTGTGGAGCCTTTCTCAGCGATATCGCCCCGTATAATAGGATCGAGGAAGAATGAATCATGAGATTTGCCATTTTATTAGGTTTGACCCATTAACGTAAGCTACTTTCTCAGCATCAGAAGAGGTACCTGTGAGATCCGCAGAATTAGCTTCAGTGAGAACAAAATTAAAATCAAGGTAGCCTAGAGTAATCTAGACCCCCTTTTGAAATACCTCTCTGAACACCTAATTTTTTGGAATACCTAAAGATGTTTTGTCCGTATGGATGCGATCTTCTTATCATTTAAATCATACCAGTAAATTAAATTATTAGGACATTCCAGCATTCCTACATCATAAAACATAACATCAAAATTAAGATAAAATCGACAGCTTGAAACAAGAACAATACGTTATAATTTAAACATCTTTTTAATGGTGATAGAAATGTCGGAATGACTTAATTTTTTTAAGGATGCTTTACATGATAAGGATATCACATCCATACGGCTGCAACTTTTTAAAACATCTTAAAGTATTTCAAAAAATAGGGGTGTCTAGGAGGGTATTCCAAAAGGGGGTGTCCATGGATCCGCTCTTACATATACCCGCCTGCTCTGATACTAATGAAAAGTAAAGATCAAGATAAACAATAAAAGGCTAAATTAAACAAAAAAACTAAACTATAAAGTTATAGCTGAAAGTAAACTAACCCTGAGTATGACCCTAAGGTCTCTCTAATGGCCTTAGACACCCTCATGGGTGTGTGTGCTGAGATTATGAATACTTATCAAGAACAAGGTAAACAAACTTTTATTAATTATGAAATACTTACAGAGGAATGGTAGACACAAAGGATAGAAAAGGCGTTTACAGAGGTGTTATGGGGAGAAATGATGAACTTGAAAAGAAAAACTTGTCCTACAAATGGGCTCTGAGACCCTTTTTATACTAGTAGTTGGTGGGAGACCAAATCCTGTTCTCCTTTGATCTTATCTTTTGATAAAGTAAAGATTATCTTTAACTTCATGCTTCGGTGCCTTTGTCCTTAGGCGTCGGCAGACAAAGTCATTAATGTTTGTGAAAAAATCTTTTCTAAACAGATGCTACTTTTGGCTTTATGCGTCGGTAGGTAAAGACAAATTATTGTAGTAAAAAGATGTTGCTTTTGGCTTTATACTTCGGCAGGTAAAGATAAATTACGAATGCTAAGGTTCCATAGCTTTCCCTTTCGCTGTGGCTTTGATCTTCTGTTCTTGGACTTTAATCATAGCATCCCAATAGTCTTCCATAGTGGCGTCAGTAGATTTCAAGGATGCCATATCCTCATCCTCATAAGAGTCTTGACCCTCTCCTGCTAGGCAGTATTGCTAGTCTTGGCTTCTACTACCTTCTTGAATGTTGGATGCATGTGGTGAGGCTTGTGTGGTGGCTTCTACAAATTGTTCTTTCAAAGTATGTATGACTTTGACTTGCTGTTCCTCAGATGATAAATTAGGGTACCGGTCCTGAATAGAAGCCATTAGTAGTTGGAAGACATTTGTCGAGGAGACTAATGTTCATACTGCTTTCTATTTGTCTGTCTTAGAAGACAAAACATACTCTTTAGTTATTTTATTGATTATTTCAGCAACTCTCTCAGTTACAAACCCATCCCACCATCTGTAGAAGAAGGTTTCCTGTGGAATGGGTAGTTTCAGGCCATTAAAGCAAAGTTCAAGATCCCATTTCCAAATCCATCTTATCTGAAATTCTGTAAAATGCCATAGGGTATTTTTTCCAATAGGTGGATTTTGTACAATTTTTTCCTTAAGCTTCGGGTGAAAATCGTACCATATGGTGAATGGCTCTTGAAGGGTCTTTGGTAAAATATCAAAGTCAGGTCTTATTTTTTCCCACCAATTAAGGAACCAAGTGGGGAAACCTGATCATTTGATGATGTCTGGATGAATGTAGAAAATCCAAGTATGATTTCTGATGGGATTCTGATAATAAAAAGTATAGTGCCAGACTTGAATATAATCCCAATAATTATATTGCTGGCCATTAAGTTTTAGAGATTGAGATTTGCAAGGATCAAATTCTAATTCGGATATGTGAATAACCCTTGTAATATAACACTTGGAGTGTGTTATAGGGATTTTTATGTCCTTCAGATTGACATGATGATGCTCAATTTGAGCTGATGCTGTTTCGATTAACATGGCCTCATAGACTTATCGATAACGACTGTCTTGAACCATATAATTTTGACTTGTAAAATATCGGTCTTTGAGACCCCAAGGATCTTGATTAAGTTAAAGATCATCAAAAGAAAGGGTTAAGATACTTTTCTTAACAAATGTTTTTTGTTGAAAGATGGTGTCCTGTTTAAGGTCATCTTTAGTAGTTTTCTTCGGTTCCTGTCTAGGGACATCCTTAGCAGGTTTCTTCTGGTCCTTTTTTTCTGCAGTTTTGACTCCAGCCAGGATCAGGAGGTTGCATGTTCCTGTAAAATTTCTTTGGTTAGAAAATCGGGAAGGAAGTTCTAATTTTCTTTAATATATTCGATGGAGAAATCAAAGGCAGATAGTTCAGATTGCCATCTGGCAAATATCTGTTTAGACACAAGATTTTTGACATCTTTTTGTAGGATGTCTTTAGCCGAACTGCAATCAATTCGAAGCAAAAAGGGTTGATTTAACAAATCATCCTAAAATTTTGAAATACATTTAACAATGGAAAGCATTTCTTTTTTGATTGTGGAATAATTGTTTTGAGTAGTTTTCCACCTTTCGGATGAAAAGCGAAGTAATTCTTCATTTTTGCAAAGAAGGATTCCTTTGTTTTAATATTCCTCTAAAACCTAAGTCAGAAGCATATGTTTCAACAATCTTTTGCCATTGAGGATTAACCAATCCTAAGCAAGGAAGTTGTTTAACTCTTAATTTGATTTGTTGAATAGTTTTGGTATGTACAGAGGTCCAGGGCCTTTCTTTGTGAGTCTATTATATTAAATAGTACTATCATGGGCCAAATTCTGGTAGTAGTCTTACAATATAATTGAGACTGTTAAGGAATATTTGTAATTGAGTTTTTTCTTTAATTTCATCTGGAAATTTGAGGCAAACTCAATACTCCTGTTTATAGGAATAATTTGTCCTTTAGTAATGTTATGTCCTAAAAATCAAATTGTTAATTAAAACAGTTTTATTTTAGGAGCATAAACAACTAGACTATTTATGCGGATAACATCCTTAAGGATCTTCAGATGTCTAAAGTATTGATTAATTGAATTAGAGAATAAAAAGATGTCATCAATATAAACTATACAGAAGTCTGAATAAGGAACGAAAATATCATTCATAATATTCTGAAATTCAGAAGGAGCATTTCTTAAACCAAAGGGCATGATATTCCATTCATAGTAACCAAATGGAACTGTAAATGTAGTTTTATATTTTGATTTTGATTTGCCAATATCTTGATTTTAAGTCAAATTTAGTAAAGATAATCGCATTATAAAAACAATTTAAAAGATCTTTCTTATTCGGAATTGGATAACGAATCCATTTGATGGAGTCGTTAAGAAGTTTATAATTGATATCAAGTCTAGGCACACCTTATTCCTTTTCAACATTCTTGTTAATATAGAAGGTTGTACAGCTCTAGGGAGAGTAACTCTTTCTTATAAGGATTTTGTTATGAGGATCCTTAATCTCCTTTTTGTAGAGTTGGAGATTTTCAGAATTCATCTGGCTAGGCTGAGCCTTAGTAAGAATTTTGGTTTTTTCATCAAAATTTTGTTTGTAGGGTAGGGAAACAACATGTTGCTTTCATTTCCAAAAGGTATTAGGAATATCGCTACAAACCTCAGTAATAAATTGTTTTTCCAGTTCATTAATTCTGATCTTCATCTCAGAGGATTGATGTTTGTGAGAAATGTCCATGATCTGGAATTCTTATTTGAGAAAATTCAGATGGTTTTCCTTAAAGCCAAGCATGGTTTTTAGTTCATTAAAAATTCTGGTTTCAGGATCTCTAATAAATTCAAAAATAATTTCTTGACCTTGGAATGTACAAAATATCCCTTTCTAATCAATCTTATATAGAGGCATAAGATGATTTAGAAATGAGGTACCCAATATAACTTGTTGTTGTAGATTTCTGACTAAAAGAAAGGTTGGTGAAATACATGTACCTTTATTGTAGATAAAAACTTATGAAAGTGTGTCTTGTTTATTCATCATGTTACCACTAGCAGAGGTAAGAGATTAAACTATATTTTTAAAATACTTCATAGGAACCAAGTCTTCTTAAATACAGTTCAGGTCAGCTCCACTATCTACCAGGGCTATGACATATTTAATGGTATATTCATTTTTTATTACCAGAGTAACTATAATATACCATTTCTGAGAAGTAATTTTTTGGAGAAGATGAAGATAGGGGTTATCTTTCTTCTTAGGGCTTTCATCATTAGATTCACTATCTTGAATCTTATGTTTGTTCTTTTGACAAAGCTGTAGATGATTGATTTTATCATCATGTGCCTGAAGATATATTTTTAATTGTTTAATTTTATATTTTAAGAGATTAATTTCCTTACGAAGGTCCTGGATAGTGATAGGTTTATCATGTTCCATGCGTTTTAGGACATCCTGGAAATTATAGTACCTATTTGGTACTTCCAGTAGTTCTGGTTCTATTTTAGGCTTCGAGTTATCTTGAAGCATCAATTGAAGATAAATACTAAGAAATTTAGCTCTTGCTTCTGGGTCTAAAATTTTATCCACAATAGATAAAATTTTACTTTAATTAATAGTTAGAGTATTAATGTTTAAGCCATTCATTTCAACAATGGCTTTCCAGTAATCTTGTGGATCATATTATGAATACTTGCTGCAAAGAGTTCCTTCTCTAATAGAGGAGGGGTCACTTTGGTCCATTTCATTGACTTCCTCGTTGTTGTCAAAAGAACTTTCTTAAGAAGTGGTATTAAGTAATAGTTTACTTAATTGAAGTTTTAGTCCTTCATCCAGTTGAAGTTCTTGCAACTTCCTCTTAGTGGAACACTTGTTTGCCAAGTGCTCCTTTTTACTGCACTTGTAGCAGGTGCGGGTTTCAGATTTTTTGGAAGAGCTGTTATGAGATTTATCTCTCATATGTCTCTTTCTTTTTCTATGTTAATAATAAGAATCATTTGGATCCTTGGATCCTTTTATCTCTTTTTACTTCTTTTTTATAAGTGAGGAGAATGTTTTTTACTCTTCTTATGCTTTTTAGGATAAGTGATAGGAAGGTCGCAAGCAAACTGGTGACAAAATTCACCAATCTCCTTTTTTCCTGGTCTTTAAGCTTTTAACGAACCTTTTCGGCAAATAAAGGTGGAAGACCATTAATAAATTTGGCTTTCCGATATTCTGCATTGGCGTCACTCCTCTGCATTACTTTGCATATATAAACATCCTTATACCATCTAAAATGGGTTAGAGAAGGACATCTATGATTTTGTAAAAGTTCTCTATTTCTCTCTTGTCTCTGGGGTGAGATTCCCACAAAGTGTATAATTATGGTTTGAACAAGAGAGTTGACAACATCCTTAATAGGAGTATTAGTAGTTCCTTCAATTTTAACTGTCGTAAGGATCTCTTGTTTTTGATAAGAAGTGATAACATTATCCCACCTGCCTTTAAGGCTTCCTGTGAAGCCGTTGGCAATAAATTTTGGCACGCTGTCATCATCATTATCAGCAGTCTTACAGATAGAGACATACATAAGTATTTTATGAATAACTTCATAAATTTGATATTCAGATAATCTATCTATATTCCATTCATAGATGGTTCTTCCGATATAGGAATTTGATTCTGGAAAGAATCTTCTTCAAATAAATGATCATGAGGGGTAAGTCTTTTATAATAAATGTTTAATTGGGATGGTTCATAGTCTATCTTATGAAGGCTAGCCTCAATGGCTTGAATTTGATTTTTTGAATCATTATCAGAAAACTCAGAGGTATTTTCTGATGTGTAGTTCTTGTCCAGAGTGCTGATACTAAGCTTTTTAAGACATTCAACAAGTAGGTCAACAAATTCAGAATTAGATATGGAAATGTCATATAAGGATGTCGTTATGGTTTCTATTTATCATCTTCCTTGATAAATATGCTTAAGCAGTATAATCTGATTCAAAGTGTCAGGTACACGTTTGTCAATTATTTATCGGCAAAAAAAAAATTCACTTTTAGGACAACCATGCCATACGCAACTTGGATGACGTCCCATACTTTCATCTCCAGATCAGACATACTGTGAAACATGTTTGTCATAAGAAAAGAAGATACACATATATATATTCATATTTTTATTGTGGTGTGAGATACAAATTACCGTACCCTTCACAAATTTGTTTCTTTACTTTCTTCTATATATCCTAGTTGTGTTCGTAAATCCAAGAAGAACAAACAGATTTGTCATCTATTTTCCAATGTTTTCAAAGGCTTCTTAAAAGATGTACGAAGGCTACTTTAAGGAATACATGATCTTTGGGTTTTTGTAAATGAGATGGCGTCAAAGCTGCTCGCTGAGTCCCAATTTGTTCACCGTAAGTGTAGTAGTATTTATAGTTTGTTTTAGTCAGGTTATTCTATATTTTGTGTTTTCCTATTATTTTGTTGCATGGCGGTAAAATCATGAGATGTTGTTGTCAATACAGTAATGGTTGTGGAGACTTGAAGAATCTACTTTTCGGATTCACAGGTATCGGATTCAGCTATCGTGCTTTTAATCTACAATCTACATGCAGCATGTTAGTGCATCATTATCTCTCTCATTTGTTTTTGTTTTTGTTTGTTTTTAAAATCATAAATCCGTTTCACGGTTGCAATGCGAAAATATGGACCAGACTTCACACTTTAAACAGTGGGCAACGCAAGTTTGCAAATAAAGGTATTCTT
The DNA here is from genome assembly GCA_014058105.1 of Kingdonia uniflora. Taxonomy (NCBI): domain Eukaryota; kingdom Viridiplantae; phylum Streptophyta; class Magnoliopsida; order Ranunculales; family Circaeasteraceae; genus Kingdonia; species Kingdonia uniflora. The sequence goes on from JACGCM010001029.1 coordinate 229,505, forward strand.
AAGAAGCAGGGCCCTGCAGTTATCTTTACCAGCACAGGCTACCTTCGAAATTATCCTACTATCACACCTTTTACTGGCATTTGATGGTTGTTGGAGTTAACCTATATCTCCCCTTTTACTTTAAGTTGCTAAGAAATTATAAAACCCTAGTTATTTTCCATTTTTTAACGTGTCCACTAATAAACTCCACCACACAAATACTCCGGCGCATTACATGTTTGTTATTGAAAACCTAGATCCTATTTTATTTGTGTGCGATGAACGAACTATTTTGATATCCACATTTTACTACGTCATGATGTAATTACATAAATTCAGCAATTAAACATATGATCAAGCAATGTATTTATCTATTGTCCAAATTTTTAGCTTGATCAATGTAATAAAAAACAGGTTGAACATAACGGCTTAGCACGAGTGATAGCGTGTGCCTTAGTGAATATACTGCCATTGATCCTCCCTAAATACAATTAAAATCCTAAGACTGCAAGGTATACACACCTATATATACAATGGCCAATCGAACGGAATCAGATAACAATTGAAAAAGGACGGAAGAAGCTCGTAAAACTAAGTTCAATCGTAAGTTTGTAGTAAATATATAATACAAATACAGGTTGAGTACTCCGTTGACTTAGTTTCATATGCAATCCCTGCAAACACAAAATTAGCACAATGTATTACTTCATCAGAAATGGAGATACGTCACAAAATATATCAAATATTAAGAAATATCAAGAGGCATCATCACCATTTGATTTTGTACAAAGAAATAATACCAAACTACGATAATCACAACTTATTTGTTATGCAATATGACCATGGTTTTACTATTTGGAACATGCCGAGGGGGTTTATGGCATAACTTATTTACGGAAATATATCTCGATATATAAGAAATTTTGTAATGGTGAATATAATGTATGATACTATGGGGATGCATTAGAAAGGAGAACTTACATTTGTTGTATGGATAGTCGCATCAGTGGTCATGTTGATGTTCTGATCAGGAACCAGCTCAAAATTTATCTTCTGTACAAATATTGCAAGTGCAACAATGGCTTCCAACAAGGCAAACTGATCGCCAACACACTTACGAGGCCCTCCACTAAATGGAATGAATCTATAGATATTCTTCCAAAAGTTAGAAATGCAACTAACATTAGCGGATGGTGTCATTGTGAAACAAATGGTCACTGATTGGCAAGAAGACTTTTTAAGTCTCGCAAGATGTGAAAAAAGAGAACGTCTCAAGAAAAATACTCAACATCAACAAAGTAATCTAGAGCGATGTACGCCAGAAAACAAGAAAACTTTTTTTCTATCCAAATCAAATCTTATATTACTCCAGACAAACTTTGAGAGATCTATTGAAATAAAAAACTGTAATCAATATTTGTCTCATTCAACATTGGCCCATCCAAATTGAATCTCTCTGGTACAATCTCTCCCAAACCTTCAACGCCATAACAGTAAAGTTAGAATATTATAACGAAGAAATGGCATTGTTGAGAATGTTAACATGACAAAACCACAAGCTCCGGGTTAATAAAATTATAGAGTATTTTTATTTTGATAAAGAAACTCTGAAAAGCTGAATCTGCTCAATTGCAATAAGTTCATACTGAATCTAGTTTTACTAAATCCAAATATGCAAGATCCAATTTTTTTTGTCCACAAGCAATTCAAAGAAAATAACAATATAACACCCAACTCAGCAAAAGATGAGACATAGTTGCATATCTCTGGAGAGCCGATAAAATCAACATAACATGGGTGATGGCTGTAATGTGTTATTGAGATAAAGGAATCCAGTATTTTGACAGCACAAAGAAAAGATGTTCACGGTTTCACATCTTCTTTGAATGAGGTATAACAAGGATATCATAAGGCCCTCAGATAGCTATGGGATTGGAAATATTTGCACGAATACCTGTGAGGAGCGATTGATATTGTATACTGAAATCATTATGTCTTGACCAGCATTAACTTTGTAATTTCCTGGAAGAACATCTGGAACTATGGCCCATCTTAATTGGACCTATGAATTTAAGAGTATTGATATGTTTAATACAAAAGATTAAAAACATTACTATGACAATATACAAGTATGCAAGCTGTTTTGCAACCTACAGGAGGATGTGGGTAGAGACACATCAACTCATTTATGCAACGGGTCAAGTATTTAAGTAGGCAGTCTTCCTTGTAGAACTCTATCAACTTCTTCTTGCGCTCTGATCAAAGTGGATGCATCCTGCAACAGTAAGTACATAAGATTACATTTATGAGGGTAATCTTAACAAAATGGCTTATATCAGCAAAAATGAACATTATATGCAAAACGGCTAATACTTGAACATCAGACTGAGTCAATATCTCGCAGTTTAACTAGAACATCTGACAAGTTCAACAATTTTATGATGTAAATCTCCAGCATTTCTTTCAAGTATACAAAATTTGTTTACTGAAAGAAAGTATGCAAAATTAAGTCTCAAAGGAAAAGACGAAAGTTCTGAGGTTACCTTACTTAGAAGATACAATATCCATGTCAAAACCGAACCAATTGTCTCATGCCCAACAACTAACATTGATAGAAGATTGTCCCGCAACTGTACACTCGAAACCTAAAACATATAGAACTGTCAAATCAAGTAACGAGTAAGAACATTAATACTACATATTTAAGAATATCGAGAAACATATAACATTTTATATCAACCATGAGCAGTTCTTAGAAAAACTAATTCCACATAACTACAGCCAAGAATAGAGTAAATTAGACAAAAATAAATATCAATTGATACATAGACATAGAGGGATCCGTACCATCTAAAGTAGGAGATGCCAAGACTCCATCTTTATTATTCCCGTTTGGCGTTTTCTACTCCATCTCTATATCACATCCATCCAACTGCTTAGATTGATCACCCGCGACCGACCCCGACGGTACAAATTTTTCGTGCTCTGGTTCCTTCGAATTCTTAGGTTCAAGAGAGGGCGATGTTGCAGAATTTACTCCATTAATCAAAGGGGTTGTTGCCTTTGATGATGCTTGCAACCCCATTTTTCAAAATCTGATGTCAATCAATCAAACAAAACCAAAATCAAATTAAATCAAAAAAACCTTGGAGCGTTTGTTGTTGGGGTGAGGAGGAGACCCATCAGGGGGAGATGAGAAAGAGCGCTTCGATGAAGCAGAGCTTAGTCTTGTCTCTACCATGATTTGCTTCTCTTCACTGATCCGAATTTTAGAGAGAGTCTCTTGGCTCGCAGGACAGTTGGGACTTGGGATTATGTTCTGATGAAGGTGTAAAATAATTCTGATTAACGGGAATTTATCCTTATGATTTGGCATTTTAGGATGAAAATTTGAAAGATGACTAACTTAATTTTTAGCCTATTTCAGCAGATCATTTGCCATTTTATGAGTATTTTGAAAATCAGAAATTTGGTGTAGACTCCGACGGCTGGGACTTAATTTTAAAGTCTAGGATAGATCTGAACAATCAAAATAATCATCGATCCACGAGATTTAGGAAACAAAAGGCTTGGATTGAAAGTTAGCTGATGAGTGATTCCTTGAGGTGTATAGATAGATAGATTAGTTAAAGATAAAATTCTTGATAGAGATGAACTAGTACTATTCATGGCCCAGTCACGACAACAACGTCGATGTGCCTTCACAACAATATGGTACTCTAATGCAATCAAAGACACCGTAATCTTTATGCATACAACACATCGTAAGCTTGCGCATTTTCCTGGATCTTAAATTCTAAAACGATGGTGAATATCTTACCCCTGTGAATCACATTACTCACTCTTTCCAAGTAAAGATAAAGATTGAGACACAAAGGTATCAATATATTTTAATTCTCTGCCTTTATATCTTCACAACAATTAAGTCTAGGAAGGAAAAAAAGAAATTGAACCGTCACATAACCAACTCCTTCAAAGAAGCATCAATCTTAACCCCATAATTCCCCAAGTCCATCTTTCCATATTGTTTGATATATGGTAAAATGAGAGAAGAATTGTTCCAAGAAAAAATTATTATAGGAACTTAAATGATATCATATTTCCATTATAGAAGTAAAAACAAAATATTAGGTAGACTCGCCTATGCAAAAGAAAATCAATTTTATATTTTAAATATGACCTAACAAATTTTATAGGACTGCTGTAACTATTTTAAAAGCAATAACAGTAAAGAAACCCTTAAGTCTTAACACGAAACCATATCAAATTTATAATATCCTATGATTGCAAGAACTTTATTCAAATTCATTTGGTGTAATTTTCCTAAAAAATCTTCTTCTTCAATTAGCATATCAAAACATGATTAGATCGTTAATAAAGCAAAATAAAATGAAAGAACAAAAGCCTTTGACACAATTAAGAGGAGCATACTCCAAAATAAACTCAGAAAAACATACCTACACGTTAAAGCTTCTCTTGGTTCCAATCTTCAGGTAGGGAACAGACAAAGTTAATTCTTGAATCGTTGCAATCATCAAGGATAACAACTTGAAAGATAACCCCTCAAGAACCTGTTATAAAAGCACATGCATCAAAGGCTTAAATAACTCATATAACCAACTAACTGCATGATATCATAGTATTATTTAGACTCTACAACATACATTTTGTTTACATGTCAACTGTTTTAGCGTTTTTCAGTCCTTTGTTGCCAATATTTCCAACTTACATTTCAACAATTCCAGCTGTCGTACAATTGGTAATGGAAGAGAGATATGTATTGGTTATTGTGTTATCTATTACTCACCTTGTGCTTATGGATTATGGGGAATAAAAAATTTAAATGAATATACCTGGGCACAGTACATATCTTACAAGATTAAGCATTATTGGTGGAATGGCGCTGTTCCCATCTGCATTAGAGGTAAATTATCTTCTTGCTTTAGTTGGAGTAAATTATAAAAGATGACTTTACATGACTTGCATTACTATGTCTAATTATTCTCTTCTATCTAAGTCTAGTTGTTTGCTCTATTGCCATGTTTCTTAATTGTTTTTCAATAGTGAGTTACCAATTTATTTATTTATGATTGGTTGTAGTTGTAAAGAGGTGTTTTTCTAAAAAGATTTAGTTGATTAGAAAGTTCAATTATTTGAGCAGGCTTAGTTTTAGTTAGATATTCTATTGTAAGACTAAGATATGATATGTATATCTGATTGCAGCCTTATAATTGGATTACATCATTAGGCACAACCATAATACTGATTGCTGTATTGATTTATAAGTTAGCGAAAAATTAGGTCAGAATTCTATTTACAGTTTATCCATAGTCCACACAGAGTTGTCTTATATCGTTTAGATTCCAAGGACTACTAATACGTGTAAAATGGATGTTTTAATACTTTGTTGTTGATGATGAGTTTATCTTTCCAATTCAGAATCTATTACAGACTTATGTTTAATATCAGGATGAAACTGGAAGAACCATAATTTAGAGCTCATCTTGTACCTATATAGGCATAGGATAAGTTCAAATGTCAAAAGACCACAAGGGCTTTTCGTAAGTCTATTTGAGTGTTTAATAACCAATAAACAATAACCAACTATCAGAATTGAATTTCTCAAGAATTCTGTTGTATTCTCTGCATAATATGCGGTTAAGCAATTTTGCTGGTAGCTACTAGATGTATTTTGATCCTAACATGTAATTGATATTGAGTTTTGGTGCTAACTCTTCCCCAGGGAGCTATAATGGGTCCACTAATAACTACAGTTATGATTGCTTTGAAGAATTTGTATGCCGAGTTGTTCTCACCGAACCCAAGAAAAGTGATGACTAGTTTTCCAAAAATGCTAGGTTGCGTTGTGCTTGTTACGGGGTACTCTTCTGTATCTTGTAGGTGTGTATCTATTCATTGTATTGGCCATGTTTGGTGGCTTTTTTTGTAAAGAATACTCTAACTCATATACAAAGATAGGTCATGTCTACAATGTTTATTGAAAAGATCAGATTGTACATTTTCCTGAATTATTGCGTAAATTCACGGGCTTGTGGAAATAAAGATTTGGTTGATGCGTTCTTTTATTTGCGAGTGCAACTTACAATGTCACACACCAGTGTAGATAGCAATAATGAAATGTATAAACATGATAATATTAAATGACGACAACTTATAAATTTACAAGTTGAAGTACATGTGCTTATGATTTGTAATTGGCATATTTGCCATTCATACTAAAGTACATGCTTTCGATAGAAGAGTGGTTGGTACGTCTTAAGTAGTAATGGAAACTTAAGCATTACGAAAATCCTATTAAACCCCAAAAATCAATTATGTAAACAACCAAAGCTCCAAGTTAATGACGTACACATTTATCATATATATTAAAGCCGCCACTTTTACAATACTTGCTGCCTACTGAACCTTATTTCTTCCCTTTCTATGTTATGTAATGGATTAATTACCAACAATTATATTCTTTTCAAGGGTATAGGCCTACAAATTAGTAAAGAAAAAGAATAATAGGCAAGTAATCGAAAGAAATTATAACAAATAAGGGATTATCTTAAGCTGGAGGGTATGAAAATCAATAGAGAAAGGTGCAATTACAAATCCCAATTACGAATGTCAGAAACTGAAGTTCCCCAACTACGCTAAACTGTTACTCTTCCTTTGTGCAATTACATTTGTTACCTAAACTGAAGTTTCTCAATTAATGATTTGACACTGTAATTGTTGCATTCGTAATCCCTTGGCAGTGTCAACTAAAATAAACTCATACATGCTTGAACTGGGATTGATTGAAATCAGTAGGAATCATCCCCAACAACCTTGCCAAACCCGATAATCTTACCTAAGGGATAGAGATAAAGAGAGAAGAGAGGTACCTTCAGAAAGAGTAGGATTGTAAAATCAGCCCCACACTACCTTGTCGAACCCGGTAGTCTATTCATGAGAGATAAATAGAGGTGTTCCTGTGGATGATTGCTCCAGGTTATGAGAGATGGAGGGTTAAAGTTTTGTAGGAAAGAGAAGGGAATTAGAGGGTGAGTTGGGAAGAGGAACGGTTCGGGGAAGAAAGACGTGTGAGGGAGGAACTGAACAAAGACTCAAAAAGGGTAAAGAAGAGAAAAATACTACAAACACCCTTGTGAGTTTAAAGATTCCTTAATACTAAGAGATTAGGGTTGTTCACGGGCTGGGTCGGCCCGGGTTCTGTCCTGGGTCAACCGGCTTAACCAGGTTACATATTTTTGAACCCGGACCCGAGCCGAACTGGTCCCAAACCCGAACTGGGCCGGATTAAGTCGGGTCGGGTCGAGCCGGGTCCTATGTCGGGTAAGGCAGATAATCAAACTTCAAAATATAAAAAATACGTAACAATAACCCAAGGAAAATATGTAGTCTGGAAATCCGATAAAGGAACAATTGAAGAACATAGAAGAAAATTCAAAACTATTCGTCCATGAGAAACGACATATATACATTATCACCGAAACCATACATCATCACCGAAGCAATCATCAGTATAACATTACAAAGAATACACAACATGAAAGTTAATCTGTAGCCATACATCATCACCGAAACCAAACCTCGAAGAATATACAAACCGGTGAAGACCCATACATCATCACCAAAACTAAACTTCGAGGAATATATAAACCGGTAAAGACCCATAATACATCATCAGCTCATAACCCATGATCTTCTATTACTTTGGTTAGAATATTACTTTGGTGGAAAGAGAGACATCATCACCCATACATCATTACTTTGGTGGGAAGAGAGTGATACAAAAACACACAAATCAAACATACAAGTGAGAAACATCATTATTACTGCCACACACAAGATAAAGATCATTGTTACCTAGGGTTTTAGAAGGGAAAGATCATTGTTACCGCCATACATTACCACCAAAATACACAAATTAAACATCAGAACTTATAATTTTTATTAGGGTTTTAGAAGATTACAATAAGAGATTATTACCTTGGATTTTGATTCGATTTGGTTACATCTTGGCTTCGATTTAGGTTTTCGGATTTGGAGCCTGCCTTGAGGGCGTTGGGCCGTTGACTCACCAGGAAGTGGGTAACTCCAGGAGAAGGAATAGTTGTTTGATTCCTAAAGCCTTTGATGATGATAGATAGATTTGTTATTCCTTTTATTGTTGATGGGTGACGATTGACGAATCGATCAACAATGGAAGGAGATTTCTTGAGAGAGAGGGGAGGAGATTGTGATAGAGGAAGAGAGAGGCTGCATCTTAGGGTTAGGGTATGATTTGTTATAACTTAAAAAATATTTATATAAAGTCAGTCCGGTTCGGGTCTGGTCGGTTACCCGATCTCAAGAACCGAAATTGATCCGAGTATAACTGGGTTTTAATATCCGAACCCAAAACCGAACCGACTAACCCGGACCGAACCGGCCAGTTTGGGTCGGCCCAGTTTGGGTTCTCGGGTTTTCAGGTTTGGTGTGCAGCCCTATAAAAGATCATATCTGTTCATTTCGTTCTTTCCAACAAATCGTGACGATTTAACACTAATCCCAGGCTCTCTTTATCTTTCTCTTGTGAGCAAATTTATCTATATGAAAAATAGCCTTATTAGATAAGAAGGGTGCTTTTTGTATAGACAAGTTTGTCATTGTCTCAAATATAAAAGGGGCTGGGATTTATGGAAAAGAGCGAGATGGACGGTCTGTATTTATTTAACTCTCGTACTTATGGGTACTTTGGACAAAACACGGAAAATGGGTAGTTTAGTCTTAGTGCATCTCTTTATCTCAATAACTAAGCCCGACTCTTCGTTTTCCCATCATGTCTCTCTCTCTCTCTAAAAACTATAAGGAAGGGTTTCTGATCTCAATCAATCAAACTTCTGATATCAATTTTATCAAATCATCTTTTAACATTTGAGATTCATGTAATTATTTAGTTACATCACCGATTGAGATTTCAGATCGATCTCATTGCTGATTTTGGAGGTTTTTTTCTCTCAATTTCGATTCTCATTGTTGCTTTTGGAACTTACATTACTCTAATATAAAGTTTGACTACGTTGGTTTGATCTAAACTTACGTTTCTCTCTTAATTAATATCTATTTAGGGTTTAAGCAAGTAATTCAGCAACATCATATCAGATCCAGCCCCTCTTATCAGCCACTTTTACACTCTCAAGTAAGTCAAGAAGTAATTTCATCTTACTTTTCATTCGATCATATTAATACTTTTGTTTTATTGTGTTTGGCTGAGTTTAATTTTAGGCTTTGTTGTTGGGTTGAGCCTAACTTTTTAGTGATTGGATAAATTTGGATGTACTTGATGTAATGGCCTAATTTCGTAGCTCGAGATAGCTCAAAATTAGATCTTACACCAAATGTACATGCGACAAGAATTAGTATAATTCAAGAAACAACACAGGTGATTTAGCGTGAAAGCCTTTGAATAGGTAAAAACCACGACCTCGAGTTGAGGATTTAGTAACTGCAACTTTTATTGCTTGAGGCTGATATTTTATTACAAGTAATCTCTTGAGCTATAAATACTTGATCTTGAAAGATAAAAATTATTGGTCTTAAAATGTAGAATTCCTAGTCTTGTATGTAGGTAGAGGCGTGAGAAGGATCTGTTATGCAAATAAGCATCATCCTCAAGCCTTTTCTTGATATGGAGACTTCGACCTTGGTTATTTGATCGAGCTAGTATTTTTTGAATCTAATAATGTAGATATTGTGGGGGGCGACCTAAGAATGGAGTGTCCTGACGTTGTAGAAGTAGATTCAAAGGGGATAGATGAAGTAAAATTTCTAGATTTCCCTAGTAATCTCGTATCCTACCCTGTAAATTCAGATGCATTTAAGGTGTTTTGTAAAATAAAAAGGTAGTTTAGGTGGCAGATGGGGTAATATTATAGAACATTCTGAGATGTCATTTAGGGGATGTATTGTTCCAAATGGGGAAGAATACTTTTTCTTATTGCCTGACTTAGAGAAAGTTAAGAGGGGAGTAGAGGAGTCGATATCTTTTGAGTACTTTAATGGGGGTGTCCAAAGTGATCTGGACTAGGGATTTTTGTATTATCTGTCTCAGTTAGAATTCGGACTGATGTTGCCTCTTAGTAATCTTGCTAAAGGTATTTTGAATACCATAAAGGCATGTCCTACCCAACTAAATGGGAATATGTAGGATGTGATAAATGTCTATGATAACCTGAATAGACTGTAGGCTAAAAATGGGGTGGAGAGGAGAATAACTCATGTAGATGTTTTGCAGTATTATACTATGAAATATTATATGGCGACTAGAGGCATGTACTTCTCTTCTAGTTCGTCTCAACCTTAGTTCTTTGACCTGAATTTAGCAGGGCGAGTGTAGAATGACAATTTGATATGGGTGAAGGGTGATTGTCTCCAAAAAAAGGACGAGGAACTTATGTACCATATATATAAAACTTTAAAGAAAAGTAAGTAATAGTTTATGATATCGAGCTGTTGTAGATGTGGTAGTGTTTATCTGTATGTAATAATGTATTGCATTTTGTAGGTCCTCGATCTCAAGTGGCGAGAATAGAATCGCTAATAGATATTGTAGCTCAAGAAGGTTCTGAGCTCATGATTATTCTGAAAGAGCTCAAAATAAGCAGATCAAAAAGAGTTAACAGTAGGTTAGAGAAACTATAGAAGTCTCAAGCAAAAAGACAGATGACAGGAACTGAAGTTGGAAGGGGGGCAGCAACAGACGGTGATGAACGTCCAGTATTACCGAAGGCTGCACTAATGTCTTTGAAGGTAGGTTCTTAGGGGGGATACGTCAAGCAAGTTAATTCAAAGGCACCCAAAAAGGAAGACTGCGATGGGTGGCTCGACCTCGGTGACCACAAAGAGTGGAGAGGTCGAGATAAGTTCAAAAAAGAGGAAGGTGGATGATCCTGCTATAATAAACGAGGCGAAGGAGGCAAAGAGTGGTCCTACTATGGAGGACGAGCTGCTTACTATGGAGAACAAGCTAAGGGTGACAGTTCGATTAGGGGCTGAGGAGCTTAACACATCTGCGCAGTTGGAGCTGTGCAGGGGAAGTTCATGCTATATGAATTTTATGTGACTGCCAACTGAAAAGCAATTTTGTTTTGAGTTGCTTTCGGGATGAAAAGTATCATTTTTTCTGTTGCAGGCTACTAGCACGTTGAAGGGCATCTATCTTGGGCTCAAGGATGGGAGGGTTAAGATCGAGAAGAGAGTGGCTCAACTTGAGGCTGATTTAGCCCTGGAAAAGGAGTGTTCGACCTCTGTGAAGGATTCACACCGGATGATGATGCTCAAACTCGCAGATGATGCGAAGAAGAATGTCGAATAAGTTGCAGCTGCCTGTGTCAGGCGCGACTGATCTTGAAGCTATTATAGAGGGGCAATATATGGAAGAGGCCAACGCTTCAAAGATGAGCCCGATGTTGATATTGGCTCTCCCAAAGGTGTTGTTATAGGGCTGAATGCAGTGTCCTCTAGAACTGATATAGGGAACTACGGAGGAGATGAAGAGAAGGTAGAGTAAAAAACTTTTGGAAATTTGCTTTTGTGAGTTAAAAACTGTGATTGTATAGTAGATATATTTGAGGATAAATTCGGAGTAGTTCAAGAGATATTGTAAAATTTGATTAGTAGGAACTTAAATGTATGCGCCTCAGAATTGAGGCATTAGAAAAAAGGCTCGCTAAGGAGAAAAATGCCTCAGCAACTTTGTTGACTTCACAAATGGAGCTATAGGTTAGAAAATAGCTCGAAATTTTTGACTTGTAGGCTTTGCCACTTAAGAGCTACAAAGTAATGCTAGAAGGCAGATGAAAATTATAATTAACGAAAGCAATCCAAGTATAATTATACCATTTCAGAGTGTTAGAAAATGAGAGCATAGAAAATGTGTATCTTAAAATTGGATGAGATGTAGATATTATTGCCACTAGTGTGTGATAACTTCGTAACTTGAGGGTGAAGTATAATCCCATTTTGTTGGCTTGTGAGAACCTGAAATTTATTAGAATTGTGTAAAGTTAACTGTAGTTTATTGATTGTATCTGTGAAGTATTGTTGATTCAAACTTATTTATGCAGGTCGAGTTAGAAATTGTTCAACAGCAAACACTTCAGTACAATCATGAGTTTGCAGCTTAATTTGATAGGATTAAGGATGTATATGAAGAGATGGAGGATCAGTATGTCAAGGGTGAGCTCCAGCTTGCTGAGGCAAAGAAAACTTTAAAGGATCTGACCCAGCAGATCGAAAGTAAAGATACTGAGGCAGTCAAACTATAGGGGGAGCTCGTTAATGCTTGGAATAAAGTAGCGAAGCTAAATAATAAGATAGATTTGTTGATTGTAAATGGTAAAGAAGCGGATGCCGCTCAATACCGTATTAAATCGTTAAAGGGGGCAGATAAAGAGTTGCAGGACAATGTGGCCAATTTAAAGGGTCAAATGGCTAGGAAAGAAAGCGAAAATGTGAAGGCGCGAGCTGATTTAGCTAGTTTTAAAAGTGTGGTTGGGAAGTTGAGTGAGGTCATGTAAGGTAAAGATTTTGACCTTCGTGTCACCCAAAATCGGTGTGACAAACTGAATGAGCGAGTTACAAGGTTAAAGGCAGACTTGGCCAGTTTGCATAGGAAGAAGGCCGAGGCTGGAGAGCGGTCAAAGAAAAAAAAGAATGACGCCAAGGTCTCGACTACCAAGGGTAACACAATTAGCCTATCAGTTTGAATTAAATAGTTGGAGGCAGATCTTGTTTTCATTCGAGCTTTCGTAAGGAAAGCGAACAAATGAACTAGAAAGATTGATTATAAGATAGAGGTTGATCTCCGTAAAGAGCAAGAGTTTCAGGTAGCTATAAAGATAAAGGATGAGTTGCTGAATAAAGCTTGTACTGGGGGAGATGATGTAAATGAGTTGGAGTTGGTGGTACTTCATAGTGAAGTGGAGGAGCTAAGAATGCAAAATCGCTCTAAGCAGGAGAAGGCGGTGGAGTTAATATCACAGTTGACTATAGTGATATCGGGCTTAGAGTAATGTGCAAAGCAGGCAAGCTCTTATCACGCAAATTTGAAAAATCTTCATAAGAGACTAAACTCCCAATTTGCCATGTTAGCCATGCTAGACCGAGATAAGATTTCCTCAGAAAAGGTACGCTCGAGGGAACTAATGGCTGTTATTACCTACTTTGTGGAAGAAGTAAAAAGATTTGAGCTCGAAAGGGATACCTTACATGACTATGTGGTACTCAGATGTTGTATCTATAATACTGATATAGATCGAGAAAATTGCCTGAATACCATAAAAACCGAGCTAGGATCCCAACCTATGAAACAGGTTGAGCAATAAAGGAATATTGTAACTGCACGAGCTCCAAAGTTCTACATGACCACCTTTGTAGGGAAAAACGTAGCTGATCTCCCAAAAACAAAACCTGTAAAAGTAACTTATATATTTTGTAGTTGTAAACATGTAGAGAGATAAAAACTAGTTTTCTCTTTGCTTTATATTGTATCTTATAAATAGTAGAGATCATTGATAGAAAGCTAGTATGACTTTTGTTTTAATCATTAATATATGTATAGATGGGTCGATTGAAAGCTAGTATTACTTTTGCTTTAATCTTTGTATAGATGAGTCGATTAAAAGCTAGTATTACCTTTGCTTTAATCATAGAGATTTAGTAGATTCTACAAGTATGCAGAGAGTAATGTGGGAAAAAATAGAAAAAATTTCATTGAGTAGAAAAGAATATGCACATTGTTGGGGATTAAAATCTCACTTGTAGAATGTAAAGAACGAGAATAGAGTAATCTGTAAGGGGTACTTGGGATTTAGCAATAATATCATTTCAATCTCTAAGTGTTCTAAGGATTTGGTATTCAGACACCCTTTTATGTCGTGAGGTAGTATGATCCAAGGCCAATACGGCTAACAATGTGGAAAGGACCTTCATAATTTTCTATGAGCTTCCTAGCATTTAACTTTTTTCTGCTCTGTGGGATTTCTCTGAGAACGAGATCATCAATTTGGAACTCACGGCTTCAGACTCTTCTGTTGTACAAGTTGGCTACGATATGATGATAACGACCTAGGTTGCCAATAGCTCGAGCGCGGCTCTCATCAATCCAGTTCATATTACAAGCTAGCTTAAATTCATTTTCCTCGTCTGTTAGCTCGTGATATTTGACAGGATGATGATATTCCCTTGGAATGATGGCTTCAGTTCTATAAAAGCTAGGAGGAAGGGGGAACACCCGGTTAATTGTCGTGGTGTAGTGCAGTACGTCCATAAGACGTGAAGCAGCCCCCGTATCCAATTTCCTTTTTTTGTGATAGAAGCCTCTTCAAGATTCCATCTATTATTTTGTTCGTGATTTCGGCATTTCCGACTCCTTGCAGGTAGTATGGATTGGATAGGGAATAAATGATGTTGCGTTTGTTGAGGTAAAGCTACAACATTTTCTCCAGCGAACTCTAGCACGTTATCGATCTGAATCAGGTAGGGGCATCCGAACCGTGTGATAATATGTTCCCAGATAAAGATATGACCTATTCTTCTCTAGTTTGATAAAGAGAAACTGCTTCTACCCATTTTATAAAGTAATATGTTGCCACAAGTAAGAAACGTCGGTTACCCAGTGTATTGGGAAATTCTCCCACAAGATCGAGTGCCCACCGCCTGAAAGGCCAGAAGACCTTCCTCGTATGGAGCTTGAGTGTAGGTGCTCGTATTAGGTGTCTACGTCATTAACAGGCATCGCATCTTTGTAAGTACTCTTCTGCTTGCTTGCGTATTCAAGGTCATAATACTCCTTGTGTAATTACTCTGTCTACAAGTGATTGACCTGCGGTATAGGAGCCACAAGTTCCATCATGTAAACCTTTTAGCATTCCATCGTCTTGCAGCTTAGAAAGGCAATTGAGATAAGGCCCTATTATTAATTTTCAATATAAGCAGCATTCTTGAACTGTATAATGGTAGGCGATAAAGGACGGCGCTACTTTAGATTGGCTGGAAGGGATTCATCACATTCGTTCTTTAGGCTGAGGTAGGCGATAAAGGTTTCCTCCAATCATCATCCTCTTTTTCATCGCCCCCAGTATTGATTGTGCATACAGAATGGAGATCAATACTGGGGGAACATTACTTCGATTTGGAGATATCTTACTTCTGTAACCAATACTCTAGCTAAGTAAGCCAAGAAATCGGCAGCATGTTCTTACCTTATGGTAAATAATTGAGAATTTCTTTCGTGAATCTGCTCATCCTATCATTAATGAGGGCTGCATATTCGGCCATCTTTCCATTTTTCTTGTACTATTGGGAGTAATGGTGAACGATTAACAAATAATCTATATAAACTTATAGCTCGGGAATGCCGAGCTCGAGCGCTAAATTAAGCCCATGAATTAAGGCTTCGTATTCTGTGACATTGTTTAAAGTTTCAAAATCCAAGCAAATTGATTTTTTGATTCTGTCGTTTGATGGGGTAATCAGTACGATTCCAATCCCCAACCCTTTGGGTCCTACTGAACTATCTGTAAGAAGTCTCCATCCTTTCCTTAAAATCCATTTAGCGTGCTCGTCAAATGGCTTCGTAGGTGGATCTTCTGTTATCTCTTATCTGAGGTCAGGGTCATACTCCTCCCAATCTAGATCTTCCAAAGGAAAATTTACTAAAAAATTGGCAATGGCTTGACCTTTTTCTAAATGACGTTGTTCTAACTTGATATCATGTTCTTCCAAACTGACAGACCATTGTTACACTCGTCGTAATTATTCTTTTTTAGACAAAACTTCATGGAGTGGGTAGTTTATCATAACCTTGACGGAATGAGCTTGGAAGTAGTATTTTAGCTTCTGTGAAGTGTAAACGAGAGTTAGAAGGAGTCACTCGATCTTAGAATATCTTGATTATGCTGGTATAAGGGTTTTGCTGATAAAATAGATTGGTTTTTTGACCTTTCCCTCAAGTTAAATAAGGATTGAGCTGATAATTTTTTTTATAACTACGACGTAGATGATCAATTCCTCATTGTCTACCTGGGTGCTCATGATGGGAGACTTCCCTAGATAGGTTTTGAGTTCCTGAAGAGTTGTTTTATATTCTTCTGTCCATCGGATCTCTTCGTTGGGCTGAACCTTTCCTTGTTTGGTGCACCCTCAGAGTAAAAGAACAGCTACCGACATCGATCTGAAGACTTAAAGACATATCGATTGATAGCAGCAATCTTGCCTACGAGCTTTTGAACGTTTTTCTTTATTTTTGGAGAGGGCATATTGAGGAGAGCTCAAATTTAATCCGGGTCAGCTTCAATCCTCTTCTTGCTGATAAGGTGGCTAAGGAATTTGCTTGAGTACATGCCGAATTGATATTTATCAGGGTTGAACCGCATCTTGTAAGAGCGTAAAATATTGAAGACTGTTGCGAGATCAGTGATATAATGTTTGGACTGTAAGCTTTTGCGCCGTAGATCATTTATGTATACTTTAACGATTTTCCTCAAATGTGCTTTGAACATTATCATCATTAATCTTTGATAAGTTACTCCTGCATTCTTAAGTCTGAAAGGCATGACTCTGTAATAGTAAAGTCTTATTTCAGTGATGAAAGTGGTATTTTCCTGATCGTCGTCGAAGAGAGGAATTTGATTGTATCAAGAAGTAGCATCCATCATAGATAAGAGCTCGTATCCACCCGTTGAATCAAGAATTTAATGAATGATTGGAAGAGGAAAACTGTCCTTTGGAGTGTATTTGTTTAGATCAATAAAATCCATGCAAACTCGGACTTTCCCATTCTTCTTTGGAACTACGATAATGTAAGAAATTCAATCCGGGTACTTAGTTTCTCGAATGAATCTGACTTTGATCAACTTATCAGTTTCATTGTTAACCTCATCTCGAAGACGAGGTAATAGTCTTCTTCATTTCAATTTGACTGCCGTGGCATTGTTGTTGATACTCATTCTATGACATGCCTTGGCTGGGTCAACTCCTGACATTTCTTTAAAAGTCTAAGCGAAGATGTCTCGGTTCATTCGTAAAAAGTGAGCGAGGGCTTCCTTTTCATGTTAGACCAGCTCGGTACCAATATAAGTACCCCTATTAGGTCTATCAATATCTATATACTCTGTAGGTTCTTCTGTTGAAGGTTGGTCATTGGTGTAGCCAGCTTTCTGTAATTACTATGTAGCAAATCTGTCAGATGTATCGAGAATAGCATAAATGGTATTTTTACAAGCTTGGGGAGCTTTTGACTACCTTTGATTTCATAGATGTAACCGTTATATTTAAGATGAAGTGCTTGATGATACGTGGAAATGATTGCTTCCATGTTGTGGATCAACAGCGGTAATGGGTAGGATGATCTTTCCTACTCATTCTTCCTTAGAGACATTAAAGCCACTGATATCGATGTCACTTGGAACAACTTGATCGTCCAATCCCATTTGTTCGATTGTGCTTTGAAAGAAAATTTCAATAACGCTACCAGTATCAATTATCACGGTATGTATTATAAATTTCTTTATCTTTGACATAATAACCAAAGTGTCATGATGAGGAAACTTAACGTGACTGATATTGCAATCCTCGAATGAAATCCCAAGTCTGTGATTGCTTGATTCAGGAAGAAGATTGGCTTCTTTATCTTGAGCGGTGAGATTGCAGCATTCTGGTAATCTTCCTCGTTTAAATTTGGAAGAGTTGTTAATTTGATGTATCTCGATCATGTTGTTATGGTACATATGGTATAAGTGTTTTTCCTTGGCTTGGTCTTCGACCTAAACTACTTTGACCTGTGTCTTGTAGTTACTATTCTTGTATCCTTCCAGATCGATAATGTACTCATACATTCTTCCGTCTTTGAAAATATATCCCTGCAACCTCTGTAAAGTATAGTAGTTGTCAGTTTCATGATGATTTACCTCTGTAAAGCGTAACTGCTGCATGCTGTACAGTTTGCCTTCAATCAATTCCAATGGTTGAGATACATGGTAGAATTTGTCGTTTGCCAATACGGGGAAAATTGATGAGATCCGGACATTCATCTTGGGGAGGACCGGCTTGGGTAATAAATTACTTTTCTAAGATTTGCCTGTGTTTGCCTTGGAACACTTTTGATCACCCTGGTCCTCCTTTGGTATACTGTTACGTTCTATATTTTCACCTTTAGTGGTTAGGACGAATTATGTAGATTTATGCGTTTCGGTCATCATCTTTTCCAGGTCGACATACCCATTAAGCTTAGAAATCATGTCTTTCAAGGTTTGTGGGTTTGTTGAAGATAAGATGCTCATTTGCTTTGCAATCGAGTCGTAGTATAATTGAAAATGCAGTAACTGTAATTTTATGATCAAGATTGTCAACTTTTTGTGCGAGCTCCAAAAACTTCTTTGCAAAGACCTCGAGTTTTTCTCCTTGAGACTGTTTGAGACTAATAAAAGAAAATTAATTATCTTCCTTGTCTTTATTGTGAGAATATGTCTTGAAGAAGATCTTCTGTAGTTGGTCGAATGTAAAGATGAAATCTTCAGGTAGAAAATGGAACCACCGTATCAGTCCCCCTATAGACTTGTGGCGAACAGATGGCATAAAATATGGTTGAGATTTAAATACAATCCCAGTGAATCACATAATTTTTGAATGCACTCCTTCGGATCAGTGCCCTTATATTTATGTATCTTGGGAGTATGGAAACCTGTTGATACTTCCATATCAAATAACTCTTTGGCATTCAGACTACCTTGAAAGTTAGTGAAATCGTCCTTACTGCCTAGAGCTTGAGCTTCAATCAACTCCTTGATTCGTTGATCCATGTGTTCTTGTGTGATGTACTGATGTGGTGCCTGATTGACTTGGCGAGCTGGTCGAAGATTATGAGTACCGATGCCCTTGCTCAAGCATTCACGTACAGGTATTCTGGGTTGAGGTCGCTGCTCCTCCTCTTGACGCTTGTAAGGCCGTGGAGAGACTTATATCAGACGAGCTTCTCTTCCCAAATAAATTAAAGTTTGTGGTTTGTTATGAAGATTTTGGGAAATGGCTTTGCTGGCTGCCCTACGAGGTCCTAATCTTTCTCATGAAGAAACTCGGGAGTTCGCTGGCACTTGATCATGATCTCTGGAAAGGGGAGCTTGTTGTGTATCTCGCAAATCTTTCGCAAAGCTTGTAAAGCTTGTTGTCATCTGTTTTTTATGTCTCTAGAATGTTGTCAGATGAGCTTGACACTCGCTTTTGAGCTCTTTTTCGCGTAGCTCACGGTCAAGAACTAACTGACGCTCGAGCTTATTATGCTTCTTTGTCTTAGCGTGAAGATTTGCCCCGAGTTCTACGAGCTATTTTGGTTCAACTGAAAGATCAAGCTAGACGCTTGTTGTTGGTCGCTTAGAATTGACCATGATTGGAAATGGACAATGGAGTAAATGTATGCCTTAGGATATCGTGGAAATCTCTTCATTCCCATAGATGGTGCTAAATATAATCGCCTAATTTCGTAGCTCGAGATAGCTCAAAATTAGATCTTACAACAAATGTACATGTGACAAAAATTAGTATAATTCAAGAAACAACACCGGTGGTTTAGCATTGAAACCTTTGAATTGGTAAAAACTACGACCTCAAGTTAAGGATTAAGTAACTGTAACTTTTATTGTTTGAGGCTGATATCTTATTATAAGTAATCTCTTGAGCTAGAAATACTTCATCTTGAAAGATAAAAATTATTGGTCTTAGAATGTAGAATTCCTAGTCCAAACTCCTCTTGAACTCATCCTTTTTATAGACCTTACTCTCAGTTTGATATCGAATAGAGGCACGTTCTCCTAAAAATAGAGCAGGTGGCAGTTGAATGTGTAACTACTAGTTCGTAGGAGACGGGTGTATTTGACTTGGTCATATTTTCTACAGTGCTTGAGTCACGTTCCTTATCAGTTCGTGGTCTAGGTGTCAATAATGATTATATATATCATGTGTATAATGCGTGAGTCTGGTATTGAGGTAGTTCGAGTTTGGACTAGGTCGAGGGATAGGTCCCTACAATCTGGCATCGTCTGTGGGAATCGAACCCACGACCACATAGTCCCTACAAGCTAGCTCAAGAAATCACTTGTAATAAGATATCATCCTCAAGCAATAAAAGTTATAGTTATTGAGGTCATGGTTTTTACCTATTCAAAGGTTTCTACACTAAATCACTTGTATTGTCACAGGTACATTTGGTGTAAGATTTAATTTCGAGCTATCTTGAGCTACGAAATTAGTCCATTACATTTGGCGCCGTCTGTGGGAAAGATGACATTTCCATGATATCCAAAGGCATACATTTACTCTACTATCCATTTTTAATCATGGTCACTTCTAAGTGACTGGCAACAGGTGTCCAGCTCGATCTTTCAGTTGGACCAGAACAGCTTGCTAAACTCAGGGCAAATCTCCACATCGAGGCAGAAAAATGTAATGACCTTGAGTGTCAGTTAGTTCTTGACCGTAAGCTTCACGGCAAAGAGTTAGAAAACGAACGTCAGGTTCATCTAATAATATTCAAAAGATAAAAAGTATAGATGATTTGATTTCTCTTATCTACTCATATTTCTGTTACTTATAGAATTACTGACGTTATTTCCAATGCTGCAACATTTTAAAATTTTTATTTTTATTTCAAAGTTTCAAACAACATTTACAAAGAAACAGGAACAAATTCGGAAGAAGTATTATTCCTTTATTCAAAACGTAGTTTTTTGACCTAATACAGTTCCCTACCTTACAAATAATCATATATGAAACATACAAGATTCCCTGGAGTGCCACACCTAATCAGTTCATACTGAGTAATCCTCTCATCTTCCTTAGCTATTTCTTCTATAGCAATTTCCCTCTAAGCACCCTTTTAAGCTTCTGGCTCCAACACCAATTCATGAAATATCTCAGAATATACGTGACGCCCAACCTCGTTCTCCTTTGCCCTCGCAGTCAACCCATCAAACTGTATTGAAGATTTTGGCAAGTTAACATCATAATCTAACTACCCAAAGATCTTCTCTCGAACTTCTTCAACCTTTATTGCTAACCGCCCCTCCGACGTATGACGAGCTCTTTGAGAACGAATCCTCACCATTTTTTATTTCTTCCTCCTCTCTACATTACATTTTAAGCATTATTTATACACACATATTACGATAACAGCATATTCCCTCCATTCCACATTTAGAATAATACTCAAAAATCCATAACTAACAACCTTAAGATCATGCTCAAAATTTATTTGAGTTTATCTTTCCATAACGACCTCATTGCATTTCGACCATATCTTTTTCGAACTCACTTCTAATATCTCTAAACTATTTTACATACATCCACATTTTCTCCACCGCTCAATTTTTTTTGTTTCTTTACTTCTACTGCAAAGTAATGTCTTGTAGCTCGAGTTAATAAATTTCTTTTAGTTCGACACAAGTACCTATTACATCTTCGCATATATATCTCCAATAGGTCGACAAATGCATTGTAAGGAATTACATTATAACATTTTTTTTAGCACGACCTACAAATATCCTTGTCGTTATTTTTATTATATCAACTTTCTATCACGCATCACTTGAACTAGCCATAGTTCGAATTATCATATTCATTTTGAGTTCGCTTTCTCAAACAGAGAATTACATTTTAGTATGCCAAAATGTATTTTTATTTCGAATTACCATACTCATTTTCCACAAAAAGAAATTTTCCATCAACTCGAATATTACTTACAGACTATTTAACAGAGAACAATTTTTCAAAGCTTTCCTACATATCGATCTACAGGTTACATTACATTTCATTTTTTTGTCATTGCTTCATATTGAAACACTTCTGAAAGAAAAAAAAATAGGATGATGGTTGTAACAGAGCCTGAACCAACCTTCAGCATAACATACTCCTGCAAGAGAAGGGCGATGATTGTACAGAAAAAAAAAGTTTCCAATATCCGTCTCCACCACCAGCGTTTCTTCCTCCGTAACCCCCACCACCTCTGATTGGCATAGAAAGAAGAATGATTCTACTTTTATAGAACCCAATCCCCCATAGGATAATGGCAATACTTCCTGGTATGTACGTCGGCTTCCACATCTTCCACCTCAATCTTATTCTTTGCAAGTAGACGAAGGCATATTCGGTATTGCTCACCTAGCAAAATAAGATAGTAGAACCACCACATATGAAAGTAGTCATCCTCAGCCTCCGCTACTTCCACCTCCGTCATCCCATGGTATATTGGTAGCGCAGGTATGGGAGTGGGCGTCTCCAGAGATTGGTTACCAAAGTTGCGCAACTGCAGTTTCTGCACTTCAATAATCACCCTGGCTTCATATACTTGGCACCTGGTCATCACCGTTTTTCAAGACACAAAGAACCACCAGATTTTCCTAGAGGCAGAGTAGTTTCATAACGATGATAGATGATATAGTACAAATGTTATTTATATCACACCTGTATTCAATGCAATGAAGAAGTTCCAAAACATCATCATTCAAGAACAACCTTTACTGGGAAACCCAAATGCCAAATACATCAATCATTTCTAGTACAATAAATGCCCAATACGGTCCTCAACACAGAAGTGACAAGTTCCTAGCAAGTCAAATTCTACAGCATACCTTTCCAACTTCCAATACATAAACATTTTACTTTTTTTTTCTTAACTAAAGCCACCTGTGCTTTCAGTTATGAGGGGGCGATTGCAGGGACCTATCCCTCGACCTAGTCCAAACTTGAACTACCTTAATACCAGACTCATAATCAGCATTGACACATAGACCACGAACTGATAAGGAATCTAGTCGAGCACTACATAAAATATGAACAAGTCGAAGACACATGTCTCCCATGAACTAGCAGTTACACATTTAACTTCCACCTGCCACATTTTTAGGAGAATATGCTTTTACACGATATCGAACTAAGAGTAAGGTCTATAAAAGTGATGAGTTCTAGAGGAGATAGGTCCAGGAATTCTATATTCTTAGACCAAGAATTTATATCTTTCAAGATCGAGTATTTCAAGCTCAAGAGATCACTTGTAATAAGATATCAATCTCAAACAATAAAAGTTACAGTTACTAAATCCTCAACTTGAGGTCGTGGTTTTTACCTATTCAAAGGTTTCTACGTTAAATCACATGTGTTATTTCTTGAATTATACTAATTCTTGTTACAAGTGCATTTGGTATAAAATTTAATTTTGAGCTATCTCGAGCTAGGAAATTAGGCCATTGCACTTGAGTTACTGAATTTTGTAAAATGTTGTTGATTATAATGAAGATCGAACAATTTAAGGTAAATAACTTTCAGGTGTGTTCTCTACATTCTCTAAGATAGATTTGGAGCTGCTGATTAATTTAGGTTTGGAGTTTTCCATGTTCTTGAGAGCTTCGTTTACATATGGGGTTAGTATAACTAAATTATACAACAGGTTCTATAATATTAGAGGTGGAATGGAGCATCCAAACTGCTAAGAACTTATTATGGACATTACTTGAAGCTAGACATAGAATGGATACTTGCCATTCTTAAGGCATTGTACTGTTATTAGTCATTATGGATCTTTCTTGCAACCATAAACTGTTATTAGTCATTGTGAATTTTTCTTGTAGTCATTTTTAGACGTTGCTGATCTTGCACTCCACAAGCCTAATCCGCCCATCGTTTGAGTTGGTATAGATATCATTTTTTTCTTTTCAAAGGTTGCCTTTGCTATAATAAAAGTGATAATGCATGTTTATATACTTATGTTAATTTAATACTTATTTTACAGGGGATTAGTCATTGATTCAAGAACGATACTTTTATCAAGAAAGATATCGTTTCAAATCGGCAAAGAATGTGGGTTTAATGATGTTAAACTATGTTGGAGAATAGTATCATGGTGATAATACATATAGATAAACATAAAACACTTAACGAGTCTGCAACAGCTCGGGAGTATGTTAATGTATGTTATTCGATGTGGTGCATCTGATGCTCCTCGTACCATCACAATTTTCTTACGTGGGATAGATGAGATGTTCATTGGAATAAGAATTCCCAAACTTAATAACCATGTTAATAAATGATACATCGATATTGTCAAACTTAAAGTCATTTAACTTTCAGATTAGTTTATGAAATTCCAACCATGTAAATATTTTTGTTGTAAAGATGTTGATTTTCATGTTTATGTAATTTTGTATTGGGTTGATTTGCTTATTTAAAGAAGTCATAGTTCTCTAAACTTAAATAGTGTCATTCAACTCATACTCCTTTTTATTTATGGTTTGATTTAATGGTGTCCTTTGTTATTTAGGCCCAGTCTTTTCATTTCTTTTATATAGATACTTTTCCATGTTGCTTGTAAATATTGCGATGTATCGAGTGGTGTATGTGTGTGTGTGTGTGTTTGGGGGTAGGGCATGCAAGGTGCACCTTCATGTAATATTAGGGATGAAGACATGTATACTCCTCAAATATAGTACTGAAGGCGCATCAATGTATTCAACGTGGTGAGCCACGGGTAGTACTTTTGGGTTACGGCTCAAAATAGACAAAGTCGTTCGAACGAAAAAGCTTTCCGTTGAAGTCGTTCGAACGAGACTATATTTTGTTCGAACGAAAACCGCAATGTTTATTTTGTTTAAGTTCGTTCTGAAGGGGATATATTCCAAAGCGTTGGTTTGTCTCGTGATACGTACTTTGTTGATGACCTAATAAAAAGTCTATAAATATAGAGTGTGAGTTAAAAGCCTCTATACAGTGAGAGAAAAAAGTTAGAGAGAGAAGAGGGAGAAATATAGGGTTTTACTCTAGAGAGATTTCTTGGGTTTTCTTTTTTTGGTTTCTTGATGGGGATTATTTGTAAGGGTAGAGGTGAAATAGAGTGATCTCTAGAACTTCTTGTAACCCTAATTTATAATAGATTCGTCATGCTTGTCGGGGGTAGTTTTGATCATTTTGGGTTTTCACCTAAATTTAAACCTTGTGTATGTGTTTTATTGCCTTGGATTGAATTCTCCGTGGTTAGAATTAGATCTTCGGTTCTTGCTAAATCGTATTGTTCTTCTGTATTGCGATTTGCCCCCTCTGTTTCTTAGCAAGTACTAGTATAGATTATACTTGAAAACTTGATGTTTAATATAAGGCTTATCTAGAATTTTAGATAGAAGAAATCAAACTTTTTAGGGGATTTGAGAAATCTTTAGAGAGAGGGAGAGTGGAAACTCGTGGGAAATAGAGCATACTCACAGGAAAGAGTAGTATCGATAGAGATAGAGAAAAAAATAATTATTCGCCTAGGATATTGGAAAATATGTTAGGAATATTTTCTTAAGGGTTAGGCAAATAATAAAAATTATAAGAGGAAAACTGAGGGAAATATTCCAAATTTTCGAGCCTCCTAAAATATAAAACTATTAGGAGTTGGGTCCAAGCCCAAGCTAGGAACCCAACATGGTTGGGGTGTCCTATTAGGAGTCCTAACAAGCCCATATGCCCGATAGGGTTATGGGGAGAGTTTGAGTAGGTTAGGTAACATTTGTTGTAGAGTTATCCTTATATTACTATATTACATACAGAGAATACTATTTAGAATCGATAAGAAATCCTCTCTGTTCTCTCTCCTTTTGTTCTTATGATATAGAACTGTTAGTATACTCTATATCGATTATCTCTCAACATGTTATCTGCACGCAAGCTCTGGGAACTAGGAGAGCAGAAAATCACTATCTAATCAAAGTTTTCATGGAAACCAAGCGATCAGAAGAATAGGTATTTTACAGTTTCTGAACTCCAATTTAATTTCTTACTAATCTATACTATATTATAAATTATCATGGTTCAAAAACATATTCACCGGTCTAACGTTGACGTTCACCAGAATATTCGCCGGACGGTCCCCGGAACAGCAACGTGGCAGACACGTGTAAGGCACGTGTGTACGTGTGGTTCGCGCGTGCATGGTACGTGTGGGACATGTGTGGTGCACGTGTGAGGTACGTGTGACTGAGTCAACCTGGTCCAGGCATTGACCCAGACCAAGCCAGATCGGTCCATGACCGGTTCAAACACTAAATTGGCCAATTAAAGCCCAATTCTTGGTCAAATTGAGCCCAATTTTTATTAAAAAAATCCTATTGACTGGACCTACCCCGTGGGGGACCCATTTTTAATTTTTTTATAAAAAATATTTTTAAATTATTTTTGGGAAGAGGTTCCTCATATAGGAAAGTTGGCTCACTTATATGTGATATAAGTAAATGGTGTAATACCTATTTAAGTATCTAACGATAGCTAATAGGATATTATTGGTATGCCACTAGGATACTAATTATAATGATCAGGGATTATAAATAATACAAAGCCAAGACTAATTTAGCATACGACTCTGAGTCATATCTAAATCATAATTAATTATCATAGACAAATAATTAGAGCTCAATTAGGAATAGATTTAGTCTTATTTATAAAAACTTAGTGCCCGAGGAATAAATATTTTGTATCTAGGTGCAATTAGATGTTACTTGATAACATTTAGATGTATTTAGGAACTGGTAGCAACCTATAGTACCCCAAAATGTTAGTCCAAAGACAGACATAATCAACTTATCTTGTGAACCCAACAGATTTCGGGGTGGGACCACTTGTAAGCTAAACATCTAATACCCTTTATATTCTTAGCAAATGAGTTATTTGGCTAGAATATTCAGACTTTTATAAAACTTTAGGGCTTAGAACACCCTAATTGTTTTACAACATCTAGTGGTTTTTAATAGCTGTCTTGGCTAAGATTCTATTAAAATGTACTTTAAGGTTAAGATTACCATTTTACGGGGTAAATTTAGGATTTAACGCTTAATAGGATATGAAAAAGGTTCACCTATAAATAATGATTGAGAATTGTTAACTTGCATAGTATGAATTGCCTTTAGTAATAATTGAAAATCATGTACTTAAAAAAGATTTCATAAGGAACGCACACATCTGGTAGTTTTGAATATCAATCTTGGCTAAGATTCTATTAAAACGTACATCTAAAGTTAAGATCGCTATTTTACTAGGTAAATTTGGGATTTAATTATTATAAAAGAATTTCATGAGTATTCGAATATGAACAGGGTTCAACTATATTATGATTAAGAATCATTTATTTATCTTTATTCTAAGTACTATGATCTATCTTTAATGCAATTAATATGTTTATCAAGAATTGTCATTAATTACGATATAAATTTTTTGCATAACAGATTTCTGCTAGTCCACGTTACAATTACGAACCATTGTGGCTTGATGGTTCCAGCTACCTGTCTTGGTGTACGGACATAAAACTCCATATGTAGACAATGAACGTCTCAAAGTTAATTGTTGCAAATAATACCATCTCTGAACAACTCAAGGTACATGCCATGTTGGCTAGCTATGTGCTCTCATCTTGAGCCGGAGCTAAAATTTTAGCATCTCCATTGCAGAACTCCATATGAGTTATGGACGAGCTTAGAAGAATGTTTTGGTCTACAGCAAGCCCTAACAAACTATAAGAACCATAACCGCTGGAACAACTTCAGGCTATGTGACTTTAAGACTGTAGCTGCCTATAATTCAGCGCTACAGAAGCTTGTTATAGCCAGGAGGCTCAATAATGATTGTGTTTTTGAGGAAGAGGCTTTGCAAAAGACTCTTTCCATATTTTTACATTCACATACTGTTCTTAGGGACCAATATGCGAAAATGGAATTTAGTTATCCTGGAGATCAGATCCAACTCTTGCTCGTTGCGGAATAAGATGGCACAACTGCTTTTGGAAAAAATAATAGGTTTCCTCCTAGATGGAAGAAGCCAGCTGCACAAAAGATCTTATCTCATGACAAAGACAACCATGAATGGAGTTCTGGAAGTGGGAATGCAAATGAAGGCAGGAATCGTGGATTCTTGGGCACTTAGAAGCATAATAGGTTCAAAAAGGTTGGTCAACCACAAACACCAAAAAAGATCAAGAAGCCAGACTTTAAATCTCCTTTCCTGAAATGTGGAATAGCTGAACACTGGGTTCGTGACTGCAAGACACCATGGGTGCCTAAAGTCAAAGTCAAGACTAACCATATCAACACTGACATAGCTTCTATCACTATGAAGTTTGCAGCGTCAGACTTCTTTGGCGATACTGATGCCAGCATGGATCAACATATGGAGTAATCTGTAATGATTCCTCAGTAGACATGTAATGTCACATTAGAGATAGCACTAGTAGTTTCATTTATAGTACATACTAGATTTACTATTCTTTTGGTTGTCAGTATTTTTGTCTTTATTGGGAACATATCATTTATATTTCAATAAAGTGCTCGTGACATACATGAGATTCCCAATTTGTTCTAAATTGTGATTATTAGAATTTATTGCTTGGGAAGTAGTTGAATTCTATGTATGATTGTTGATCTATAATATACAACCCGCCTATGGATCTATCTGCTCATTGAGCATGACCGATAATCGGATAAGTGATGACACATGTCTAAGAGACATTAGTACTACGCACTCAATCTTTTTGAGATATAAATATATTTTTTGTCTAACCTAGTATATCAGGGATGACACAAATATCATTGGCACGGCCAACATGATAAAATGCATTAAATGCGTCACACTATTACACTCTAACGGTATGATATTGGGTATCTAGTCTACTTTATAAACTTTAAATCCAGCCAGATTTTATTGAGTTTAGGGAGATACATGATAATACTTATTGTAATGGCCTAATTCTGTAAACTCGAAGTGGCCTGGAATTAGCTTTTACACCAATGTACCTGTAACAAAAATGTAATTGAAAACTAGAAATGACACAGGTGTTTAGTGTAGAAAACCTATGAATATGTTAAAAAACTACGACCTCGGGTTGATAATTTTTGTAATAGTGACGTTTATTGCTTAAGGCTGATGTCTTATTACAAGTAATCTCTAGACTTAGAAATGCTTGATCTTGTGAATAAGAAGTTTGAAGTTTTGGTGATTCTAGAAAATATAGTCTTCCTTGTTGTAGCGGCCTACCCCTCGATCTTTCCTAAATTAATTTGTCTTCAGTTTGAACTACCTCCATGTCAGACTCATGCATTCTCCACACGACTTCACCAGTCAGCATTGCCACATACTCCACGAACTAACAAGAAATATGGGTCGAGCTCAAACTATAAAACCTGTACAAGTCAAAGCCACATGTCTCTCTCGAACTCCGTAATTACTCAGTCAACCGCCACTAACCACATTGTTCGGAAAACGAGCTCTAGAATAACGAAGAACTACAGGAAAAGCCTATATAAAGACAAAGTTCCTGAAGAGACAAGGACCAGAAGATTACATGAGGAATCACCATGAAGACTATATTTTTTTGATTCTCTAAAACTTCAAACTTCTTATTCACAAGATCAAGCATTTCTAAGTCTAGAGATCACTTGTAATAAGACATCAGCCTTAAGCAATAAACGTCACTATTACAAAAATCATCAACCTGAGGTCGTAGTTTTTTAACATATTCATAGGTTTTCTACACTAAATACATGTGCCATTTTTAGTTTTCAATTAGATTTTTTTTACGGGTACATTGGTGTAAGAGCTAATTCTAGGCCACTTTGAGTTTACGGAATTAGGCCATTACATTTGGCACCGTCTATGAGAAAGAAAATCTTTTCGACGATATCTTAAGGCATTCAGTCACTCTACTACAAATTTCAAACATGGTTATTTCCAGACGACCAGTAACCGGAATCCAGCTCGATCCCTCAGTTGAGCCGAAACAACTTACAGAGCTACAGGCATATCTCAACACTGAAACGGAAAAACACAACGAGCTCGAACGACAATTAACTCATGACAAAGAGCTCCGTGAGAAGAAGCTCAATGCTGAATGGCTAGCTCGTTTCAAAGTACTTAAACAACATGAAGATCAAATAACAAATAATGCAGACTGCCCTGCAAGCTCTGCATAACACTCAGCAGGAGGCTCTACCAACACGAGATCGCGATCAGGTGACAGAAGCCTCTTGGGTTTCTACACAGGTCTACACGGGATAGATTCGGAAAGAACCTCAACCTTCCATTCATTTAGGGGGTGAAGTTCAGTCCGAGATCACCGATGTTCTGTACGTCAAGAGGAAGAACAAAGACCTCCGCCTCGAATTCTAGCACGAGATCATTTGAATGAAGGTACCGATACTCATAATCCGTCATCTCCTCGTCAAGCCACTCAACCGATCCGTCACTATGTCACACAAGAGCTTATAGAGCAGCGTATTAAGGAGTTGATCGAAGCACAAGTTATGGGCGCTACCGACGACCTTACCAAGTTACAAGGATGCCCGATTGCCAAAGAACTATTCGATATGGATATTTTGAAAGGTATCTAGACTCTAAAAATTCACAAATACAAGAGTACCGATCCAAATAAGCACATTCAACAATACCGTGATTCATTGATGTTGTACTCTAATCTCAACCATATTCTCTACTGTCTGTTCACCAAAAGTCTGCAGGAGGAACCACTCCGATGGTTCTACTCTCTATCAGAAGACTCCATATATACATTCGAACAGCTGTAGAAACAATTCATCAAACTGTATACTCACAATAGAGACAAAGAAAAAAATTATACTCTCTTATCACTTTCAAACAATCCCACGGAGAAAAGCTCAAGGCATTTGCAAAGAAGTTCTTGGAGTTCGCACATAAAGTGGACAATCTCGATCAGAAAACAGCTACTACTGCTTTCACCAATGCGCTCCAACTCGACTGCAAAGCCAAAAGGCACCTCTATCTCAACAAACCTACAACCTTGGACGATATGATTACCAAGGTCAATAGTAATGTCGACCTGGATCCGTCCTTTCCATGAAAGATCCATCTACCGATCGAACTATTGAACCAAAGGCGGACCAGGGTGACCAAAAGCACGCCAAGGGAAACACTGGTAACCCTCAGAAAGGTGGATCATAAGTTAAACCAGTCCTCCCAAAAATGAATGTTCAAATATCTACCATTTTTCCAACCCTCGCAAAGGATAAGCTCTACCGTCTCTCCCAACCATTGGAACCAATCGAGAGCCAACTGTACTGTATGCATCATAAGGTAAACCATCATTCTGCTGACAATTGTTATGCTTTACAGAGGTTTCTCGAGTACATTTTTAAGGAGGGATGAATATTCGAATATATTTTTGACCTGGAATCATACAAGGATGACACCTATAAGAAGCAGCTTGAAGTTGTCCAGGTCGAAGATCAAGCTGAGGATAAGCTTCTCTACTATATGCACCACAACAACATGATCAACATCAATCAAATCACTAACTTTAACAAATTTAAGCAAAGGAGATTATCAGAATGCTGCGATCTCACACCTCAAGACAAAGAAGCCAAACTTTTGCATGAATTGAGTAATCGACGGCTAGGGATATCATTCGAAGATTGCAATACTAGCAATATCTAATTCCTACATCGTGATGTATTAGTCATAATGCTCAAGATGAAGAAGCTTGTCACGCATACGATGATGATCGATACTAGCAGTGGTATTGAGATTCTCTTTCAGAGCATTATCGACCAAATGGGTTTAGCCGATCAACTCATTCAAAGCGATACCGATATCAGTGGCTTCAATGGTTCTAAGGAAGAATGAGTAGGGAAAATCATTTTGCCTATTACCGTAGGGCCAGCCACAATCGACGTCATCTTTTATGTGATCAATGAAAAATCTCGTTATCTTGGGATTATGGACCGTTGCTGGATTCATAATATGGAAGCAATCGCTTCCACCTATCATCAAGCACTCTGTTTCAAATACAATGATCGTATCTACAAAATCAGGGGTAGTCAAAAGCTTTCTCAAGCTAACGAAAATACCATTTTTTGCTATTTTAGATACCTCAGAAAGATATGCTGTATAGCAATTACAGAAAGCTAATAACCTCAATGATCAGCCTTCCAGGGAGAAGCTAACCGAATAAATCAACATTAATGGACCTAGCAGAGGTACTTTTATCGGTACTAAGCTGGTTTAACATGAAAAATACACTCTCATTCAGTTCTTACGACTAAACCGAAATATTTTTGCGCGGTCTTTCGAAGAGATGTCTGGGGTCGATCCAGCCAAGGCATGTCAAAAATTGGCCATCAGCATCAACGCAATGGCAATCAAACAGAAACTACGGCACCTGTAACCGCAACTTTAAGATGAAGTTAACATGGAGATTGAGAAATTGATCAAAGTGGAATTCAGTCGAGATGCCAAGTATCCAGATTGGATATCCAACATCGTCACTGTCCTAAAGAAGAATGGGAAAGTTTGAGTTTGTATGGATTTCACTGATCTCAACATACTCCAAAGGACAGTTTCCCTCTTCTCAACATTTATCAGATCCTTGATTCCACAGCAGGTCGTGAACTCCTATCTATGATGGACGCTGCTTCTGGATACAATCAGATTCTACTCTTGGATGAAGATCAAGAAAAGACCACTTTCATCACTGAAAGAGGACTTTACTATTACAATATCATGCCCTTTGGACTCAAAAATGTGGGTGCAACTTATCAATGCTTAATGACTACTATGTTCATGCACAGCTTTGGAAAGTCGTAGAAGTCTACATTGGCGATCTCTTATGCAAAAGCATACAGTCCATCGACCACATTAAAATTTCAACACAATATTCAACATTCTTCGATCTTATAGGATACGTCTCAATCCTGATAAGTGTCAATTCATAATACATTCAGGTCGATTTTTGGGCCACCTTATTAACAAGAAGGGGATTGAGGCCGATCCAGATCAGATTCGGGTTCT
The DNA here is from genome assembly GCA_014058105.1 of Kingdonia uniflora. Lineage (NCBI taxonomy): Eukaryota > Viridiplantae > Streptophyta > Magnoliopsida > Ranunculales > Circaeasteraceae > Kingdonia > Kingdonia uniflora. Next base: position 262,355 of record JACGCM010001029.1, read on the forward strand.
CCTCGACATGCCATCTACAGAAATGATGAAAGACGTTCAGAAACTTACTGGCAAGATTGCGCTATCAACCGTTTTGTTTTAAAATCTTCAGACCGCTGTCGTTGGTTGTTCCTACTACTCTGTGGTTACACTAAGCGAGGAAAAGTTTAGCCAAATATAGAGGTTTAATGGACATCAAAATGTAAAGCATCTTTTCAGGACCTTAAGACCTACTTGGGGAAGTCTCCTATCATGAACACCCTAATAGATAATGAGGAACTGATTATCTACCTAGAAGTTACAGATACTTCACTCAGCTCGGTTCTCATCCAACTTGAAGGGAAAATCGTGAAACCAGTCTACTTTATCTGCAAGACCCTCACTTCAGCAGAAACGAGGTACTCAAAAATTAGGAAACTTCTTCTTACTCTTGTTTATACTTCACAGAAACTCAAACAGTACTTCTAAGCACATTCAGTCAAAGTCATGGCGAACTACCCACTTTGGGAGGTTCTATCCAAGAAAGAAAAATCAAGGAGAGTGTAACAATAGTCAGTCAGTTTGGGAGAATATGATATTAAGTTCGAACAACATCATTCCGAAAAGGGGCAGGCCATTGCTGATTTCTTCGCGGATTTTCCAGTGGAAGATCGCGAGTGGGAGGAGCACGATCTTGATCTTAAAGCATTTGACGAACTAGCTAAATGGATAACAAGGAAAGGGTAGAGACTTCTTATAGATGGATCAGCGGGACCCGTAGGGTCAAGATTTAGAATCGTATTGATTACCTCTTTCAACGACAAAATTAGGAAATCAACTCGTTTAGATTTTAAGGCCTCAAACAATGTTACCAAGTATGAATCTCTCATTCACAGACTTAATCTCACTCTCGAACTCGGCGTCCCCGAGCTTTTAGTTTACACAGATTCACTACTCATCATTCACCATTACTCTGAGCAATATAAGAAGAATGGCAAGATGATCGAATACGCAGCCCTCGTTGCAGATAGCTGCCAACCTGGCTTTTTCCTCCACCTCTTTCCAATCATCTTCCACCACAGGTCGATTTTCTACGACCTTCACCCCCGACGTTTCAGGTTTAACCCTTCTCCTTTTTTCCCCAGCTTCCCCACTTCCCGTGGTCCCAGAAGCTGAAGGATGCTTCAGCATTTTCCTTTTGGGGAATGTTCGAGCTAGTTTGCTCGACGTAACGGACTCAGGAAATCCTGTGCATTCCACTCCAGGGGACTTAGGCAAGTTCACTCACCTTTCCCCATCAGTCCCCTTCTTTTTGTTGCTGTCGGCACTCATCATTAGCCTTATCGACTGAGATTTTAGAACTTTGTCAACTCGGTTGCTAATATACTTTTTTCTACTAATGCCAAGATCTTCCAGTACAACCTCAAGCTCGGTCTCCACTTGAGCAACTGTATCCAATAATGATTCTTTCCTCTTTACTTGCGATTTAGGACCTGCAACATACAAAACATTAATATCAACGAGCATCTCGTTTTCATACAAATTCAACTATCAAGTCTCATATATTTTTCATGGTTATACTTACTTTGTTTTCCAGTTCTAAAGAGAAGTTCCATGGGTTCTTCATCATCTCTCTGAAGCCAATCACCCTTCACCCATATCACATTATCATTCCACGGTTGACCTGCCGAGTTTAGATTGAAGAAGCGAGATCGAGTTGCACTCGCACAAAAATATGCTCCTCCACTTGCAGAATAGTTTTTTACACCATAAAATTGTAATACATCCTCAGAGGTTATCCTCCTCCTTCCCCTATCTCCTTCCCATCGTATATTTAAAGTTTCATAGATACTTATCACCTCCCACATGTTCCCGTTCATCTGAACGGGACATTCCCCTATGAGATTCATAATTTCTTTTGCAAGATTGCTAAGGGGAGGACCCAGCCCGTACTCCAACTGAGATAGGTAACATAGATAGTTTAGTCCGAATATCCCCATTGAAATACTCTGAAGGGATCGAATCCTCTATACCCCTATCCCTTTTTTCCTTCGCCAAATCAGCCAGCAAATAAAAATATTCCTCTCCCGTTGCTGCAATACAACCCCTAAATTGCCTACCGGCATAATCTATGCAGTTACCCCATCTGCCTCCTAAAGAAGCCCTGGCTTTACAAAACTCTTTGAATGCATCAGAAAGAGAAGGATAGGATACCAATCTTTCAGGGAAACCTAGAAATTGATCAACACCTCATCTTCTTCACTTTCAGACGTTCTAATCTCAGACTCAACTGACCTACCAGAGGTCGATGCCTCACTTACAGGGGAGCTCCTCATATCAACTACAAGGAAAAAATTTATCCTACACAACACGTTCAACCTACACAGAGGTCCAGGTATCTATCATTATACTTTTAATATATATCAACCACATTCAAATATCTTTCATATATCGTACGACAAAAGATTTTCATAGATTATTATAAATAGTACTTGATCACTTTTCTTAGCAATAGCAAATGGTCTTCAAAAATAACGCGCAGATCCTCTACTAACCATCTATGTCAGAGTGTGATTCTGAGGCAGTGCAGAATCCTTCCCTCACCATACTCTTGTACAACCACCTACGCGGCCCAGTTTCAGTGACTCTCTCACGCCTTGACTGATAACCTTTTCGCTTAAATCTCCATGCGTCTTTGTGTTATATTTGCCTTTCTGTTTCTTTCCTTTCTCGTTGTTCTTCAAATTTTTAGAAGTTAAAAAATGTTTGATTGACAAAGACGAGGCAGTATTTATATTTTCTTTCTCTTACTATTGGCAGTTATTGAGTCTCGCGCGAGCCGTCCTCAGTTATTGAACCAAGGCATCCCTTTCACTATCCATGTCAGATGTCTTTCACCTTTTGGATAAAAATGCATTCCCATCATTGCCTTTTCCCTTGTATTTTAGTTTATTTTTTCTCTCTTCTCCACATTTCCATCTGACCTAACCATACTCATGATGACTCACACATACACGTAATCGAGTTTTCACAACTTTTGCATAAAGGACGAAATCAAACTCCCTGCTCTTTCTGTACGCCCTTCTTCTTCTTCTTTTTTTCTTAGAACAGCAATGACGTCATTTCCAAAGCTCTCACAACAGAGTTTCAAATATTTTCAAATTCATATTTCACAACAGTCACAAACATCCATCACAAAAATAGAGGATCTATTCCACAATAATTTTCTTTGAATTATTCAAACACAAGTAGTTACATTCTATCACCCCAATTTTTACATCAACTCTGTTCACCTTGAATATACTTACATCTAAAATAGCTTTCATGACCTGGGAGGCCACATCCAATCAATAAACCTACAAAAATCTTTGCATCCCAAAGTTGATTTCTTCTTTAGCAATCAATCCCACCACCTCTTCTCGATCTGCAAGATCTGTCACCAGTTCGCGAAAAACCCTTCATAGAAAAAACATGCATACTCAAGTTCCTTGCCCATCGAATCTAAACCTTCAAACTGACATTCCCTCATTGGCAACTCAACATCATAATCCAGCAGTCCAAAAATTCTCTCACGCACTTCAGCGATCTTTATTGCCAATTGTCCTTAACCGGCATATCAGATTCTTTAGGTTCGAGTCGACATCGTTCTAATCTCGTTCCCCAAATTCTAAAATCATTATATCCTTATTTATCCATTTTTACTATCAATTTCACGTAAATCATGTTATTTTCCATTTATCTCGTAACAGACACTCCTTATCTTGAGAAAAAATATTTGAACGTATCTTTTCCTATCGAACTCAGCAATCCCAGACTGTTATTGATCAAACTTATTATTTCCAGATATAATTTTCAAAAAACAACCTCAGCGAGATCGATTCTTAATTCTAAAACTCCTATAATTTTTTTTCTCCCACATTTTTGGCTCATAGATCGAATGATATTCGCCTCTTGACATATTATTCAAAGATAAATGTATACTAGTTCAATTATTACAAGTGTAGGGGCCTATCCCTCGATCTTACCTAAAAACAAGTTGTCCCCAGTTCGAATTACCTCCATATCAGGCTTACACATTCTCCACACGACTTCTCCAATCAACATTGCCACATACTCTACGAACTGATGAAGAACGCGGATCAAGCTCAAACCGAGAAGGCTGAACAAGTCAAAACCACCTGTCTCTCATGAACTCAAAAGTTACTCAGTCAATAGCCACTAACCACATTGTTCGGAGAACGTGCTTCAGCATGATGAAGAACTACGGAAGAGGCCTATATAAAGAAAAAGTTCCAGAAGAGATAGGGACTAAAAAAATATACAAGAAATCACCAAGAAGACTATATCTTCTGAGATTCTCAATGCTCCAAACTTCTTATTCACAAGATCAAACATTTCTAAGTCTAAAATTAACTTGTAATAAGATATCATCAGCCTCAAGCAATAAAAGTCTCTATTACAAAACTCTCAACACGAGGTCCTGGTTTTTAACCTATTCATAGGTTTTCCATGCTAAATACATGTATCATATCATGTTTATTAGATTGTAATCATAGATACATTGGTGTAACAACTAATTCTAGGCCACCTCGAGCTCACAGAATTAGGCCATTACATTTGGCGCCGTCCATGGGAAAGAAATTCCTTTAACGGTATCCTAAAATATTCATCCACTCTACTGCATCATTTCAATCATGGTTACATCCAGGCAACCGACTACCGGAGTCTAGCTTGATCTCTCAATTGAGCCGAAATAACTTTTGGAGCTCAGAGCGAATCTCAACACTGAAACGGAGAAGCGCAATAAGCTCGAACATCAATTAACTCACGACCGAGAGCTCCATAAGAAAGAGCTCGATGCCGAACGACAAAATCGTTTGACAGTGCTCAAACAACACGAAGATCAAATAATAATAATGCAGACTACCTTGTAAGCTCTATAGAACATTCAGCAGTCTCCTTCAACACGAGATCGTGATCAGCTTCCAGAAGTCTCTAGGATTTATGTGCAGGAAAGATAGGGACTTCCAGGAGCCACCAATAAAGCTATTTCCAGCCATATTCAGAATGAACCTCAACCTTCCATTCATTTGGGGGGGGAGATTCAATCTGAAATCAACCGAGGTCACCGATGTTACATCCTTCAAGAAGAAGAACAGAGACCTCCGCCTCGAGTTCCAACGTGATATCGCTTGAGAAAAGGTATTGGTACTCATAATCCACAACCTCCTCGTTAATCCGCTCAACCGATCCGTCACTATGTCACAAAAGAGCATATGGACCAGCGTATTAAGGAGTTGATCGAAGCACAAGTTCTGGGCACTACCAACGACCTTACCAAGATACAAGGAAGTCCAATTGCCAAAGAACTATTCGATATGGATATTCCGAAAGGTTTCCATAATCTGAAAATTCGTAAATACAAGGGTGGCATCCCAAGGAGTACATTCAACAATACCGTAATTCATTGAGGTTGCACTCTAATCTCAGCCACATTCTCTACCGTCAGTTCGCCACAAGTCTGTAGTAGGAACCACTTCGATGGCTCCATTCTCTGCCTGAAGACTCCATATACATATTCGACCAACTGCAGAAATAATTTATCAAGACATATGCTCACAACAGAGATAATGAAGAAAATTTATATTCTCTTATCAGTCTCAAACAATCCAAGGGAGAAAAGCTTGAGGCATTTGCAAAGAAGTTCTTGGAGCTCACGCGTAATGTGGATAATCTTGATCATACTAACGTACTTCAGCTAGATTTCAAAGTCAAAGAGTACTTCTTCATCAACAAACCTGCGACCTTGGAGGATATGATGACCAAGGTCAATAGTTATATCGACCTGGAAAAGATGATGCCCAAAATTCCTAAATCTACTAAATCCGACCTTACCACAAAAGGTCCCTCTACAGATCAGAACGCAGAACCTAAGGAGGACCAGGGTAACTAGAAGCGCGCCAAGTGAAATACTGGTAACCCTCGGAAGAGCAGACCACAAGTCAAACCAGTCCTCCCAAAGATGAATGCTCAAATCTCAATAATTTTTCCAATCCTCATAAAAGATAAGCTCTACCATCTCTCCCAACCATTGGAACTGATCAAGAGTCAACCGTACTGCATGCACCATACGGTAAACCATTATTCTACTGACAATTGTTATGCTTTACAGAGTTGCCCGAATTCATTTTCAAGGAGGGACGGATGCTTGAATATATTGTCGACCAGGAATCATACAAGGATGGCAGCTATAAGAAGCAGCTTGAAGTTGTCCAGGTCAAAGATCACGCTGAGGAGAAGCATTTTTACCATATGCGCAACAGCAACATGATCGAGATCAATCAGATCACCAACTCTAACAGATTCAAGCATAAGAGATTGTCAGAATGCCGTGATCACATACCTTAAGATAAAGAAGCCAAACTTTTGCCTGAGTCGCACAATCGCCGGCTCGGAATATCATTCAAAGATTATGATACTAGTCATGTCAAATTTCTACATCATGATACATTAGTCATAATGCTAAAGATGAAAAAGTTTGTCATGCACACAATGATGATCGATACTGGTAGCGGTATTGAGATCCTTTTTCAGAGCACTATCGACCAAATGGGATTTGCTGACCAAGTTATTTAAAGTGACACCGATATCAATAGATTTAATGGTTCTAAAGAAGAAAAAGTAGGGATGATCATCTTACCTATTATTGTTTGACCAACCACCATCGTCGTCATCTTCAATGTGCTTAATGCCAAATCTCGTTATCTTGGGATTATGGGCCATTGTTGGATTCATAACATGGAAGTAATCGCTTCCACCTATCATCAAGCACTCTACTTCAAACATGATAATGGTATTTATGAAATCAGGGGTAGTCAAAAGCTTTCTCGAGCTTGCAAAAATACCGTCTCTGCAATTCTGGATACCTCTGACAAATATCCTATATAGCAATTACAACAAGTTGATTACCCTGATGATCTGCCTTCCATAGAGGAGCCCACCGAATACATCAACATTGATTGACCAAGCAGAGGTACTTTCATCGGTACTAAGCTAGTTCAACACGAAAAAGATACTCTCATTCAGTTCTTACTACTAAATAAAAACATTTATGAGTGGTATTTCAAAGAAATGCATGAGGTCAATCCGGTCAAGGCATGTCATAAATTGGCAATCAATATCAACGTCACTGCAGTCAAATTGAAACAACGACGCCTATCACCACGACTTCGAGATGAAGTTAACATGGAGATCGAGAAATTGATCAAAGTAGGGTTTATTAGAAAAGTTAAGTATCCAGATTGGATATCCAACATTGTCGTTATCGTGGAGAAGAATGGAAAGGTCCAGGTTTGTGTAGATTTCGCCGATCTCAGCAAACATACTCCAAATAACATTTTTCCCTCTTCCCAACATTTATCAGATCTTTAATTCTACAGCAGGTCATGAACTCCTATCTATGATGGACGCTGCTTTAAGATATAATTAGATTCCACTCTTGGATGAAGATCAAGAAAAGACCACTTTCACCACTGAAAGAGGACTTTATTGCTACAAAGTCATGCCCTTCGAACTCAAGAACGCAAGTGCAACTTATCAACGATTGATGACTACTATGTTCAAAGAGCATCTCAGGAAAGTTATAGAAGTCTACATTGACGATCTATTGTGCAAGAACGTACAGTCTATCAATCATATTTCAGATCTCAACACAATTTTTAGCATACTTTGATCTCACAGGATGAGTCTCAATCCTGATAAGTATCAATTCAGAGTACATTCAGGTTGATTTTTAGGCCACCTCATCAGTAAAAAATGGATTGAGGCAGATCCAGATCTGATTCGGGATCTTCTTGACATGCCATCTCTAAAAACAATAAAAGACGTTCAAAAACTTGCCTGTAAGATTACCGCTATCAATCGTTTTGTTTCAAAATCTTTAGACCGCTTTGGTTGGCTGTTCCTATTACATCGCGTTTATACCATACGAGGAAAAGTTTAGCCAAATACAGAGGTTCAATAGAAATCAGAATGCGAGGCAGCTTTTCAAGATCTTAAAACCTATTTGGGGAAGTGTCCCATCATGAGTACCCCAATAGATAATGAGGAACTGATTATCTACCTCACAATTACAAATACTTCACTCAACTTGGTTTTCATTTGACTTGAAGGGAAAATTGGGAAGGCATTCTACTTCATCAGCAAAACCGTTACTCTGGCAGAAACGAGGTACTCTAAAATCAAGAAACTTCTTCTCACTCTTATTTATACGTCACAGAAGCTCAAGCACTACTTCCAAGCTCATTCATTCAAACTCATGATGAACTACCCACTTTGGGAAGTTCTATTCAAGAAAAAAAAATCAAAAAGAGTGCAACAATGGCCAGTCAGCTTGGGAGAATATGATATCAAGTTCGAATAGCGTCATTCTAAAAAAGAGCAGGCTGTGGCTGATTTCCTCGCAGATTTTCCAGTGGAAGATCCCGAGTGGGAGGAGCACGATTCTAACCTTTCAGAGGAAGTTGCAGAAGAAGAGCGAACTGAATAGATTACAAGCAAGGGCTGGAGACTTCTTACAGGTGGATCAGCAGGACCTGCAGGGTCAGGAATTGGAATCGTACTGATTACGACTTCCAACGACATAATTGAGAAATTAATCTACCTGGATTTTAAGGCCACAAATAATATCACCGAGTACGAAGCTCTGATTCACGGACTCAACCTTGCCCTTGAGCTCAACGTCCTTGAACTCTCCGTTTACATTGATTCACTAATTCACTACTTATCGTCCACCATTACTTTGAGCAATACAAGAAGAATGGCAAGATGATCGAATACGCAACCCTCATTATAGATAGGATGAGCAAGTTTGTGTAAACAACTCTCGATTATCTTCCTCAAGGCGAAAATAGACACGCTGATTCCTTGGCATATCTAGTCAGGGTTTTGGGTACAGAAGCTCGATATCTCCAGATCGAAGTAATTTCAACCCCCAACATTGTTCACATTTTTGTATGCACGATCAATACTGGGGACGATAAAGGGGGAGACGACGATTGGCAAAAGCCTTTCTTTGTTTATCTCGGTATTAATAGCAAATATGAAGGATCACTCTCAGTAGATCCGAAGGAGCGCCCACAATTGATAGACAACTTGAAGCGCTACACCAATTAAAATAGTACCTTGTACCGCTGTTCAGTCACAGGGCCTTACCTTAAGTGCCTTTCCAAATAGAAAGTAGACGAGATACTCTGTAATTTAGAAAGAACTTGTGGTTCTCATGCTACAGGTCGGTCACTAGCAAACAGAGCCATTACACCAGGAGTATTCTTTCCCGGCATGCGCAAGCAAGCAGAAGAGTACTCACACAAATATGATGCATGTCAGCGACATGAAAAGATGATACGTGCCCCTGCACTTGAACTCCATGCAATCAACGTGTTTTGGCCATTCAAAAGATGGGCACTCAATCTTGCTGGCAAATTTCCTAATTCTCCAGGTAACCACCGCCACCTTCTCGTAGTTACCAATTATTTTACAAAATGGGTAAAAGCAGTTCTACTCTGTCGAACCATAGAAGAAGAGGTCATCTTTTTATCTGGGAACACATATCCACTCGGTTTAGGTTCCCCCACCTAATTCGTATCGATAATGGGCTCTAATTTGTTAGAGGAAATGTTGTAGCTTTCCTCAACCAACATAACATCATTCACTCACCATCCAATCCATACTACCCTCAAGGCAATGGCCAAGTCGAAATCACCAGTAAAACCATCGTAGATGAGCTCAAAGAAAGGTTACAGACTCAGAAAAAAGGGAATTGGGTTCGTAAACTCCCTCATGTCTTATGGGCATATCGTACTGTTCTATGACAGTCGACAGGCTGCACTTCATTCCTCCTTACTTATGGTACTGTGGCCGTCATTCCTTCTGAATATCATCACCCAGTCAAAGATCATGAGAAAATTGACGAGGAAAACGAGTTTGAATTGGCCTACAACTTCAATTGGATCGATAAAACCAGGGAACGCGTCATCGCTAACCTAGGTTGATATCACCAAATACTAGACAGTTCGTATAATAAACAGGTCAGAAGCTGTACTTTTCAAATCAATGATCTCGTCCTCAGAGAAATACCTCAACACCGCAAATAGTCTAATGATGGGAAACTAATAGACAATTGGGAGGGTTCATTCCTTATCACAGGTCTCTCAGGCCTGGGATCATATTACCTCATGATAGATGAGGGTGCCTACATCTCGAGTGCTTAGAACACTAGACGACTGAAATGATATTATCGTTTGGTCCCTCACTACTCTATTCTAGTCTCTCGCTTTTCATTCCAGAAGTGAGATTTCTATCTCCATCCAATGTACATCTGCTTTCTAAAATCAATAAAACTTATAAGTTTTCTTCATTTATCTCTCTACTTGTTAGACAACACATAGATTAAAGCATAAATAATACTAGTTTTTATTCGACATCATTCCAGTTAAATCAGGAATACACTTGGTTTGGCTGACTCTACTAAATCTCCTACAATTAGAGCAAGGTAGCACTTGTTTTCAATTAACGGACTCTACCAGACATAAGATAAAGCAAAGGCAATACTAGCTTTTATCTCTTTCAATATGTTTGCGATATCATACCTATTAAATCAAGAATACACTTAGTTTGGATGACTCTACTAAATCTCTTACGATTAAAGCAAGGTAGCACTTGTTTTTAATCAATGGACTCTACTAGACGTAAGATAAAGCAAAGGTAATACTAGCTTTTATCTTTTTCAATATATTCGTGACATCATACTAGTTAAATCAAGAATATACTTAGTTTGGCTAACTCTACTAAATTTCCTGCAGTTAGAATAAGGTATCACTTATTTTCAATTAAAAAAATCTACCAGACATAAGATAGAGCAAAGGTAAAACTAACTCTTATCTATTTCAATATGTCTGTGATATTCTACCGGTTTGATCAGGGTTACACTTGCATCGACTGACTCTACTCAACTCCTAGATTAAAACAAATGTGATACTAGTTTTTAATAGAAGAACTCAAACAGACATAAGATAAGACAAAGGTAAAACTAGCTTTTACCTTTCAACATGTCTGCAAAACATATTATTTCCTTTTCAGGTTTATATACAACCACTATAATGGAATTTTTTTTGTTGTGGGGGTGTCAGCTTTACTTACCCCTATAACAGGAGGTCGACTAGCCATAAATTCTCGAGCTCGAGCAGTCACAACAGTCCTACCCTCCCCTATTAATTCAGTAGTTCAAGGACCCTGATCCGGTCCTATAGAACTAGTGCAATCTCCTCGATCTATATCAACCTTGCAGAAATATTCCCTTTTTGACATACAGTCAAATAAGGTATCTCTTTCTAACTTAATTTTTTTAACTTCTTCAACAAAATAAGCAATCACAGACCTCAGCAAGTCTGAATACGAGGCCTGATGTACAATTGAGTGAGACCAAGCCGCCATCAACCTTTGAAGGTGATCTTCTAACCTTTTGTGCTTAGCCTTTTAACTCCTCCATTTCTCTGTCTACCCAATCTGTAAAGGCAGTGTTCTCTGTATATTTTTTGTCAACTTTTATTGACTCAGCTCTATTAACTGCCTCCAATTCAACAACTTGAGCATAGAATATCTCGATCTCCTTCTTCAGTTCGTTTATATCTGGAATTTTCTTTAATAATTCCATTTTGTCCCTTATCGCAATCTCCTTCAATTTGATAACACTCTCTAACACTTTCTCCCTGGTGAGAGCGGCGTCCAATTTCTTTTTAGACGCTCGTAATTGCTCTACCCCTTTGCGTACATACCCTTAAATCTGATCAGCATCCCCCTCTAACTCCCTTATTCGAGCTGATAAGCTAACAACATCGCCTTGAACAAGAAAGATTTTTGCCATCATTTTTCTTCTTCTACGAGCACTCCCCAACCTCAGCATTCTTGGCATGCAATTTGACCTGACCCAACTTGGCCTTTAGGTGTGCCACCCTTTCATTTAACTCATTGCATCTTCGCTGAGCTGTCCGCAATTCCATATCATTTGCAGAAAATATTGTAGTCAATTGCTTAGTTGCCAATTCAGATGTAGTTAGATCATCTCGAGCTCCCTTTATGTCGTTATATCTATCAACTAGTTTCTTCTTCAATCGCCCCAGTTCGCTCCTGCTATTCGCTAAATCAGTTCGAATGTGTTCTTAATTTTTTTTTCCTTAAACAGATTATTTCTCAAACCAGCCACCAACCGATTTAAACTTTCCTCTGATCCATCTAAAGCCTGTATACTACGGGCCATGTCTGCCTCCTTGTTCTTTACTAACAGTGCATTATTCTTTATTTTGAGTTTCGTTGCATGTTCTTTTAACTCCTCGAACTCCTTTTGCCCTTTCTAAATTTTGGCATCCTTCTCATCGATCTGCCGAGTTAGGTCAACAACTATCTGCGTTGCCTCAACGAACTTGAAGTGTACCTTCACATGTTGGTCTTCCCTATCCTCACTCGCTTCTCCCATCCTATCAAGCTCCTCTACAAACTCCTGGTTACATTGGAGGGCTTCATCTTCACGTAGGGGAACTAACTCCAATTTGATATGCACATTACAAATATATTATATCGGTTTGATTTAGAACAACCATCACTACATTTCTCATTTCTAACAAGATATCTATTTTTTGGCATTCACTGTGTAAAACTACTTCTGAACTTAAGGTCGGATGGATGCTCCATAACATATATTCGCAAATCTAAGGTATGTATTCTCTATACTTGAGTAAGCCAAAATCTAAATTCTTTTATGTTTGGTACCATTTCAGTGTCATTCGCCCCTAAATCGGTAATAGGTTGTTGGTCTATCTCTACATTCTATTCCTTACTTTGTAGCTCTATACTAATGAAGCATATGAATCAAAATTTATTGCCCTATTCTAACCTGCAGCTTTGCTTGCGAAGATAGCAGGGACACTGATGTCTCTCTTTCTTTAGCAAGCTCAACCTCTAAATCTTTTATTATATGGCGTATGTCCTTAAGTTCTTACAGTAAGGTTTACAAAAAGTGACTTAGCCTACATAATTTTATCCAAAATATGTCCAACCAGTTTACAAACATCCCATAATATTAATACAATCACACTATCCTACCTTCTCTGTTTTTGTCTTCATGCGTTCGATGTCATCTCCTTGGTTATTTCTTGCGGTCTGAGGAGACACACCATCCATCCCATCAATAACCCCAGCAACATCATCTTCAAACCCATCATCCTCTTTCTCCAGATAGGTGTCGGCCCTAATGGCATCCACCTCCACTTCAGAGTATCCTTTTAATAGAAAATACGTAGCGGAAGCGATTTGAATCGAGAAAATAAAAGAGATTGCAAAGAATAAATAATAAAGAGAGAAATTTTATTGATCTTGGTTGAATGCATCTCTCAACTATTACATGCCTATTTATAATTGAGCTAGAGGATTCCCATATTAGAATGATCCTATTATTTATACATAAGCTTAATCTGTAAACAAATCAAATATAGAGTTAGATGATTCCCATATTAGAAGGACCTATTATTTAGACATAAGTTTAATCTAGAAAAAAATAAAACTAGAAAAAAATTAAACCTAATGAGAATAAAATCATCCAAGCCTTTGGGATTAATCATTTAAAGGCCCTGCATCATGCTCCTGTTGTGGATAAGAACTCGCCCACGAGTTCTCAAAAGGAAGAGAATCATGCGTGCCACCATAATAAGGAGAAAGGTCTGCCACATTAAATATATGCGAGATGTTGTAACCTTCGGGTAAGGAAATGACGTATGCATTATCCCTAATCATCTTAAGCACTTCACATGGCCCAATCTTTTTCATCTTCAATTTATTGTAAGTGCCAACCGAAAAACGTTCCTTTTTCAAATAGGCCATGACAAGATCACGAACTTTAAAAGTTTAAACACGCCGATGTGGATCGGCCAAGGCTTTGTACTTGGGATTCGAAGCTTTAATATTTTGTGTAGCCATCTCATGAATTTCGGTAACTTGGTCGAGGACATCATTAGACAATGAATTCACACCCAGAACTTTAGGAAGATCTACAAGATTGAGGGGGTGCTTAGGAACCGTGGAATAAACAATCCGAAAAGGAGAAAATCTGGTAGTTCTACTCTTAGAAGCATTATAGGCGAACTTCGCATGAGGAATACATAAATCCCATTACCTTGGCTTTACACCGGATAAAGCACAAAGTAAATTTCCTAAAGTATGATTAACAACTTCCGTTTGACCAACGGTTTGCAGGTGAGCGGTGCTACTAAACTTTAAAGATGTATCCAAACGTCGCCAAAGAGTTTGCCAAAAATAGCTTAAAAATTAACTATCGTGATCGGAAGTAATAGATTGTGGAACACCATGAAGGCGAATAATTTCTCGGAAGAATATATTTGCGATTTGGACCGCATCATGAGTTTTTTTGTAAGGGATGAAGTGCGCCATCTTTGAGTAGCGATCGATTACCACAAAAATTGAATCAACTCATCTTTGAGTCCGAAGGAGTCCAAATAAAAAATCCATAGAAATATCGGTCCAAGGTGATTCGGGAACCGAAAGAGGGGTGTAGAGGCCTGTATTTTGAGCACGATCTTTAGATTTGTGAACAAAGTCCGTAACATCTTTCTTTAAAGAAGGCCAAAAATATCGTTATTCTACCAAAGCAATTGTTTTATCACGACCTAAATGTCCACCAAGACCTCCTCCATGTAGCTTTTTAATAACGTCCTTTCATAAAGAACCTTGGGGAATACAAAGACAAGTACCATGAAAAAGAAAACCATCATGAAGAAGAAAGTCGGTCGTACCTCCTTGATTATTGTTGTATTTTTCCCACATCTCCTAAAAATCTGCATCATCGACATAGAGTTCTTTAAGATAATCAAAAACAACGATAGATGTACGAACGGTAACAAGAAGGGATGCACGTCGACTCAAGACATCGGAAAATTTATTTTGCTTCCCCGGTTTGTGCTTGATAGAAAAATTAAATTGTTGAATCTCGACAATCTAACGAGCATGCATTCGATTAATATTGGTATTACTTTGGATGTACTTGAGGGCTTCATGATCGGTATATAATAGAAATTCATTTTGAAGCAAATAATGTTTCCAATGCTTAAGAGCTTGAATAACCGAATAAAATTCCAACTCATAAGTAGTCCAAGTACGGCGAGCTTCACATAGCTTTTTACTATAATACGCAATTGGTCTTCCTTCTTGAGTTAAAACGACACCTATACCACGGACGGAGGTATCGCAATCCACCTCAAATAGTTTTGTGAAATCGGGCATAATAAGAACCGCTATCGAAGATAGTTTTTCTTTGAGTAAGGCAAAACTTTATTCGACTTTGGGACTCCAAGTAAGGTGAGATTGTTTTAAACAATCGATAAGAGAGACCACTATAGTAGAAATTTTTTGCACAAAACAACGATAAAAGGATGTCAGGCCATGAAAAGATCGAACATCAAAAATAGTTTTTGGAGTAGGCTACTCACGAATAGCTTTGACTTTGTCTTCATCAACATAAATACCATCGGCGGAAACGATAAATCCCAAGAAAATAAGTTTAGCTTGCATAAATGTATACTTTTTGAGTTGAATTTGGAGAGAGGTACCTTGGAGTGCTTGAAATACTTGTCGAATATGGTGAAGATGCTCATTCTCATCTTTGTTATAAATGAGAATATCGTCGAAATAAACGACGACAAACTTGTTCAAGAAAGGCTTTAAAACCACATTCATAAGCCTCATAAACGTACTAGGAGCATTAGACAAACCAAATGGCTTAACAAACCATTCATATAATCATTCTTTAGTTTTGAAAGTCGTTTTCCATTCATCTCCAGGACAGATTTGAATTTGGTGATAACCGCTTTTGAGATTAATTTTAGAGAAGATTTTTGAACCGGAAAGCATATCCAACATATCATCAAGGCGAGGAATCGGAAAACGATAATGTACCATGATTTTGTTAATAGCCAGACTATCAGCACGTATGTGCTAAGAGCCATCTTTCTTTGGGACTAGGAGTGCCAGAACCGCACACGGGCTCATTGATGGACGAATATGGCCTTTAGAAAGTAGGTCTTGTACTTGCTCATGTAAAATTATATGGTCTTTTGGTGGTATACGGTAATGTGGTAAGTTTGGCAATCATGCACCTAGAACAAGATCGATGTGATGTTGAATATCCCTTATAGGAGGTAGAAAATCCAGAAACTCGGTAGGTAGAATGCTAGAAAATTCATGTAAAAGATCTTTAAATTCTTGAGGCATGTTATTAGGATTGGAGACATCAACTTTAGAAACAAGAGCAAAAATAGTTTTGGCCTCTTGAACATCTTTCTCCACATCATCGAAAAGCAATAAAAGTGTTTTCGCGGTCGGAGGTGCTTTGGGCTTCACATTGGGCTTCATAGGAGTAAACATATACTTTAGACCACCTTTTGTAAATGTGTACGTATTGTTGCGTCCCTTACTATCAACATTTAAACCAAACAACCAAGGTCCTCCAAGAAGAATATGACAAGCATCCATGTCAACGACATCGCACAAAATCTCCTCACTATATTTACCAATAGTAAAAGGAACCCGACATTGATGTGTAACCTTAGAAACACAAGTATCCTTGATCCAATAAATAGGATAAGGATCCGGATGCAAACTAAGAGCTAAACCAAGCGCCGGAACCACAGATTTAGAAATAATATTTTTGCTCGAACCACCATCAATGATAAATTTGGCAAGCTTATCATTAATCAAGCATTGTGAGCGAAATATGTTGTTACGTTGGGACGTATCTTCTTGTTGTGTAAAGAGAAGTTTACAAAAAACATAACATCATTCATCTTCTTCGTCGCATCCATAAAGAACTTCTTTAATAATATCTGACGACGACTCAAATAAAATTGGATCACAAAGAGCCAAAACGAATGGATGCTCATGAATCTCACCATCAATGATGACCTCCTCATCATGGTGTTTTAAATTTACTCGAGGGTTTACATTGTTTCTAGATGGGTAAATATTGGATGCATGACCATGTTGGTTACAACGATAGCAATAATTTTGTTTAGGACGGGCATAAGGGTCAGTGGGGTGTTCAAGCAAAGGTTTAGGGTCGGAGGGTTAGTTATTTTGGTATTAGTTAGGAGGGCAATTTTGGAGTTGTGGGAAACGGAAGTTTATGGTAGAGTTATGGGTTTATGGAGAATTGTTTAAGTTGGATGAAAGGGTATGTATAAGAGATGTGTTGGGTGTAAAATGGTTTGTTTGAGGAGATGAGGATGATGAATACCCTCTGTATTGTGGTCGCCCATTATTAGAAAATTGTTTGGCTTTATCGTAAAAAATTTCCCTCGTTGAGCTAACTCAATGGCGATATCCATAGAAGGAATATGCGACATCGACATCTTGTCTTGAATCTTAAAATGTAAACCTCCAATGAAACGATTAAGTTGTTTGACCTCGTTCTCACTCATACCATTACGCGCCGATAAACGGTAAAAATCTTCCAAGATATTTGGCAACGGGGCGAGTACCTTGTTTTAAATTTTGAAGTTGGTCATAAAGAATTACTTCATAGTTAGAAGGTAGAAAACGACGTCGTAGATATTTCTTCATTTGCACCCAATCACGAATAGGTAATTTTCCCTCTTTACGACGAGCCTCGACAATACTATCCCACCAAGTGTTAGCATTACTCTTGTGCTTATATGCTATGAGCAAAGTTTTCTTTTCCTCCGGAATATGCATGTAATCAAAAAAATTCTCCACCGTAGAAAGCCAATCGAGAAAATCTTCGACATGAAGATGGCCATTAAAGGCCGGAAGATCGACCTTCATCTTGTACTCAAATTGATGGATCATGAATATATAAATCAGGAGGTCGCCTACGTACGCCATCGACAAGAGCCATATCGTTCATAGATAATTCATAATCATGGCTTTTTTTTGTTGGAATTGGTAACCGGGTGGGCAATTTTGGTGGTTATTGGCCTTTTGTGGAGTGTGGTGGTGTTGTATAATTTCATGTTGGGGGTAGCAGTTTGGGGAAGAGGTAAAAGAGATAGATTGGTGAGGGTTTCCTAGATCATTGTGGTCGTTTAGGGTTATATCAACATGGGTATTAGAAAACATTGGATTTTTAGGTTATAATGATGTGGCAATGGTATTAGGGTTTTGACGGTATTGAGTTGCTTTGGTGGGGGTTTCATGGGGGTTGGGGGTGAGTGTAAGGTTGGAATTTTGAGAAGCGAAGGGTAGGGTGTATATAGGTAAAGTTGTGGATGGTGAAAAAGGCATGAAAGTAACGGGGGTTGAGAAGGGTGACAGTTTACTTACTTGTATAGTGAGGTTGTTGATGGTTGCGGCGAGTTGTTGAACTTGCTGATTAGAAGCTTCAATTTTATCCTCCAAACAATTAAGTTTTTCGGCGAACTCTTCCCTCGTCAAAGGTTTCCAAGATTTCTGTCTTGGGCACGGTCTTTGTTTTCGTTGTTCACCATCTTGGCATAAGCCTACGGCTGAATCTGATGCCACTTAATAGAGAACACGTAGCGTAAACAATTTGAATTGAGAAAATAAAAGAGATTGTAATAAATAAATAATAAAGAGAGAAATTTTATTGATCTTGGTTGAATGCATCTCTCAACTATTACATGCCTATTTATAATAGAGCTAGATGATTCCCATATTAGAAGGATCCTATCATTTAGACATAAGCTTAATCTAGAAACAAATAAAATATAGAGCTAGAGGATTCCCATATTAGAAAGATCATATTATTTAGACATAAGCTTAATCTAAAAACAAATAAAACTCGAAAGAAAATTAAACCTAATACGATTATAATCATCCAAGCCTTTGGGCCTAATCATTTAAAGGCCCTGCATCACCTTTAGAGTCTCCAGCCGCTTCCCCTCCTTACTCAAATCATTTTTCAATCGAGCTACATTCCTTTCGAACTCGATCGACTTCCTCTTTAGGTCAGCTCTCTCCTCCTCGACACCGAGGCATATTCCCTTCATCAATCGAGTAGCTTGCAAAATAATAAATTAACCTTCTTGATTAGTTTGAATCATAGTATAAAATCTATCATAAACAAGTACTCGAGCATATGAACCTACCATTTTTCTCATTTCCTCCTCTCCATGGAGAGCTGCCAACCAGGCCTTCTCCTCCACCTCCTTCCAATCATCCCTCACATCAGGTCGATATTCAACGACCTTCCCACCTGACACTTCAGAAGGTTCAACCCTTCTCTTTTTCGCCTTTTCTGCAGCTACACCACTTCATGAGGCCCCAGCAACAGCAACACACTTCAGTGGTTGCCTTTGGGGGAATGTTCGAGCTAATTTACTCGACATAATGGACTCAGGGAATTCTTTATCCATTACAGGGGTCTTCAGCAAGCTAGCTTGATTTTCCCTATCAGTCCCTTTCTTTTTACTGCTGTCAGCGCTCGTCATCAACCTTGTCGACTGAGATTTCAAAACTTTTTCAACTCTACTGTTAACACGCTTTTTCCTACTAATGCCAAGATCTTCTAATACAGCCTCGAGCTCAGTCTCCTCTAGAGCGACTCTATCCAACAATGACTATTTCCTCTCTACCAGCAATTTGGGACCTATCATACACACAACATGAACATCAACAAACATTGTACAATTTCAACTATCAATCTTATACATTATACATTATTATATTTACGTTGCTTTACAGTTCTAAACAAAAGTTCTATGGGTTCTTCATCATCTCTCTGAAGGCAGTCACCCTTCACCAATATCACATTATCATTCCAAGTTTGATCTGCTGAGTTCAGATCGAAGTAGCGAAGTCGAGTTGCACTCATGCAAAAATAAGCCCCTCCACTTGTACCAAAAAATTTTACACCATAAAATTACAATACATCCTCAGGGGATATCCTCCTCTTTCTACCCTGTCATTCCCACCACAAGTTCAAAGCTTCACAAATACTTATCACCTCCCACATGTTCCCATTCATTTTAACGGGGAATGAACCGATAAGATTCATAATCCATTTCGCCAGATTATTAAGGAGAAGACTCAACCCATACTTCAACTGAGACAGGTAACACAAAAACCCCTCTAATAGTTCGCTCTGAACATCCTCATCGATGTATTCAAAAGAGATCGATTCATCTAAACCCCTATCCCTTTTTTCCTTCTCTAAATTAGCTAGCAAGTAAAAGTATTCATCTCCCGTTGCTACAGTGCAACCTCTAAATTGCCTACCGGCATAATCAATACAATTTCCCCATCTTTCTTACGTAGAAGCCTTGGCTTTACAGAACTCTCTATATGCATCCGAACAAGGAGGGTAGGATACCAATCTTCCAGGGAAATCTGGAAATTGGTCAACACCTATTTTTTCCTCACCTCCGGACGCTTCAATCTCAGACTCAACCAACCTACCAGAGGTCGATGCCTCACTTACAGGGGAATTCCTCATATCAACTACAAAAAAAGATTTTTATCCTAGACAAAACTCCTCATGATTGACCTAGACACAGGTCCAGGTATCTATTGTTATCTTCTTTTTATATACGTCAACAATATTTAAATATCTTTCATATCTCTTATAATAGCAGATTTTCATAGATTGTTATAAATAGTAATTTATCACTTTTTCAAGCAATACAAAATTGATCTTCAAAACATATACACATATCATGTATATCTACTAACCTTCGATATCAGAATGAGAATCTGAGGCAGTGTCGTATCCTTCCCATAGCACGTTGTTGTACAACCACCTTTGCGACTCAGATTCGACAACTCTCTCATGCTTTAATAGATGATCCCTCTTGCTTGAGTCTCCACAAGTTTCGGTATTGTTTTTGCCTCTCTTTTTCCTTCATCTCTCACTTCTCTTCAAGTTTTCAGAAGTTGAAAAATGTATGATTGACAAAGATGAAGCAGTATTTATATTTTTTTCTCTCTAACTGTTGGCAGTTATTGAACCTTGCACGAGCCGTCCCCAGTTTTAGAACCAAAGGATCCCTTCCACTATCCATGTCAGATGTCTTGCACCTTTTTGGTACAGACGCCTTCCCATCATTACCCTTTCCCTTATATTTTAATTTATTTTTATCATTTTTTTCTAAATCTCTTTCTGACCTCGCCCCACTCATAATGACTCACTCTTTGCACACAATCAAGTTTTCACAACTTTTCACATGGGAGAAAATCAGAACCTACCTGCTTCTTCTGTACGTGCTTCTTCTACTACTCTTATAGCAACAATGACATCATTTCCAATGCTACCATAACAGAGTTTTAAATATTTTCAAATTCATTTTTACACAACAGTCACAAACAACATTCACAAAAATAGAGGATTTATTCAACAAATTATTTTAGCTTATTCAAACTCAAAATAATCTTGTTCTGTCACCCTATTTTACATCCACTCCACGCACCTCGCATATAATTACATTAGAAACAGCCTTGGTCACCTAGGAACCACATCCAACCGGTCAACCTACTGTAATCCTCATATCCTCAAATTCAATCATCACCTCAGCAATCAATCTGACCACCTCTTCTCGATCTGCAGGATCCCTCACCAGATCATGAAAAAATCCCTCAAAGAAAAATTGGGCATACTCAAGTTTCCTACCCCTTGAATCTAATCCTTCGAGCTAACACTCCTTCATTGACAACTCAGCATCATAACCTAACAATCCAAAAATTATCTCCGGTACTTTTGCGATCTTTATGGCCAATCGTCCTTCAGCGGTACTGCGAATCCTCTGGGATCGAGTGCGCACCATTCCTATCTCTTACCCCCATATTCAGAAACCTTTCTGCCTTATTTATATATATTTTTACTACCGATTCCCCTCAAAAAGTGCTAATATCCTTTTATCTTGTAACAAAATCACCAAAATCTTGCGATAGTTATTTCCACTTATCAGTTCCCCTCAAACTCAATCATTCTACATCTTTTTAGGTCGAACTTATTCTTTCCAGACTTCAATTCCACGTTGAGGTCGAATCTTCATTTTAAAAATTCCTATAATTTTTTATCTCCCACATTTCCACCACACAGGGCGAATCAGACTTACATCTTAACATGCATTTTTATATATATATATATATATCTCAGTTCGAATGTTACAAGTATTTGTACTTTCTGTACTCATACATTTCATTTCATACATTCTTTAGATCATACAACTCGATTTCTTGAGCTATCCTATATCTATATAAGCACGAAAGTTGGATAATAAATTTTATTCATGTCGAAACAAATTATAAGTCCTTTTATAGATAATAGGTCTTTCAAGTACTCAACAACATGTACTTTACAAATAACAAGTTTTTCAGTACTTTTACAAGTAACAGGTCATTCAAGCACTCCGACACATCAAATCCTTCAGTTTGTCCTGCTTTAGTAATCTTTTACCCTGATGCAAAGCAAAAATTGGAGACAATGAGCATCCTCACCCTTATGAGTTTGTTCGAAGTCTAGACAAACTTCAAATGGAAACTATGAAAGCGGGAGACTAACTGAAGGTCTTCTTAGCGCCAAAAAATAATGGACATGCAGAAGTAAACTTCCACTCTGCGTCTCCCTCCTCCACTACCATCGCCACCTCCTCTAAAACCACCACCTACGCAGAGTTGGTAGAGATAAAGAAGGCCCGACCTTATAATTTATTGTGACACAAGAAATTAGCGTAACTTCCCCGCAGTCACGCCTATCCCTGCATCTGTCTCCCCAACCTTGTCCTTCGCAAGAATGCGGAGACAATCCCAACGTTTCTCGCCTGTTAGGTCAACGTGGTAAAATCTCCATCTACAGTAAAATTCCTACTCAGCTTCAACCGCTTCGTCTGCCGACATGCCTCTATACATCAGAGGGATAGGAACAGGAACATGATCATCCAAAGAATGATCCCCGAAAAATCTTAACTTCAAACTATGTGTTTCCAAAGCGATTCGCTCTTCAAGAACTATCCTACGAGTCTTCACCATCTTCAAAACTTACAGAGAATTTTGTAACAACCACAAAGTACTTTGTAACAATTCACTGTAAGGGTACCCTTTATATAACCCTACATTTATTGTGTAGGTATGTTTTCCCAAGCGTCATCGTTTAGTCAGACAAAACTCTTCAAACCCTAATCGTCATGTCCATCAATTCCCATCAACATTCAATGCACATACATCCTCCTTTGACATGCGCATTTTCCATGCACTCAACACACATCATTACTTCTTTCAAAATTTGAATTTCCAACCCGAATACCGTAAATCTGAATACTTTCTCAACCAAAATTACTTGTGACTTCAGTTGCAAGGGGGTGATTGTAGGGGACTATCCCTCGATCTTGCCTATAAATGAGCTATCCCCAGTTCAAATTACCTCCATATCAGGCTTACACATTCTCCATACGGCTTCTCCAGTCAACATTGCCACATATACTCCACGAACTGATAAAAAACGTGGGTCGAGCACAAACCGAGAAGCCTAAAAAAGTCAAAACCATTTGTCTCTTATGAACTAAACAGTTACTCAGTCAATAGCCACTAACCATATTGTTCGGAGAATGTGCTTCAGCACGATGAAGAACTGTGGAAGAGGCCTATATAAAGGAAAAAATCCAGAAGAGACAGGGACCAAAAAAAGATACGATAAATCACCAAGAAGACTATATCTTCTGAGATTCTCAACACTCTAAACTTCTTATTCACAAAATCACACATTTCTAAGTCTAGAAATAACTTGTAATAAGATATCATCAGCCTCAAGCAATAAAAGTCACTATTACAAAACCCTCAACACGAGGTTGTGGTTTTTAACCTATTCATAGGTTTTCCACGTTAAATACCTGTGTCATTTCTTGTTTACAAGATTATAATCACAGGTACATTGGCATAAAGACTAATTCCTGACCACGTCAAGCTCACGGAATTAGGCCAGTACATTTGGCGCCGTCTGTAGAAAAAATTTTCCTTCCATGCTATCCTAAGACATTTAACCACTCTACTATAACATTTCAATCATGGACACATCCATGCGACCAACTACCGGAGTCCAGCTTAATCTCTCAATTGAACCAGAATAACTTTTGGAGCTCAGAGCGAATCTCAACACTGAAACGGAGAAGCACAACGGGCTCGAACAACAATTAACTTGCGACCGAGAGCTCTGTGAGAAAGAGCTCGATGTCGAACGATAAGCTCGTTTGACAGTGCTCAAACGATATGAAGATCAAATAACAACAATATAGACTGCCTTACAAGCTCTGTAGAATACTCAGCAGGATCCTCCAACACGAGATCGTGATCAGGTTCCAGAAGCCTCCAGGATTTCTGCGTGGGAAAGATTGAGACCTCAAGGAGCCACCAGCAAAGTTAATTCTAGACATATTCAGAATGAACCTCAACCTTCCATTCATTTGAGGATGGGAGATTCAATCTAAAATCAACCGAGGTTACCGATGTTCCATCCATACAGAGGAAAAATAGAGACCTCTGCCTCGAGTTCCAGTATAAGATCGTTTGAGTGAAGGTATCGGTACTCATAATCCACAACCTCCTCGTAAAACTGCTCAACCGATCCGTCACTATGTCACATAAGAGTATATGGACCAGCGTATTAAGTAGTTGATCGAAGCACAAGTTCTAGGAACTATCGATGACCTTACCAAGTTACAAGGAAGTCCAATTGCCAAAAAACTATTTGATATGGATATTCCAAAAGGTTTCCATA
This sequence comes from Kingdonia uniflora, assembly GCA_014058105.1. NCBI lineage: Eukaryota > Viridiplantae > Streptophyta > Magnoliopsida > Ranunculales > Circaeasteraceae > Kingdonia > Kingdonia uniflora. Next base: position 287,118 of record JACGCM010001029.1, read on the forward strand.
CTTTGAAAATTCGTAAATATAAGGGTACCGATCCCAAGGAGCACATTCAGCAATACCGTGATTTATTGGGGTTGTACTCTGATCTCAACCACATTCTTTTCCGTCTGTTCGCCACAAGTCTGTATGAAGAACCAATTTGACGGTTCCATTCTCTGCCTGAAGACTCTATATATATATATATATATATATTCGACCAGCGACAAAAAATATTTATCAAGACATATGCTCACAACAGAGACAAAGAAGAAAATTAATATTCTCTTATCAGTTTCAAGCAATCCAACGAAAAAAAGCTCAAGGCATTTGCAAAGAAGTTCTTGGAGCTTGCGCGTAAAGTAAACAATCTTGATCAGAAAACTGTTATTACTGCTTTTACCAACGTACTCCAACTGGACAATAGTTACGTTAACCTGGAAAAGATGATGTCCAAAATTTATAAATCTTCTAAATCTATCCTTACCACAAAAGGTCCCTCTACAAATCAAAACCCAGAACCTAAGGAGGACTAGGGTAACCAGAACACGCCAAGGAAAATACTAGCAACCCTCAGATGAGCAGACCACAAGTCAAACTAGTCCTCCCAAAGATGAATGTTCGAATCTCCGTAATTTTTCTAATCCCCACAAAAGATAAGCTCTACCATCTCTCCCAACCATTGGAACCAATCGAGAACCAACCGTACTGCATGGCAATTGTTATGCTTTACATTGGCTGCCCGAATACATTTTCAAGGAGGGACGGATGCCCGAATATATTGTTGACCAGGAATCATACAAGGATGGCAGCTATAAGAAGCAGCTTAAAGTTGTCCAGGTTAAAGATCACGCTAAGGAGAAGCATCTTTACCATATGCGTCACAGTAACATGATCGTGATTAATCAAATCACCAACTCTAACAGATTCAAGCACAGAAGATTGTCAGAATACTACGATCTCATACCTCAAGATAAATAAGCCAAACTTCTGCTTGAGTCAAGCAATCGCCGTCTTGGTATATCATTCAAAGATTGCGATACTAACCATGTCAAATTTATATATCATGATGCATTAGTCATAATGCTAAAGATAAAAAAGTTTGTCATGCACATAATGATGATCGATACTGGTAACGGTATTGAGATCCTCTTTCAGAGCACTATCAACCAAATGAGATTGGTCGATCAAGTTATTCAAAGTGACACATATATCAGTAAATTTAATGGTTTTATAGAAGAGCAAGTATAGAAGATCATCTTACCTATTACCGCTAGACCAACCACCATCGACGTCATCTTCTATGTGATCAATGCCAAATCTCGTTATCTCGGGATTATGGGTCATTGTTGGATTTATAATATGGAAGCAATCACTTCCACCTATCATCAAGCACTCCGCTTCAAAGATGACGATTGCATGTATGAAATTAGGGGTAGTCAAAAGCTTTCTCGAGGTTACAAAAATACCGTCCATGTAATTCTAGATACCTCCGACAAATATGCAACATAGCAATTATATCAAGCTGATCACCCCAATGATCAGCCTTCCATAGAGGGGCCCACCGAATACATCAATATTGATGGACCAAGTAAAGGTACTTTTATCGGTACTAAGCTGGTTCAACACGAAAAAGATGTTCTCATTGTTCTTATGACTAAATAGAGACATTTTTATATGGTATTTCAAAGAAATGTATGGGGTTGATCTGGCCAAGGCATATCATAAATTAACAATTAATATCAACACCACCGCAGTCAAACAGAAACAGCGATGCCTATCACCACGACTTTGAGATGAAGTTAACATGGAGATCGAGAAATTGATCGAAATAGGATTCATTCGAGAAACTAAGTATCAAGATTGGATATCCAACATCGTTGTTATCCCGAAGAAGAATGAAAAGGTCCGCATTTGTGTAGATTTCACCGATCTCAACAAACATACTTTAAAGAACAATTTCCCTCTTCCCAACATTATCATCATTCAAAATGAAGAGACTCTTCAAATCCTAACCGTCACATGCATCAATATTCCCATCTATAATAAATGCGCGTACTTCCCCCTTGATATGCGCATCTTTATGCAGCCAAACGCCATCATTACTTCCTTCCTCATTCAAATTTCTAACCCATATCCCAAAAATTATTTCTCAACCCAAGCCATTCGTGATTTCAATTGCGAGGGGGAAATTATAGGGGACTACCCCTCGATCTGACCTAAATCGATCCATCCCTAGTTCAAACTGAAGTGTCGACGGTAGCAAGAAGAAGGGGACTGATGGGGAAAGGTGAGTGAACTTGCCTAAGGCCCCTAGAGCGGAATGCGCAGGATTACCTGAATCCGTTACGTTAAGCAAACTAGCTCGAACGTTCCCCAAAAGGCAAATCCTGAAGTGTCCTTTGGCTTTTGAGACCACGGGATGTGGCGAGGCCGGGGAAAAAAGGAGAAGGGTTTAACCTAAAATATTGGGAGTAAAGATCATAAAAGATCAACCTGTGGTAGAAGATGATTAGAAAGAGGTAGAGGAAAAAGCCAGGTTGGCAGCTCTCCACAGGGAGGAAGAGATGAACAAAATGGTATGTTCATAAACTCAAATATGTTTTGTGGTAGATTTTGTATTATGATTCTAGCTAATCAATAAGGTCGATTATTTTTTGATTTTTACAGGCTGCTCGGCTAATAAAGGGAATATGTCTCGGGGTTGAGGAGGAGAGGGCCTAGCTGAAGGGGAAGAAGGTCGAGCTTGAAAGAAATGTAACTAAATTAAAATCTAATTTGAGTAAAGAGGGGAAGCGGCTGGAGGCCTTGAAGGATTCCCAAGTAGTAGAGATCAATAAGCTTCAAGCGGAGGTGAGAGTGAATTTGGAGGAGGCGGTAGCTGAGCGTAACAGGCTCAAGCGTCACCTTATGTCCAAAGGGTATTCTGAAGATGAGGTGGACGCCATTAGGGCCGATACCTATATGGAGGAGGATGAGGATAAAGAGACTGATGATATTATCGTTGGCGTTGTGGAAGGGCTGGATGGTGTGTCTCCCCAGACGGTGAAAGACAACCAAGGGGATGACAATGAACGCCCAGAGTTGGAGAATGAGAAGGTAGGATAGTGTGATAGAACTGTGATTGTGAGTGTTTGTAAACTATGGATATATTTTAGAAAGAATTTTGTAGGCTAAGTTACTTCGTAAACCTTATTGTAGGAACTTAAGAACATACGCCTCAGAATAAAAGATTTAGAGGTTGAGCTTGCTATAGAGAGAGAGACCTCAACGTCCATGTTATCTTCGCAAGCGGAGCTGCAGGTTAGAATAGAGCAAGAAATATTTGATTTGTACACTTCATTAATATAGAGGTTTAAAGTAATAGATAGAGTGTAGAGATGGACCAAAAACTCATTACCTGTTTAGGTACAAACAGTACTGGAATGTTGCGCATAAAAGATGTTAGTCTCTGGCAAACTAAAATATAGAGAATATGTACCTTAGACTTGGAAGTATATGTTATGGAGCATTCATAGGAGATTGTACTTTGACCTCAAGTTCAGAAGTAGTTTTACACAATAGATATCAAAAAACAGATATCTTGTTAAAAGTCATATGTAGTGATTGAGTGTTCTGAATCGAACTTGATATAATATAACTGTTATGTGCAGGTCAAATTGGAGTCAGTTCGCTTACACAAAGATGATGCTCATCAATGTAACCAAGTGTTTGTAGAGGAGTTCAATAAGATTAGAGAGGCGAATGAAGATAGAGAAAATTAATATGTGAAGGTGGACTTCAAGTGTGTTGAGGCAACATAGACTGCAGTTGACCTGACTCGACAGATTGAGGAAACGGATACCGAAATTAAGAAAGGGCAGAAAGAGCTCGAGGAGTTAAAGGAATATGCAGCGAACTCAAAAGCCAGAACGATGCATTGGTGGTAAAGAGTAGAGAAGCTGACATGGCTCGTTACCGTATACATACTCTAGAAAGATCGGAGGAAGGTCTAAATCGATCGATGGCTGGTTTGAGAAATGATCTGGCCAGGAAAACTCATGACCAAGAGAAAATTCGATCTGATCTGGCGAATAGCAGGAGCGAGCTGGGGAGATTGAAGAATAAATTAGCTGATAAAGATAATAAGTTAAAGGAAGCTCGAGACGATTTGTTTGCATCTGAAGTTGCATCCGAACAATTGACTACAGCTTTCTCTGTAAAAGATTTAGAGTTTAAGATGGTACAATGCAAGTATAATGTGTTAAATGAGAGAGTGGCCCATTTGAAAACTGATCTGGCACAGGCCAATTCATGTGTCAAAAGCATCGAGGCTGGTGAGCGCTCGAAGAAGAATATAAATGGTTCCAGAACTCCTCTTGTCCAAGGTGATGTTACTAGTCTATCAGCTTGAATAAGAGAGTTGGATGGGGATGTTGCTCGAATTCAATGGCATGTGCGTAAAGGAGATGAGCAATTACAGGAGTATCAAATAAAGCTGGGCACTGCTCTTATAAGGAAAAAAGGGTTAGAACGTGTTATCAGAGGGAAGGAGATTGTGATAAGGGATAAAGAGGAATTGTAAAAGAAATTTCCAGACGTGGAAGAATTGAACAAGGAGATCGAGATACTTTGTGCTCAGGTGGTTGATTTAGAGGCAATAAATCGAGCTGAATTAGTTAAAGCTGACAAAAAATCTGTAGAGAAAATTTCTTTTATAAATCTAATAGAAAGAGAACTGACGAGTCATAAAGCACGGTACGAGAGGCTAAAAGATTGCCTTAAGAGGTCGAGGATAATTTTTTCTCACTCAGTCGTAACTCAGGCCCAACATTCAGAATTACTAAAGTCGGTGATTGATTATTTTGTAGAAGAGGTAAAAAGATTTGAGTTAGAGAAAGATACCTTGTTTAACTGTGTGTCAGTAAAGGGATGTATCTGTAAGGTTGATATAGATCGAGGATATTATATGAGTTCCATGGGGATGGATCTAGGCCCTCAATCTGCTGAATTAATAGAGTAGGGTAGGATTGTTGTGATTGCAGAAAACATAGGGGAAAACGTAGCTAATATCTTTAGACCTCCTGCTGTAGGGGAAAACGTAGCTAACATCTTTAGACCAAAACATAATCTATTGTAGTGGTTGTGTATAAACCTGAAAAGAAATAATATGTTGTAGACATGTTGAGAGATTAAAGCTAGTTTTACGTTTGCTTTATTGTATGTCTGGCTGAGCTCTTCGATTAAAAACTAGTATCACCTTTATTTTAATCTTGGAGTTGAGTTGAGTCAGTCAAACAGGCGTAACCTGAATTTAACTGGTAGAATGTCACAGACATATTGAAAGAGATGAAAACTAGTTTTATCTTTGCCTTATCTTATGTCTTGTAGAGTCCGTTGATTGAAAATAAGTGTTACCTTGTTCTAACCACAGGGGATTTATTGGAGTCTGCCAAACCAAGTGTATTCTTGATTTAGCTGATATGATGTCACAGACATATTGAAAGAGATGAAAGCTAGTTTTACCTTTGCCTTATCTTATGTCTGGTAGAGTTATTTGATTAAAAACAAGTGCTGCCATGTTCTAACCGTAGGGGATTTAGTCGAATCAGCCAAACCACGTGTATTCTTGATTTAACTGATATGATATCGTAAACATATTGAAAGAGATGAAATCTAGTTTTACCTTTGCCTTATCTTATGTCTGGTAGAGTCCTTTGATTAAAAACAAGTGCTACCTTGTTCTAGCCGCAGGGGATTTAGTAGAATTAGCCAAACCAAGTGTATTCTTAATTTAACTGATATGATATCGATTAAAAGCTAGTATTATCTATGCTTTAATTTATGTATTGTCTACGAAGTAGAAAGATGTATACAGAAAAACTTATAAGTTTCAGTGAATTCTAAAAAAGAATTTACATTGGATGGAGATGGAAATCTCACTTCTGAAATTAAAAAGGGGTAAAACTAAAATGGAGTAGTGATGGACTTTAACGATAATATCGTTTCAATCGCCTAGTGTTCCAAGGACTTGAAATGTGGACTCTCTCTTCTGTCATGAGGTAGTATAATTCCAGGTCTAAAAGATTTGTAATAAGGAATAGGCCATCCCAATTGTCTACTAGTTTCTCAGCGTGAGGCTCTTTGTGGTGTTGAGGTATTTCTTTGAGGACGAGATCATTGATTTGGAGAGTACATCTTCTGACTCGTTTATTGTAAGAACTGGCCAACATTTGGTAATATCAACCTAGGTTAGCGACGACGCATTCCCTGGTTTCATCGATCTAATTGAGGTTGCCAGCCAATTCAAACTCATTTTCCTCGTCAGTTAACTCGTGATCTCAAACTAGATGATGGTATTAGGAGGGAATAACGTCCCCGGTGCCATAGGCAAGGAGGAATAGAGTGTAGCCTATCGATTGATGTGGAGTGGTATGATATGCCCATAAGACATGAGGAAGTTCTCGAACCCAATTCTAATTTTTCTGTAAGTGTAGCTTTTTTTTATTCTATCCATGATGGTTTTGTTAGTGATTTCGGTTTGGCCATTGCCTTAAAGGTAGTAGGGATTGGATGGTGAGTGAATAATATTATATTGGTTGAGGAAAGTTACGACTTATTCTCTAACAAATTAGGGCCTGTTATCGACATGAATTAGGTGGGGGTATCCAAACCGAGTGATGATGTGTTCCCATATAAAAGAGATGACCTCTTCTTCTATGGTCTGACAGAGTGGAACTGCTTCTACCCTTTTTGTAAATAATCAGTAGCTACGAGTAGATGGCATCGGTTACCTAGAGAATTAGGAAATTCGTCGACAAGATCGAGTGCCCATCTTTTGAATGGTCAAACACCTTGCTTACATAGAGTTCGAGTGCGGGGGCGCGAATCATCTTTCCATGTCACTGACATGCGTCACATTTACGTGAGTACTCTTCTGCTTGCTTGCGCATACCGGGCCATAATACTCATTGTGTAATGGCTCTATTTTCCAGTGATCGACTTACGGTATGGGAGCCACAAGTCCATTCATGTATATCGTGGAGCATCTCATTCACTTTATGTTTGGAGAGGCATTTGAGGTAAGGCCCTGTGACTGAACAGCAGTATAAGGTACCATTTTGATTGGGGTAGCGCTCTGAGTTATCCATCAGATTTTGGCACTCCTTTGGATCTGTGAGAACTGGTCCTTCGCATTTGTTGTTGACACCGAGATAATCTAAGAAAGACTTTCGCCAATCGTCGTCTCCTCCTTTATCGCCCCCAGTGTTGATCGTGCATACAAAAATGCGATTAATGTTAGGGGTTGAAATCAATTCGATATGGAGATATCGAGCTTCTGTATCTAAAACCCTAGCTATATATACTAAGGAATCGGCGTGTTTGTTTTCTCCTCGAGGAAGATTATCAAGAGTTGCTTGCGCGAACTTGCTCATCCTATCTGCAATGAGAGCTGCGTATTCGATCATCTTGCCATTCTTCTTGTATTGCTCAGAGTAATAGTGAACGATGAGTAGTGAATCTGTGTAAACTAAGAGCTCAGGGATGCCGGGCTTGAGAGTTATATCGATTCTGTGAATGAGAACTTCGTACTCGGTAACATTATTTGAGGCCTTAAAATACAAACGGATTGATTTCTCAATTCTTTCGATGGAAGGGGTAATCAATACGATTATAATTCTTGACCCTGCGGGTCCTGCTGATTCATCTATAAGATGTCTCCACCCTTTCCTTGTTATCCATTCAGCTCGTTCGTTAAATTTTTTGTGGGGTGGATCTTCTATAACTTCCTCGGCAAGGTCAGGATTGTGCCCCTCCCACTCGGGATCTTCTACTGAAAAATTCGCGAGGAAATCGGCAATGGCCTGCCCCTTTTCGGAATGACGTTGTTCGAACTTGATATCATATTCTCCCAAACTGACTGACCATTGTTACACTCTCCTTGATTTTTCTTTCTTGGATAGAACCTCCCAAAGTGGGTAGTTCGTCATAACTTTGGTTGAATGTGCTTGGAAGTAGTACTTGAGTTTTGTGAAGTATAAACAAGAGTGAGAAGAAGTTTCTCAATTTTAGAGTACCTCATTTCCGCTGGAGTGAGGGTCTTGCTAATGAAGTAGACTGGTTTCTTGATTTTTCCTTCAAGTCGGATAATAACCGAGCTGAGTGAAGTATATGTAACTGTTAGGTAGATAATCAATTCCTCATTATCTATTGGGGTGCTCATGATAGGAGACTTCCCCAAGTAGGTTTTGAGGTTCTAAAAAGTTTATTCACATTCTGATGTCTATTGAACCTCTGTATTTGGCTGAACTTTTCTTCGTTTGGTGTAACCACGGAGTAGTAAGAACAACCAACGACAGCGGTCTGAAGATTTTGAAATAAAATGGCTGATAGCGGTAATCTTGCCAATAAGTTTCTGAATGTCTTTCATCGTTCGTGAAGATGGCATGTTGAGGAGAGCCCAAATCTGATCTGGATCGGCCTCAATCCCCTTCTTGCTGATGAGGTGACCCAAGAATTAACCTGAATATACTTTGAATTGACACTTATCAGGATTTAGACATATCCTATAAGATCGAAGAATGTTAATCTGAAATATGGTCAATGGACTATATGTTTTTGCATAAGAGATCGTCAATGTAGACTTTCACGACTTTCCCAAGCTGTGCTTTGAACATAGTAGTCATTAAGTGTTGATAAGTTATACCCGCATTTTTGAGTTCGAAGGGCATGACTTTGTATCAGTAAAGTCCTCTTTTTGTGATGAAAGTAGTCTTTTCTTAATCTTCATCCAAGAGTAGAATCTGATTGTATCCTGAAGCAGCGTCCATTATAGATAGCAGTTCATGACCTGTTGTGGAATCAATGATCTGATGAATGTTGGGAAGAGGGAAACTATCCTTTGGAATATGTTTGATGAGATTGGTGAAATCTACACAAACTCCAACTTTCCCATTCTTATTTGGGACAGCGACGATGTTGGATATCCAATCTGGATACTTGGCTTCTCGAATGAATTTCACTTTGATCAATTTCTCGATCTCCATGTTAACTTAGTCTTAAAGTTGTGGTGACAGGCGCCATTATTTCTATTTGACAGCCATTGCGTTGACGTTGATGGCCAATTTATGACATGCCTTAGCCCCCCCCAGACATCTTTTCGAAAGACCACGCAAAAATGTTTCGGTTTAGTCGTAAGAACTGAATGAGAGTATTTTTTTCATGTTGAACCAGCTTAGTACCAATGAAACTACCTCTGCTAGGTCCATCAATGTTAATACATTCAGTGGGCTCCTCCCTGGAAGGTTGATCATCGGGGTAATCAGCTTTCTGTAATTGTTATACAGCATATCTGTCTGAGGTATCAAAAATAGCAGAGACGGTATTTTCACAAGCTCGAGAAAGCTTTTGACTACCCCTGATTTCGTAGATACCATCGTTGTATTTGAAGCGAAGTACTTGATGATAAGTGGAAGCGATTGTTTCCATATTATGAATCCAACAATGGCCCATAATCCCGAGATAACAAGATTTGGCATTAATCAAATAAAAGATGACGTCGATTGTGGTTGGCCCTGCACTAATAGGCAAGATGATTTTCTTTACTCGTTCTTCCTTAGAACCATTGAACCCACTGATATCGGTGTATCTTTGAATGACTTGATCGGCTAAACCCATTTGGTCAATAGTACTCTGAAAGAGAATCTCAATACCGCTGCCAGTATCGATCATCATCGTATGCATGTCACACTTCTTCATCTTGAGTATTATGACTAATGCATTATGATGTGGGAATTTGATATGGCTAGTATTGTAATCTTTGAATGATATCCCGAGCCGGAGATTTCTCAACTCAGGCAGAGTTTGGCTTATTTGTCTTGAGGTGTGAGATCGCAGCATTCTGATAATCTCATTCGCTTGAATTGGTTAGAGTTGGTGATCTGATTGATCTCGATCATGTTATTATGGTGCATATGGTAGAAATGCTTCTCCTTAGCTTAATCTTCAGCCTGGACAACTTCAAGCTGCTTCTTATAGTTGTTATCCTTTTATGATTCCAGGTCGACAATATATTCAAACATTCATCCCTCCTTGAAAATGTACTCAAGCAACCATTGTAAAGCATAACAATTATCAGTAGAATGATGGTTTACCTTATGATGCATACAGTACGGTCGGCTCTCGATTGGTTCTAATGGTTGGGAGAGACGGTAGAGCTTATCATTTACGAGGATTGGAAAAATGGCAGATATATGAATATTCATCTTTGGGAGGACCGGTTTGACTTGCGATCCGCATTTCCAAGGGTTGCCGGTGTTTCCCTTGGCACGCTTTTGGTCACCCTGGTCCTCATTTGATTCAGTGGTTCGATTTGTAGATGGAACTTTCATAGAAAGTATGGATTTAGTAGATTTATACCTTTCAGACATCATCCTTTCTAGGTCGACGTAACTATTAACCTTGTTAATCATATCCTCCAAGATTGCAGGTTTGTTAAAAAGAGGTACTATTTGGCTTTGCAGTCGAGTTGAAGCGTGTTGGTGAAAGCAGTAATAGTTGTTTTCTGATCGAGATTGCCCACTTTACGTACAAGCTCCAAGAACTTCTTTGCAAATTCCTCGAGCTTTTCTCTGTGGGATTGTTTGATACTGATAAGAGAATACAAATTTTCTTCTTTATATTTGTTGTGAGTATACATTTTGATGAATTTTTTATGCAGTTGTTCAAATGTGTATATGGAGTCTTTCGGTAGAGAGTGGAACCATCGGAGTGGTTCCTCCTACAGACTAATGATGAACAGACGGTAGAGAATGTGGTTGAGATTGGAGTACAACCCCAACGAATCACGGTATTGCTAAATGTGCTCCTTTGGATTGGTACCCTTGTATTTGTGAATTTTTGGAGTATGGAAACCTTTCGGAATATCCATATCGAATAATTCTTTGGCAATCGGGCTTTCTTGTAACTTGGTAAGGTCGTCGATAGCGCTCAGAACTTGTGCTTTGATCAACTCCTTAATACGCTGGTCCATATGTTCTTGTGTGAAATAGTGATGGGTCGGTTGAGTGGCTTGATGAGGAAGTGGTGGATTATGAGTACTGGTACCTTCACTCAAGCGAACTCGTACTACAATTCAAGGTAGAGGTCTCTATTCTTCTCTTGACGTATGGAACATCGGTGACCTCAGCTAATCTCAAACTAAACCACACCCCCCAAATGAATGAAATATTGGAGTTCATTTCGAATATTCCTGGAAATAACTTTGCTGGTGGCTCCTTGAGGTCCCAATCTTTCCTGTGCAGAAACTCGAGAGGCTTCTGACACCTGATTACGATCTCATGTTGGAGGAGCCTACTGAGTATTCTGCAGAGCTTGCAGGACAGCCTGTATTATTATTATTTGATCTTCATGTCGCTTGAGTGCTGTCAAACGAGCTTATCATTCGGCGTTGAGCTCTTTCTCACAGAACTCTCTGTCATGAGTTAATTATCATTCGAGCTCATTACGTTTCTCCGTTTCAATGTTGAGATTATCCCGTAGCTCTGTAAGTTGTTTTGGCTCAACTGAGGGATAGAGCTGGATTTCGGTTATTGGTCGTCTGGAAGTGACCATGTTTGTAATTTTTAGTAGAGTGACTGAATATCTTAGGATATCGTGGAAAAGATTTTCTTTCCCACAAATGGTGCCAAATGTAATGACCTAATTCCATAAACTCGAAGTGGCCTGAAATTAGCTTTTACACCAATGTACCTATAATAAAAATCTAGTTAAAAAACTACGACCTCGGGTTGAGGATTTTTATAATAGTGACATTTATTGCTTGAGGCTGATATCTTATTACAAGTGATCTCTAGACTTAGAAATACATAATCTTGTGAATAAGAAGTTTAAAGTTCTGGAGAATCTAGAAAATATAGTCTTCCTAGTGATTTTTCTGATAATCTTCTGGTCATTGTCTCTTCTGGAACTTTTTCTTTATATAAGCCTTTCCTACAGTTCTTCATCGTGCTGGAGCACTTTTCTGAACAATTTGGTTAGTGGCGGTTGACTGAGTAACTGCAAAGTTTGAGAGAGACAGGTGACTTTAACTTGTTTAGGTTTTTCGGTTTGAACTCGACCCACATTTCTTGTCAGTTCGTGGAGTATGTGGCAATGTTGACTAGTGAAGTCGTGTGGAGAATGCGTGAGTCTGACATAGAGGTAGTTCGAACTGGAGACATATCGATTTAGGAAAGATCGAGGGGTATGCCCCTACACTTATCACATAATGACTATCAGAGAAAATGACAGACAAGGTTCTATGTATTCACTCCATGTCTAAAGGTTAGAACATGTTCTTGAAACGGTTACCAATTCACTCCTCAGGGCTCGGATAGCAAGGAAAATTATTGGGATTATATATTAACTTTCCTTAAAAGGAAAGAAGATCCAGAAAGTGTACGTGTAACAATTGCTTTCAAGGATTGGGAGTATACTTAGATCATTTGATCGTTGGCTCAGTTCCTAGATTAACCGATCAAAGTCGATCGATGAGACTTGACGAGGGCTTGGGAGTTGGACTCATAGGCTTTTGATGATTATTTTACCGCTCGGGATTGGCAGAGAACTTAATCAAACGATTTAGGATAATCGTTAGGCCACTGTTATTACGATCACAACTTCCGGCTAGTATGCGGGATTTGCATTTTTGCTCCCGCAATACTGATTAGGGTTCGTCCCATAGCAAATCACCAAATTATTTTTCCCAAAAATGACTAGTAACTGGGTCGGAGCCCGGTATTGCCCATCAACGAACATTTTGATGTTCCGTACAGGTGCCAATCACATCACCACAATATATGAAGATGAGACCATCAACGTCAGCCTAGTATTATGTGGGTTATGATTCATATTTATCACTGGATATTTCAAACCCATTAACGACGTATATATTGCAGGGCAAATAATTGTTACTTTGATGAGACGATATTCCCAGCATTGGAGGAGATATGATAGTCAATACTGAGGATATTTCTAAGAGGTCTTGGAAAATACCATTATTGTCTTATCTAAATCACTATGCATAAGTTAGGTGACAATAAGGTTCAACGAATTTTAAACCTCCAATAGGTCGTAAATGAATTGTTATACACATTAATAGATACTATTGAAGTACCGTAAGTGTATGTACCTGCAAGTAATATACCTACACAGCAGAACGTTCCGGGGGAACTAGTACCGCAGCAGAACGTTCCAGGGGAATTAGTACTACACACAAATCTGAGGGTCGCGCTTTGTGCTAAGCACAGTTAGAAGAAAGTATTATGAGCCGGGGAGCTATAGAATAAGGGACAAATATGACTAATGGTATAGTCGGTTCATCGAGGATGAAATCACCCATCGACAAGGTATTCATATTCGCTACTGTGCTCGCCATCAAGGATGAGGATTCAGAACCACTTATAGTAAACGACAGTGTGTTATTGTACATTAACAAAAGTAGGTATCTGGAATCCAAGCGGAGCTCATCTTGCACATAATGCAAACTGATACCATTGACCATTCTGGTTATAAATGGGAAATGTACAAAAACATGATTAGCTCAGAGAGATAATTAGGTCAATGTAAAACTAGTTGCCCAGGAAATCTTTAAGAGATCTGGCATCGATTACAGTGTGACCTATTACCCAATTATGGGTGTTTTAACATTTTAGCAGTGATCATCTTGTCAAGTTGTCAAGGACAAGCTAGACATGCGTCTGATGTAAATACTGCGTATCTATATGGGAAAATAGATACAGATATCTACATGAAGCTACCTGAGAAGGTGTAAGCTTCTAGAAGAAATTATGCCCGATACACGGGGTGTGTACGTAATAAAACTGATTTTTTTATTATTAACTTGAAGCAATGGGCCCATGTGACATAGTGAGTATTGACTGAGTATTTGAAGGTCGGAGACCTGGTAAATATCCCTATATGTCCATGCGCTCTTATTTAAAATACAAATATTAGCTTCACTCATCATAACAGTGTACTAAATGATTTGGATATCATTAAACCTCCGAGGAAGATCGCGAGAGTCGCCGAATACCTTGGGAAGGAATTCAAAATACAAAACCTTGGGAAATCAATACTATCTTGATTTCTAGATTGAACATCCTTATAGTGGCACTCATACACCGAGCAATATATATCAGATGAGTTATCTAACACTTCGATATGGATGTAGCACACGATGCTAAGTCATTTATTGTGCGTCCATCATTTAGATGTGGACAACGACATCTTCTACCATCCTAATGGGGGAGAAACTCCTAAGGCTATGATGTCATAGCTAGGAGGTGTTTTGCTATAGTTAGCTTGGTATACTAGACCAAATGACTCATTCGCAATGAACTGTTTGGCTTGTCATAGTTTTGTTCTTACTTAAAGGCACTGGATTGAGATTAGACACATTCTGAGGTATCTGATCGGTATGAAAGACTGGGGTCTATTCTACTCGAAATGGTAAACGTAAAAGTATAGAGTACACCGATACATAATACTTCTCAGACCTACATAGATGCCATTTTCAAATGGATTATGTGTTTATGTACGAAAATACATAAAAGATTTTTTGAGATCGATGAAGCAGACGGCGGTAGCTACATCTCGAACCACAAATATTCTTGTACTTCATAAAGCTTGTAAAGAATGATGGTTGCGTTCCACTAAAAAATGATGAATCAAACTCATGTAAGGTTTAAATTAATTCATTGTCATAGTTTTTAAATGGCCAAGATTACTTTGATTAATCTCTAATATTATCTAGGCAATCCAAAATATCCTCGAATACCACATAATGGAGAAGGACGGTTATGGCTTAGCCAAATAGTTGAGCTTTTTTCTTCTTAATATAGATAGAGTTGACCATTGCAGTCTTAGAAAGTTGAAGCCATTAGCACCAGATTTGTCCTTGTGAACTTCAACTATTTCAAGCGACCAGAGTGTTCGTCACATTTATAAATCTATTGCTATGAGCATCCACAGCAGTTGGGTGGATGGATTCGCCCAAAAGCAGGATGAATCAAATCCACCACATAGCAGTTGTGAATCATCCCAAGGTGAATATCTCACGCGCACTTTTGAACCGCACGCTTGAAATGGACGCCCAGATGAGTCAACGTGTTTCAATCTGAGCCATCTAAGTCCCAGCGCACTTCTAAACCGCGTGGCAAACTTGGCCAATAAGAATCAGACACGTCATTCATTTGAATTTTTTTTATGCCGCGCAGTTCAGAACCGCGCGGCTTCTCCCTGTATCTTTTAGGCTTAATTTTTGACATTTCCTTTCAAGTGTATTTGAACAACTTACTCCACAAGTGCATGCATATCCTAGGCATTACAAGTGCATTAACAAATGCATATCTTAGGCATTAAGCTTGGCATACCGAACCTTACCCTACAAGTTTCCCAACCCAACCCATTTCCTCCGTTAATCACTTTAAAATGTCAGGAGAGTCTAGTTCGGGACCGATGAAAAATGCTTCCAAAACTACACGTAACTCTAACGCGGAAGTAAAACGAAGGGGGAACGCCGATATAACAAATGTTTGGCCGGATCAATTGACGGATTACATCGATCCCACCCCATCGTACGATGAATTTAACTGATTAAATATCTTCCCGGACGGCTGGGTCCATATTTCCGTTGGATCGGAGGAAATACCGGTAAGTTTTATGTAAATTTGATGTATTATTAATGTATATTGCAATGTGTTCGATGAAATACCCGAATGAACTTCTAACATGTTAATGCGCATTTTTTTAGAACCGAGAAGAATTACAGTATAGAGGATCATTGGATAAGGTACTGAAGTGGTACCGATGGATTGCCGTGTACCCGACATTGAAGAAGTTGGTCGACGGTATGGGTTTTGCAGAGTTTTGCTCGATTAATGCGGGAAACTCGGATAACTGTCTCATTCATGCTCTTGTAGAGCGGTGGTGGCCTTCCACCCATACCTATCACTTCCCCTGCGGGGAACTGGGTTTCACACCGTTAGACTTCGTCATGCTAATGGGCATATCTTTTAAGAGGGGTTGTAAACTCCCGTACGACAAGAGGTACTCTAAGTTAGAGAAAGCATAAAAGATGTTCCTGGGAATCACAAGCTCTGACATGAGGTACGGTAACATCACTCTCTCCTATTTAAAAAAGTGGCAAGAACCTTTGAATCCACGTCTCCACAATTATGACTCATAAATGGATATCGTGTATGCACGGGCATTTATTGCCTATATGATGGGTAATCTCTTCTTCTCAAATGGTGTCACATCCCTTCGGGCAGTTATTTGGCAGCCTTGACAGACTACAATATTCTTGGTACTCAAGTTTTGACTGGGGTACGCCGATTATAACGGCTTTGTATCGGGGGATTGATGAAGTCTCAGTTCTGAGGCACATGAAGATGAATAAATCGATCACCGAATTCTATGCAGTGTTGGAGTACTGGTTCTTTGAGTACTGTCGGGTTGGAATGTATCTAGTTAAGGTACAAAACTTTAACCATATTTATCCTCGTGAAGGAACTAAAGTTGGCTAAAGAGGCTGAGATTCAAAGGAGGTGTGAAGCGGAACTAACTTGAATAAAAGCCTTCGACGACGCACATATGGTTAAGGTGATGACAACGGACCCAAGCAACCTATTATCGGCACAAAGGCGTTGGATAAAGAAGAAGATTTAAAGAATATTCGAAGAAGTTGAAGGATCAATGTCCAAGTGATGACGACGTTTCTAGATATGAAGATTGATGTAATCCTTAGCATTAATAGTAGTTATTAAGTTCTATGTAATTTCATTATTTCAATAAAATTGTTATTAATGGTTCGTAATCCTTAAAATTGTTACAAAATCAAAAAGCCAAAGCAGTAAACTATGTTTCCTTAAAGTGTTATAATGATGAAGACTTGGAAACAAAATACATTACAACTTCAACATTAAACTTGGAAACAAAATACATTCCTTTAGAAAATAAATAAACAATGATGAAGACTACAATTACTCTGCCTTTTTTCGACTCCACAAATGCGCGACAAGTTCATCTCGTAATTGGAAATGAGCTCCTTCATTTCTAATTTCACAAACTTTCTGGATGTACTCTACCATGGTGTTGATCGTGTGTCTTGGATTTAAGTCCTCCTTCCAGGTATCTACGGATTTTCTAAACTCGGGATCAATGTCCATTTGCCGGATGTAAGTATGACATTCATCTTCCACGATCATATTGTGCAAGATTATATATGCGTACATAACATTTCCTAGATCACTAGGTTTCCAAAATCGCGCACCGTGTGCCAATATTTGAAACCTAGCTTTTAATACCCCAAAAACACACTCTACGTCTTTCTGGCATACTTCTTCCATCTTCGAAAAATATCTTTCGGCATCGTTGGACGGATTTCTTATGGTTTGAATAAGTGTTTGCCATCTTGAATAAACTCCATCCGCTAAGTAATACCCCATAGTGTGTGGTACTGTTCCTATATTATAATTGCATAGCGTCGCAACTCCATTAGACAAGTTGTTGAAAAACGACCCTTGATGCAAGACGTTCACGTCGTTGTTAAAATTGGGCACCCTAAAGAATGCGTGCCATATCCAAAGATCTTGGGATGCAACCGCTTCTAAAATCACCGTCATGATTTTCTTATACCCGGTATATTGTCCTGCCCACCCGGTAGGACAATTCTTCCATTTTCAATGCATACAATCTAAACTACCTAACATCCTCGGGTAGCCTCGCGATCAATTCACTTCTAACAAGTGTAATTTATCGTCTTTATTGGGAGATCTAAGGTATTGAGCTTTGAATTGTGTTATAATAGTTTTACAAAAAAAATTCAAGCACAAAATAGCCGTAGATTCCCCAATCCGAAGGTATTCTTCTTGGGCGTCTACGCTCGTACAGTAACATAACATGCGAAGTGCGCACGTTATCTTTTGGTACGAGGATAAGCCCATAGTCTTAGCAGTATTTTCTCTTTGAATAAAATAGGGGTTTGAAGAAAGTATTTGATCATAAATACTTTGATACACACCTTCGCTCATACGGAATCGACGACCAAATGAGATACCTTTGAATCTTGGGTTGTCACCGAAGTAATCCCGGTTAAGGCCATCCTCCCCCAATTTATGTTCATGGCTTTTCTGCTTGTCAATCCATCCCTTTTTACTACCTCCCCGCCTCCGTGATGATGTCGCCTATTGCTCTTTTTCTTCTGCTTCTCCTATCTTAATCATAATCTTGTTATACTCGTGCAACAACTCAATTTGACGTTGGAATAGCTCTTCGTCACTGGACGATGATGAAGATGATAACTCCCAAGATGAGAGTGATGTGTCAGGCCTGAATAGGTCAGCAATGAGTTCGTCAAACACAATTCGACGCAATTGATAAAAAATAAAGAAGGTTGAGTTTTGAGATATAAGATGGATGAGTTGATTGTAGAAGAGAGTAGAAGATTAATGGGGGTTATAAATAGAGAAAAAAAACTAGCCGTTTATAGCCGTTGAGCATCTTGTTGAAGAAGTTTGATCAAGGGAAAACTAAGGTGAAATAATGGGGAGCCAATGATATTTTTTATGCAGGCTTATGCCGCACACTTCTGAACCGCGCGGCGAAAACTAGCCGTTTGAAAATCTTACAATCTCAGCCGTCCACGTGGGTGAATCTTGTACCTTGAGACTACGCGCAGTTCTAAAGTGCGCTTAATAGGAGCCATTGGATGGGAGGATACGTGTTTTAATCTTAACAGAGAAGTGTATACGCGCACTACTAAACTGCGCGCAATGGCTATGCGCACTTCAAAACCGCGCGGCGTGAATTCACCTCCAATCCACCCTTGGTGAATTTTGCTTGTGCCACGTTAGGTATTCACCTAGCTCATGGGAGATAATTTGGGTTGAAAAGAGGAAAAGAAGGTGGATCACCCGTCACGTCAGGGTGTACCTAGCTGCTCTAGTGCGCTACGTGAAGCCAACAGGTTTATAAATGGACGGGACGTTTTGCTTTTCACTTTTCTCTAAAATAACTAAAACTTTCTCTCTCTTCTGGCCACCTCCTCTCACTCCTAGGGTTCAATCCTGCACCCTCTCTCTCTTGGTGATTTACGGTTCAACATGATTGCGATTTCTGAGAATTCAATCATCGGGTTTATTTGTTTTGATTGAACAACTTGGTTCTTCAGGATTCATGCTTGATCTTTTAAGCAATTCGAGTTCTGCAATCTGAAGTTCTTCAATTTCGAAATTCAATTCAGATGAGAGACAATTGGGGAAGAACAGTTGTTTAATTCCTATGGTTTGTCGGTTTTCTAGTGTATCGCGGTCGACTCTTTTCATTCTCAGCCTCAAGTAAATTTTTTTTTTCTCTCTCTTGGTTTGACAGCAACAAGTTCAATCCCCTCCAACATTTTCTTCTCGAAATACCTGATTTTTAATTACAAGCCTTAATTTTCCAAGCAATTCCTTCAAAAGGAGTTGGAAATGGGGGATAAGCAGGAGGAAGGAGACGAGGGGCTGCCGAGGGACGCAAAGATTGTAAAATCGCTTCTGAAATCAATGGGTGTCGAAGAATACGAGCCCCGTGTTGTCCATCAGTTCATGGAACTATGGTATCGTTACGTTGTCGATGTTTTGACGGATGCACAATTGTACTCGGAGCACGCAAGTAAACCCACAATCGATACTGATGATATCAAGCTTGCGATTCAAACAAAAGTCAATTTCAGCTTCTCTCAACCCCCTCCGCGAGAGGTAATCATATTACTCTCCTCTTTTATTATTATTATTATTATTATTATCCGCACCGCTCTTTAATGTATAATGTATGAAGTTATTTAGAAGCTTATTTTGATATACTACATTGTAGATTAGGTTATGTTAAAAGCTTCAGGGGAATTTTAGGCGATAGTAGCAACTTAGGCGAGACAATGATCTAAAATGCGTACGTGATATTCTTTATTTAAGGAAGATTGGTTTGAAGCTGAAGAAGAACTTGACTTTCGATTTTACTGAGATCAATTTTAGTGGAAGGAAGGTTCTCTTATAAGGACGCAGTTTGTTATCATGGTTTTGTATTTCTATGATATTTGCTCTCCAACAGCAGCGACGTTTATTTTGTGTGAAGAATGCGTAGGTTTTTCTTATTGCAATAGCTTGATGTAAAAAATTGGGGGTGCACTAATTATGTTTTAGCATCAAGATTGGGCGTGACAAGAATAAAGAGGTGTTTAGTCTATCTAAGAAAAGCAAACATTTACCAACTGAGGTTTGGTCAGTTGGTAGGCTAATGCTTGGAAAACCAAGAGGTCTTGGGATCAATTTCTATCACAATTCACAAGCATCTTACTTTTTAAAAAAAAAACCCGGAAAAAAAACAATACCGTACATTAAGAAGTTATGAAGAGATGGCATGTAAGATTGTAAGACATGTGAAACACGTAATCAAGAGTGATTTGTTCAGAGTAACACAATAACGTGACGAAGTTCCTCAATTTTTCTGCAAGTATAATCTTCTGTAGTTGGTATCATGTATGGTGTGATATGCTGGTATATTGGGAGATACCAGCAAATTCCTTGCCTTAATTGGCAAGTATCCGAGGAAAATTTGCTACTTGAAGAGGACCAAAGTGTTTTCGTTACTCTACAATAGATTGGATAAGTTCCAGATCATTGTCTATTTTGACTTGTAGTTTGCTAGTGTTAATGAAAGAAATCTATTTCATGATAAATTTTCATGCTCGTTCGGGGTACTATTTATTGGAGAAGGGAGAAGTAGACAATTGTGGCTTAGTCGTCATAGTATGTAGCTTGTTTTGTAAGGCATTTTACCACGGATCTGAAGATTACAGACTTGATTTTAGATACATTCCATTGTTCTGTAATTATGAGGCCGTCATAAATACATATTAAGTCTGATAACATGATTTATAACAAGCACATTGACATTAAGCATTGGTACGTCATTAAAAAGTAAGAGTAAGATTACAAGATCCCACACTTATCGGCAATAGAGATGATAACTGAACCGCTTACTAAGTGATTTCCAATACTAGCTTTCAGCACCGCTTGACTCCCCCATGCCACTCCCTGGACAGTGTCTGCTGTGCTTAGAAACCACAGCTGCACCCTCCTCATTGGATTTCTCGTCAACGCGATTTCGTTAATCTTGGAGACCTGCGTTCTAGTGAACTGAACTCAGTCACTTGACAATGTAGAGTTGGGGGAACCCAAGTGGAGACTCTTTGTTTTCTGTTGCCTCAGGTGCATTGGGTCAAGTTGCACAACCCATTTCCGTTTAAACGACGAAAGAGAACAAGAAGATGATGTCCTCCCACTATAGCCTACTGGAGTCGAGAGCCAAGATCTGCCTTCTTGGGTCAGACCATATTAGGTGTATAAAGTAGTTGCAGTCATTATGAGGATTGTCCTTTTGTATGGGAGTAGTTACATAATATCATGGACGTTTGGGGCTTAGTTCTCAGTTCTCACTTTAGCTATGGTAGAACGCATTATGGGAATGCATACTAATATTTCATAATTGTTGGGGAAGTTTTTGTAGCTATTTACTCTATTGCTAGTTTATTACCCATTTAGAGACAAGAAGAGCCAGGGGAATATTTTGTATTCTACGCATCTACATCATATTTTGGAATTGTATCCCATAGGTACCTTGTCGATCTCTTATTTAATGCTGACTAAACATGTTATATGATTGATGTTTTGGAGTTGCATCCAAAATGCATCAATCAAACAGCACGTGCAGTCAATATTAATAATAAAATGATGTACATACATTTTAGTGCAATCCCCAAAGTTCATGTTTGATGGGAAGGAGGTAGCCTCTCCTTGACTCATGTCTACATTTTAGTACCACATATGTTATGGGATAGGATTTGAAAGTTAAATCCTTCATTAACCGCGGCACAACAAACTCAAATTAAGTATCCCGGTTCAAGATTTTAATCAATCAATGACGGCTTTAGTTTTGAAAAACCACATATAAATCTTGTCATCAAGGATGATACATTCGAAGCAACGTACAGTTGAAGGTGCGACTAATACACTTCATAGATGAATTTTGATCAGGCTTTGAATCTTTGCATAGCTAGTATCTTGGACAATCTGCTTAGGAACCCAACAATTTTCCAGAGAGAAATTCTGTAATGGCGGATTTTAGTTTTATAAATGTAAATTATGCATACGCATATGAGAAACCGTTGAACTGCTTCAAGATGAGGCTTCTTTGGCTTTGCATCAATTAATTTGGAACTCCAACCAGATATGCGATACCCGAGTTATTGCCAAATATACTAGACCACCCACTATTAGATGATATAGTCGGGTATCGTCAAGCTGATTTCCAACTTCCGCTTCGCCTTTATAAGTGATGTTATAGGTTAGCAGTTCGTCGTCATATAGTTCTTTCTCGAAAGATTTTCATTGCATCTTCTTTGATACACGATTAAGTCAATCTAGCTTTCTTTCAACTTTCAACCCAAGGAAGTGCTCCAGTTTTCGTTTGGCTGCAAGAGGTCCTTACTTTATTTCTCGGACCCCCCAAGTTATCCAATTGGTATTTACTGCCATAATGAAAATACTATAACGCTGGCAGCAAATCTGGTATTTTTCATGCAAGAATAAAGCATATTGAGGTACACCACCATTACAGAGAGAAGGTGTTAAGTGGTAAAATTGATTTAGTACCCGAATCTACAGATGGCGAAGTCCCTGATGATGGGCAAAATTGATTTAGTATCTGAAAGTTAGTGAGTTGACAAAAATAAACATTTCCGAAAGGCTTGAAATTTAACCTGAAGGTGCATAATTGAGTGTATAAGCTCGTATTATAATTTCATCAAAATCCGCTAAAAGATATTTGTGCATAAAATTTGGTAGCCATACAAATATACAATATTCCAAGGAATAAAAGACAATTTTGACTTCTGCCCCATATGGTTTGATTGTTTGGGATTATCTTTTGTGAGAGAATATTATGAGTTGATTGCAATGCATATTCTAATGTTCTAAAAGAAATCTTAATAATTGACTCTTCCATGAGTTATGTTTTTATTTATTGAGTTTTGCATTCATTGTAAAATCTCATAATGTATGCATTTTATATGAATTTTCAATCATTGTAAAGTCCGGTGTTTGGTAAAGAGGAGGATCTTACAATCAATGATAATTTCAATAAAAAGCATAATTTATAGGATTAGACATTGAAAACAAAATTTAAAATGATAAACATAACTCACGGAGGACTCATTTTGGGGATTTATCTTCTAAAGCATTGGAATATGCTTTCCAACCAAGTTATATTTTATCACAAGTGATAACCTCCAGCATTCAAGTCATGTCGGGCCTGCAAAGAGTTTGAAGCCATCTTTACTCCTTATAATGCGGCATGGCTTCCGAATTGTGTACAAACAAGTCTGTTTGCCGAATTTTGATGAAATTTAATAGAATCTTATAAACTCAATTGTACACCCTCACCCTCAGTTAAAATTTCAAGTCATTTAGAGAGGGTTATGTTTGTCAGTTCACTGACTTTCTCCTACCGTTCATTTTGGGCTTGAAATTCTGGTTTTTGGTACACTTTTGCATAAGTCCCATCTAACATGAAATGCGTAACGATAGTCTTATTTAACAATAAAACCGAGGTTAAAAGCCTTAAATCCTAGATGTAAAGTGGTTATTATTTATGCTCATGAGCTAATATCTTCGTAAAAGATTTATCGGAGAAAAATCGGCGTTGAGGGGGGATTTCAAATAATGACCATCGACTCCTTTTGAGTCTTCTAGAAAGATTAGAGGAGAAGATAGAGGCGGTGGACAATTTTCCAAAGAGATGAGGATAAGAAGCTGAGAGAAGATTCTAGAGAAATAAGATAGAGGGAGTTGGTTATGTAAAAGAGGTGCAAGAATTCATCATCACTAGCCTATAAAAAGGATCAGTAGGTGGTATGGTAAGGCCATATCCTACTATTCCTGAGGTGTTGCTATACTGCTCCATACCTGGTTCCTAAGGCCATACTGTACTATACATCCTTCTTTTATAATTATCTCATCTTGAATGTATACAAATATCAGGCTCGGCCCAAGTATCCTTTAGGCCTGTGCGAAAATACAAAAAGGCCTAAATTTTTTTGTTTTGCGGGCTTGAACACTTGACCTCTTACTCAATAGACAAAACACCAACCAACTAAGCTAATTCTTCATCATATATGTTATACACAATTATTTTTAATTTTTTTGTTCTAACCCTTGGGCAATTTTTTTTTTTTGGGCCTTTTATATTCTTGGGCCCTGTGCGACCGCCCACCTCGCACACCCTCAGGGCCGGCCCTGACAAATATATAAATTGAGTTTGAAAACTCTTTGTTGTGGAGTGTTTCCTGTGTTCCGCTTTTGTGCGTGGTTTATGGTGTCAAGGTTCACCTATTTTGCTGCTCGTAACTCTACACTTTGTATCTGTTGTTACATTGTTTGGGCTGTCACTCTGGTCTTGGCCTTGGTTAGTTTGTGGGGCTAGTGCCTAGCAAACCAAGAGAGGTCCTGGAATCAATTCCCATCACAAGCAGCTCTCAAAAAAAAAAAAAAAAACTGTGCTCTAGTAGTGTGGGTGATACTTCTTACTGCCTTAAATCCTTAAGGTTCGGGACTTCTTCATTCTGCTTCTATAACCTTGTTTTGATTATTAATAAAATTGTTCTTTTGCCCTAAAAAATAGTGGGGATTGGGTCCATGATCTCTACTAAATGCATCTCAAGTGGGATGGGATATTCTATTTGTAGTTGGCAATCACATTAGAGACGGGGCTTCAAGAGGGCAGATTAGAGTCATACCCTAGGAGAGTGTCGATTTCATTGAGAAGAATTCCTTTGGGGTGCCATGGGTCTCTCTAAAAGAGTGGTCTCCTCCCATTACTTGCAAGATGCAAAACCATTGTCTTGGCTGTTTCTCTAGCGCTGAGAATATTTCTTTAAATCCACGAGCAGTCAGAGCCCAAAAGTTTCTACTTTTTAAAAGATAAGATTCTCAGAGTTGCAGTTTACCTTTCAGTTTTGAGATTCTAAAACTCAAGGCTAATTTCTTCTTCAAGGGAACAAAAGGTAGACCAACAAAGGCGTGCATTTTTCTGCCCTCTGCATAACCCCATGTAACATGGATGCGGCATTTCAAAAATCTACTACTACAGGTATGTGATACAGAAAGCCCGACAGACGGACAGCGTCCAACAATTTTTTTAAGACACTAATCTTTCTTTTGCCATGTTTGCCACCCCGTACCCGTGTTACACACTGCCGCGTTTACCCATGTTGATGCTACATAGGCTTTACCATGCCACAAAAATCTTGAGCAAAACCTTGGAAATACACTTCAGAGTGTATCGTGGAAGGGTGATTACGTTCATCCAATACACATGATTGCTTAGGAGTATAGAGTGAACCAGCGGTAGTCTACCAGCTCCAAAGAGGTATTTACTTTGTCATTCATTATCTTGCATGCCATAGTCTTCAGCAACTATTCAATCCCCACCTCTGATTATATAATCCCCACCTCTGATTTTACTTGTGATAAGGGGAACTCCTAGTTACTTAAGGAAACAGATTCCTCTTGAGTTCCAAGAGAAGTACAAATTTTATTCTTAACAGCAACATCCTCAACTATAAAGTAGCATTTAGACTTTTTGTTCATTCACCTCCATGCCTGTTTGTGCAGAAGCAACCTCCTCTTTAAAGAAAACTATGAGATCATCATCATAGGTCAGGTGTATCATCTGTGGCGACAAATTTGTGGTGCAGCCCTTACTCTTTACTTCTAACCTTTTCCAGCAAAACACCAATTTTGTTTAATAAAGCTGTCGCGGCCCCACTTTACGCACCCAATTTTTTCCTAATGTCTTAATAATCTAGTATTCTAAATTGTAATGATGCAGTCTCCTAAATGTAATGTTCTTTTGTTGACGCCAACCAGTTAGCTAAGGATATAAAAGCAAATATATGTTTTATGTACACATGGTTCAGTTTACTTTAGTTGAATTGCGCTCCCAAACCCTTCTGTTTGTACATAAGCTTTTTTCTTTAAGCCAAGACTTGGCAATGAAAGTCACGCGATCAGAGTGGCTAGGGATTTTCAACCCAAGGAATCATTAGTCCAATTGATTTCTCTCTTAAGGTCTTGTAACCCCCTGGCAACACCCACCAAAATCATTTTACGCGGTAGTAGTACGCAACCCGCTAATTTAAACGATCTGTTCAGGGTTTTTCAACCCAAGATAATTGTCGAAGCACTAAACTATACTATATGTGATTTAGGGGATCAAACTCAACTTCTTGGATCGAATTCTCAGAATCACAAAAAGGTTAGGTTCTTGATTTGGCAATTACCTTGGGTTGAGATACATTTTAAATTAGTGGGCTGTGTAATACCTGGTAATGCGTTTGGCGCAAGCACCACCAAGGGGTTGCAAGAACTCAAAAGAAAAAAATAGCACTAATAACGATCTTGGGTAAAATCTATAACCAATTTGATTAAGTGATTTTCCTTTCTTAAAGGAGTACACTTCTTTACAAATACAAGTGTGGTTTCATCGAAGTAAATCGAGCCATGTGTACATAAGACATCTATATGTTCCTATCTCCTTAACTAAGCAATTGGCGCCTACATTAGAATATTACATGTTACGACAATACATCATTAGGCCAATATCGGTGCATAGATAGAGTGGGGTCATGAAACAATGATATCAGAGTTGTGAGGGGCCTGTGATATTTCGCTTGAGCAGGTGCAGGGGAGTGGCATCCATAGAGGTGATGGTTGCACTAATGGTTTAGTCTCACATCGGTTTAGAACCTGTTGCGAAAATTGTTCTTCAGTTAGTATGAATCTTTGTTTAATAGAGAGGCGTTTTGAGGGAAAACCTCACATCTCCTTTGAGGGTGGTTAAATGAGGACAATATCAATGCGTAATGTTAAATGGGTACAATATAATTATGTTTTTGAAATGTAAGTTGGTTGTACAAAGACCATGAATAAAAAATAATAATATTTACAAGGTGGGGCAACCCCCAAATCACAAGTAGGAGGGGAGGAGCGATACCAAAACAAAAAAAGAAAATACAAGAGAGCAAAAAAGATACTGCTAAATTCTGTGGTTAATGCCAATGGGAGGGTCACTCGTGTCAACTCCTAACTTTCCTCGATCGAGCAGCAGTTATTGGCTCAGCTCAGGGTGGAAAAACATAAGGTCATTGAGCTGAAGTCTCAAATTTTTTAGCGTATGAGGGAGTACTCAATAGGCATGAAAAATGCCTATATCTGGAACCCTAATTTAATATTTTTGTTATATCTAATTAAAGTATATTTTATTATTGTAGGTAATAATGTATTTGTGAGCAAGTCTTTGTTAAAGCCCAACTTTTACAAGATAAATACAACCACTGGATACGACATGTGAAAATATTTGTTGGCAAATGGAGGAAGTTGGGGTGTAATTGATTTTTTGCTGTATAGTTAAATATTTAGCTATAATACTCTACAAATCAAGTAGTTTGAATTGAGAAGACTTTTCCTTCAGCATATAAAGTAAGATAGATAAAAGTAAAGAACCCTCTTCTACTATCGCCTTTGTTATTGCTTTTGAGAACAGAGAGAGAAAAAAGTACTTCTGTACTTTTTGAACTTGCTTGCTTTACCTTTTTTAATCATTATAAATTTGTTTTTGATCAATAATCAAGTATGTTTTTCTTCTACTTTTCGTCCTTTTTTTAAACATACGAGTGGCTAATTTTTTTATCTAGGGAAGATGGATCCCTTGATTGGGTTTAACGGTGTAGATTTGGTGAATTTCATGGACTTCATGATTACACTGCGCAATTATATTAATTATGTTTAAAACATAATTAAGCAAGTAAGTACAAAAGTGCTTTCTCTTTTCAAAAGCAATAACAAAGTCGACGGTAGAACAAAGTCCTTTACTTTTTTTTCTCTATTTTTATATGCTAAAAGAGAATACAATATTTTCCCAATTCAAATTGTTTGATTTGTGAAGTGATTTTGGCTAAATATTTGACTATACAGTAAAATCAATTATACTCCCAACTTTCTCCACTTGCTAACAAATTTAGTCACGCGTCGATTTCTTGACAGATTTCCTCCAATTTAATTTATCTTTTAATCTACCCACTTTTAAGTCTTTGAATGAATCTCCATGTGCTATAAAGTAAGGTCGTCTCCAGTAGTTGCATTTAGCTTATAAATGTTGGACTTTAGCAAAGACTTGCTCACAAATGTCTTATTACATGTAATAATAAAATATATTTTAATTTGGCATAATAATACATTAAATTAGGGTCTAAATAGTTTAAATTCAAGGATAAAAATAAACATTTTTTATGTTTATAAAAATATCCCAAAACTAATATATTGCTAGTATTAGTAAAAGAAAATTAAACTCTTTCGAGATTTCCTACAGTTGCATTTTGCGTATACGACATGCCTTTAAGCTATAACGCATATCGACCATAAGGTCTTATTGATCCAAGTACCCAATACGTCAGGAATCATCTCACAATCCTTCTCCACCCTTTAATTCCATATGACGAGATGTGTCTTGTAAGGTTTTTGAATTTCAATGATGAAATTCATTTTTAGGGGGGAAGGAATTGTAACAACCCAAATTCACATACTAGACGCTCTACAAGAGTTTAAACAACCTTGATGATGTTTGAAGCAGTTTTGGACTTGCCGAGTAGTTTCCTCGATATTTGGGCCTACAGTATGAGTATTTGAGTACATTCAGAATAAATAAGGTATGAAGGATTAAAGAGCAGAGTGAGATGAGCTTGTAACATCTTCCGGATCAGTAATCTGAGTTACGGTTTGAGATATATTACAGATTGAAGTTTTCTCGTTTAACACATCATGTAGTCTACAATGAATCATTTTATCATAGAACAACTATGTTTATTTAATCTCACCATAGTGACGGGTATGACTGTATGAGTTCGCAGTATCTTCCAGAATGATTGTATGATAACGGTTTAGAAGATAATGGGGTTCAAGTGATAAGGGCAATCTAGTAATGTTATTGTGGGCAACAAGCTTTTAATGACAAAATATTTAGGGATTCATATGCTGCATATATGTTGTTATAGTAGTATGTGAATTTTAGAAGATCTCCTGTCCTCTCCAAAGCGAGGCACATCGCCCCTTTACTTCCATGCCACCTAATCCCCTTATGGCTTGGCATGCCACCTTCTTCCCCATTTTGGCGCCTTCACATTTTTATGCATTAAAACCAGATTTTTTTCTCACGTTCGCTCATTTTCTCATCTTCTCTCCACCTCCATGTTCTCTCCCTCCCCTCTCCCTTACGACTACATTCTTCCTCTATCCTCTCCTCGATTCTCGACCTCCGCGACATATCCTTCAAACCCCGTCGCATAATTCGTCAATTGGACACCAGAGAGAAGCTTAGGAAGTGATTTGAAGAGATTTTACTACTGATTGAGTGATTAAGAGATTACATTATGATCGAAGCTTTGGGTGATCTCCATTAATGGTGGAATTCAAGCTTTTAGTAAAATTTCACAATTGGCGATACTCGGGCGAGGAATTCAAGCTTTAGGTGATTTTACTACTTTCCTTGTACTTCCAAGAACTTTAACTCCCAATCTCCGAACCCAGACACACCCCTCGTGGCGTTGTCATTACCGGATTCTGAATTAAACCGTCTAGGAACGTATTTGTATATTTTTGTTCATTTATGTTGTAAATTGGCTTCTGAGAGTATACTTGAATTTTTATAGGCTTTGATGAGAGCTTCGATTCGATATATGGTTTGTCTAAATCGGACCGTTGAATTTCCCGAAAATGGTAAAATACCAATCTGGCCCGTTTTACTCATGTTGTATAACTCTTTCACTCTTTCATGTGGGATTCAGTTTATATGATGTTACGCACTCACCCGCGCATGTCTTGAAAAGCGTGTTCGGGTTGCACGCATGCTTACCCAAACTTATTCTAATACTTACTCTCGGGGTAATAAACAAAATAAACATATAATATACTCTCGTCGGATCAGATTTGATAATCGTTGTATTCTTAAGCGACGCCTCGGGACGTGCGTACACACCTTGATTTGTGTGCTTAAAATATAACATCGTATAAATTGAATCCTACATGAAAGAATTATACAATAGGAGTAGATAAACCCTTTTACAACCCTCAGGATGCGTGGTTCGCATGTTTTCTTGAGATATGGACCAGATTGGTATTTTGCCGTTTCCAGAAGATCCAACGGTCCGATTTCGACAAACTATATATCGAATCGAAGCTCTCATCAAGGCCTATAAAATTCCAAGTATACTTAGAAGTCAATTCACAGCAGAAATGAAGAAAAATAAACAAATGCGTTCCTGGACAGGTTTAAGTCGGAATCCAGTGATCGCAACACCTCGAGGGACGTGTCCGGAGATTGGGTAATTAAGGTTCCGGTACGTATAAGGAAGGTCGTAGGATGCTTACTCATGAAATGGATCGTGAGTTCGTCGTCCGAGTATCGCCAATTGTGATTCTCATAAAAGCTTGAATTTCACCATTAATGGAGATCACCCAAAGCTTCGATCATAATGTCTCGCTCTTAATCACCAATCAGTAGTTGAGTATCTTCAAATATGTTATTAAGTTTCTCTCCGGTGTTCGATTGACGAATTATGCGATGCGGTTTGAAGGATTTGTCGAGGAGATAAATTGTGGAGAAGGGTCTGAGTCGTGTGGGAGAGGGGAGAGAGGCGGAGAGAATGAGAGAGATTAATAAGGTTTTAATGCATGGAGTGGTGAAAGTGTCAAAATGCTGAAAAAGGTGGCATGCCATAAAGACATGAAAATTAAGGGGCGACGTGTCTCGTTTTAGCGAGGACACATGGCTCTCTAAAATCCTCACACCAATATAACAACATATATACAACATATGAATCCCTGAACTTCCCTATTATTCAAAAGCATAACGTTCACAATATAAAATTACTAGATTACCCTTATCGCTTGAATCTCATTATCTTATAAATCGTTTATTGTATAATCTTTCCGGAAGATGTTGCGAATTCATACCGTCGTACCCGTCACTATGGTGAGATCAAATAAACATAGTTGTTCCAAGATGAAATGATTCCCTATAGACTACCAATGTGCTAAACGAGAAAAATTAAATTTGGAATATTTCTTAAACTGTAACTCAATTTTATCAATATCGTTCTGGTATTAGAGGCGACTTAAAATTTTACTTATGGTATCTCTAAAACTGGTTGAATTCATCCCAGAAATATAGTACTTAAACAAGGGTTACTCTTTAGACGCATTATAATTTGTCAAGTCAATTTTATTACCATCGGATTAGATCAAGTTTTAGATTTTTCATCATTTTGTCTCATGAATTTAATTTATGGAATTAAGGTGTTTGTTAATCATGTCAAAACAACCTTAGCTTTATAATGAGTATGGTGGAAAAAATCTATAATTTAGTTCGACAAGTGCCCTAGTTTATTCGTTCTCGTTTTATTGATTTTTCAGGGAAAGTATGTATCCACACAAGCTTTTCATAGTGGGACATTGCATTTGAGTTTTCATTTGCTTTCTTATACTTGCAACTTGTCATCCTATCAATATTGGTGAAAATTCTTCCTCTTTCAATTCTAAATTATGCGAGGGGCCTTAAATTGTAAAGGTTTTTTTTGTGTGTGTAGAGTATGCCAGCTTCGTAAAGGTGTCAATTGCTTGTGAAAATACATACAAACCCTTAGTTTTATTTTTGAGAAACGAATATTCGTAAGCAGTTGTCTCCCTTGTTAGAGATTATTCCTAACTCAACTGTTGATTAATCAGTAGGTGATAATTAGTTTTAGCAAAAACCTTAAATAACATAGCCATGTGAAATGCAATTAAGGGTACTTTTCTTCTGAAACACTTATAATAGGAATATAGGATGGTATTTTTATTTTAACATACCAAAAGCTTAAAAGATTCTTAATGCAATTGCATTGTTTATGGTTAAAAACCATAACCTTTAAACTATATCCCAAGTGTTATTCTATGGTTTTAAAAATGTTTAAAGATCGGAGTGTACAAAAGATGTGTCTACAATACCAGAATGCCCTCGAATAACAACTTTTCTTGGAAATTGTTGTGAAAAAATTATTTTTCCCACCTCCAAACTGAATCAATAAGTGTCCTCAATGTAGCCAAAAATGAAAAAAATGAGAGAAAATATTACATGAATATGATAAGGGTTGCATCTCGCAAGCGCTACGTCTAAAGTCTTCAGCCAATCAATGGTAGATACTTTCAAACTAGGCTAGACTATGGGTAAAAATAAAGGTACCCGTGTTGCACATGATGGTTCTTGAAGATCCATATCCTTGCTCGAACCAGTACTTTTATGCTTGCTCTTTGTGTAATGCAGCATGTGCTCATGCTCTGCCACTATTCTGGTAAACTAGACCTCTGCAAATATTAACTTAGCTTTTCGAAGTTCCAAAAACATTTTAGTGGTCCTCATATGGCCATTATTGGTCGTTATACAACCTATGAAAAAATTAATATAGCTTTTCGAAGCTTCAGACCACATAGGGCAATAACGGTCATATATACGACCTTTGAAAATTCCAACTTAGCTTTTCGAAGCTCCTAAAACATTTTTTTTCGTAGGCGGAGTCGTTATACTGCTCAAGATATGTTTTGTTTTCTTCGAATCTCCCAACTATGTTTTCACTGGCTTATGTCTCAAATTAAGCTTTGTTTTCTTCAAAGTTCCTATGAGGGTTGTTTTTCTTAAAAAAAAGCCCGCCCCTAGGGTTCTTATGGGGGTGTTTTTCCTAAAAAAAAATCGCCCCTTGTGTTCTTTCAAGGGCTTTTTTATAATGAGGCATTTTTCTTTAAAAATGCCCTTGGTATTCTTGTTGTGAACCTGCTCAATGTTTTATGCCAGAGAAGGAGAATTTCCATTACGACATCCCGATTACAAAATCTGTACAAGGCAGGTTACATTTTACTGGTACCATGTTTTTAAATTCATAGCATTCCATGGTGAACGGCTCTCCTTTACTGTTAATGAGATAGTATGATTTGTCTACTCTTACTCGAGATTCCCAATTCTCCACCAAATTTCCCTTGAGGTTGTGAGTCGTGGGGAAGACTTCAATTAGCATGCAGTCCCCCTCTTGGAGCTGCCTTGGCTTCACTCTCTTGTTGAAGTTCCTCAGGGTCACTTGGTACTTGCTTACTCTTACTTCAGCTTCGTTTTTCGTTTCGTCTATAAAATCTAATTTCTTAGCAAGTAGGCGGCCATTCGCAGCACTTTTGATGACCATTGACCTTGTCGTGGTCGTGTTTACTCTCACCTCTGTTAACAGCACTGATTCCGACCCGTAGGTAAGCATGAAGGAGGTGAAACCTGTGGATTTCCTTGCGGTCGTTCTCTAAGTCCATAGAACACGAGAAAGCTCATCCACCCATCTCATCTCCCTTTGGCAGCCAACCTTTTACTTATTCCGTCAATGATGGTTTTGTTGGTGCCCTCTGCTTGTCCGTTCCCTTGCGGGTTGGGGATGGGGTTTTTTTGCTTTGCCCAAAACTGTAAGTTGGTTGTTGTTAGAACTATTTGTTGACTTTCTTGTTGAATTTGAGTCAGATTTTAGTGACTTCTCCAGCTGCTCTCTTGCTAGGTTGGCATTGAACAATTCCCGATCCTCCTTTATCATCAATGCTTCCTCTTCCATCCTTCCTCTTCCATCCTTCGTGAGACTTCTTCGCGTTCATGGATCTGCAAACATCACCTTCTTTTGTGCCCCTTTAGCTGTTTTTCTGTCATGGCTCGAGGCCATAGCACCTGAACGTGTAGAGCTTCCCAACTTTCATAAAATAGGTGGCGGCAAAAGTTTGATACTACTAGATATTAGAAATGTCCAAAATTAGGAAACAACTACCCTAACCCGTCCTTGAGATACTCCATTGATGGGTTGCTGCTTAGAGCTTGCAATATTTTTCTAAGGTTTGAACTTGAGTTGGGCTTATACAATTGAAATGTGGAAAGTAGCTTCGGAATTAACATCCATGATAAGAGGGCTTGCAACCCCATCAGGTAATAGAAATTTATCATCGCAAACAAAAGTTTCCATGCTTTATATTTTGTCGAAGTTTCTACAATCCAAACATAATAGGGAAGTACGGTGATTTGCTGACTTTTTATTAAGAAGATCCATGCAAAAATATAAATAGGTCCATCTCTTTTGGAGTTGCATCAATACTGCCCTTGAAATTTTTGATTGATTTATATATTGTATGAAATGTGTTGAGTTTTAAATTCATATTGGTTAGTATGCATTTTTCTATGTTTAGTTTTGTTTTTTATTTGCTTTTTTTCTTCTAAATTTTATTGACCTTATCTAAGTTTTTATTTTTCAGATTATTGCCATACTGCAGTTTCCTGATTTTGATCGTCATTACAGTATTTGCTTTTGGTTCAGTCTTAATTTATTATTACTCATTCAAATCTCAGTCTTGCCTTCGCTTATAGATTACATGATTGCTGACTACTGACCAGGTTCTACTCGAGCTTGCTAGAAGCCGAAACAAAATCCCGCTGCCCAAATCGATTGCAGGCCTCGCAGTTCCACTACCAGCTGAAGAGGACACATTGCTAACCCCTAATTATCAGCTTGCCATTCCCCAGAGACCACTGCCACAAGCAATTGAAGAAACAGAGGAAGAAGAAGAAGAAGCTACTAATCCAAACCCTCCCCACC
Organism: Kingdonia uniflora; assembly: GCA_014058105.1. Taxonomy (NCBI): domain Eukaryota; kingdom Viridiplantae; phylum Streptophyta; class Magnoliopsida; order Ranunculales; family Circaeasteraceae; genus Kingdonia; species Kingdonia uniflora. Next base: position 321,904 of record JACGCM010001029.1, read on the forward strand.
AAGATCAACAAAGGACGGATCAGCACCAACAAACTCCTCAAAGAGTATCCTTTCCTCTTGCCGCAAAACGCCCAAGGTGAACGCACTACATCTACTTGGAAATTCTGTGTAAAATTTGCTGAAACCGACCTTGGAATACAGTCACCGTGGGGTTACATGGAGGAAGTTTGTTTTATTTAGTTAACCATTTTGTAACGATTTATTTCCCCTCTAAAGAGTAGAAATGATAGAAGCAAAGTAATTAATAAATTGATGTCTTTTGGTAGTCTTATGCATGGTCGCAATCATTAGCATCAGTTTCGAAGCTTTGGACTTTTTGTAATGTTATATGGTGGACTGCATTACAGGTGCTAGGAGGCCCCTGATATTATGTAGGTGGTTTCTAGCCGGCATGAATAAATTGTCTTGCATATAGGATCCACATGTTTAGTATAAACGAGAAACAAAATTGGGTAGAAATATCATTTTGCGGAATAAGTGGGAGAGGATTTAGATACTCGAGTCTCACTCAACCACAACCACTTATCTAATAGAGATGAATGTCTCTCAAAATTTGGTGATTTCCTATAAGGGAAATGAGATGGAAAAATGCCGGGTCCTACATGCCCCACTATCTCTAGCTGACAGACATTTCTCTTTCTCACTCTCAGAAATTTCAAATTCGAGCAATCCATCATCACTCATATCACTCAAGTCTCTCTCTCTCTCTCTCATATCACACACACACTCTCTCTCTCCTTTTCATATCACACACTCTTGCTTGCGATTTCTGCCATTAGAGGTAAAATTTTAGTCTCGAAAGGGAAACGATTATGCCATTAGAGGTGAAATTGATCTCTCCAAAAAACTCCGACACCCTTGATAATAGTACACTTACTCGACAAGTACTTTCTGACCCTTACTCGACAGTAGTACACTAGAATGTTGTGAAATTGTTAGAATAATGGTATTCCCCCCACTTAATCCCTGTGAAATAAGTTAGAAGAATGTAATCTTTGTGCAATTTGTCTTTGATTGATTACCTGCAGGTGAGTCCCATGAGACTAATACGTAAGTCGATAATTTTATTTGCATAACACTGAGCTGAGACTAAATAATTGTCGGATTCGACAATATCTGTAGTGCGATCCTTACATACACTACTATAATTGTCGAATTCGACAATATTATATATGACTGTTGGAGACGCACTAACTGAATTGCCGAACTTGACAATATTACATATAAATGCTCGAGGCACAGTAACTAAATTGTCGAACTCGACAATATTACTGTGCAGAGTGAGTGGCGATGGTGAATACGAGGTCTCAAAGTCGTCGGGAGGCTGCTTCTCACCGTATTAAACAGTTGTATGACGAACTGGTGCTGCGTTATTTTGGCTCGGTTAATCTGAACGGTCCACTATTGCCGCTGCGTGAGGTGAGCTACGAAGGAATGGGCGAGGCTGAGGCGGTGTTGTGGAGGGAGGATTTCTATTTGCATTGTTAGTTGCAGTCGGTCATCCTACATCCAATGGCGTGGAACACAATTCTTGTGGCCCGGGCCAGGGAATTGGTTATGAAGGAAGGCTCCGGTTCTGCCCATGGTGGTTGAGGATTTCCTGTTTAAGTATTCTGGTTGTAATATTGTTGGCAGGTGTATACAATGAAGTAGCTGTAGTATTCGTCAAGTCACGAAGAAATTTTGTGTGGTACAACGAGTTTTTGTGTGTGATTGCTTATATTTTGTATTTTGTCTTTTGTAGTATGTGATGTAATGAAGAATTATGAAATGAACATGCGTTGGACTTGAATTGTGTTTGGTTTGTGATATTTTGTTCAATTACTTACAACTCACAATCGTTTCTTTTATGTGTGAACTTGTCAGTCAAATCGACAATGGAAGACTCCGTCGATGAAAATTGGTCGAAAGTTATTCGTGAAGAGTCCCTTGAAAGGTGGGAAAATGGACGTATTGTAGACCCATTTTTGGCGGAAGCCCCATACGAGGGTCAACATTTTGATAATGTAGAGGATGCACGTCTGTGGTACGAACGATATGGAAGAGGGCAGGGTTTCTCCACCAAGATACGCAATTCTACTAGCGTTCGAGATCGGATGATATAGGCAGAGCCCACTTTTGTTGTATGAGCAATGGCTTTTCAAAGAAAAACCTTGGGAATCTAGAGAGTAGCGACGTAGCTGGCAATAGAAGATCATCTGATAAGTGTGGGTGTAAAGCAACGATGAACATAAATTGGAATACCAAAATAGGCAAATATGTTGTCACAAGTTTCACGGATATCCATAACCATAAATTCGTATCTCTATGGAATCAGCATCGGATGAAGGTTAACAGATTCTTTCCTGAAGCAGCAAAAAACCTTACAGCGGCGTTTGAGCTCCACAATATTCCGGTCAGCAAGGTCCTGACATTATTCCCAGATAGAACCTTTAGCAAACGGGATTGTTACAACCACAACGCCAAAGTAAATAAGGAACGACTAGTTAGAGGAGATGCAAAAACCGTCTTGGAGTGGTTTAGGAAGAAACAAACTATAGATCCGATGTTTTATTTTGACATAGAATTAGATGAGGAGAACCGAGCACTGATTTTTTTTTGATCGATGGACGTTTAAGGTGCGCATATGAGGCATTTGGAAATGTCGTCACCTTCGATACTACGTACCGGACGAATGTGTACAAGATGTTTTTTGCTTCGTTTGCAGGGATCAACAACCACTACCAAACAATTCAATACGGATGTGCTCTGCTAAGAAATGAGCAAGAAAATACATTTGTATGGTTGTTCCATACTTGGCTGAAGGCAATGAACTACAAACAGCCTGTTTTAATTATCACCGATCAAGATGCAGCTATGGCCGCGGCTATTCCAAAGGTAAAGAAGTACTTGGACACTTGTTACTTCAGCTACAGTTGTTAACTGGAGTATATTATCGATTTTACATTACCAATATTATCGAATTCGACAATATTTGACACTTGTTACTCCAGTTACAGTTGTTAACTGGAGTATATTGTCGATTTTACATTACCAATATTGTCGAACACTTGTTACTCCAGTTACAGTTGTTAAATTGCCGAATTCGACAATATTTGCTGGCATAACTCCAATCCAATTATACTACTAAATTATCGAATTCGACAATATCATATAATATTCAGAGACATTTTCATTCTAAGTTTTGGTTTATTTCCAGGTCTTCCCTAACACCAGACATCGCACATCACAAACAAATTTCCTGAGAAAATCGGCCATGTTTATCGGGAACCATCTACATTCAAAGAAGATATCGATCCGATAATGCACAACACATATGAGGCTCTAGAGTTTGAAACCAAGTGGATAGACCTAATGAAAAAACATAAATTGGATGATAACGTTTGGATGCAAGGAATCTTCAATATTAGACAAAGATGGATACCGTTATGGAATAGGTCAACCTTCTTTGCAGGGATGAGCAGTATAGGACGGAGTGAGTCCACAAACAACTTCATTAATGGTTGGTTGCCAATAACAACTGGGTTTTACAATTTTGTGACCAAGTACGAGGCTGCCCTTTTAGAGGTATATGAGCGAGAAAGTGCAAAAGACTTTGCATCAGAACACAAATATTGTCAAGTTGGTCCTCATCAAGCTCTGCTGAAAGATACTGCAAAGATTTACACTAGAACAATGTTCCATAAACTTCAGGATCAGTTTGACCAGGTTGTTCGCTTTGTTGCAATAAAAAGACATGTAGAAGGCAACGTTCGACAACTTGCGGTGAAGTCCCATAGTGGTCGTACCGAGTCATTTGAGCTAGAAATAGGCTTAGAGAAGCTAACTGGTAATTGTGGATGCAAGTTGTTTGAGTATGTTGAACTCCCATGTTGTCACCTCCTGAAGGTTTTCTCGAAATACGACATTCTCAAAATACCAGAGGCTTTCATTATGACAAGGTGGACGATTGTTGGAAACAAGTTTTCAAGGTCGTATGATGAAAGTCAGTCAGAAGAAGATAACTTACGGCATGCCTTACGCCATAGCCACCTATCCCTTTGTGTATCAAACTTATTCGATAGGGCCTCGAAGATGAAAGAAAGTTTTGATTTTGCGGTTTTGAAGCTAGACGAGCTTGAGTCTTACCTTCAAAACTACGATGAGTCTTTCACACAGATAAATGCATCACAACAAAACATCTCTAACTTCTGTCGCAAATTCTCTAGTGTCTGGAACTCTAATTTTAAACCCTCTCGTTGTTTAAACAAAAGGACGGGCGAAGACTGATCACAAGAAAGGGGCAAGATGGAAGGGGGGGGGGATGGAAGAGGCTGTTATGAAGAAGAAGAAGAGAACATGCAAAAGTTGTAGAGTACTCGGCAACCATGACAAACGAACATGCCCACTTCTCAAAACGATAATAGCATAATCAAGTAAGTACATATTCGACACTATGCATAAACGACATATTCACCGTGATTTTTCTATAATGTGTTCCATTCTATATTTATGCCATATTTACAATAATGTGTTCCATGTAGGAGACATCAATGGAAAATTTGTTCAGCCGTTGCAATCGAATTTCGACAACCACAACATCTAGGAAAACAGAAGAAGTTCACATACATTGACTAATAAATATGTATTTGATTATTATTGAGAGATTAGTGTTTTGATTCAACATTATGTTTGCTTTGTAATTGGAATTTAGGACAATAGCAATGCAGTATTTCACGGAGACAATAACAATAAATTATTATTTGGAGTTTAGGGATTGTGTGGCTTTATGTACCCTCTATGAATTTGTAGATTGTCAAAAATACTAGATTCAATTGTTGGGTTATGTAATAGATCTTCTATAATTTAACTAAATTGTCGATTTCGACAATATTATATACCCATAACTCTAATTACACTTTGTAATATTGTCGGGTTCGATAATATTGCAAATGCATAATTCGAAATACACTACCAAAATTGTCGAAATCGACAATATTATACATTGCAAGTAACCATATACACTACAAGTATTGTCGAAATTGACAATATTTTATTTTATAGATCCAAGTGCACTGTTAAAATATTCTTCCGAGCCAATATGTATATTTTGAACAGTCAAAAATGAGATTCAGATGACCTAACAAAAATGTATATACTACAAAAATAAATCAACAATGGGCACTTTTAGAAAAAATTATATAATGTGATATACAAACAGTGAACTAAATGAACTGTCATATACAAAAAGGGAAAAATAGATAACCATGTATGGATACTACCAATAAACATTGAGGTAACATAATTGTGATATACAAATATTTGGTCGACAACCCTATTTGATTGTCGACAAACCAACAACAACCATGTCATTAACTCTATACCCCTTTACATTGTGTTATTTAAGTAATGCCTTGAAGTTCCTTACCCTCACATCAAAATAACTAGTCAGTTGTTCTTTCAGAAAAGCTGGAGGAATTTTCAGATTTACATGATTGTCAAAAATAGTAGAAATTGGAGGTATTGGTGCATCAAACCTTGGAAACAAGCGAACGTAATGGTTGTCTGCCCCCAAACCAAACTACTAATACTTACTAGTATCCATAAAAAGGTTTTGCAACCTCCCCTCATTTTAAGTAGTATTTCTTTTACGTTCCCAAAAGAGGGGTAAAAATGTATATGCTTTAGTGTGGCTAATGAAGACCACAACCTTCTCATAGTAAGTGGATAGTAAATGCGCCATATGCCTATACTTCACATGTTAATGACCATAAGAACACGCCTGCAACAGAATTTGATACGCGTTCTCACCGTCTGGAGTGAATTGTATACCTAATGTTTGGCTGAAGATACTCTTCCAGAATGTGGGGTTCTTGCAGAGAAAGGTCTTCAATAATTTCATTACATCTCGGAATCTATGTTGGCTCTGGTGCTGAATCGTGGCGGTAACCCTAAAGCCAGAATTGTTATCACTGATTTCGACGCCACGAACATCTACAAGATACTTCGTCCATGGTTGGAATAAAAGTTCTTGTATCTTCTTCTTCCTAGCCATTTTCTCCCTCCTAGCAATGACAACATTTTCAAGGGTTACCGCCGTGGAAACCAAGTCTTCTTGATAATCTCTCTTGGGTCATTGTTGTGCTATTGTGAAGAATCTTTCGTTCTGCCCAAAAAGTTCTTCAAAGGTTGGGTCCCCCATGTCTCCCATCCCTTAACTTGCGAGTGCCTTCTTCAATGTTTGACGCCAAACCTCCTACAATAAGAACTAATATTAAAACATATAATAATATTAGAGCAATATTGTCGATTTCGACAATATTATATATGCATAATTCCAATTACAGTGCCATAATTGTCAAACTCGACAATAATATATTGTGCAAGTGTACATGTATATTACCAATATTGTCGAATTTAACAATATGCAGTTGGTAATCGTCAAATTCGACAACTATGACTTCAAACCATGCATTAAACATAGTAATCTCAAATAGGTACAATAGTTAGGAATAGGTCATACCCATTCACTGTTATCTACTTCCAAAGTCTTCTTCCTCTCTTCAGAATTATCTACTTCCAAAGATAATTGGTACATGTATATATACATTACCTATATTGTCGAGTTCGACAATATTTTGCATGCACAACTCCAAATACACTTCTTAATTGTCGAATTCGACAATATTCGATTTCAATAACATGATTTTGAAGCCATATTGTTGAATTCGACAATTATCACTTTAAACCATGCATTACACAGAGCAATCTCAAATAGCTACAAGAGTTAAGAATAAGACATACCCATTCATTGTTATTTACTTCCAAAGACTTCATCCACTCTTCAACATTAACCAACTTCTTATGCTGAAAAAATAGCCAACATTAGGATTAACAGTGAAATCAACATTCCATAAAATTAAAAAGGATGAGGAGGGGGGGGGGGAGTTTACGAGATGGTTAGTTTCCCCCGTACATCTCGCTACTTCTTTCTTATACTTGGATGTCTAGTTCATTATCTGTTCCAAAGACATAAAAGAGATGAGCTATATAACTCCAGTTCATTTAAATGTGATTTTGGATACTACATCTAATTTTAAGTAGGGGTTAACCGATATTGAGCATGGAATCCAAAATGAATACTACATCTGATTTTAGATAATCAAACACAAACTCCAATTCACTAACTAAAAAAGTCGTACACAAAATTAAACTTAAATTCACTATTATCAAGCACAAACTTCAATTCACTAACTAAAAAATTCGTACACAAAATTGAACTTAAATTTACTATTATCAAACACAAACTCCAATTCACTAACTAAAATTAATTTTATTCATTTTGAATGACTTACAAAATCTTCTTTCGTAATCAACCTCTTCTTAACGTCCTCATGTGCAGCCAACAGATCATCATACTTCTTTGCTAGGGTTGCGTCTGACACAGACTGATGTGATTGTAGTACAACAAGCTGCTCAAAACACGCAGCACAAAAACAATGTTACCAGACTTACAAATAATTCAATCACAAACTAATAGTAAATTTTGGTAAACTCACAGGTATAGCTGGAGGAAGATGCAAGTCTATCTGCTCCATCAAAAGTGCATTGATCGCTTTTAGTGACTCGCTCTTTTTACACTGTACACATTGGGGACAAAATAATCACGCCAGATACAAGAATGATTAATGAAAGACTATTAGTAATTAAGGGTTATTAAAGTCAACACTATTAAAAGCTACACACTATATTACCTTTTTATTCAACTCAACAGATAAACTTTGATTACAGTCTTCGAGGCCAGATTTTTGCCTTAGTTCTGCCTCCAAACTTGTATTTTTTACCTCCAAATTTTTGTACTCCAATATCTACAAACACAAATTTGACAAGAAAATCAAGATTTTGGCAAAAATAAATAATGGATGCGATAATGACATCTGCTTAAGACATTACCTTCGCATCTAACTGCCTTGGCAGATCTGCGAACTCTAGTGCACATTGCTCGTCAACTACACACTTTAGTTGAATGCCCTCCTTCATTTGTTCAATGGTTTCTTTTAGCAAATCACATTCACTTGTATGAGGTTAAATTGACATGAAACATTTAGATTAATTTCTATGTTTTTGTCGATCTCGACAATAATACTATGTAATTGTCGAGTTCGACAATAATACATATAGATGATTTTAGAAATCACTCAGAAAATTGTTGAATTCGACAATTTACATGTTTCCACCTTCACATGCACTGTAATAATTGTTGAACTCGACAATTACTTATACTAATAACTATACATAAAAATTAACATTATGTTGGATGCAGATAGTTATAACTGATATTCTCTTTGGGGGCCTCTCTTAGCTTTGTATTAGCTTCAAACTCCTATTTATCTTCCTTGAGCTTTTGAAGCTTGCTGATCGAAGCCGACAGATCCACCCCTTGTTGGCATGGTATCATGGGCATTTGGAGACAGACTAGCATGCTCATGATGCTACAGAAGTGGTAATTGAAGTGAACAGAATATTAGAGAATATAAATTTTAAAGTGAATATAATATAAGGGAAGTGAGATAAAAATAGTTGTAATATGTACTAACCGATGCATCATATTGCTCAGCAACATCTTCAGATTGGTGTACCCTGTCACCGTGCTCATTAACACTGGCTTTCTTCCTTTGATGATTTTCAACATCATCATCTACAGCCAGGTCAATATAATGTGACAGATCGTAGTCCACGAGACAGAGGCAAACCACTCCAAGTATCCTTTTGTACATACTAGAGGCCCCTCTCGTACCCTCCGCCCCCTATCAGCCTTCTTCAAAATGAACTCCTTCCACTTTTGGCCAGAGAAGCAATCAACCCACTCATACTTAGGGCTGAAACTCGTTTGCGTTCCATAAGTTAGAAACCTCTGTCAATAGTCACTTTGCGGGGATGCCTTGTTGTCGATTGAACTGCCGCACAACCCTATTTGGGTAGTAGGGCTGAACATGATCTGGACTTGCTAATACACCATAGAAAAATATGACCTCCTTGAATGCATGTGCGAAATCCCTTTTATCTCTGTATGAGTCCCATACAACCTACATAAAAAATGAATCAAATGTATTATGCACCATTAAGTTGAATAATTTTTCTAGTAGGCATGAGAAGGATTTAACAACATTGTTGAATTCGACAATATTATAGTGGACTGGTAGTTATTGAGATGGAGTATTGTCGATTTTGACAATTTACCATGTTTATTTCGACAATTTTGCATATGCACAACTAAAGAAACTTGAATAATTGTTGAAATCGACAATATTATATGTACAATAGTAAATGTACGTAGTCGATATTGCCGAATTCGACAATTATTCAAAAAAATTTAGTTGTGAATATGCAACATTATCGAAATCGATAATGTTGAAGCAGTATAATCTACTAACTCCAAGTACAATATAATACAGTATAGCAGGGTAATAAACTTACATCCTCTAGTTTGTAGTTGTCCAATGCCTCCCTAAACTTGAGCAAAGCTGTACCACCGTATCTATCCGTAACAGATAGGTCCCATTTCCAACAAGTGTAGTGCTCGTATGCGTCAGAGTCCATCTCCTTGGGGATCCCATCATGCTTTGGGAAATATGCAAAGATCCACGACTACATGTATATAGATAAACAAAATAAAATTAGTAGAGGTTCAAGCCTTATGTAAAAAATAGTTACATAAATGAGTACGAAATCACCTCGAGTAGTGTGGTACAACATGCAAATTACCTCCCATCATCTCGAGATCCTGCACCCAGATTGTAATACATGTGGGCTAGAACTGCTGATCCCTACGACCACTTCTTTACCACCTTGTCCTTGGCAAACAGGTAAAGTTACCGTGTGCTGACATCTGTGCCCTTTTTCGTAGGAAATAGAAAGGACCCAAGGACATACATCATATAAGCATGAGCAACAGACCTGGCTGTTAACCCCTTCTTCTTCTTCGCAGTTGCAGTGATACTGTCACTGAGACTCTTCTTAAACTTGTATGCATAGTGCTCTTTTAGTTTTCTTAGTGACAACGAATTCCCAGCACCCCCAGCTTTTAAAGACTTGAATACATTTAAATCTTGCAGGAGGTTGTTCTCAAAAGCCTCCAGAATCGCAGGGAATCCTCAGGTACCACCAATGACCGTGGCATCACCATCTGCAGGCAACCCAACCAATTGCTCCACATTATCTAGAGTTGGAGTCATCTCCCCCCATTTGAAGTGGAAACTATTAGTTTTCGGCTGCCAGCGTTCGGCAAAAGTAAAAATCAACACAAAGTTGTAATAGTTATAGGATATGGCCCCAATCCTATCCTAACCCTTCAACTTAACAAAATCTTGGACCACTTGTGGTTTTTTTGTAAGGTCCCACGTAGACTGGTGATGGTAAACACGAATGAGAAGCTTCTCCTGAACAATAATAGTGATTATGTCAACAAAATGTAACTATCAATAATAGGAATAACAAAACATAATTAAACAAGGGATTCCATTAAACAATATACCTGCCCTAGCGCGATCGACCTCGCTCTATGGAACCTGAAGCTTCTCAGTAGGCTTTTATCACTAGGGCCTACGTCTTCGTTGCTTGTAGCCCCCTCGCCTTCATAATACCCCCCAGCAATAGGAATATTCACATCAGAATCAGGGGAAACATTTGGAAGTGGTGGTTGAGCTCCCAAAGTAGCTTGGGCAGACTCAGTCTCAAATTCTGAACCCTGGGAAATATTCACAGTTTGCACAGACTCAGCTTGAGCTCCCAAAATAGCTTGGGCAGTCTCAGTTGGAGGTATTGGTTCACTAACACCCTCATTGGCGGTGTCAACATTGTTTGGAGGGACGACTATGCTTGGGTCAATAGTTTTTCTCTTTTTCTTATATGTAAGTAGATCTCCTTCTTTGGCCAATTCTCTTTTTCTTCTATTGGAAGTGGTGCCAACTCTCTTTTTCTTCTATTGGAAGTGGTTGGAGGCACTTTCTCATTCATTGTGTACATGTATACAATTTATTATTCAAAGGATCAGTATAATTACACTTGGTAATTATCGAGTTCGACAATATTATGTAAACATAAGTCCAATTACAATTGGTAAATTGTCGAATTTGACAATACTTCATTTCAATAACTCCAAGTTAAATGTAATTATTGTCGAATTCGACAATTTAGACTTCTAAACAAGGATAAAATAAAAAGGGGATGAACCAGGGGAATTCCATAATTGTCGAATTTGACAATATTATATAACCATAACAACAATTACACTACTAAATTGTCGAATTCGACAATCCTAGATGTTAATAACTCAATTTCATTTTAATATTGTCGAATTCGACAATTTTGCAGTGTAATTTGAGTTATTTAGGTCAAATATTGTCGAATTCGACAATATTAAGTAGTTTCAATGCCAAATTGCATTACACAAAGGTGGAGACAAAGAAATAGACAACAATTTCGAATGATAATGGGATTTACCTTGAAGTAGACAACAACCTCCACTATAAATCCTCAAGCTCTTCTCAAAAAGAAATGGACAATGTTTTTGAATTCAATTCTTTCTCTAAACCCCCAAATGGAATAACAAAGAAAAAGACAGTCTCTAATGACGAGACAGTAAGAGAGAAACTCAAACTGTTCGCGAGAGTGAGAGAGACAGAGTGAGTGAGTGAGGCAGAGTGAGTGAGAGAGATGTTTGGAGGGAAATGTTTTTTTGGTTTGTTTGGAGAGAGAGAGGGAGAGTGGGGGAGACACAACATTAAATGTGAGTGACGGATGGTTTGAAAAAAGAGAGGGAAATGTCTGCCAGCTAGAAAGAGTGGGGCAGGTAGGACCCAACATTTTTTTACCCATTTCCCTTATAGGAAATCACCAAATTTTGAGAGCCACTCATCTCTATTAGACGAGTGGTTGTGGTTGAGTGAGACTTGAGTGTTTGAGACTTGAGTGTTTCTAAATCCTTTCCCCAAGTATAAAGGAAAAACTAAGTTCTGCAATGTGAATAGTTATGTACCACTTTCATTTGTGGTATTGGATGGTGACCCATAGTATCATGTCTGCTTTCGTTACCATTCCATCATAATAGTACAGCGTTGTACACTGGAGTCTGATAAAGAAAGTATGTTAGATAGTCCTCGCATCACGAGTAGGACTGGCCAGAGTGGCCTGCCAAAACCCAAACCTAAATTAGAAGTCGGGTTATTGGTGCGAATTGAAAACGGCAGTGAGGAACAGCACCACATTTAGAATTCTAGATGACATAGGCTCGACCAAGAACATATGAGCAACACTTGAATCACAAGAACACATCATCCAGTGATTTCTTATGAGAACACTGCTTGAGAAAAAGTTATCTATGATCGGACACACGGTGCAATAGTATTTGTAGTTGACACAGCATGTTGGACAGGACAGACAGCAACACAATAATAAGAAACACAAATTGCGAGATATTCTATCAGGCATATTCAGCCCTGAACACATCGAGCTGATTCATCCATAATATATGTTGTTATATATACAAGTTCTTTTTTTGGGTTATCTACACAAGAAATTGAGTAGTATACATATGTAACTAACTACTCATGACCACATACAACATCAATGGATAGACAATCAATTGGGGGTTATTGGTCAACTTCTCCAGCCACCTCTACTACTAGAACCACTGGTTGAGACCAATAGACCACGGTCACGATCATACATTCGCTGAATTTCCTCCCTATACTCTGTCAAAGATTTATCAGGAATTGCCGGAGTAAGCTGTAACACATCCCCCATTTTCAACTTTCGTGTAACGTCATTTACAGGTTCACGGTTTAGCCTAGGCCTTAACTCTTCCTTCACAGGGAATCCATAAGAGGACCACCTTAAGTTTGCACGCCCAACTCTATCCAGAAGATCCATAACAGTCGAGTTTGGCAGAAATTCCTGCACAGACATCTGTTCCAACCAGAACTACCCAGTTACATCCCTACTCAAAAGAGTTGCAAAGTAGAAATATGGTAACCACAGAGAAAAATAGCTGAATAAATAATAGAACAGAAAAAACTCACCTTCTCATTCTCTATCATGATGACAAAAACAGGACCATCTTCGCCACACTTCGGTGCATAAGAATATGCACAATCATCTAAATGCCAGGGAAATGGGCAGGGTGGCTTGATAGAATCGCTACAGCCATTTCCATATGAAGAACACTCGTCTAAACCCATAGTCTCGCACTGCCAGGTGACTACCCACCGGGCCCACTCCACCATTTGAAGCACAAAGGAAGAGTACTTACAATCACCTTCCTTGTATCTCCAGTGAGCAGCAAATCCAAATTCCGCTTGTAAATGCATCTCTTTCGTTCGAATTTGAACCTCAAATGGGGCATTGTCATCCCCCATTACCACGGTGTGAAGAGATTGATACCTGCATGCCACTTAAGAGTTAAATGAAAAGAAAAGGGACAATATAGTGCTTACATGCTTTTCTAGGTACATACCCGTTAAATTTTGGATGAGTAATGTAGTCCTTGAGCTTTCCAGGTACTTCTGGCCATAGCTGATGAACAATTTTAAGAGCAGTGTAACAGTCTACTTCATTATCTACGATCAACCTAAGCCCATGAATGTCGTGGATTTGGTCCACATTCAACTTCTTTCTGCAATTTGTGCCACACTGTTAACTTCCTAATTGAATATTGAACTGCACTATATTTACAGTAGAGAATATAACCTAAGGAAAGCAATCTTGTATGTGCAGACGTGACCATACAAACAGGTATGGATTTTCCTTATATTGAAAATGATTTATCCTAATGCACATCATCCTTATAAAGAGAGTGAATCAACCTGGAACTTTATTAATTTATGGAAGTGGTTTGCAAGTTAACAGATTGAGATTTGTTAGTTCTTAACTGTTGTAATGAGTTCAACATTAATGGTTTTTAGCACAATCATTTTGTAATTGATTACATTTTAGCTCTCCACGAGCACAAGAAACACTCTTATTTCCATTCATCTGGAGACACCGAGAATGATTTCATCCCAATGGTGATGATTGTTTAAAAAAAACATGTAACATAAACCTTTTAAATCCTCAATGAGGCTGAGAAACTGGACCGCTCAAATAATCAACTTTCACAATTTTTTTCTGATATTCAAAGAAGCTATTTATGTGAGGAGATAATCTCCATATTGAGAAGATAGTTTGTAACGAAAGTCACCTCTTAACTCATTCTATAAAGTAAGGTGTCGAAAGAGTGACATGTATATCTAATCTAATACTATATATGTGGCTTGGTTAGCCTACAGTACCGGCTCAGAGCTTAACCCCTTATATCTAATCTAATACTACATTTACTTCTTTAATGAATTTCCTATAGTATCCCTGACCCTATGAAAGACTTCTCACGTGGTACAATGCACTGTAGACAGCTGTGAAATCGAGTGGGTCCCAAAATCTACTACTACTACTACGAGAGAGAGAAAAAGAGAGAATCGGGTTAGACTTTGCACACACAGTGCGTGTGCGTGTGCAGGGACTGTGTGTGCAGGGTTTACCATAAGTATATTATACTATATAATATATATTTATGTTCGGCATAATAATTAGGTAACACAAAATAAGAGACAGGGTCATACTTTATCATCTTCCTGTAAGTGCTGTACAAGCTCTTATGTCGCCCAGAAAGGATATGATACGAAACTGCTCCATCGTTGAGAGACCGTTCCAATTTGCCTATTGCTTTAGTAATCACCACATCATCGAAAGACACAAGCTTGGCAGAGAGTTCTTCATAATGACCTGGATTAAGATGCTTGAAGCACAGATTTTCGAGCTGCTCCTTCCAGCTTGATATTCCGAGCCGGTTTGCCAAAGGAGCGAATATCTCCAACGTTTCTTTTGCAAACCTTTGCTGCTTGGTGAAAGGCAAAGCCCCTAATGTTATCATATTGTGCAATCGATCTGCAAGTTTTATAAGAACTGCTCTTGCATCTGCCATTGCAAGGAACATGGTGTGCAACCGATCAGCCTCAACAGTTCTGCTTGCAGTGTTGTTTTCGCGGGCAAGCTTACTCAAGTGGCTTAGCTTAGATACCTACATGAACACCAAACATCATTGACGCTTTAGATTCATAAAACATGTCAATAAGATAAAGTAATCGTATACATACACACATATTATATGCATACATAAACTATTTATACGAGGCTTGATGAGCCTACAGTCGCGGTTCTTTTAAGCTCCTAAATTACCAAGTTCTGCTTTTTTTAGGGGGGGGAGGGCCTTAACAAGCCAACAGTCAAAGCCCCTAAATTACCAAGTTCTGTTTGTTTTCCTAATCCACGGACCCTCTCACTTTCACATGATAATACACTTACGTGTCTATAATAAGTGTGTGTCAGAGAGAGACTTCCTCTTACTACCAACACATTTCACCTGCTTAGAGTCCCAACTTTTTTTCCATAGTTGTATATTTCCATTAGATTCAGGACAATTTTCTCCGATGGTGAAAATTAAGAGAAAAATAACCCAAAACTTAGATGGTCTTTATGCCGATTAGTCTATATCAGCGTGCTAAAAAAGTTCAAGAATTCCAAAAAGAGGAGGGAGGGAAAGGCATTAGGTAAGGCACACAGTAAGAGTAAGGCTAAAGTCGGTTGGATTTGCATACTCCCGATCACATGAGTATATTAACTCAAAACAATCTTCGCTCCCAAGTTGCAAGGAATGGTGATTTTCACTCAAAACTATCAACCTATGAAGCCGCAAAGACGTAGTAGAATAAATGGGAGTTACAAGAAGTACGCTAAAATAGGAGCATTACATAGAATAATGTATGAAAAAAGAGAAGTATAAGATAGTTTGTTGATTATTTTCCCTTTTCATTGCATATGTTAAGAAAATAGTGGAATGCATACAACTAAGGTAGTAGCCCGTGGTCCATACTTCCGAAAAGGTAAGGTGCAACAATTACTTTAAGATATCACACAAACACTTCAATGGCCCATACACCTAAAATCACACAACAATTATATCTAAAGCAGGAAACGCTAATATATCTAAAGAGGAAAGGTGCATGTCTATGTACACTGTGAACACAGATTGCTACCTTCAAAACGAATAGGAGACCTCAAAAACTCCAGGATATAGATTCAGTTAACCTCTAACATACAAAACGGGGGGGGGGGGGGGGGAGATTTTTCTTAAAAACTAATTCCCATCAGATTCCTCCAAACCAAGCAACATAAGGTGCCAACATAATTTTTTTCAAAATCAAGTTAATTCAACCATATGTAACACGAACAAAGATAAACACCTAAACAATAAATGGATATGGTACCAGGCAGACATCTACGTACCCCTTCGACCAAATCAGCAACGCCAGCTCCAAATGTGCGATAAATATAATCATAACTCGTAAAAGAATCGTCAAGTGTGTCATGCAGAAGTCCTGCCGCAACTACAGTAGAATTAGCACCAACAACTGCGAGCAAAATCGCAGTTTGAACACAATGCTGCAAGTAAGGATCCCCACTTGCCCTCATCTACAACAAAACCACAAAATAAATCTTCAATAAAAAAAAATCCCAACTTCACAAACAAAACAAATCAAATATTCTAAACTAAATTTACCTGCCCCCTATGAGCTTTCTCAGCTTCATAAAACGCTTTTACAACCAAATCCTCATAGAAGATCTTATGCCTTAATTGAGCACCCAGAAGCAACTCTTTAGCATACGGTTCACAACTAGTCTCTACGATATTATCCTCCATGTTGAAAGTAAGCTCATCGACAAGAGAATCGCCATAATCTCCATTACGTCTCAATGATTCGTAATCGACACAAGACCCCAACGCGTTCCTTACAAACCCACTAAACAATCCATCTCTAGTAAACCTAAAAGACGATGAGGACGACAAATCCCCATTTCTTTCCCGGGTCATAATCCTCATGGGAGAACTCTTACCCTTATTAGACGAGGACACCGGACCTTGAAACACCGAAACCGGGCTCTGATAATGATCCCTACATTTACTATTATACGAAGACGAAGAACTAAACGATGAATAGCAAAACGAGTTACTCAACTCCTCACCCCTTTCATCACCCCCACCACCACCACTAACAAAGCTTGAACTTGCTGAAGCGTGTTTCACCCCCAGGGACGACGAGAACATACACGAAAGCCCTCCCATGGGTTTCTGAGACGAAGATGTCGAAACAGAGGGAGAAGATGATGGGGTTCTAGGGTTTAAGTCAAAATCAGATGAACCATTGATTTGGCAAGGATGAGGGTTTGAACAAACACCACCTGGAGGGCTCGCATATAGCACGATTGTTGGTATTGCCATGATGATTGAAACAAACAAACCTCAGATCTGATCGTTAATCAAACTACTAATTAGAGCTCCCAATTGAAGAATTCAATGAAATTGAAACCAATTGAAGAATTTTCAAACCCTAATATTCAAATTAGGGAGAAATTAAGCTACAGTTATAGAGATTGAGTCGAAACCCTAGAGTTTTGGGACCCAATTTGTGTCCGAGAAAGCGAAATTGTTTGAACGAAACCCTAATTTCTAGAGAGAGGGAGAGTCAAAGACGCTTTGAAGAGTTTCTTTCTTTCTCTCTCTTCATTGCTTACCGGCCAAGAGAAGGAAACAATGAAATGACATGAGAGTCCTTTAATGTTAACGGAAATAACGGTAATTGGGATTGGGGTTTGCTACACGAAAGAGGTTGTTATCTATAAACTAACTGGTTTAACTATAAAACCAATCAAACATGGGGTAGGATATTATCTTAGGTACTAGTGAATATGGTTGTGAAGAGGTCTAGTCGACTATATACATCTTTTATTTATTTTAAATCATTTGGTTTGTTTCGTAAGTTTGAGATTGCTAATCTGCAGCGCAGTGTAACAAAAAAGTGGGTCACGTCTACCCTAAAAAGAAAATTGTCAATAAGTTCGATTTCTATTTTATAGAGAACAAAGAAAATAAATCAATAGAAATTGGAAGAAAAATATCCCTAATTTTTACTTTTTCGTTGGATCTAATGTTTTGAGAGGCAACAAAAAACAACGAAAAGAACAATTAGAAGCATGACAAATAAGATGCGATAAATTAGGAGTTATTATTTAGCTTATAATTTAATGATTTTTTTCCATTTTTCTAGGAGTGACACTAAGTAAGATGTAATCTTTTATAATAACGAGATCTAATATTAGGAAAAACTCCTTAAAGTTTTATTTTTAATTTTTATACAAAAGTCATTGTCACGACTGACTATATAACCTTCCTTACTTTACTCGTAAACATTTTTTTGATTAATTTTTAAGATGTAATTTAGATAATAAGTAATAAATATAGTATTTGCTAATGAGTCATCAAACATTAAAATAAGCCAATGTCTATAATCATCAAGTAATCAAGTATATGATTAATGTTCCTTTAATATAAATTATTTAAAATTAAGTTGTGGGTCCAAATTAAATTATCCAAGACAATGGTATTATTGTAATTTATTTGCATTTGTGACACTAGTTGTGTAATTAGACCTGGACTCTTGAGCGTTTAGTTAAGTCAAGAAAACACGTGGCGGCTACAGTAGTAGCAATAAGGGGCACGTGGTCAACTTACGTATCGTGCGTATAAAACGAGCTGTCCGTCCGAACTAATTCACCATGTGTTGTTTACGACAAACCTAAAATATTAATAATGAGCTGTGATTGCCTTGCTTCTAGGCTTTAGTTTGCAATCCAAATTTATATTAATCCATAGGTACTGGACTAGCTAATGATCTTACGTGTTGGGTTGAGATTTAAATGTTCAACGAGCACTTGGGCACGTAGTTATCCAATTTCGAGTACGTTAGAGCATCTCTAGTCGACTCTTCATATTGTCTTTAAGATAAATTTACAGAGTCAAATCCCTATAAAACGAGTCCAATTTTGCATCTTAAATTTGGTGTCTAGCTATCCTAAAATGGCTATCTTACACTTGTTAAAACTTTAGAGACTTCAAAGAAAATCTCTTTAAACTTACTTCTCTTTCCTTTACCTTGCCAATCTCACGTATTTCTCCTACCCATTATTTTTCTTTAATATTCTCTTTCCCGGATTTTTTTTCTTCCAAATACGTCTTGCTCCAATATTCTCCCTCTTTCTACAAAATTTATAACTCTAAAATTATCCTTCAACTCTAAAATCAACATTATAAATTTCAGCAACCATTGTATCTATAGTATTATCTCTCTAAATAATTATTCCCTTTCTTTGGAACTCTAAACTCAATATTTTAACGCTATACAATCTCACGGTCGAAGGGAGAAACATGAAATATTAAAATCGGGACGTGAGATGGATTGGGAGTGGTGAGGTGGAGGTAGAGCCGGCAAAGTGACCCATGACCCGCCAACCCGACCCGACCCAACCCTGTTTCTGGTGGGTTTGGGTTTGGCCTTAATAGGTCGCGGGTCATTTGACCCAAATCCGTCTAACCCATTTAATAAATCGGTCGGGTTAGGGTTTACCTTAAACGGTTTGGGTTGACCCGTGACCCGTTTAAGTTTAATTTGAGCTAATTATAATTTATATGATATTATTCATCATTCGAAGTAAGATTTAAGCACAAATAGAGCTTTATGTGTTATTACTACCCATAAACATATGACATTTGATCTAATCTCACCTCAGTTTCATTCTCTTATCCTCTTCTGTTATTATTATATATTTCTTTAACAAACCCAATCTTAGAAAATGGGCATTTGATCTCTACTTCCATTACTAGACTCATCATTTTAGAACACATGTAACACCAATACCTACCAATCAAAGCTTCAACAAATCCACTCTCACGACCCAAATTAATATTTAAACAGGTTAAAAGGGTTAGGTCGGGTTGACCTGTTTAAATCAGGGTCGGGTTTGGGTTTGTATTTTTGACCCATGAACCTGTTATGACTCGATCCGTGCAGCCCAAACCCGACCCGTTTGCCAGCTCTAGGTGGAGGAGAAAGAAAAATATGAGATTTAATTATTCATCCTTAATTACACACCTAATGTTTCCATAAATAATATATCAAAATGAACCAAAATATTAATATTTCACACTTGTTTTTAAATGAAATGAATTCTTGAGTAAAATAATTTCAAAAATAAAAGATGTACGAAAAAAGGGAAATTACATAGATAAAATAAATCTTAATTTTTTTAATAATACTCCAAAGCTTACAAAAATTGTTCGTCGAAGATTGGATCAAATTTCCATGGAGAATTTCTTTTTCTTTATTTTTTGTAATCAGAAGAAAATATTTCCTTCTTTTTTCTTTTCTTTTATAGAGAGAATATATTGTAAGATTTCTCTTCACTTCTTTACGTTAATTGTGTGGGATTTTTTTTTTGGGTTTTCTAGGGAAAATATTATGGGGGGTGGATTTTAATTATATATATTGTTAGGAGTTGGGTCCAGCCCAAGCTAGGAGCCCAACAGGGTTGGGGTGTTCTATAAGACTCCTAACAAAGCCCATAGGCCTTTAGGGTTATGAGGAGAGTTTAAGAGAGTTAGGTAACCCATTCAATAGGGTTATCTCATTATGTATTTACGTACAGATCTCAAAAACATCAATAAAGAATCCCCTCTCTCTCAATTGCTCTACAATTATAAAACTGTTAATCCTTTGATAGTAGGTTATTTCCTAACACGTTATCAACACGTAAGAAGAGAAAGGAAAAATAATCTCCAATAAGCAATTTTTAGGTAAACTTTGCAATTAAGAGGTATTTTACAATTTTGTTTCAATTTTCTCTTAATCTATGTTGTATGATATCTTAATATAGATTAAATGTAATTTTTACTATTTTTTTTCGGATTAAAAATAGGCATTTTTGGTGATTTTTACCCTAGAAATATGGTTGTTTTCAAACCAAAATTAGTTTGTCTATGATTATCAGATGGAGGCGAGAATACTTTGTTTAGAAAGCCCGTCCCAAAAGCTTTCCAACGACATAAGATCATTCTCTGAGAGATCTCCTAATCACCGGGAAATGAGCGATGAAATTAGGCAGTTTCACGGTTAAAAACGACGTGATGACGTCAGCAATTTTTTTAAAATAATTATCTGTTGATGATGTCATCATTATCCGTTGCTGAAGTCAGCAGTGATACATGTAGAGGACACGTGGCATGGCATGTGTGACATGCCTGGCACGTGCTGTCACTGGGGGTGGCACATAGCAGTCGCCAGACTATCACCAGACGATCACCGGAGATGCCGCCGGAGCAGTCACCGGAGTGATACATGACAGACACGTGTGGGGCACGTGTGATCAAGTTAACCTGGTCCAGATCGGTCAATCCGGTCCAGGCGTTGACCCAGACCAAGCCAGGCCGGTCCAGGACCGGTTCTGGCAGTGAATTGGCCATTTAAAGCATAATTCTTGGTCAAATTGAGTCTAATTTTTTTTTAAATTTCTATTGACTGAACCTACCCCGTGAGGGACCCATTTTTATTTTTTTCTATGAAAAATATTTTTAATTTTTTTTAGGAAGAGGTGCCTTGTATAGGAAAGTTGACTTACTTATATTGAATATAAACAATTGGATTAATACTTATTTAAGTATCTTACAATAGCTAACTGGATATTAATGGTATGCCCCTAAGATACTAATTATCATGATCGGGGATCAAAGATAATACGAAACCAAGACTAATTTAGAATACGACTAGGAGTCATATCTAAATCACAATTAATTGTCATAGATAAATAATTAAAGCTCAATTAGGAATTGAATTAGTCTTATTTCTTAAAACTTGGTGTCTGAGGAACAAATTTTTTGTATCTAGGTGCAATTATATGTTATTTGATAGCATTTAAATGTATATAGGCACTGATAATAACCTATACACTACAAGAAAAACTACTTTTAGGGATGACAAAAAAGCATTCCAAAAAGCTATTAATCCGTCCCTACAACTATTAGGGACGTCTTTAGAAACGGCAAAATATTGTCCTTTTAGGGTGGCGTCCCAAATACATTAGGGACAGACACATCCATTTCTAATACTATTAAGGACGCCTTTAGAGACGCTAACAATCCGTATCTAAAAGTCTTTGTTTTTTAACTCCTTTGGGGACATAATATTTATCTATATAATGGTTCACGATTAATAAATAATCCATGTAAACAGATGATTTCAGTACGCCGATCTCTAGTGCCTCATATTCAGTTTCATTATTGGTAGCTTTGAAGTTGAGCCAGCTTGATTTCCCAATTCGATCATTGGAAGGTGTGATAAGAACTACCCCGATGCTTGACCCAGCTGGTCCGGTAGAACTGTCAAAAGTTGCCAACCTTTTTTGGATATCCAATCCGATTTTTCTTCGAGCTACACCTCGTTCATGTCGATACTATCCTCTTCCCAATCAGGGTCATTTACTGGAAAATTTGCGAAGAAATTTGCTACCGCTTGCCATTTTTTGAAATGCCGAGGTTTAAAACGAATGCCATGTTCACCAAGAGTAACCGACCATTGTTGGACTTGTCTGGATTTCTCTCATTTGGATAAAACTTTACGCAGGGGTAATTTGCCATTACTCGAACTGAATGAGCTTGGAAATATTTTTTTAACTTTTATGATGTATATACAAGAACTAGGAGCAGTTTCTGAATCTTAGTATACTATATTTATGCTAGAGTAAGAGTCATACTGATGACGTAGATGGGTTCTCCTGTATTCTTATCAAGTCGGATCAGAATAGAGCTGAGTAAGTTATCAGTTACTGCAAGGTATATCGTGAGCTCTTCTCTTTCCATGGGTGTACTCATTACGGGTGGTTTCCCCAAGTAGTGTTTTAGTTCCTGAAATGCTGCTTCATATTCTGTGGTCCACTCGATCTCTGGATCTTTTTAAGTTGTGCCTTTCTTCGTCTCTTCTCATAGAAGGTCCAATAACCATCTACACCGATCTGAAGACTTGAAAAAAAAAACAATTTATCGCTGCCATTTTTTTCTAGTAACTTTTGAGCGTCTTTCTTTGTCTTTGGTGAAGACATGCGTAACAAGGCACGAATACGATCTAGGCCAGCTTTGATACCCTGCTTGCTGATCAATTATCCTAAGAATTTTCCCAATTGTAGTTCGAACTGGTATTTGTCAGGATTTAGTCTCATTTTATATTATCGAAGAATTTTGAAGGTCGTGTGCAAATATGCGAGATGGTTTTCCTTCTTGAGACTTTTTCATAGCATATCATCAATATAAACTTTTATTATTTTCCCAAGATGGTCTTTGAACGTCTAGGTCATCAATCTTTGGTAAGAGGCTCCAACGTTCTTGAGGCCGAAAGGTATGACTTTGTAGCAATATAATCTATGTTTTGTGATGAAAGCTATTTTTTCTTGATCTTTAGGCAAAATAGGTATCTGATTGTACCCTGATGCGGCATCCATTTTGGACAAGAGTTCATGTCTCACAGTTGAATCGAGCATATAGTTGATGATAGGAAAGGAGTATGCTTATTTAAATCTTTGAAATCTATGCATAATCTGATTTTGCCATTTTTCTTCGGGACTGCTAAGATGTTCGAGATCCATTCAGGGTAATTGGCTTTTGGAATAAAAGCAACTTTAATGCGTTTATCGATCTCTTTATTGATTTCCTCTCATAATCTCGGTACTAATGTCCTCTATTTTTGTTTGACCGCCTCGAACTTGTCTTTTAAGCTAAGCTTGTGGCAAGCCAAAGTTGAGTCGATGCCTGACATTTTGTGGAATGTCCATGCGAACACATCGTTGTTATCTATTAGAAACTAAATAAGAGTATTTCCTTTTATTATGGGTAAGCGAGTCCTAATATAGGTACCTCGCTTCTCTCTACTGATCTCGACGCATTCTGTGGCTTCCGCACTCGGTAACTAGTTTTTTTTCAGTGTTCTTCGTAGTATTCTATAATTGCTATACAGTATGTTTTTCTGGTGGTTCTGTCATGATGGTTAAAGTATTTTTCCAAGCGTGACCTAGCTTTTGACTACCTTTGATTTTATAGAGACCGCCATTCCAATTGAACTGCAACACCAGATGATAGGTCAATGGGATGGCTCTCATGTTGTACAGCCATCAACATCCCATTATTCCCAAGTAATGAGATTTTGCGTTTATAACATAAAATACAACTTCAATTGTTGTTGGTTCTACAGTAATAGGAAGTATGATATTTATTGAGTATTTTTCTTTGAAGCCATTGAAACCACTGACATCGATGTCACTAGGCTCAACTTTGTCAGCCAATTCCATATGGTCAATTGTACTTTTAAAGAGTAGCTGGATACTAATGCGAGTATTTACCATTATTATGTGCAGGATGCCATTTCTCATTTTTAGCATGATCACGAGTGCGTCATGATGAGGAAAGTTGACGTGGCAAACGTCACAATCCTTAAAGGAGATCCCTATTCATTGCAAACTGGATGTTGGGAGTAATCTAGCTTCTTTGTCGACCATGACTAGATCGTAGCATTGGCCAAGACGTCGTCTTTTAAACCTGACCAATCTATTGATCGTATGAGTTTCTATAAAATGGCTGAGGGAGATGTGGTACAAATACATTTCCTCAGTCCCTCCTTCTATTTGTACTATTTCAGTATTAATCTTGTAACTCCCATTTTTATAACTTTCTTTGTCTAAGATGCACTTGTACATTCTTCCATCATTAAAGATATACTCCAAAAGTCTTTGTAATGCGAAGCAATGTTTTGTGTCATGATGTCAGACTTTGTGGTGTATGCAATATGGTATGCTTTCAACGGGTTGGAGATATTGGATATTACAGAAGAATTTATCCTTTTTAAGCGTGGGATACAAGTTTGCTATTATAGCCGTTAGTTTGGGAAGATATGGCTTTGGTAAGTTACCACCCCTCCGAGGCCGGTCTTCATTATATTTAATTCGTTTTATATCTTCTCCGTAATCTATAGTACGATTAAAATCTCATTCTGTAGATTGATCATTTGCTGTCAAAATTAACTTTTGGGGCTTATATCTTTCGGTTAACATCCTTTCGAGATCGATATAGCCATTTACCTTTTTGATTATGTATTCCAGGGTTGCGGGTTTGTTGAGAATTAGGTGTTCCTTCGCTCTTTCGTACATGAGCAATGCGTTCTTAAAGGCCAAAATAATAATCTTTTGATCAAGTAGATTTACCTTTCTAGCTAACTCTAAGAATTTTTTAGTGAACGATTCAAGCTTCTCTCTATTGTATGAGTAATTCTTTATAAAAAGTTCTCTTAACTGTTCGAATGTGCCAAAAGACCCTTCTTGCAGCGAGTGGAACCATCGCAAAGGTTCGCCCTGGAGACTGGTAGGAAATTGATAACATAAAATATGGTTTAATATAGAGTATAGCCTAAAGCATCCTGGAATTCTTGGACGTGTTCCACGGGATCTGTTCCCCTGTACTTTCTAATTTTTAGGGCGTAAAAACTTGTGAGAACCTTGCTGCCTAATAAATCTAGAGTTATCGGGCTCTTCTATAGTCTGTTGTAGATGCCTTTGGCGATTTGAATTTGGGCTTCAAATAATTCTTTGATGTGCTTTTTGACATGCTTCTGGGTCATGAACTGATGGGCTGTGATGGCCTGACATGGGATGCGTCTATCTCGAGGAATGTGTTCGTCACTTCCTTCACTTAGTCATTTACGTACAGGAATGCAAACTTTTTTACGGGGTGGGTCATCTGCCTTCCTGAATTTGGCGGGAACGTCATCAACTTCTTGTCAGACTCCTGGTATCAGATCGAGCATCAATTCCCTGGTTGTTACCTCGAGGTCCTAGCCTGTCTAAAATTGAAACTCTTGAGGTGATTGGCAATCGCGTTTTTGTTCTTTTGGGTTACCATCTATTGTCCCGGTAGAACTTTTAGCGCGTCTCTTATATCTGCCTACTGCTATTCCAGGATGGTTCATCTTTCTGTTTTGGAGTTTATAGTGGCCCGTAATTCTGCCAATGTGGCGATTCCTTCTGCTGGGTTAACTGGGGCATTCTATTTTAGAAGTTGTATTCTTTGAAGAGAGTATTAGCTATATTTGAGAATTGTGGCTAACTACTTCGTTCCCACAGACGATGCCAAATATAAGAGCCTAATTTCGTAAATCAAACTTAGTCACTCACACCAAAGATAATTAGAGCGCTATCAAGTAATTAATAACACAAGATTTAACGTGGAAAACCTTTGAATAAGTTAAAAACCACGACCTCTTTTGAGGATTTTAGAAAGAGATATTATTGATGATGGCTAGCTATTATAAAGATCGCTATGGATAGTTATGTATAGAATTCTTTGCATCAAATTTTGTGTGTCTAATCTGTAGTTCACTGGTTCTATTTATGGGTCTTATAATATTACCGTTTGACGACCATTACTATTCTTAATGATGAACGTTACAATATGGATATGATGAGTCTTTGAACTGATTGCGTAACAGTCTGATCCTTCTATTTTGTAATGGCTTCATTAATGACGGAGTTCTTGTTAAATCGAGTTGTTGATGTAGAAGTCAAGAATGAGAAGTAAACTCTTCTTTGTAGTTGTTCCATAGTGTGCCATGTAATCATATGTTGATGAGGTCGAGTAAATGTATGATAGTCGATGATGAGGCTTGAGTTTGTGATCCAGAATAGGCCACTACAGTACTGAGTAGTTATAATTTAGATTCTAAAGTAACATCTAATTATATTATGCACTAATTAGTGTGCATCCAAGTCTTTTTTTCTCTTTGGTAATAGCTAAACTTCATGATTTTTGTAGGTGCTGATAAATTTTAGGATTACGCAAAGCTTTGGATTACGTGAAATTGAAATAGATCGAAGAGCAGAAAAATAGGAAAATGTGAAAAGTGTAAAACATATTTTTAACTTCTTCTTGTGCCCCCTAGGTGAAGGGGCATCTTCTTCTTTCACCCCCTAACTGAGAAACACTTCCCGTAGGTTGGTCCTTTATTTAAACTTGTCAAATTGAAGGGGTTCATGACCACTCCGCCCCAACATTAGGAAAGTAAGTGTGTAGATTGTTTAAATACACGCTGCCCTTTAATTAAAAATTATTTGATGTGTTTGGATTAACCTGTTATTGTGTTTAAATTTTTGTTCCACTTTTAACATAGTAAAGGTTTTAACCGCTAGGGATCTTCCGCGGGATTTTATCACCCAAAGGAATCCTCAGTAAGTGGGACCTCCCACCTAGGGATACGAAGAAATCCGCATCACACGTTCCTAACTATCCCAAACTTTAAATTTAATTAAAACATAAAAACTATAAGTATAATTTCCAAAGGATTTCATCACGTGAGAAATTAAGAGGTATCGGACCTAGGTACCAACACAGATTCATAGGAACCACTTCAGCCAAGCACCATGAACCATCAGTTGTTAAGCGATATCACCATTCTATATGAGTCATGTGCGATAAGGAAAGGCACATGGGTATGAGGACTGATGCTTAAAGACTAAGATTGTTGCTAGCATATTGAAGCTTTTGTGTTATGAATCATACACCAGCCCGACCTACCCAGTTTGATCAACATCTAGATTATAATTGACTTAGTTTAATTTAACTTTAAAAACAATTGATATGTTTATCTTAAATCGGTGTGTTTAAATTCCTGTTGGATTTGAAATTCTATTTTATTTCATTAGTGCATGCCCAAGTACGATCGGATTAGGAGACACATTGATTTATCACCGAATCCTAAAATAGCTAATACAACTAACCAAGTCTAACAGGAGGACCTTCAGTCCATAGACGGCCTTGAAACTGAAAAAGAATTTCTTCCTGTACCTGAACCAATGGGAGATAAGCCACTGAGGGAGCTTTTTGCTCCCGTTTCGAAAAACTCGCCAAAACGCATAAAGTTGCCAAGAATTATGGCAACCCAGTTTAATATCAAGCCTTCAATTTTAAACCTAATTCTACCTTTTTACAGACTCGATAATCAAGACCCATATTTACAAATCGATGAATTTGAGTCCATTTGTCAAACGTTTCGATTAAGGGCATAGCAATGGAGTACATTTATTTACTCATTTTTCTATTTTCTCTAAAAGGTAAGAAAAAATGTTGGCTAAATTCTCTACCATCTGAGTCAATTGACAAGTGAGGCACCCTTAAATAGAATTTTAAAATCAATTTTCTTACTCTGTAAAAATCGCCATTTTAAAATGTAACATCTCTGATTTTCTTCAAAATGACGGAGAATTTTTTTATAAAGCATGGGAACGTTTTAAGAAGAAATTGTTAAAGTGCCCCCATTATGGTTTTGAGAAATAGAAACTAATCCAATTCTTTTTACATGGGTTAACTCTTTCAACCCGTGAATCAATCGAAGCCCGTAGCTCAGCAAAATTCCTAGATATTTATGAAACTATCGCGTATGCATTTCTTGATAAATACGCTGAGACATCCTAGCAAAGGGACTTTACTTCCCGTAATCGTAGGCCTATTAGGAAAGGAGACATCCTTGAATTACCTGAAAGCCTCGAATTAAAAGTCTAATTGGACTCTCTTACACGTAAAGTCGAGGCTATGGCCATAGCGAAAGTGGCAGCCCCTAAACCGGCGTCCATTCCTGAGGTCTGCAATTTATTCAATAATCCGAACCATTATGCACATACATGTCCACAACTCCCTAAGTTTATAAATTATAATCCAGACCACGTTAATTTTATCTTGATAAATGAAAGGAGACAATACCAAAATAATTTTGGTAGATTTCTTTGGCAAAATAACCTAGCATTTTCTTGGAGGAATCAACCACAAAGGCAATCTAGTTATAATCCTCCACCATATTAGTAGAATCAAACATACCCGACCCAACAAGTGCACCCAGTTGGTTTAGAATCTACACTTAAATAGTTTATAACAGAGATTAGGGGAGGGGGGTAACCCAGCAAAATTCTAGGGAACTTTAAAAAATGCAGGCCTTTACTCAAAGCTAGACACCTAAATAGGATAAATAACAATCGAATTAAGTGAACGTGATATAGGAAAATTCCCTAGTCAACCAATTGCTAACCTGAGGGTTGTCTTTGAGGTTCATATCCAGCAGAGCTCACTTGAGAACATTGAAACTGTTCAAGTAGTTATGACCCTTAAGGAATAAGAGAACTATAAAAACCAGACCAAATCCTATACCGTTAACTAAGAGCAATTTGGTTTCAAAATCCCAAGAAATAGTCCATGAAAATCTAGCATCTAACCTGCCTGAAACAGTGACACCTAGGCTTCACCATGTTCCAACTCTACCGGACCTAGTAGACAAGCCTTATGTTCCTGCTAAAAAGGACGAAGGTCTTAAATATATTTTCCCATTATTTAAACAAGTATGGATTAACATTCCACACTTAGATGCTATCGATCAGGTTCCGTCATATGCTAAATTCCTTAAGGAATTGTGTACAAATTAACTTAGAGCAAGAGTTAGGAAGAATTCCTTTAGCGTTGAGCAGGTTAGCTCCGTCCTACCATTTGAAATTCTAATCAAATAAAATGACTTGGGATGTCCCACCAATCCCTTTGTAATAGGAAAACTTAAATTCAGCAGACCTTTCTTGATTTTGGGGCTAGTGTAAACCTTATTCCATTTTGTGTTTATAAGGACCTCGATTTAGGAAAACTTAATCCTACCAGGATACAACATTAACTCACTGATAGATCCACCAAGACTACTAAAGGTATTATTGAGGATGTGATACTTAAGGTAAACGAATTTTACTTTCCAGTAGACTTTGTAGTCTTTGATACACCATCAATTTCTAATGTCCATGGCAAAATCCCCATCATTTTAGGTCGACCGTTCCTTGCTACTTCCAACGCTATAATTAATTGTAGGAATGAAATAATGAACCTAACATTCGGTAATATGACCATGAAACTAAGTATTTTTAACGCCATGAAGTAATATCAGGATTCGGCTGATGAGTATAATATGATATGTACCATTATCTCCAAACATTCTAGGGATGACCTCTTAGAAGATTGTGTAGAGGACAATATCGTTGGTATTCACGAGTTAATCCTTTAAGAAATTTTTGTTGTTCTTGAAAATAATCCTCCTGCATACACTCCACCGCATAGGTATACTCCCAAATTTGAGTCACTCCCTATGTCTTTTAACCACCCAGTTCCTTTTATTGTATCATCACCAAAGCTTAATCTTAAAGTACTTTTGGATAATCTAAGATATCAGTTCCTTGGGCCTGATAAAACTATTTCCATTATCATTTCATCTTCATTGGGTCTAGATCAGGAAAATAAGCTCCTAGCAGTACTAGACACCCACAAAGAAGCAATTGGATGGTCGATAACAGATATAAAAGGAATAAGCTCGTTTGTGGTTATGCATAGGATAAACTTAGAGGAAAAATCCAAAACATCTTGGGAGCCATAATGACGTGTAAACCCTGCAATAAAGGAGGTAGTAAAGGCAGAAGTTATAAAGCTTCTTAATGCAAGAATTATTTATTCTATCTCAAACATCTCTTAGGTAAGCCCAGTCCAAGTGGTACCTAAGAAATTAGGTATTACTGTCCTCAAGAATATAAACAATGAACTAGTACCCACCAACACTCTGATAGGATGAAGAATTTGCATTAACTACCAAAAGCTAAATGCGTCCACTAGAAAAGACCATTTCCCATTACTGTAATGGCCAAATTCCGTAAGCTCAAAATGATTAAGAATTAGCTATCACACCAATGAACCTGTAACAATACTTTAATAGAAAGTAAGAAATGGAAATAGATGCTTTTAGCGTGGAAAACTTTTAAACAGGTAAAAAATCACGACCTCGTATGGAGGATTTTTGTGAAAATATCTTTATTGTTTGAGGTGGATATCTTTATTTCAAGTGATCTCTAAATATAGAAATGTTTTTAACCTCGTAAATAAGAAGTTTGTGTAATTTTTCTGGTATCTGTCTCTTCTAGAACTTTTCTTTTATATAGGTTTTTCCCACTACTCTTCATCGTGCTGGAGCACATTTTCTGAATAATATGGTCAGTGGCGGTTGACTGAATAACTGATGAGTTCGTGGGAGACAGGTGCCTTTGACTGGGTAATTTTTTCCATGTTTAGCTTGATCTACGTTCTTGAGTAGCTTGTGGGGATGGTTGGAATGTTGACTAGAGTAAAAAAAATGCTTGAGTCTGAAATGGAGGTAATTCGAGCTGGGTGAGCTCATCTTTGAACAAGATCGAGGGATAAGTCCCTACAATCGCCCCCTCGCAACCAAAGTCATGAGTGGCTTTAGTTGAGAAAGAATGTAGTAAAAAGTTGAAATTTGAAATAGAGTAATGATGGCGCTTAACTGGGTAAAAGTTAATTTATATTGGGAAGTGATGGATATTAAATGATGATGCGGATGTGGATGTATGTGACGGTTGCGTTTGAATAGTCGCATCTGTAATAAATGATGACGCTTGGGAAAGCGTACTTGTATAATAAATATAGGGTTATATAAATAATACATGTAGCAAATCTTTGAAACAGTGCCTATTTGCGTAACATTTTCGTAAACGTGATCGTTTTTTTCAAATGGTGAAAACTCGGAGGATGGTTCTCGAAGAGTGGATTGCGTCTGAAATACAGAGGTTGAAGTTAAAATTCTTTGGTGACCATTCCTTGGAAATGTCGATACCCGCTCCTATTCCTCCGACGTACCAAGGCTTGTCGGAAGAGGAAGCGGTTAAAGCCGAGGAAGATTTCTACTATAAGTGGAGGTTTCATGTTGCCGTCTTGACAGGCGGGGACCGGTGGGCCTATCTCTGTATTTTTGTGGAAGACAGGGTTAGGGATTCATATACAGGGATAGGTGTATCTGCGGGGCAGATATGCTAATTTCTTGTGTCACCATGGATTCTAATGTTTGGCCCTCTTCATTTCTACCAACTCTTTGGAGATGGCAGTTTCAGAGGAGAAGGTGATGGTAGTGGAGGAAGGAGACAACCAGTGGGAGTCTGTTTTTGCATTTCCATTACGTTGTGGCGATAAAAAAATTCTTAGTTTGAGAATTTGGTTCCAGTACTGAGTTTACTACTTGCATAGTTTCCGTTTAAAGTTTTACTAGACATCAAGAAAACTCATGCGAGGGAAGCTCTATGTTGGTTCCAATGTTTGCTTTGTATCTGGCTGAAAGATCACTGAAGCAATAAGAACTGGAAGACATGATGCCTCGGCGTGCCTGAATGACCTGCGACTTTCAATAAACATGGAAAACTTGTTATCTGTAAATGGTATGTAATGTTTTCGACATGAATAAAAGTTGTTATTCAATAAACTGTTTATAAAACCTTTTTCAGAATTGAACTAAATTATATTGGGTATTGGGATAAATAATAGGCTATATGTAATGAAACAATGTTGTAGTGACGCTCGAACTAAGATAAACATGTACGGATAATGATGTTGTGATGTAAAAATGATATTGCAATGTTTTTAACAGGTGAGGGAGAAAAAATTGTAAGGAATATGTAATTGTAGAAATTTGGGCTGCTATAGGTCGATAAAGGTATAACTCGGGGTAGCGTAAGGTCGATTATGGTAACTAATGTATGCACCGATATGGGGATAAGTTTAAATAATTTATTCCAAAATTTTGGGTTTTTATGTTGCGAGATATAAGGTAAAAAATTACATTTTTGAGGGCAAAGTGTGTGAGAAACGTATAAATACGGGTAGGATGATCTGTAAAAAATGGGGGATGGATTAGGATGGTATGGACTCGGTCTTAGAGGATTCGTCATACCACAGAAGAACGATTGGCTATAAAAATTGCTAAAATGTGGGAGCGAATATTTGGTTCGTTTGGTTACAATGCTGAGCTACCGGTGAGGGAATGTAAGGAGTAAAGAACTGGAATATGCTCATTATTTCTATGAGGTGTGCTTTCGTGAATTGGTTAGGAATGCGATAGAATGAGAAAGGTTGGTTGGTTTGATTACTGAAGTTGAGATCAAATTTGAAGATCTAAGGACCGACAAATAATATAACGGGATGATATCGTTCAGTTTACTAAGGCTACGATAGATGTTGTATAAAGCGTTGCTCATGAATAATATAATTGTTCTGAAAGTAACCAAAAAAATATAAGTCAATCGGATCCTCTATAGGTGCGAATCTATTTTGAGA
Source organism: Kingdonia uniflora (assembly GCA_014058105.1). Lineage (NCBI taxonomy): Eukaryota > Viridiplantae > Streptophyta > Magnoliopsida > Ranunculales > Circaeasteraceae > Kingdonia > Kingdonia uniflora. The sequence goes on from JACGCM010001029.1 coordinate 355,085, forward strand.
CTGTTTTAGAAAATAATTTTGAAAGTTTGTACAGTTTATAAAATGACGTCAATTACTATAAGTATGATAAACAAGGACAAAGAAGCAAAAGAATGAAAATGCAGAAGCTTCTAGTTTTGTTTTGTATGTAAGAAAGTAGGAATCTAACATCGTATAGAGTGAGTCATCATGAGTGTGAGAAGGTCAGGAAAAGATATGGAAATAGGGGGGAAAAATATGTTAAAAATTTAGGGGAGTTGTAATGATGGAAAGGTAGTTTTATTGAAAAGGTACAAGGCGTCAAACATGAAGAGTGGAAAAAATGCTTCAGTTCCGGAATCGAGGACGGTTCGTGCGAGGTACAATAAATGCTAGCCGCTTGAGAGATAAAAGATAAATAATGTTTCTTCCTCTCCAATTAAACGCTTTTCAACTTCTAAAAACTTGGAGAGCACACAGAAAGATGAAAAATAAGGGGATTTGATAAGGAGTTATCCGAAGGGGATCACCGGTTGAAGAGGGCGAAAGATACTGAGTCTCGTAGGTGGCTATACAGCAGCGTCATGAGGGAAAGGCTTGACGCAACTACCAATTCTCATTCAGATGCTTAAGGTTAGTAGAGATGCATACAATATATGTTGATGTATATATGTTAAAGATATATGCTATATTTAAACGATCTATATATATATATAAATGAAAGAATGATAGATACCTTAACCTGTATGTAGGTCGAGCGTGAGATGCATTTGTGTAGAGTTGAAAACTTGCTTGTTAAAATCGTTGCTGTGATGGGTAGTTCATCTGCTAATGAGGTATCGACCTCTGGTCGGACGAATGATTCTGAGAGTGAGGTGGAAGTAGGATTGGAATAATTCCCAAGTTTTCTCGGCCAGTTGATATCTTATCCTCCTAATTTTGATGATTTTAGAGAGTTTTATAAATCCAAGGCGGCTGTAGGAGGGAAGTAGGGTAATTGTGTTGAGTTTGTCGGTAGGCAGTTTAGGGGTTGTACGGTAGTGGTGGGGGAAGAGTATTTTTACCAGTTGGCTGATTTAGAAGTGGAAAAACGAGATAGGGGTATAGATGAATCGATCTCGTTAGAATATTTCTATGGGGATATCCGGAGTGATCTCGCGGAGGGTTTTTTATGTTACCTATCATAATTAGAGTATGGGTTGAGCCTTCCCCTCACCAATTTGGTGAAGGGAATTATGAATGTAATTGGGGTATGTCCTGTTCAATCGGGATTATATTGGAGGTAATAACCGTTTGTGATCATCTAAATGAAAAATGTGAAAAGGAGGGAAAACTGAGGAGGATAACCCCTAAGGACGTTTTGTAGTTTTATGCGGTGAAAAATTATAAGGCCAGTGGGGGGTCATACTTCTCTGCGAACGCAACTCGGCGTCGCTTCTTCGATCTGAATTCAGTAGGTCGAACCTGGAATGACAATGCCATATGGGTGAAGGGTAATTGTCTTCAAAGAGATGACGAAGAACCTTTGGACCTTCAGTTTAGAATTGTAAAACAAAGTAAGTATAAACATGCAAAGATAGAATTATTGTTATATTGTGTTGATAATTGTAGTTGATAATAAAAGATGTTGTTTATTGCAGGTGTGAAGTCTAAAATGGAGAGGATGAAATCTCTGTTAGATGAAGTTACAGAGGAGGAGACTGAGCTCAAATTTGTGTTGGAGAGACTCGGCCTGGGTAGAAAGAAGATGGTTGATAGCAGGTCAAAAAAGGTTCATAAATCTCAGTCAACCAGGTTGATGGCGGGTGTTGATGAAGGGAAAAGGCAAGTAAGTGGTGAGGAGGCTCAAACCAATTTGTCCAAAACTCCTGGAATAGGTAGTTTGGTTCAGCCGAATCCTGATATATAGAACAAAATAGCTCAAAAATATCCAAAGAAATGAATGTTAAAGGCTTTGCCAGCCTCTGGTACCACTGGAAGTGGTGAGGCCGCAAAAGATAAAAGGAGGAGAGTCAAACCCTCAGGGGAGTCAGGGGAAAAGGTCGCTGAGGGGCGATCTTCTGTGGTGGATGATCTCAAAGAGATCGAAGAAAGGGCCAGGTTGGCGGTTCTCCATGAAGAGGAAGACACGAACAGGATGGTAAGTTTATATTATCAGAAATAACTGCTTAATACGTATCAAGCTAATTGTTGAGATTGATTTAATTTTTGTAGGTTGCTCGTCTTGTTAAGGGGATTTGGCTCGGCATTGAGGAAGAAAAAATTGAGCTGAAAAAGGCAAATATCAAGTTGGAAAAAGAATTAGCTCGATCTAGGACTAATACTCTGAAGAAAGTCAGGCAACTGAAGGCTTCTCATGCCATGGCGATTGGTCAGCTATAGGTCGAAGAGAAAGATGCCAAAATAGGTAAGGGATTAAAAGAGCTAGCGGAGATAACAGAACGCGCCAAAAAGCTTCAAAGTCAGTTCGACGCGTTGGTTGTGAAGGGTAAGCAGGCCGACACGGCTCAATACCGTATTCAGGCATTGGAAAGATCGGAGGAATTGTTTCGATCTGATCTTCAAAACTGTAAGAACGAGCTGGAGCGAATAAGACAAAAATTGGTTGAAAAAGATAATGAGCTGAGGGTAGCTCGAGAAAATCTATCTGCTTCAGAAGCCGCAGCTGAACATTTGCAAACAGCCCTGCCCACCAAGGATATGGAATTCTGGGAAATGCAATGAAGGTGTAACGATTTAAATGAGAGGGTTGCACGACTTAAGGCCGAACTGGCGCAAGCCATTGCACATGCCAAGATAGCCGAGGCTAGAAAACGTTCAGGGGGAAGTAGGACTGAGGTTAAGGCTCCTCTAGTTCAAGCGGATGTAGTTAGTCTCTCAGGTCAAATTAGAGAGCTAGAGAGTGATGTATCTCAAATTCAGGGGCATGTTTAGACAGGAAATACGAACTTAAGGGAATGCCAGCAGAATACTACTCTTATCAGGGGGAAAGTTCTGGAAGGGGAAATTAAAGCAAAGGAATCGCTGATGAAGAGGAAAGAAGAATGATTGAAAGATGTTCCGGCTAGGGAAGAGTTGAACACAAAAATTCAGAGACTTCGTGCCCGGGTAGTAGACTTAGAAGCCATGAACCTTGTTGAATCATCTAAGTATATAAAAAAGTTGAAAGAAAATGTCATCTAAACACTATCGGACAAGGGATGCCTTTGTGAAGCTAAGATAGATCGAGGGAACTGTCTGAGCGCCATGGAGACCTAATTGGGCCCTCAAACTGCTAAACTGGTAGAATCGGGTAGAGCTGCTGTGATCCGCGAATTAAAAGTTTGACATCTTGATGTAGGGGGAAGCACTGCTGACACTCAATCAACAGAAAAAGGATCCTTTGTAATATAAATTTGACCTAAAAATAAATAGTATCAGTCGCAGACACATTGAAATAGATGAAAGCTAGTATGACATTTGCCTTATCTTGTGTCTGGTGGGATCTTTGATATAAAAAAAAATTACATTTATTTCAATCGTAGAAATGTGTTGGGTTAATCCAAGTTGAAACTTGATTTGAACTATAAATATGTCGCAAACATATTGAAAGAGATGAATGCTAGTATGACCTTTGCCTTATCTTATGCCTGGTAGAGTGTTTGATGTGAAGCAAGTTTCTATAATTGCTATAATCGCAGAGATTTAGTAGAGTCAGCCAAACCAAGTGATATGCTTTATCCAGCCGTTATAAATGAGCCAAACAAGTTGAAAAAGATGAAGACAAGTATTACCTTTGCCTTATCTCTTGTTTGATAGAGTCCTTGATATGAAACAAGTTTCTACACTTGCTACAATCGTAGAGATTTAGTAGAGTCAGCCAAACCAAGTGATATCATTGATCCAACCATTATAAATGACCCAAACAAGTTAAAAAAGATGAAGACTAGTATTACTTTTGCCTTATATATATTTTGGCAGAGTCTTTGATATGACACAAGTTTCTACACTTACTACAATCGCAGAAATGTTGTAGAAGAAGCCAAATCAAGTGATATCCTTGATCTAACTTGGATAAGATCGATTGTAAGCTAGTATTATCTATGCTTTAATCAAAAGAATACGGTCAAATGTTCGTTAAGAGAATGATATTGTTCAAAAAAACTATCATTGACAATTTCAAAATTTATATTGGATGGAGACGAGAATCTCACTTTTGGAAACAAAAAGCAAACAATAGAAATAGAGTAGTAAGACGCTTTATAATAGTACCAATTTAGTCGCCTAGTGTTCCAAGGATTTGAAATGAGGATTCCCTCTTCTGTCATGAGATAATATGATTCCAGGCCTGAGAGACCTGTGATAATGAATGAACCCTTCCAATTGTCGGCTAATTTTCCAGCGTGGGGCAATTTACGATGTTAAGGAATTTCTCTGAGGACAAGATCCTTGATTTGGAAAGTAAAGCTCCTGACTCGGTTATTATACGATCTGGAAAGCATATGATGATACCTACCTAATTTAGCGATTGCGCGTTCCCTGGCCTCATCTATCATATTGAGGTTGCAAGCCAATTCGAACTTATTTTTCTCGTCAGTCAGCTCGTGATCGCAAACTGGATGATGAGATTCAGAAGGAATGACAGCCTCAGTGCCATAAGCAAGTAGGAAAGGGGTACACCCAGTAGATTGTCGAGGAGTAGTTCGATATGCCCAAAGGATGTGAGGTAGTTCTCGAACCCAATTCCCTTATTTTCTGTGAGTGAAGCCATTTTTTGAGTCTATCCACGATGGTTTTGCTGGTGATTTCGGCTTGGCCGTTGCCTTGAGGATAGTATGGGTTTGATGGTGAGTGGATGATCTTGTGGTTGCTTAGGAAGGTTACGACCTTATCTCCCACAAATTGGGGCCTGTTATCGATACGAATTAGGTGGGGGAACCCGAACCGAGTGATTATTTAGTTCCAGATAAAAGAGATGACCTCTTCTTCTCTGGTTTGACATAGTAGAATTGCTTCTACCCATTTTATATAGTAATCAGTAGCTACGGGGAGGTTACAGCGGTTACTTGGAAAGTTTGGGAATTTGCCGACGAGGTCTAGTACCCACCTTTTGAATGGCCAGAAAACCTTGCTTGCATGAAGTTCGAGCAGAGGGGCACATATCATATGTCCATGTCCCTGGCAGGTGTCGCATCTGTACGAGTACTCTTTTGCTTGTTTGCGTATGCCAGGACAGAATACTCCTTGAGTGATAGCTCTATTTGCTAATGATCTACCTGCGTCATGGGAGCCACAAGTTCCTTCGTGTAATTCTTAGAGCAATTTGTCTGCTTTTGACTTGGAGAGGCATTTGAGGTAAGGCCCTGTGACGGAAAGGCAGTATAACATGCCGTTTTGAGTAATGTAACACTTTTTAGTACTAACACCTTCAGCACCCACAGTCGAAGGTATCGACCCTGCACCATCGGCGACCACATCAGTTGTAGCTCTAGCAGCAACACCTTTGACCACAGGAGCCTCCACGCCACCTCCAACACCTCCATCAGCAACATCCACCTCTATCCCTTCGGTCTGCAAAGTATCTTTAACAATAGAATCTTGGGTATCAGGCAAGCGTTGCAAACTTATTGGATCAAACCCCATATCCTCTATGAACTCCTTCATCCTAACATTATCTAAAACTCCAACATCATATTATGTTTGGTAATGTTCTTTTAGTGCTTTCTTTTCCTTCTCATGATTAGCAAACTTCGTCCTCTGCGCCTGCTCATGATTGAAATGTTGACCCTCCAGTCTCTTCTCGAATGCATCATTGATACCCTCCAGATCTTGCTTCAACTTATTATTATCAGACAACAACGACACTTTTGTCCCTCGAGCAAGTTCCAGACTGTCAGTCGCCTCCCATAAACTCCTCTTTCCTACTTTTACTACCTTGTTGTATGATTATGTCCATTCATCTATCTGCTAGAGTATTCGAGCTGTCAGTACTTCTCGAAGCATAAAATACTTAAGAAAATTTTATAATTTCACAAGCAATAATAGACAGTTACCTGATACATTCTTATTTTCATTTTCCTCCAAGCCTTGTCTGGGTCGGTTTCACAGAGCTTCGCCATCGAAACAGCCTTAGCTAGAGCCTATTCTTCTCGCTGAGCCTCCGTCATCTTTTCACCCTCATCCTCCGTATCATCTTCCCCCAGCGTCTTGCGCCTTTTGCACTGCGTTAACTTTGCCTGTTGTATCCTCGGAGACTCGGGAACAACCTTGCCTTTCCCCTTCTCAACCTGTGTTGGTACATGCCTCAGCCTCAGTCTTAAAGCATCACTAGCCATTTCGGGCACTGGCACCACCTGTTTCGCCGCCCTCTTCGCCTTCAGAACATACTGAACCTTCATTGCTAAATTATCCTCCTCCATACCTTCGACTACCATCAAAACACCTTTGCCTCCCCTCTTCTTTGATGGCTTCGACGTAATGGGTACGTTTTAAAGCTGGGAATCTGTATTCTTCTTCCTCTTCCTCTTAATACCAAGACTCTTGAAAATATAATTTACCCACTCCTCGTCTGAATCGATCAAAGCGTCAATATAATCCCTCAGATTCTCCCAAGACCAGTTAGTCGGACCTACAAAAATATAATCACAGTTTATTCGAGCAACACATCAAAAGCATCTTTGATAGAAAACTTACTGTAATTATAAACTTTATGATATAATCTGCAAGAGCCCTCCCCTTCGATATTCTCAAAATTACCCTGTACATCAACTAAATCCTTATTCTATCCTTAACCCGTTGAGCACATATCAAACAACCAGGGCTTTCTGGGTGATACTGGATGTGATACATTCCCACATTCTGGTTTGCCTTCCTTGCATAGAATGATACAAAATTGTACCACTCAATTAAACCCCTCTTCTCACTCCTCAATTTTATATCCATACCCTCTATCACCCTTATCATCTCATAAAAATTTCCATTCATCTGAACTGGGGCAACTTCCCAAAAATTTAACACGTCATTCACCAGCCTTTGGAGAGGAAAGCTGCATTCCCAGTCGAATTTGTCCCCTATATGCCATTATACCCTCCCACGGGTTCGACTTGAAAGTCCACCCCGCTCCCGCTCCTGCTACATGTAACACCACCCTTACCTTTGACAGCTCCAGCTTGGCAGCAAATCGATCTAATCTCACCTTATCTCAAGCTGAAACAGAGCCAACAGCCTCATCTGGCTCAGTCGAATCCCCACTGCGATCACTCTGCTCCCCTTCATCCCTCTCAACACCCAAAGGTCCAGCATTACCTTTATTTTTCTCCCCTCCTCCTATCTCTTCCTCATCAATATCCTTAGTCACCACCGTTTAACGACGTCTAGTACTCAAAACCCCACCCACCGATACCACCATGGCTAACAGGGAATCGGTTATAGTATCTAACACTTCTAAGTCACTGCCCTCATCCATTGGAGCATGACCAGAAATATTAGCCTCATTTTCTTCAACTTCCTTCGTCTATTAGCCTCATTCTCGAAGGTCGACGGGTACTCATCTTATCCTACAGAAGAAGAGGCACGCAATTAGATCGATACATTCGAATATTACGTGTCAGTAACCCATTTTTCATCTACCCTCTCCAATAGATACACACATAGTCAAAAACTCGATCCTAAACCCAGTCCCGCTGTCAATACCCTCAAAATTCTAAAATGGGCTAGAACCCAGACTCATGAATTCCTCCCATCCTCAATTATAACCTCCCAATAACAAACCCAGAAGATCCTATTTACAGATACAGAAGGCACACTCAAACAAAAATAGACAGAGATCAATCGACATACCTGTATTAACAACAATACAATCAAAATAACAAATCAGTTGGTATCCAAAAACAACTTTAGCAATCCCTCTCAAGCTTTACGTAACAATGGCGTATGTCCTCTTCTTCTCACTCTTTGGTTTATCTCTATGAACAATACCTTTGGTTATTTCCCCCTCATATATATACCTCCTCGGAATAGCAAAAATACCATGATTTCCAAACCACTATCATTCCTACGCCCCCACTACCCTGGCTTTTTGGCTGAAATGGGTTTTGACCAATTTACCCCTTATTCCTCTCACGTGTGAATCGCATACTCACTCTGAATTAGTTGTAACCCCAAAGCCAATCAAATCTTCTAACCCTCACTCGAAGCTACTCAGTCAAGTCCCAACATCAGATCATACTTTTTTTATAAAATGAGCAAAAATTCATGATTACATGCATGGCACACTGCCCCAGGAGCACGTACCGTTCTGACAGACCAGCTGTCTGGGTTGTCAAACCGTCCAGTCAAATCCAATAAACCTTCGACACACATACTTCTCGCACACTAGTAATTGACTATACCGTGTCTCGAACATTCCTCCATAGATAACCTCACATCCGATTTCCAAATATATCGAACATTTGATCTACAGAAGATTCGATAGATCAGACCTTTCACCTTGATAGATCAAACCTTTTACTTCGATAGATAAGACCTTCTACTTTGACAGATTAAACCTCTCCCTTTGACAGATCAGATATTCACTTTGATAGATCAGAATGTCACTTTGACAGTTCAGACATGTGATTCCGACAAATCAAAATTTTACTTCGAGCATTCAAAATTCTACTTGCACATAGTACTGAAAAATAATTTAACAGTTATATAATTCGACAGTTATATTACCAACTCCCAATTTCATTCAATGCAAAGCAAAACAGTACAATTCAAATAGAAAATACATATACCCTTCTATACCCATCTTAAACACTCAACAACCAGTAAGTAGCCCTTATTTATCATCAGGATGCTTCTCCTTGCTCCTAGCCTCTGTAGCAGAATCCTCCTGCTCCACCATCTCTTCTGCAAATGATTCCAACAATGACAATCGATGGCCTGAAAGCGAATACATCATCTGAAGAATCCCCCATCAATACGCAAAGGACATTCCAGCAATGGGTTCCTTGGGTTCCGTCTCAAATAGGTTTGGCATCTCTGCATCCCAGTCTTGATCGCCAAGAAAACTTCATTGCAGCTCCAGCGTATTTTCCTGCACTCGAATAGCCTTTGCCGCAATCCAGTCCTACTGCTTAGCCTTGGAAGAACTGCCACTATTTTGGGACGAAGAAGAAGACATTATGTTCAGAAGAAGAAAGAAGAAATATGAGAAATTGTCCTCGCAGCACCCCATTATATACATGAAGGTACATTTAAAGCATTCCCTAATACCAAGTTACATTTATTACAACCTTCAATTCTTCTCCTTGAAAACTTAACAGTCTGAACTTCCCAACTTCCTAGACATAACCGTTTCATCTGTATCCACAACCAGCCAGTATCGAACCACGACCCCTATCATATTTCGCCTCACACCTCTTTCACAGAGTTTTGAGTAGTACAGGGTCAATTATCTTCGACCATATCTTTATACTTCAAAACCAGTTTTTTCGAACGTTTGATGAGATATATTTGCTACTGCACCTAAAAGTCTATTCGTCTACAATGCCTACCAGATACAAATGCACAAAGTTGTAGTAAAACATTGTTCCCATTCCATTCCAGAAATTACAACAACAAAAACAGCAAACTTGCATACCAAAATATACAAAACCACAGCAACAACATAAACCTTCAAAATACAGTCCCACACAAAAAAAAGAAAAAAAAACCCATCACCACTACATGACCACCACTTTAAGAAGGAGCCGTCCTATTTCCAGACGGGTCAGTGCCACTCGCCGAGCTTTATTCCTCCAACTGCTCTTCTGCCTGGATAAGAATTTTCACCAAAGCCATCAGGTAGAGGTAAAGTTCTTCAGTAGTAGTAAAATGAAACTTCATCTGCCTTCAGAAGTGAAAATAGGACTCCCCGTTGATGGGTTCCCCAGTCTCCAACTCCACCAGCTCAGGCATGTCCCAGTCGAGTTCATGGTTACCGAAATTTTTTAACTTCAGCTTTGCGGTCTTCCGTCCTATACGATGGTCTCTAGAAAATCCCATCCTCTGCTGGTAGCGAGTGTTAGGCGTGGTATCCATAACATTTTTCAAGAAATGCAGAAGGAGAAGAGAAATGTAGAAAATATAGAGTATACAGTGTTCCTATCTTCATAACCCATACTTATAGCTCCATCTAGACTCATTTATGACTCCATAACCACCAGCATTTCTTTATTACCCACTTTTATTACCTCCCCCCAAAACCAACAGTTAAACCGCTCAACTTCCAACGCCAAATAGTTTTCTTAGCAAATGCCTCTACACCTATTTTTGAGACCCTTGCTGAGAGGGGAAAAATGTAGTAGCCTACTCGCAGCCTTCTACCCCAGTCAAACATTCGAAAGCTACTTCGAAGCCTACTTGAATATCTCGAAGCCCACCTAATCCTTAAACAAGTCTCCCAAATATTATTCGAAGCCTTGACTCTGAACAAGCCTCGAAAACAAACTCCATATTGCATCAGAAACACTTCGACCATATCCATACATGGTCAAAGTATGACAAGACAGACAGCTAGCTCATTAGACAAGATGGCGGTATTGTTGGTCCGTGCAGCTACAGTGATAGACCCAACAGCCGCTACAGTGTATGAGTATTGAAACAAACCCGACAACTATTACAGTGACAGCTTTGATATTTCTGGCGTCCATACCCATTCTGGGATACCCGTTCGATATCCGAATAGTACCCTTGTAATGTAACCTAACCTTGGTGACTCAACCCTTCCTATGTTTTATAAATAGGAGAGATGGGGAACCAAGGAGAGGTTACAAACTTTATCCTCTAAGCCCTTACGGTTTTTCTTTAATCACCTTGTAAAACCCAGTACTCAAACCTTTGACTACTTGACAGAAATATAAACACTCCTAAAAATCTACATCAAAGGTCGTGGAAAGTCACATTCTAGGCCTCCACGCAAGTATATTATCTATAGATTATTCGAATTTTAGATTATATACTAGATTTCCTATGATAAAGGATTAGCCCTGTGGTGTAAGAGTCGACTTCCCCTTTTTAAGATCTAAGGCCCTTACAGTTATCATAGGTAAGGATCAGTTGATAAGGAAGAAAGATGAATTGTTAAAGAAGTCTCCTGTTGCGGGAAGTGTAGGGAAAGACAGGGAGCTTGAGGAATTTCATGCTCAGTTGGCTGAGTTAAGGACAACGAACCAGGCAGAGTCTGATAAAGCAATAGAGAAGACAGAGGAGAATAATGAGATTATGTCACGCATAAATAAATACATAGAGTGGTATAAAAACTTGCAAGAGCGCTATCAGAGATCGAGAAAACATTTTTCCCTGACAGTTATGCTCAAAATTATGCGTTCACCGGGGCAAATGATTGTTATTGCCTATTTTGTAGAGGAAGTGAGAAAGCTTGAGTTTGAGAGGGATACCTTACACAAATGTCTATCGGGGAGAGGATGTATTTGTAAAGTCGATATAGATCAAGGAAACTATATGAACGTCATGGAAATAGAGCTAGCTTCTCGACCTGTCGAATTTGTTGAGCAAGGCAGTACTATTATAGCTGCATGCTCGAGCTCCAAATTTAATGGCTGAACGTCCTCCTGTTGTAGGGGAAGGCATATCAGACCTCCCATCAGCAGAGAAGAACCTTTAGAAGTGGCTTGTAGAAGTAACCTATAGAAGTAACTATAGTTACATACATATTGAAAGATGAAAGCTAGTTTTACCTATGCTTTATCTTATGTCTAATGGATATCTTTGATTGAAAAATAGTATGACCTTTTTTTTAATTGCAGATAAATGTATAAATGGGCAATTGAAGGCTAGTATTACCTTTGCTTTGATCTGTGTATAGATGTCGATTGAAAGCTAGTATTACTTTTGCTTTAATCTGTATAGATGGGTGATTATCTTTGCTTTAATTTGTATACATGGGTGATTGAAAACTAGTTTTACCTTTTCTTTAATCTGTATAGATGAGTTATTGAAAGCTAATTTTATCTTTTCTTTAATATGTGTAGATGAGTAATTGAAAACTAGTTTTACCTTTGCTTTAATTTGTGTATAGATGGGCAATTAAAAACTAGTATTAACTTTCCTTTATTCTATGTAATATAGGAAAATCTACGTAAGTATAGAGTAATGTGGGAAAAAACTTTCAAGTTTTCATTGAGTAGAATAGAATGTATACTGTATGGAGATTAAAATCTCACTTTTAGAATGGAAAGAACGAGAATATTGATATGGAGAATCCAGGGACATAACGATAGTACCGTTTTAGTCACTTAGTGTTCCATAGATTTCAGATTCAAACTCCTTTCTCCGTCATGAGATAATATTATCCCAGACCACTTTGACCAATGATGAGGAATGGACCTTCCCAATTTTCTGCCAGCTTCCAGACATGTGCTTCTTTTCGGTGTTGTGGGATTTTTCTAAGGACGAGATCATCAATTTTGCAACTCACAACTTCGGACTCACCTGTTGTACGAGCTGACCAGTATATGGTGATATTGACCACGGTTGGCAATAGAACGTTCCCTAGTTTCATCAATCCAATTCATATTACAAGCTAATTTGAACATATTTTCTTCATCTATAAGCTCGTGATCCCTAATGAGATGGTTGTATTCTGTTGGAATGATGGTTTCACTGATATAGGCTAGGAGGAAGGGGGAACAACTGGTTGATTGACGTAGAGTGGTACGGTACGCCCATAAGACGTGAGAAGGTTCCTGTATCCAATTTTCTTTTTTTTGTGATTGAAGTATTTTCTTGAGTCTATCCACTATAGTTTTGTTGGTGATTTCGGCTTGGCCATTGCGTTGAGGGTAGTAGGGATTTGATGGTGAGTGGATGATATTATGTTTATTGAGGAAGGCAACAACTTTTTTAACAACGAACTGTAGCCCGTTATCAATCTGAGTCAGGTGGGAGCATCCGAACTATGTAATGATGAGTTCCTAGATAAAAGAAATGACATCTTCTTCTCTAATTTGACAAAGAGGAATTGCTTTTACCTATTTTGTAAAATAATCTGCTGCTACGAGTAAGAATCATCGGTTACCTAAAGTGTTAGGAAATTCCCTGACGAGATCAAACGCCCACCACTTAAATGGCCAAAAAACCTCCTTGCATGTAGTTTGAGCACAGGGGCATGGATCAATTGTCTATGTCGCTGACATGCGTTACATTTGTGTGAGTACTCTTCTGCTTTCTTGCTCATTCCCGACCTGAATGCTCCTTTTGTAATCGCTCTGTTAGCGAGTGATTGACCTGCAGCATGGAAACTATAAGTTCCTTCATGTAAATCTTTTTATTTGTCAGCTAGGCCGAGATAGATAATGAATGCTTTTGCCAATCGCCGTCCTCCTCTTCATCGCGCCCAGTGTTGATCGTGCATACAAAATGGAGATCAATGTTGGGGGTTGATATTACTTCGATCTGTAGGTATCTTGCTTGTGCATCCAAGACCCCACCTAGGTAAGCCAAGGAATCGGCGTGTCAGTTTTTACTTTGAGGTAAATAGTTGAGAGTTGCTTTCGCAAATCTGCTCATCTTGTCGGTAACGAGGGTTGCGTACTAAATTATCTTACTATTCATCCTATAATGTTCTGAGTAACGGTGGACGATGAGTGGAGAATCTATGTAGATGGAGAGCTTTGGGAAGCCAAGTTCGAGGTCAAGTCCATAGATTGGAGCTTCGTATTCTGTAACATTGTTGGAGGCTTCAAAATCCAGGCGGATTGATTTCTCGATTCTGTCGTTGGAAGTGGTAATCAATATGATTCCAATTCCTGACCCTGTGGGTCCTGCTGGCCTTGTAAATCTTTTGTACTTCCTTCTATAAGGCTAGAATCGTGCTCCTCCCAATCAAGATCTTCTACTGGAAAATCCATAAAAAAATTAGTAATGGCCTGACCTTTTTCTAAATATCATTGATTGAACTTTATATCATGTTCTCCCAAACTGACTGACCATTTATGCACTCTTTTGGACTTATCTTTTTCTTACAAAACTTCCCGGAGTGGGTAGTTAGCCATGACTTTGACTGAATGATCTTAGAAGTAGTACTTAAGTTTTGTAAAGTGTAAACAAGAGTTAGAAGGAATCTCTCAATTTTAGAATACCTCGTTTTCGCTGGAGTGAGGGTTTTGCTAATGAAATAAACTAGGTTTATGATCTTCCCCTTAAGTCAAATGAGAACCGAGCTGATAAAAGTATCTATAACTGTCATGTAGATGATCAGTTCCTCATTATCTATTGGGGTGCTCATAATGGGAAACTTCCCCAGATAAGTTTTAAGTTCCTAAAAAGCTGCCTCGCATTCCAATGTCCACTTGATCTCTTCACTGGGCTGAACTTTTTCTCATTTGGTACAACCTCAGAGTAGTAGGAACAACCAACGACAGTGATCTAAAGATTTAGAAACGATCAGTTGATAACAACAATCTTGCCTGCAAGTTTTTGTACGTCCTTCATGTTCTTTGGAGATGGCATGTTAAAGAGAGCTTGAATTTATCAGGATCGGCCTCAATCCCCTTCTTACTGATAATATGGCCAAGGAATTTACCTGAATGTCCTCTGAATTGATACTTGTCAGGATTGAGGCACATCATGTAAGATCGTAGAATGTTAAATATTATGGTGAAATTTGTGATATGGTTATTTGACTGTTAAAAGATCACCGATGTAGACTTCAACGATTTTCCTAAGATGTGCTTTAAACATAGTCGTCATTAACCATTGATAAGTTGCGGATGTATTCTTTAGTCCCAATGGCATGATTTTGTAGTAGTAAAGTCCTCTTTCAGTGATAAAAGTGGTTTTTTCTAAATCTTCCTCCAAAAGATGAATTTAATTGTATCCAAAAGCAGCGTCTATCATAGATAGGAGTTCGTGACCTACCGTAGAATCAAGAATTTAATGGATAATTAAAAGAAAGGGAGAAACTGTCCGTCAGAGTGTGTTTATTCAAATCAGTAAAATTTACACAAACTTGGACCTTTCCATTCTTCTTTGGAACAACAACGATGTTGGAGATCCAATCTGGATACTTGGCTTCTCGAATAAACCCCACTTTGATTAATTTATCAATCTCAATGTTGACTTCATCTTGAAGATAAAGTAAGAGTCGTTATTGTTGCTGTTGGATGGCCGTGGTGCTGATGTTGATGGCCAATTTATGACATACCTTGGTTGAATCGACCCCGGGCATCTCTGCGAATTTCCACGTAAAGATGTCTCGATTCATTTGTAAGAATTGAATAAGAGCATCCTTATCATGCTAGAGTAGCTTGGTACTGATGAAAGTACCTCGGTTAAATCCATCAATGCCGATGTACTCTGTAGGTTCTTCTGATGAAGGCTGATCATCTATGTGACTAGCTTTCTATAATTTATATACACCATATCTGTCTGATATATTTAGAATGGCAGAGATAGTATTCTCACAAGATCTGGAAAGCTTTTGGCTGCCTTTGATTTTATAAATGCCATCATTATGTTTGAAGTAAAGTGCTTAATGATAAGTTGAAGCAATCCATTCCATGTTGTGAATCCAGCAGCGGCCCATAATCTCGAGATAACGAGATTTGGCGGTGATGATATAGAATATGACGTCGATTGTGGCTGGTCCAGCAGTAATAGGTAAGATGACCTTGCCTACTCACTCTTCTTTAGAACCATTAAATCTACTGATATCGGTGTTGCTTGGAATAACTTGATCGACCAATCCCATCTGATCGATTGTGCTCTAATAGAGAATCTCAATGCCGCTTCTAGTATCGATCATTATTGTATACATGACAAAATTCTTCATCTTTAGTATTATGACTAATACATCATGATGTGTATAGGGGCCAACCTCTCGATCTTACCTAAATTAAGTTATCTCCAACTCGAACTATCTCCATGACAGATCCACGCATTCCCCGCATGACTCCTTCAGTCAATATTGCCACCTACTCCCCGAATTGATGAAAGATGTGGGTCGAGCTCAATCAGAAAAACCTGAACAAGTTGAAGCCACATGCCTCTCACAAACTTAACAGTTAATCAGTCAACCGCCATTAACTACATTGTTCAGAGAACGTGTTTTAGCACGATGTAGAACTGCGAAGAAGGCCTATATAAAGAAGAAGTTCTAGAAGAGACAAGGACCAAAGAAAATTATATAAGAAATCACCAAGAAAACTATATTTTCTAGATTCTCAAAACTTTTAACTTCTTATTCACAAGGTCAACATTTCTAATTCAAGGGATCACTTGTAATAAGATATCAGCCTCAAACAATAAAACGTCACTATTATTAAAATCTTCAGCTCGAGGTCGTGGTTTTTTTTACCTATTCATAGGTTTTCTACGCTAAACACATATGTCATTTCTTGCTTTCTATTTAGATTTTTGTCACAGGTACATTGGTGTAAGAACTCATTCCAAGCCACTTTGAGCTTACAAAATTAGGCCATTACAATTTAAAAATTTAGCGTGACTAATGTCGCAATCTTCAAATAAGATCCCAAGCTGGCTATTGTTCGACTCAAGAAGAAGCTTGGCTTCTTTATCTTGCGGTGTGAGATCGCAACATTTTGATAATCTTCGGCGCTTGAATTTGTAAGAATTGTTGATTTGATGAATCTCGATCATGCAATTGTGGTACATATGGTATAAATATTTCTCCTGAGCCTGATCTTCATCCTGGACTACGTCGATCTTCGTCTCTTGTAGCTTCTATTCATGTATGATTCCAAATCGTAAATGTATTCGTACATCCGCCCATCTTTGAAAATAAATTCCATCAACCTTTGTAAAGCATAGCAGTTGTCAGTAGCATGATGATTTACCTTGTGGCTTTTAACCACGTGGTCGTGGGTTCCACAATAGCCTTCAATTGGTTTTAATGGTTGAGATACACGGTATTGGTTATCCTTTGATAGAATTGGTAAAATTGTGGAGATTCAGACATTCATCTTAGGGAGGACCAGTTTGAGTAATAAATTGCCATTTCAAGGTTTGTTAGGGTTGGCTTTGGAATGCTTTAGATCACTCTGATCCTATATCGGTTTATTGTTTCATTCTGTAGTTGGACCTTTTGTGGTTAGGACGAATTTAGTAGATTTATGCCTTTCGGACATCATCATTTCCAGACCAACATACCCATTGACCTTGGTGATCATATCCTCCAAGGTCGTAGGTTTGTTTAAAAAGAGGTGCTTTTTGGCCTTGTAGTCGAGCTGAAGCGCGTTGGTAAAAGTAGTAACAACTATTTTCTGATCAAGATTATCTTCTTTTCATGCTAACTCCAAAAACTTCTTTGCAAAGGACTTGTGCTTCACCCCTTGTGATTGGTTAAGACTTATAAGAGAATATAAATTCTCCTCCTTGTCTTTGTTATGAGCATACGTCTTGATGAATTACTTTGTAGCTGATCGAATATGAGGATAGAATCTTCAGGTAGAGAGTAAAACCACCAAAACAGTTCTCCCTGTAGACTTTTGTGAACAGACGACATAGAATGTGGTGGAGATTAGAGTATAACCCCAATGAATCACTGTATTATTTAATATGCTCCTTCGGATCGGTACCCTTATATTTTTTGAGTATTAAAACCTTTTGGTACTTCCATATCGAATAGCTATTTGGCAATCAGACTACCTTGTATCTTGGTAAGATCGTCTTTGTTGCCTAAAATTTGTACTTCAATCAGCTCCTTGATTCACTGATCCATATGCTCTTGTGTAATGTATTAACGTATGGCCTGAGTGTTCTGGTGAGGTGGTTAAGGATTATGAGTGTCGGTGCCTTCACTCAAATGATTACATACTGGAATACAAGGCAAAGGTCGTTCTTATTCCTTTTGATGCTTGGATGGTCGGAGACCTCTGCTGATCTGAGACTGAACTTTACCACCTAAATAAATAGAAGGTTGAGGTTCGTACTGAATATTTTGGGAAATTAATTTGTTGGTGGCTCCTCGAGGTCCTTACCTTTCTTGTATAGAAACTCATGAGTTCTCCAGAACTTTATCATGATCTCTAGTTTGGGGAGCCTGTTAAGTGTCATGTAAAGCTTATAATACAGTTTATATAGTTGTCATCAGTTCTTCTTATTGTTTAAACACTGTCAAACGAGCTTGTCACTCGATTTCGAGCTCTTTGTCATGAAGGTCTTGGTCAAGAGTTCACTGACGCTCGAGCTCATTATGTTTCTCTGCTTCAACTAGAAATACTTAATCTTGTAAGCAAGAAGTTTTGTAGTGTTCAGAATTTAGAAATTCATGTGTTAAAGTCAAGAAAATCTAGTTTTTCTTGGTCCCTGTCTCTTCTGGAACCTTTTATTTATATAGACCTTACCCGTAGCTCGTTATCATGCGGAAGCACATTCTCTGAATAATAGGGTAAGTGGTGGTTGACTGTGTAACTGTTTAGTTTATGAAATATAGGTGTCTTTGACTTGTTCATATTCTTCTATTGTGCTTAATCCATGTTCTTTATCAGTTTGTAGTTTAGGTGGCAATGCTGACTGCTTATGTTATGTGTAAAATGCGTGAGTCTAATATGGAGGTAGTTCGAATTGGGTTAAGCCAAAGGACAGGTCCCTACAAAAGGAAAAAGTTGTTGTTGGCCATTTGTCGCATTTGATAGTTGACCACATTGATGAAGACCGTCCTATCCTAGAGCATTTTCTCGAAGAACAATTAATAAATTAATATAAAGTACCCCTGGTTTGCCAATATTGTAAATTACTTAGCCGCATGGTACATACCACCAGATTTGAGCAGACAAAATAAAAAGAGATTTGAAATAATCTCTAAACAATTTATCTAGGAGGATCCCAATTTTTTTAAAGTTGGCGCCGACCTAGTGATTCATCGTTGTATCCCTCAAAATGACATTCCATAAACTTTAAAAAGTCTTCATGATGATGGTAACTATTTTAGGTATCGTAGAATGGCTAAAAATGTACTTTAATATGGTTTCTATTGGCCTAATTTATTTAAGGATACTTATTACCATTGTTCCTGATATTACCGTTGCCAAATGATTAGCAACATAGGTCGTCGGGATGAGATGCCTCTTAACAACATTTTAGAAATTGAAAATTTTGATGTATGCGGCATTAACTTTATGGGCCCCTTTTTGGTGTTCAATGGTTATCTGTGGATCTTGTAGCAGTTGACTATATTTTTAAATGGATAGAAGTTGTACCATGTCGGACAAATGATCACGTTATCACAATTAACTTTTTAAATGATAACATTTTAGTCTGATTTGGTACACCTTGTGCAATTATAAATGATAGTGGAACTCATTTTTGTAACCATTATTTTAAAAGCCTTAAGCACAAATATGATATTACTCGTAAAGTTTCCACCCCATATTATCCACAAACAAGTGGGCAAGTAAAACTTTCAAATCAGGAGATAAAAAGAATTTTAGAAAAAAATATTTGACTAGATCGATTGGTCCGCCCATCATAATGATGCAGTTTGGGCCTATCAGACTACTTATAAAACCCCAATTGGAATGTCATATATAGGTGTGTTTTTGGCAAAGCTTGTCACTTGCATGTGGAATTGAAACATAAAGCTTTCTGGACAATTAAGAGATTTAATTTTCAAATAAACGTAACATGTCTTCATTGAAAACTTCAACTAAGTGAGCTAGAAGAAATAAGACAAGAAGTGCACGAAAATACTAAAATCTTTAAGGATCGAACCAAAACATATCATGATAAACATATAGTACAAAAAGTTTTTACACCAGGCCAAACAATCTTATTGTTTAACTCCAAAATGTGCATTTTTTCTGGAAAATTTCAAACTCATTGGCAAGGCCCGTTTGAAGTCTTAAACATATACAAAATTGGTTAGGTTGAAGTAAAAAATTATCATACTGGGAAATCTTTCAACGTCAATGGCCAACAACTTAAGCTTTATGATCTCGAGACAATCCCAGTAGAAAATTTCCCTGATATAGATCTTTGCGAACCCGAATATAGGGAATTGCCTGTCCCCGAATAATTCTTTGACTCACATAAGTTTAGGGGTACGGGAGTTTTATCTAGCTTAAGATGGTAAACTTAACGCTTTCTGGAAGGCAGCCCACGACCATTCAGGTAAATCCAATTTTCCTTTATATTTTTATTTTTGGTTCTCAAATATTGGGAACAATATTTTATTTAAGTTTGGGGATAGGAAAATCATTTTTTAAATACTTTTTGAAGAAAAGTGAACTAATGATACTATTGGCAATTTAGGATGCATTTTTTTTTATAAATTTTTAACATTTAGACTGATTTTATTTTGACACAAATATTTGGTTGGGAAACCCGAATAAATCTAAAAAGAAACCTAAAACTTAAAAGTTTACAAGTATACACTAGAATATTTTGTACGCCATCTTAAGTTAGGCGTACTATATTTTAATTAGCGACCAATTCAAGTTAACATGGTATATTTTAAAAACCTGTACTTCACTATAGTTTTGTAATTTATATATTCGATAGGTTATTGACCAATTTTAGGAAAATTTAGTATTTATGTTAGGAATAATTTACTCCAAGGGAAACAACTGCCCTGTAAACTTATTCCCGAAAATATATATAAAAAAAAAGCAAATTTGCTATAAACACTTTTATGCTGCAAGGCTAATCGTATGATTAAGAACTAAAAGAGGAAAAATTATCACCAATCTTAAGTATGACCATGAACTATGTAAAAGGAGTACGAAAAATTTACTTGTGAGAATCTTGAGTCTAGGTCACGAAGGGGCACCAAGCCCTGGCAACCTTAGCCAACTGGCTGGGTTTATCGATCAAAAACTCCTTGTTGTAGAGGTTTTACTAAGAATCAATGTACTCAAAAAGGTTATGAGAAATAAGATACTGGGTAGTAGAATTGACTAAGGCACTTGTCGAACTGACCGTTAAATTTATTATAGTAAGTACTCAATAACCATACACTGACTCAATGATTCTAGACAACATATTAAGCAATAAAGTTATCTTCACAATACACTCAGATATATCTTGTAAAATACCTAAAATTTTTTATAATCATGAGGTAGTATCTTTAGTTTTAGATATGTGCAATATATTCTCTGGTATACTTGGAGAATAATAAATTTTAAGGAATTTCCTGCCAGTATACTTTCATTATAACTAAATAAGGATAAGTTGGTAGGAAGTGAGTCATTTATCTTTTAGAATTGCCATAATGTTACTATCAGCTTTTATGGGCATAGTCACTACAAGCCCTCACGAGACAACACTCGTCCACCAGGGACACCTAGGGTTTAACGGCTTATTGCATACACTAAATACAATCGTGAATCCTGCGAAAGTGGTTTTCTTTCTTAGTTTAATTATATTTCTTTATTTTACATGGGACGTGCAAAATGGTAAGTTTGGAGGTATTTGATAGACGTAGAAATACGTAGGATTAATACACCTGAAATATCGATTTACTAATCCCAATTTATTATTTTCTAATGTTAGTAGCATTTTCTTATTTTCAAGCACTTATCACTGTTGGAGCTAATAAGTAGAAAAAGACAGCTGATAGAGGGTACAAAGAGCTTAAGTATCTTCAACAATATCTCAGGTACAAGGAAGATGTCTACATTCAATGTACTTGTAGATGTACTACAAAGAATGAAGATGATGGACTCTACAAGGATTTGCTTGAGAATAATTATTTAACTTAAAGATAGAGTATAAATGAGATAGGATTTATCTGAAATAGGGTTTATCTTTACTTAAAGATTGAGTTTCATAAATATAAGCAAGTCTCTCCTATCTCCTATAAATCCTATAAATAGAAGAACAATTCTATGTATTTTTTATCTCAGAAAGGAGTAAATAAGGCTTAGTTTCTTCAGTAGTTCTCTCTCTTTTATTTTATGCTTTTAACTTTAGCTATGATAAACGCCATCAATGTAGAGCTAGTCTCCTTAGCTTAGGCTAAGGATTGACCCTCCAGTGAAGTGAGCTAAATTAATATGCTAATAGTAGTTTAGATCTCAAACTAATATTTAATTCTTCGATTTGTAGTTACGAAGAGTTGATTTAGCCATGACAACTCTAAGTTACTGCGGATATGAGGAAAATGCCAAATTAGCCATATTCGGTTGTTTTTACTTTTCATGCTCAAAGAGAATTCTAGATTACTAGAGTTAATACTCTCCACCTAGCTATGAAAATAAATTTATTAACTATAGATCCAATTGTCTATGAACAATGAAGTTCATGCCCAGGGTTTTAGCCACAAACCCTAGATCATAAACCCGGATAGATATAGCCATGTCTATTATGTGCGCATAGAAGCTACCATTTTCATATCGTATTAGTAAACAAAGTCAGAGGTGATCTGAAGCTTAAGTCATCTTCTCAATATTTTTACCAAATTAGTAATTTAGAGTTAACTTTAGTCCAAAAACATTTTCCAACATTAGTTTAAATTTAGCTATTAATTAGAGTGGTAAAGCTACTTTTTAATACGTTTACTCCCCATAGTTTTGAGCGGGGTATTTAAAACCGAGTTTTTTTTGCATCAATAATTTTTAAGTAAAATATAGTGGAAAAAATTATATATTTATATTAAACAGATAGAGTATATGTAGTTGACTCAAATATTAGCCACCAAATTTGGCTTAATGGGCAAATAAAAGTCAAATATTTTTTTTCACTACATTGGACTCCTCAAAAATTACTCATCAAATGCCATATGTCAACTTTTCCTTAAAATCTTTTAATTTTTGGAATTTTGATAGATTATATTTTTTATTCTAACCAAAATTTAATTGCCACGTATGCATTAAATTATTTTGGAGAATGAAGAAAGAAGTTAAATTTGAAGAACCAAAATGACTTTAGGCAATTTGACTTCAATTTGGAGAGTCGGATGTAGATGCTTTATAAAACTTTGATTATACAAATTTGCCTTTAAGATAATATGGAGAGTCGCATACAGATGCTCTTAAGTCAAGTTTGGTGACTAATATTTGGGGAGTCCACTACACATACTTTTATGTGGCATTCAAGTCGCTAAATTGGGATGGGATTTTAGTGTCCAACGTTCGAGAGCACTTTGACAACATAGTCCAAGACTACATTTCGAGCCTTATAGAGCACCTTCAATTCATGCATTACACTTCAAAAACCCATTCCAAATAAGAAGTTGGAGGTTCCATCTCAAAACCAATTGGGAATGAGAGGAGTAACCCCAGGATTAGATTAAACTTGTGATCATTTCTATCATCAAAACCATTTTATGTAGTTTTTAGAACAACTATCAGTCTATCACATGTGACATGGGCGGATAGAATACAGTGGTCCTTTCCACTATTGCTGATAGTTATCAAAATCTGACTCTAGTAACTGCATAGTTTGTATGGAAAGTGGAAACTTTAAGATAAATGGTTTGGAATGGATTCAACTTTAACATTAAGGCAATACTGCAAATTCTTCTCATAGTACCTACTCATAAGAACTTACACATAGAATGCAGATTGTTAATCACATTGTAGAAGCAGACGCTAATCTTTACATAGACTTGGCTATAGTTGAGATTGATTTTTGAGATATCAAACCTCTTATATGGTTCATGGTTGGGTTTGATATAAATACTTCCGATGTTTATGAGAGCTGTTATTAAATGCTGCTTGTAGGTTTACCCTGCAGTTTTTGCTGACTAGCCAACAAAGATTGCACAAAACACACCGTAATGAAAATATATGGAACACTAAAAAAAAATTCACGACACAATGCATTTACTTGTAGTAACAAAGGTTAGGTAAGCTTTGGCCAACCTAGTCCCAAAGTTATAACGTATCAGTAATCAATACGTTTCTCTCACACACATTTAATTTTCCTTGAAATTAAGATGTTTTGGACTATCCTTGGCTTTATTTTTAATGCACAGGAGATCATTATCTAGTTGAGTCTAGATCCTCTCTATCACGGTGGAGAGAATCTGCCTTTACTCCTTCAATAGATCTTGCAACACGTGTTTATTACTACTAACCCACAATTATTTTATTTTTCTTTTTGATTTAATATTATTTATTATTATAATAAATAATTAAAATCAATAAAAAAATCAAACAAATTCTCAATTTCTTCTAGTCTCTCTAAACTTGTACTTAGAGAAACACTTCTTCAACCATATCTACTTCTTTAACCATGTTTTGTAAATATCACTTTGATGTTCATAATAAGGGTTTATTTATTTAACATGACGATGCAAAATCTATATTTTGAGTTGGACATCGTTTAATTAATTTTCTGAAAAAGAAAGAGGATAGTAAAACCCTTTCAAAGGATCACGATAGCTCAAATTTAGAGTTTTAGGAATCTTTGGCATTAAAATCTATATCTAGGGTTTCTTATTACTCAAAGTGGATTGAAATCAAGGAATTTGATCGAAGAACCTATCGCTTGTGCTAAAAAATTCTAAAATTGCAGTGGTGCAATTAGTGATGCCATTTCTTGAAAGCTTCCATGGCTTCAAAACATAGAGAATGAGATAACGTTTGTGTTTGTAAGTAGAGAAAGAGTATTTGAGTTGTTTTTTTATTTATTTAATATAAAAATATTATATTAAAAGAAAATACAATGAGGGAGATAACAAAGAGCAACAAAGGGTTAATTTACAGTTAATATGATGTGAATATCTCCTAGTGCGTGTCATCCACTCGTTGACGGTCTTCTTATTTGAGTTTATTAAGATTAAGGGTTTAACTATTGGAGATGCTTTTATTTTAAAGTCTAATTAGATTCTAATTTGGAGAGGTAGGGACTTGCTATTGTGCGAGGATTAGGGTTGAGGCCAATATAAGGAGAGGGTGGTGTAAGTTTATTTCTTAGTTGTAATTGAATAAAGTTCAAGGTTTAGCTCAAATTTAGTTTTTGGTTGATTTTAGCGTAAAAGACTTCTCGATTTAGCTTCCGTGCTAAGATTTTACGTCAAATTGCATCAGAACGAGATTAATTCTTGGGTTTTCACGGTTTTTCTTTGAGAGATTCTATCTTGATTCGTGATATGAAATTCTAAGAAACAGTTTTGAAGATTGAGATTTTCTTTTTTATAGTGTTCCTGCGTCTGTTATAGCATTTTGTGTCTGCTACAGTGATTTCGACGTCTGTTACAGTATTTTAAGTAACTGCTACATTGATTTATGTATTTCTATAGTGATTTATGTGTCGTCTGCTACAGTAATTTGTGTATTTAAAAAAAAAAAAAAATTTATTCTTTTTTTTGTTTTATGTTCAATTAGATTTTTTCTCTTCTCTATGGCGAGTATGATCCCAATGAGAAGACCACCTAGTCTTGAAGCACGTGTTGAGCGTATCAAAGCATCGACAGTAAGAATTAAAGGAACGTTCCAAAAGATGGAAGTGACGATCAATAAAAAAAAAATTCTTTTTAGTTGCGAGGTAAAAAGTTTCTCTCCGATATTTGATGTTGTTTGTGACGCGCACCAACCATATTTTGATGATGGAGGATTACCCTCAGTATATGATGAGTACTCGGATGACTACGAGTACTTAGGATCTATAACTGATAAGAGGCGAGATTACGACAACTTTTTAGAAGAGGAAAAGTTTTAATTTATAGATTTATTGGCGTTTATTGATCCAACTTGGGAGGACTTTGAAGCTCGTTATGCAAGTCAAGTGACACGAAAACTACATCAATTACAAGTAATTTTTAGAGTACGTCGTTTGCTAGGTTTTGGTATAAAGAGAAGTTGTGGAAACACTGTCGCAATATAAATTGGTACATCGGCTGGATATGGCAAGTTTCGAGGTAGGATCCGAGGGTCAAAGCTTAAGGCGTATGGAATTATTGATTTTGGCATGTAAGACGAGTTTGATGATTTTGAGGGTGTTACCAAGGTGGTACGAGCTTCGTCAGGAGCACGCCCGGTTTAATTTCGTGGTTGAAATTTTCCGAAGATGGAGGGTTTGATGTGAACATCTCCTAGTGCATGTCGTCCACTCATTGACGGTCTTCTTATTTTAACTTATTAAGATTAAGTGTTTTATTATTGGAGATGCTTTTATTTTAAAGTCTAATTAGATTCTTATTTGAAGAGGTAGGGACTTGCTATTGTAGGAGGATTAGGGTTGAGGCCTATATAAGGAGAGGGTGGTGTAAGTTTATTTCTTAGTTGTGATTGAATAAAGTTTAAGGTTTAGCCCAACTTTAGTTTTAGGTTGATTTTAGCGTAAAAGACTTCTCGATTTAGCTTCGACATTGAGAGTTTACGTCATAATAATAGACATGTGTCAGACAATTTGTTAAATGAGTTTGCATGGATTCTCTTAACCATAATGAAGAGGATCCGGATTCTATCTCGTTTTAAACCTGGCTACAGAAACTAGATGTATTAATCTTAAATTAGAACACTGATTATTTACTGAACTTCAGTTTTATCTTTGGCCATGCTTAGTATCCATGAAAGTCCCACATAAATTCCATAGGAATTAATGTGGAACAAAAACCTCCGCAGGCTAAAGAAGCAATGATTTATGAACATTGCCGGCATGACAAACTTGAAACAATATTAGTGAAAGAATGATTATTCAGATGATGATGATGATAGAATAGAGCTCTTAGACTCATTTATAGAACACATGAGGAAACTAACTTGCTACAAATAAGAACTACTTAAGCAACTAACTCAACTAATACTACTGACCTGGGATACTAATACACAAATAACAACTCTAAACTTATTCTTGTAAGACTACTTCAACTAACCCAATACTTACGTCTAACATTCCCTCCCTTAAACTGATGTTTGTAACAACAGTTTATGTTGAGTTATTAACGAAAATCCCTCCCTCAAATGAGAAAACTCCAAGTAGCTTCCGAAGCTTCACAAATGCATCGAATTTGAAAGGTTTCGTAAATATATCTGTAACCTTATTTTCCCTTCTGCAATAAAGAAGATCGATTGTTTTATCCTTTACGAGATCCTGTATGAAATGGTACTGAACATCTATGTGCTTGGTTCGCCCATGGTGCACTGGATTCTTGGACAACTTTATTGTTGAACTGTTGTCATAATAGATAGGAGTGCCCCCATCTAGTGGAGACCATACTCTTTCGAGCACTCTTCCCAACAAAATAGCTTGACATGCACAAGATGCAACGTTGACATACTCTGCTTCCGTGGTTGACAAAAGAAGAATTGGCCGTTTCTTTAACAACCAAGAGATCGCTGCTGATCCTAACAAGAATGCTTATCCCGATGTACATTTCCGGTCATCAGAATCTCCACCATAATCACTATCAGTAAAATTTATCAAATCTGAAGTCTCTCTTTTCTTGTAAAAAATTCCGAAATCAATTGCACCTTATCAATTGCATTAAGGTGCATGATCTTCAGAATTTCCATATAATGACCGATCAAGCTAACTGCTTGTTAGATGTCAAGCCTCATCGTTGTCAAGTACATGAAACTACCCATGATTTACTTATATATATTACTATCAACCTTCCCACCTTTGGGATTTTTTGTTAACTTCAAATCAACTTCAGCAGGTGTTTGAACTGGATTGCAATCCTTCATTTGAAATTTTTTCAAAATCACTTTGACGTATTTCTTCTGTGATATGAAAATACCATCTTTGGACTATACTACTTTAATATCAAGGAAATAATGCATTTTACCAAGATCAGACATCTCAAATTCTGCCATCATCGACTGCTTGAACTCTTCGAGCATCCCCCAATCATTCCCTGTGTAGATAAGATCATCCACATATAAACATAATATTATAAACTTACCATCAGACCCATATTTCATAAAGAGAGTTGGCTCATACAAACACTTTTCAAACCCTTCTTTCAAAGACCTTTGTTTTCACTCCCCTCCTTCGTATAGCCTGAAGAATGATTGATAAACACTTTTCTTGCACATCACCATGTAAAAAGGCCGACTTCACGTCGAACTGAAATATAGACTAAGAGTTTTTTGCTGCTAATGCGAGAATCATTTGGATTGTATCATGTCGTGCAACCAGAACAAAGACCTCATCATAATCAATCCCATGTCATTCTTTCAATCGACTCCATATCCTCATTCATCGCCTCCTGCCACTTTGGCTCTTGTACCACCTCTTTAAAAGAAAGTGGATCACAACTAGAAAATAAAGACATACATTTGTGGATCATTTGATTGTTGAACTTTAGGTACCTCATAATCTTGCATCCACACGGGTCTCCTTGTAATTCGTTGTAGTTTTGTTGTTGTTTGGCTAGATTGTGGTGTATGAGAAGGACCTGGTGATTCTCCTCTTAAAGGTGTAGAGGATGGTGGTTGTTGAGGTTCCCCCACTTGAATCACTGAATGACCTGAGATATTTTCAATTTGATCACCACCAAAGATCTCTGGAACGCTTTGTCCTTCGTTATTAAAGGTCCAGCTCCACGTCTTTTCTTCATCAAACAACACATCTCGACTGACAACAATTTTCATGGTGACGGGATTATATAACTTGTACTCCTTTGAATTTGCAGCAACACCGAGAAATACACACTTTTCGCCTTTATCATCGAGTTTTTCTCTCTTTTGATCAGAAACATGGGCGTATACGAACAACCCATCAATGCTTGTAATGCTTCTTCATTTACAGGCTTGGGTACACCAACTTCAA
Organism: Kingdonia uniflora; assembly: GCA_014058105.1. NCBI lineage: Eukaryota > Viridiplantae > Streptophyta > Magnoliopsida > Ranunculales > Circaeasteraceae > Kingdonia > Kingdonia uniflora. Next base: position 383,687 of record JACGCM010001029.1, read on the forward strand.
TTAGACTTCAATACTCTTTCGACCTCAAAATTTTTTCCATTAACATGCTCCAATAATCATAGTGCCCATCAAAACGAGAAATCGAAGGTGTCACGAAGTACTATGCCGCCATCAAAGAACAATGAACAAGTTTGACAAAGATATGACATCTTTAATAGGAAGATTACTATTCTTTATCATCATAGGGGTCTTGACCCTCTCCTACCAGAGTAATGTATCCCCTAGTGTAGATGAAAGAAAAAACTTGCTTACAAATGGGCTCTTAGTCCCTTTTTATATCCAGTCTTCCTAAGTAACTGTGGCGGACTCCAAAGCTTTGGAATCCATAGTAAGTGTTATCCACGTGTAGTTCCTGATATGATTAGAGTCATCTGGAGAAAGACAAAATCACTTCTACTTTTGATTTTATCTTTTACTTTTGATAAAGTAAAGATTCTTCTGCTTTTAATCATTTACTTTTGATAAAGTAAAGATTATCTTTTAAAGTTTCTTCTGATTTTAATCATTATCTTTTTATTTTATCTTTTACTTTTGATAAAGTTAAGACAAAATCATAAAGATTCATCTACTTTTGTTTTTATGCGTCGGCGCCGGCACACCAAGTGCTAAGTTTCCTTAGCTTTCCCTTTAACTTTTGCCTTTAGTTTTTGTTCTCAGACTTCAATGATAGTGTCCCAATAATCTTCCATAGTTTCGCCTGAAGATTTCAAAGATGTCATATCTTCATCATCATAGGGGTCTTAACCTTCTCCTGCTAGGCAATAATGTTGCCCCTGGCTTCTACTACCTTATCAAGTATTTGTTACTTGTGGTGAGGCTTGCATAGTAGATTCTTCAAATTGTTCTTTCAAAGTCTGCATGACTTTGACTTATTGTTCTTCTGATGATAAATTTTGATAACGGTCCTTAATGTAATCCATTAATAATTGAAAAACACTTGTCAAAGAAACTAATGTCCCTGCTGCTTTCTATTTCTCTTCATTGGTAGATGAAACATTTTTAGCAGTTATTTTATTGATTAATTCAACAACTCTTTTAGTTTCAAACCTATCCCACCATCTTTAAAAGAAGGTTCTTTGTAGAATGGGTAGTTTTAGATCTCGAAGCAGAGTTCTAGATCCCATTTCCAAATCTATGTGATCTTAAATTCTGTGACATACCATAGGGTATTTCTTTCAATAGGTAGATTTTGTACAGCTTTTCCTTTAGTTTTGAATGAAATTCGTACCATATTACGAATGGCTCCTTAAGGATTTTTGGTAAAATATTGAAATTGGGTCCTATTTTTTCCACCAATTAAGAAACCAAGTGGGGAAACCTGATCTTTTGATAATGTCCAGATTAATACAAAAAAAACCAAGTATGCTTTCTGATTAGATTCTGATAATAAAAAGTATAATGCCAGGCTTGGATATAATCCCAATAATTATATTGTTGGCTATTCAGTCTGAGGGATCTTGATTTGTTAGGATCTAATCCCCATTCAGATATATGTAAGACCTTTGTAATATAATACTTAGAATGTGCTATAGGGCTTTTCATGTCCTTCAGATTGACATAATAATGCTCAATTTAAGCTGATATCGTTTTTATTAATATAGCCTCATAGACATATCTATAACGACTATCTTTAACCATATAATTCTTATTAGCAAAATTTCTTTCTTTGAGACCCCAAAAATCTTAATTGAGCTTAAAATAATTAAAAGAAATGGTTAAGATACTTTCATTAACCATTGTTTTCTGTTGGAAGATGATTTCCTGCTTAAGGGCATCCTTAGCAATTTTCTTCGATTCTTTTTTCTTCAGTCTTGACTCCATCCTTTATCAGGAGGCTTCATTTTTAGATCTTTCCTATAAAAAATTTATGGTTAAAAAATCATAAAGAGAGTTATGATCTCCTTTAATATATTTAATTGAGAAATCAAAGGCAGATAATTTAGATTGCCATCTGCTAAATATCTGTTTGGGCACAAGATTTTTCATATCCTTTTGTAAGATATCTTTAGCAGAACTATAATGAATTCAGAGTAAAAATGGCTGATTTAACAAATCATCCTGAAATTTTGAAATGCATTTGATAATGGAAAGAATTTCTTTCTTAATTGTAGAATAGTTCATTTGAGCTATTTTCCACTTTCCTAATGTAAAATGAAGTAATTCTTCTTTTTATGAAGAATGATTTCTTAATTTTAATATGCCTCCAAAACCCTAGTAAGAGGCATCTGTTTTAACAATCTTTTGCATTATGGATTGGCAAGACCTAAGCATGGGAGTTGTTTAACTCTCAATTTGATTCGTTGAAAAGCTTTTGTGTGTTCAGAGATCCAAAGGGTAGGTTTCTTAGTGAGCTGATTATATAAAATAGCACTATCATGGGCCAAGTTCTAGTAGTAGTCTGCAATGTAATTGAGACTTCCAAAGAATCTTTATAATTGAGTTTTCTCTTTAATCTTATTTGTAAATTTTGAGGCAAACTCAATACTCCTATTAATAGGAATAATTTTTTCTTTAGTAATATTATGTCCTAAAAATCTAACTATTAATTGGAATAGTCTTATTTCAGGAGCATAAATAACCAAGCTATTTCTACGAATAACATCTTTAAGAATCTTTAGATGTCTAAAGTGTTGATTAATAGAATTAGAGAAGAGAAGAATGTCATCAATATAGACAATACAAAAGTCAGAATAAGAAACAAAAATATCATTCATAATATTATGAAATTCAGATAAAGCATTTTTTTAACCCAAAGGGCATAACATTCCATTCATAATGACAAAATGGAACTGTAAATGTTGTTTTATATTTATATTTCTCTTCAATTTGAATTTGCCAGTATTCTGACTTTAAATCAAATATAGAGAATATAATCGCATTATATTGCCGATTTAAAATATCTTTTTTATTCGGAATTGGATAACGAATTTTCTTAAATGAGTCGTTAAGAGGTTTATAATTGACAACAAGTCTAGGAACGTCTCTTTCCATTTCAACATTTTTATTAACATAGAAGGCTATACAACTCCAAAGAAAATAACTTTTCATGATAAGGTTTTTATTCCTGAATCTCTTTTTTGCAGAGACTAAGATATTCATAATTCATTTGACTCAGCCTAGCTTTAGTAAGAATCTGAATTCTTTCATCAAAATCCTATTTGTAGGGTAAGGAAACAGTATGTTGTTTTCTTTCCCAAATAGTGATAGGGATATCGCTACATACCTCAGTAATAAATTAGTTTTTAATTTTATCAATCCTAGTCTTCATCTCAAAGGATTGAAGTTTGTGGGAAATATTCATGACTTGGAATTCCTCTTTGAGGAAATTTAGATGATTTTCCTTAAGGACAATCATGGTCCTTAGTTCATTAATGATCCTAGTTTCAAGATCTCTAATGAATTCAAAATTAATTTCTTGACCTTGAAATTTACAAAATATCCATTTTTGATCAATCTTATGTAAGGGCATAAGAAGATTTAGAAATGGGATACCAAGTATGACTTACTACTGTAAATTTTGGACTATAATAATGGTAGATGGAATACATATGTACCTTTATTACAGATAAAAACTTTTGAAAGCTTGTACTAGATATTCATCCTACTTCCACTTGCAGAAGTAAGGGATTGAAGTATTTTTTTTGAAATACTTGGTGGGCACCAAGCCTTCTTGAATACAATTCAAGTCAGCTCCACTATCAACTAGAGTTATGGCATTCTTAATGGTATATTCATTTTTTATCACAAGGGTAATCTTGATATCCAATTTCTGATAAGTAATTTTTTGGAGAAGATTAATATAAGGGTTATCTTTATTCTCAGAGTTTTTATCATTAGATTCATTATTTTGAATCTTTTGTTTGTCCTTTTGACAGATTTGAAGATGATCAACTTTATCATCCTGTGCCTGTATAGAAAAATTTAATTGTTAGATTTTAGATTTCAAGGTATTAATGTTCTTGCGAAGGTCCTGGATAGTGATTGGTTTATCATTTTCCATGCGCTTTAGGACATCTTGGAAATTATAATACCTATTTGTTACTTCTAGCGGTTCTAGATATGTTTTGAGCTTCAAGCTATCTTAAAGCATCTGTTGGGGACAAATACTTTTAAGTCTAGCTCTTGTGTATGGGTCAGAAGTCTTATCTATAATAGATAAAATATTACTCTGGGTATTAGTTAAAGTATTAAGGTTTAAGTCATTCGTTTCAATAATGGCTTTCCAGTAATCCTATGGATTGGATTCTGAGAACTTCTTGCAAAGAGTTCCTACTTTAGAGGAGGAAGAGTCGCTTTGGCCAATTTTATTGACTTCCTCCTTTCTATCAGAAGAAATTTCTTCAGAAATGGTGTTAAGTAATAGTTTAATCAACTAAAATTTTAGTCCTTCATCCAGTTGAATTTCTTGCAACTTTCTTTTTGTGGTACACTTGTTTGCCAAGTGCCCCTTTTTACTACACTTATAACAAGTACGGGTTTTAGACTTCTCATATGTCTCTTTCTTTTTCTATGTTTTTGGTAATACGAATCTTTGTGATCCTTATACTTCTTCTTACTTCTTTTTCTGAAGTGAGAAGAATATTTTGCACTTTTCCTGTGCTTCTTTGGATAATCAACAAGAAGATCATAAGCAAACTGGTAATAAAACTTGCCAATTTCCTTTTTTCCTATTAAATTTTGCATTTTAAGTTGGTACTATAATTTCATATCATTACAGATACTGACACCAATTTGAGTACATATACTGATGAGATAACCATAAGTTTGACTATGGTAGGGTATAGAATTACCATTATACTGATATTTCAGCTTTTGCCGAACTTTTTCTACAAACAAAGGTGGAAGGCCATCGATAAACTTGTCTTTCCAATGTTCAGCATTTACATCACTCATTTGCATTACCTTGCAGATATAAGCATACTTGTCCTATCTAAAATGGGTTAGAGAAGGACATCTAAGATTCTATAAAAGTTGTTTATTCTTCTAATGTCTCTGGGGAGAAAGTCCCACAAGGTGCATAATTATGGTGTGAACAAGAGATTAGGCTGCATCCTTAATAGGAATACTACTATTGTGGTTTTGAGATTAACGTCCAAGTCGTTCAAAAGAATTCCAAGTCCGTTCGAACGAAATATTAAAATTGCCTTTCAACTTGTCGTCTGTCTCGGCAATTTGTGAAAATACCCATTTCGTTCGAACGACTTTCCACTCGTGATGAATATTCATCCAGTTCAACATGATTTCCTAACTTTGATGTAGTCCGTGACATGGTCTTCAAGATTTTGTAAGTACTCCGGCCTGCCATTTGTCCATTCTTCTGCTGGTTGGTTTGGGTCTGACCCTCTCCTTGTAATTTGATCTGTCAAGAAGTTGCATTCCCTCCATACATGGCTGAATCAGATTTGTAGAAGGTGGGGGATGATTAGTTCCCAAGCAGTTTTAAGCGTCCAGGGTATTTTATCTTTAATGAAAGCTTTTATTGCAGCAGTCGAGTCGGATACTACCCACACTCTTCTCCACCCTTGTGTTATAGCTTTCTGAACTCCTGATATGATTAAAGTAATCTCAGCAATGAAGTTTGTAGCTTGTCCAATAGATTTACTATATGTACCCAGGACTTCCCCTTTATTATTCCCATAAAGAATGTTTATTCCTACTTCACTGGGATTTCTTAAAGCCAATCCATCACAACAGATTTTTACTTCATCTTGATTAGGGAGCCCCCATTTATAGCTCTCTCCTTGATGATCCTGAGGTCCTGAATGGTGTTGATCATTGTATTTTAGGAGAGAAGAGAGGTATCTGCAACGTCAGTCAGGATATGTAGCATAGTTTGCTGGATAGGGGTTTTGACTCCATCAAGCATAGTTTGCGGCCACCCAGAGATCATAAATGTATGGACTAGATGTTTTACCTCTCTCTAGTATGGTTCTCCAGTTTTCTGATGGGGTGATAGGTGCATAACCAAAACATGCCGTAGCCTTCTGCCAGAGAGAGACTGTGAAAGGGCACCGCAACAAAGTATGAGACTCCATTTCTGAAGCGTTATGGCATTGGTGGCATACTAAAACAATAGATATGCCTCTCTTCATTATGACATCATCCATAGGGAGTATATGGTTCAGCAAGCACCAAGTAAAGCCTCCCATTCTAGGGTGGATTGCTTGTCTCCAAACGTACTTCCACCACCATGCCGAATCTTCCTTACTGCGCATTATTTCATATGCATTCTTGGTGGAGAAAACTCCTTGGATATCAGGTTTCCAGATCATAGTATCATGGGAACTGGGGTTGTATTGGATGTTTTGTATGTTAATTCCTAGTGCCAACAATAGAAGCAATATGTCACTAGGGAAATGCCATCCTTGAGGGTTGATAAAATTGTTGAGCCGTGCTTTGCATTTTTTCCATAAGTGTCGAGGCAGATCAATATGTTCCATGAGTTGGATATCTGTTGCCCTGGTGTCTCTCCAGAAATCAATTTTATGTCCATCTCCAATGAGCCATCCTATATGTGGTTTCAAAATGGTCGCTCCGGTCTGTATTCCCGTCCATAATGTCGACGGCTTATAATATCAAATAGTATCCCCCGTTCTTGCTGCTGAATTTGGATTTGAGAAATTTCGCCCATTCCTCTGCTCCTTATTGAAAAACCCAGTGAAGTTTGTAGAGCATAGCTTTGTTGACTTCTCCCAGACTACGTATACCAAACCCCCCTTCCTTAGTCGATTTACATACCTTATCCCATTTCAGCGTCACCCCCCTCCTTTTGGTTTGGTCTCCAGTTTAGATGTAGTTTCTAAGGGCATTGTCTCCCTCTTTGATAAACGAACTAGGCCATTTATATATTGTTATATTATGAATCGGTATGCTATTCAGGACAGACTTTGCAAGAGTGATCCTTCCCTGAAACGAGATCATGCTTTCCGTCCAGCTGTTAGCCCTTTTTTTGATATTTTCCAATAGCAGTAAAATCGCTTGCTTTGTTACCCTCCCTTGCATAAGTGGAATGCCCAAATACGCCTTTGGAAATTTCCCTTCTTTAAAGCTAAATATCTCAGCGACCACTCTTCTGCGGGTGAGAGGTATAGAACTTAGAAAAAAAATTCTTTTGGCCACACTAATCTCTTGTCCAGAGATCTTATGATATTCAAAAAGAATGAGCAGAAAATGTCTCAGGCATCTGTTGTTCCCGTTTACAAAGATGAATATATCATGTGCAAAAAGTAGGTGAGTGGAGCCATGCGTATCCTTTGTTGATGTCATGGTATGTATTCTTCCATATTCTCCAGCCTTGTGAAGACTGATGCTCAGTATGTCCTCCACAATTGCAAATAGAAATGGGGAGAGAGGGTCCCCTTGACCCCTAGCCATCTGGAAGAAGCCTGATGGATTACCATTGATAAGAATAGATACCATACTACTACTAATAATAGTTCGTATCCAGTCAACAAATTTCAAATCAAAACCAAATGTCTGAAGAGTTGTGAGGAGGTATTTCCAACTCAGCGTATCATATGCTAGACTGATATCGATCTTAAGAGCCACATTTCCATTTTTTTCTTGATTTTTGTCTCATTAGCCATCTCCGAGGCCATACAAATATTGTTATGGATGTTCCTATTCTTGATAAACACACTTTGGTCCCTTGAGATATATCTGTCGGCAATAGGAGATAACCGAGTGACAAGAATTTTAGTGATGGCTTTGAAAATAAAGTAACTGAGGCAAATCGGCCTGTATTGTTGAATCTTGGATAGGTTTTTGATTTTGGGAATCAAAACTATGAGGTTGGAGTTGAATGTCATGGGAATTATATCGTCCATAAAGAACGAGATTACCCAGCGTTAATATCTGTGTTAAAGATTTTTTAGAATTTTTGGCAAAAAATACCAGAAAACCATCTGGACCGGGGTCACTGTTGCTGTCCATAGAGAATATTACATCCCTAATCTCCTCAGTGGTTGAGGCTGTAGTGAGACTATTGTTTTCTTCTTTTAAAACTTGGTTGGGGATATGATCGAAAAGTTATGGACATTGCTGTGTATCTGTATCTACGAATTTGGCCTTTTAGTAACTCGTGATATGTTCCTGTATGAGCGACTAACTTGTAATGTCTCTTCCCGTGTTGTCTTAGATATTTTTGATAAGGGCATTCTCGTTCCTAGCCTTTGTGGTTGAATGGAAAACCCTTGTGTTTATGTCCCTTGCTTGTAGCCATTTGATTCTTGATTTTTTTCCTCCAATCCATCTCTTCAGTTTCCTCCCATCTGTTTAGGAGCTTTATTTGAGCAAGGTATCTCTTTTCTATTAAGTCATTGGTTATATCTTCCTCCAACTGTATCTGTAGTTGCAGTATCTCTCTCTCCAGGTTTGTTTTTTGTTTCTACCGGGTTTCAAATTCATGCCTCTATACCTTAATATCAGCTTTAAGTCATCATAGTTTAAGCATAATAGAGAATAGAGGGGCAGCATACATACATCAGCTTCCCTCAGCTACTGGCTACGATATCCCCAAACTCAAGTTCCTCACCCCATGATTGAAGATACCTGAAAGGGATATTAGTTGGTTTATGCACCTGACAGCATTCCCCCATAATAAGTGAGTGATCGAACTGAGTTCTAGGCAGCACTTTCATTCTCCAACCTCTGAACGTGCTTTACAATTCTGCATTCTGGAGACATCTGTCAAGGACCACCAGCATTCTGTTATTCCTACTCTGTGCATTACACCACGTAAAGGTAAGCCCATAGGAGGGGCTTTCTGTGAGTTTCGCTGTATCCGGGAAATTGTTGAAGTCTATCACTGTATTTGTGTTAAGTGGATGTCATCCCCTTTTTTCAGCTACCCGACGAACCACGTTGAAATCACCTATGCATATCCAGGGTTTGATATTTGTTGCACCACAATTAGAGAGGTCATCCCAAAGATCCAACCTGTTAATTTTATTGCAGTCTGCATGACCAAGGATAAGCAACTCTTCATGTAAATCACCGTAATATATTATTTTATCATAGAAATAACACCAGGTACAAAGGTTCCTTTAAGCCAAAAAAATCCATATGTTATCTTTTTCAGTATTTAGTGCATTGGAAATGACTATGTTTTCATAACCTGGCAGCTCAAAGTTCTTACAGAAAAATTTTGGTTCAGCAATTCCCACAATATTTGGTTGTAGTATTATCGTAGTTTCCCTGAGATATCTTGTTGTTTTTATGTTTTCCGGCCCTCTTGCATTCCAAAATATGACTTTCATTGATCTTTACGGGTAGAGCGCGTCACACTCTCAGGTCTATGGTATACACCTTTCCCCCTTTAAAAACTTGATCAGGACCAAGATGGACCTATTCTTCATGTTCAATTTCATCTGCCCAACTTGACGGGTTGAGGTTTTGTCTGACTTCATTTATCGCTGTAAAGTATGCATCGCCTTCATCTTTGTTTGCCTCACTTATTGGATCGTCTGCAATATCTTCTATATCTGCCATGAGATCCTCCTTATGTGGCGCTGAATTGGTTTTGTCCACGTTTGTCTCTCCATCTCAACTCTCCCCTTGTATTATCGAATTGGTGTTATTTTGTTATCCTGATGCAACTGAATCGGTGTGTTCTATATCATCCTCCACTTCTCTTAGTGCATCAAACTGGTCTCTCCTGCTAGCTAGACTGCCCATCTTAGGTAATATCGGTGTTCTATTTTTGCCCTTAGTGGCTGACCACTGTACAGTCTCCCCAATATTTTTGTGTTACTGCAAATGGGTAGATGGTCTCGGCATGCCCAAGAAGTAAATAAGAGGTGATGTAGTATTGCTCGCCTCCAAAGATTCTAGAAAGTACGTGTGTTTACCCAGTCCTGCAGTGATTTTCTTCCCCAAATCCTTGGCCTGAGGTTGCTTTTCCTGGATTACCAATTTTTGACTGCCCTTGTTTCCTTTCACTAACTCTTTTCCTGTCATCATTTTGGTCTTGTTATGCTCCACTTCATTAGCTCGGAATGCTTTTTGCACAATGTTGCATTCTGCAATCGTGTGTCCCACATTTTATTGTAAGAACAGTATTTGGGGATTCGATGAAGCAGGACCTCTTGTTTAAGGATACTTCCCTCAATCTCCAGAAGAATGTGGTCTGGAATTGGCTTAGAGAGATCAATGTCGACCAAAACATTCGCATGAAAACCATAGTCTTGATTTCTTATTGATTGGTCTATTTGAATAAGGTTACCAAGTATCTTCCCCAGAGATAAGATAATCTTTTTGCTCCACATTTTGATAGGCAAACCAGGAAACTTTCACCAAATCTAAGCATTGGAGTTGCTATGTTTGTCCACCAAAATTTTTTGATTCCATGGCATGAGTTTTATAGGTAGTTGTTCAACCATCCAGAGTCCTCTGTTCCAAATCAATATCTTGTCTTCTTCTGACTCCAATTTAATGATGAAAAACCCTTTCCAATAGGAATCAGCTTGCACGTTCCCCCTGTTTTCCAGTGATTTCTTGCAAATTCCTAGACTATTGTGAATTTGATTTTTTGTAGGTCCAACCGTCCTATAAGACTGAATTGGTATGCTAATATTCCAGCAGAGATTTTAGCTCTAGGGATTAAGATAATTGGGATGTCCCTCCTCTTTCCCGCTTCCAGAAGAACAACAGGTCTCTCTCTCTCTCTCTATCTCTGGTCCACGAACTTTATCCGTAAACGATTGTACTTGCTTCTCTTCACAAGGGGCAGGGATTTTACTCTGGGTAGGAGATTCCCTACCCAAAACCTAATTATGCTTTGTTGTTTGATCGGGGTATCCTCCTAACGTAATTTGGTTTGCTAAAGAATTGTTCTTTTCTTCCCCTTCTTCCATGTTCATGAATCCCCAGGGACATGCAACCATTGATTTGACCTTGTTAGTATGTATGGGCTGACTATCAAGGACATGAACCACTTGCATACTTGGATAATCTTCCTTTCAGTATGCTGGATTGATCGAAGAGATGTTGGGAAGTGCATTCGCAGTAGGGTTTGGCGTAGGGGTGATTTTCCTCAAATTTGGATTACTGAGACCCTCATTTCCTAGTGAGTTGATTTCCCTATTTATAATTCCTTGCAGAAGAGTAAGAGTAGAGAGATCCAACGTGATCATATTGAAAAACTATTAGGGATTCGGATTTGGGATTGGAAATTTGGCATTTTCAAGGTATGCTATACCTCAATACCCAGAATTTGTCAAAGAGATGCACCCATCTCTATTGAAACAACCTTGAAAAACATTAAGATACTAAAATAATGCTAACTCTAAGAGAATAAACTAAATAAAATGTACAAAACACTGTACCAAGGCCTACTCTACTCTGACATACAATCTACCATGTTTGTCATCATGAGTGATCTACTTGAGATTTAGGGTAAAAATGCCTGAAATCCTTTTACGATTACTTTTGCAAATTTTATCGTTAGTTATGTCTTTCAAATTTAGAGATCAAAGACCAAAATTCAACCTAGCAATTTGATCACAGTTAAGGTCTACTCAGACACCCAAAAGATTTCCAGATGACATTTTTTTTCTTCTGGTGATGCAATAATTTGAACCTGCCAAACCATTAGATTCATGAATGAAAGGAAAGATAAACAAATTCAATTTCCCACTCAGCACTTCAACAATAATATTTCCTCTTACAAATACCTCTAGTAGACGTAAAATAGTGCCTCATCTTGACCTTACACGAAAGTTTGGGTGACATTTAGCAAGTGTAACATCTTAGGAGCTATGAGAAAAGTTTTGTGAGTGCTTTAACCATCATACTGGAGACTACAACTATGTTAAATAAAACTATGTACAGATTGAAGGGTGATTTACTCAAAGAAAATATGGATGATAAGTTTAATCTTCCTTAACACAATCATTAACATAATAAATCTTAAAGAGATTGTTTATGCTTTGGTCGTTGAGCCACTTATGGGTGTCGTTGATCACGTAAAAATGAGTGGAATTATATTTGCATCACTACTAGAATCAACATCAATGGCCACCGCACTGGCCGTGACTAATACCATTTTCTACGGGTACACCCGTGCCTAAGGTCGTGTCAACTGGTGGTGTGGCTAATGCTCAAGCACGAACTTGACTGTGGCTAATGAATCAAACATAGCCACTAATAGTACCGTGGCTACTTCATGGCTATTAATGTACATTGGATTCATTATAAACCATGTCAAATGGCTCTGTTGGCTACGAACTTTCCCACACAATGTCTTGTGGCTAATACCTGTCAATCACCACCATAATATATGTGGCTAATGTTGGTTAATTTCTACTGTTTCGTCTGTGGCTAATACTCGCACTAATATATATATATATATATATATATATATATATATCACTTTTGTACAGTCACTAAAATAGAAAATTTTAAACAATTACCAAATTAAAAATTAAAAGAGAAGGCAACAATCCATGAGGAGTTTGAAGTAGTTTCTTGCACATACCTGAGAGAATGCCTCTTAAGGGGAATATACAATTGTATGCAAAGGGTCTCGTTGTTCCTGCGTGTAGCTCCATCCCATTCTTTTTTAGGGTTCTTAAGAGCAGCATAAGCTCGCTTAGCTCTTGATGGCATTGGAAATGTATGATGTTAAAATGGCTAGCAGTGGTATACACACACTCACCTCGCGAACTACCTGAAGTGCCAACACCAAGGCTTACTCACTTACTGTAGGAATAAATACCCAACATATCATTAGGCCTCAAGTTGTAGCCCTCTCTGCAAATGATGCAAGCCACCCCATCCTCTTCCTTATCCACATCTTCCAAGCCTTTAATGCTTGATTATGTAACAATTATTCGCTCACCACCATCTGATAATAGTTCTTGACGCACCCAAGACCCTGTTAAACCAACTATCGATCAAATTCTGATACATTACTAAGAAATACATCAATATGACAATAGCATCTACTAATGCAAAAAGAAAAGGATAATAATAATGAAGTTCACCTGAAGTAACTCTTCTCTCTTCATAAGATCTTGACGTAACTTGCGAATTTTTTCCTCTAGGAACCTATCTCCCTTGCGCTCCGTATAAGAGAGTGTATCTAACAAATTTTCATCTCGGGCACCTATCTCATTTTCCCCAGAGACCCCCTCCAAAGTATGATGATGAAAACAAAACAAAAATTGAGCCATCATCATTAAAGTAAGAAAAATATAACATAAATAAATCTGAAAAAGCAGACACAAATAGTAAAACAAAGGAAAACTAACAAGAGGTGGGTAGACATTTGTCAGTGTGATGTCGCAACACCGAGAATCCCCCAAGAGTATTGGTATTCAATTTTGTTAGCGTCTTACAAAACAAATGAACATGAGGTCATTGTGCAGCAGGAAGCGCCTCAAGAAGCGTTATATCAACAATGAGATCATCAAACAACGTAAAATAGTGAATGGGACTGATATTATCCCGGGACAAGTCAAATATCTTTACAAACATATTGGTGACCACCATTAGCTGAACCTGAGATCCAGGAACCCATTCCGCCTGTCGGATATATGCTCCTTGCAGAGAAAGCTCAAGTGGCAGATGGTCAGTCACTTCACCATGAGGATCCAATGTGAGGAATGCCACAACAAGATAATTCTCCATAGCTGGGTTAAATATAAGATGTACAACTTCAAAGAGAACAACGTTCTTTGAGAGAGGTTTAATACTGGTTTTGTCAACTATCACAAGCACAACAGTTGCCTGTCCAATCAGCTGTCCAACATCAAATATAGAAACCTTTTCACCCTCTCCAGCTGCAAGTCTTCCTCTAGTATTAACACTTAATAAGAGAACCACTAGCTAGATGTGATTTTAGATCCCTAGCATTTGAATAATCCGTTTTTATCTTTGGATCCAATAATCCACTTTTATAAGTGTAATAGCCTATTTTCGTATTGCACGAAGATAACGCTTTACACCTTCAAAATCTAGGATGTTTAGTTATGAACATAAAATAAATAATACTAGATTTAGCGTAGAAAACCTTTGAATGGGCTAAAAACCACGACCTATCCTGAGAATTTTAGAAAGAGAAAGATATATATTTAGAATCCTAGCTATTACAAAGAGAGAGAGAGATGTAGAAAGAATCTCTTAGAGGTTCTCTGAACAGTCTCTCTCAATTCGTAGTTATCTAGTCTTATTTATAGGTTTTATAATATGACCATTGGTTACATTGATGAGGAACGTTACTTTATCAGGTTTTGATGAGTCTTCATGGTGGACTTTTGTAACGTTATGATATTTGTTGATTTATAACGGATCTATTAACATCCTCTGGTTGTAGCTTCATACGATCTCCTGTGATGCTCGCGTACATACGATCTGTCAACAAGTGGAGGAGTATCTTCAGTAGCGGGAAGTCGCAGAATGCTTTGATATCTCCGAACTGTTGATGACGATGCGATCTTCAATAGTGTTCGCGTGTATTCAAAATGTTTATAGATATCTGAGTATTTAGTGCGATTTTATTGGATGCTTCGTCATCCCCGAGCTGTAGATGAGGAAGTCTGTATAACGATCTCCTTGCTTTAGTCCTTGATTGGTTATCAGTATGTTTACTCGAGTTATATGAGTTCAGATATCAGACTCAGTATGGGGATTAGAAATAAGTCCTTACAACTGCCCCCTCTCAGCCAATAGCAGGAGAAACGTACATTGCGAGTGGTGTTGGTTGAGAAGTACAGTCGTCTAAATTGAATGTTGTATTGATGGCCCTATTTTTCCTTTAAAGAATAGTAGTTTTGACTGTTGGGTTTCCCAGAAATTCCTCTTGAGACCTGTACTTGGAATTAAATGTTACTGCTATAAAATATTGTAAATAGTTGCTATCACTGTTCACGCTAGTTAACGTTGTCGAACTTTTATGCTGGGTTGAGTAGCAGTGATGGTAACAACTCGACACCAAGCATATAAAGTTAGAGTTCAGACAAAAATGGCGAGTCTGCAAACTCGCTATTTAGGCAACCAAAGCCTTTCGTTGCAAACTCCAATCCCTGTACCTCTAACTTTCCATGGGATGACGTGGGAAGAAGTAGAGGAAGCGGAGGATGATTTTCATCAACTGTGGCGATTCCACTATGTAGTTTTGTTTGCTGCTCACTGTCGGTCCTGTCTGCGGATGCTTGCAAAAGATACGGTATTGGCGGAAGACGAGAAGGTGGGGAAGTCGTCTGAGAAGTATTGTCGATACCCTCCAAAAGATTGGGTACTGTAACGGTGGAGGAGGTCCTTCATTGGAAGCGGAGGTAGGGGCTATGGAGGTGTGGTGGGATTAATTTTGTCCTCTGCCTCATTCCAATTTCCATCCTTGAGCTTTAAGTTTTTCTGTTGGACCCTCCATTGTTTCTTTTCAAGTGTTGCACTGTTATCTGCAACGTAGGTTATTCTTTGTAGAAGATAAAAATGTATGTAGAACTTGTAATCTTTATCACTGAACTGTTGAAGTGTTCGTTCTTGTAACTTGCTTTTCTTGAATAATAAATTCAAAATCCATTATCTTGTTTTGTAATTGCTTGGAGCTGCTTTTAGAACTGTTATAAGACACCATTAACCAAATATCGAACTAGTCACTGATGACATGGTCAAAAATATGTAGGACGTAGTGTTGATATATCCGAACTGTGTAGGTCGTCCTGATATATTTGTGTGGCCTTATTGAGATATAGTGCTGTTATGTCTATGGAAATGACAATGTCGTGATTCCTTTCGTGCCATGAGTTATTTAGAGCCATGCCGCTGTTAACTTGAATACTTGTTATAATCGATGGAACTTGGTCGGAGCCTTTGAGCACGCATTGGATATACTTGTGAGAGCTGTTGATATTGAAACCATTTTGCATGGTGAGGAGAGTTATTCGTTATGTCATTGTATGTAAGGTCGGACGGTTGATCATAATAAAATGATTTGCTTGTGCTGAGGCCAATTCATCATTGCTTTCTGTATCTATAAAAAAAATTGAATGAAATGGAACTGAAGCAGGATTTGCTGTTGATTTTTCTGTGTCTGTCAAGCTGACATTGTGGTAAGTGACAGCTGTAATAGCTGTACTTAGATTTTTTTGAACTAGAACCATGCTATAAAAAAGAGTAGCAGGATCGTGCAGCCGTGGAAGTTTATTGCTAGAAGTAATCGTGTTGTATGATCTGTGTAAATCTTCTTGGGGAGTGAGTCCGTAATAATGGCAGAGGAGAGGGACAGACGTGATAACAGAACACGTTACCCCAAAAACTATTATGAGGGGAAACGAAAAGATGTGCCTGTTAGGAGAGATGTCGTGGACACGTGTCCCGAAGAGACGTCGTTTCAAAAACCGAGGGGCAATATAAAAGCTTTTCTTCCCTCTTTTCTTAAAACACAAACAGTTGCAGACAGAAGCATAAGCATTTCTAGAGTGAGAAACTTTTTGAATTTTGAACCCAGTCCTCCAGCGTTGTGCGATCATCTTACTAAGAAGGAGAAAGTTGTATCACCTGAGGTGCGAATGGTAACCAGAGTCGATGACTATTGCTCTACTAGTACAGGTTAGTGCCTCTGTTTCCATTTTTTCTTCTGTTGTATTAATTTCTTGAAAAAATGGTAGGTTGTGTTTGTGAACTGTTTGGGTAGATTAATAATGTGTTGGGTATGGCTAAGAGAGGAGGCCTATTTTGTTAATAAAAATATCTGAATAGATTTTCCCTTCACGTGTGGTAGATGCGCTCAAAAAATCCGAAACCCAGTAGTAAATTTCTTGTCTCTGCCAGTAGCGAGGAATCATCATCGTCTGAAAGGACTGTGGATGATTCTGTGGTAATTGGTACGATGACTGCTGATAATCCATCTGTGTCTTCTGGGAGGGGTGTGGGAGTGCATGCTGGGGATGAAACTGGGAAATTTTTTAAGTATCCCGAGAATGTAGACGTAGCGAAGAAATTTTTACAGTATAAAAAATGTTTGGACGGAGAATAAGGGGATTATGTGATGAATGCAAGGTTATGGTTTAGAACTCTGGTGAGACTGAGTGGTAATGTAGAGCATTATCAGGTGTCTTCTCCGGATCGTTGGAAGAGAAGTATGGATATAGGGGATGATATAAATATCGTTTATTATAATAGGACTGGATCAGAGGTCGCAGAGGAAATCTTTTTAAGTATCTAGTGTGGTATTTGATTAAATCTTTTTCAGATAATGATCTGACCTTGTAATACTGTTTTACTGTATCTGTGATACAGCTTTCTGTTGCTTGGAAATCGGCCGCGGAGGTATTGAAGTTAGCTGCTGCAAATCGTGCTGAACTTGTTCGACAACATGATGCAGACAAAGCTGTTTTGCGAGAGCAATTTGAATAGGAGAAAATACTGTAGAGGGAGCAGTTCGAGAAAGAGAAGGTGCTGCAGTGGGAGCAGTTCGAGAAGGATGTTGCTGCTACAAAGCAAGAGGTTACAGATGAAGCGAAAAAAGCTGTTGATATTGTGGTGGCTGCCCGTAATAAGCTGATTCAAGCCTTCTATGCCTGGGGTTTGAGCAGAGTGGATGTCGACCTTACTCTTGCGGAGAAGTATGGTGAGATTGTCTTCCCAGGGGATGATGCTTCTCTAGTGGCTAAGCAGACCCCGGCTCCTCCCGTGAATGATGATCCGACTAAGGAGGTAGTAAGATCTAAATCTTGATTCTATAGTTGTAGTATAGACCTGGAGACTTAACCAAACTTTGCCCTTTGTATTGGTGGTAGAACTGTTTTGGACGAGGTTTTGAAATTTATGTGCTTGTTGTTCATATATTGTTGTTTTGATGTGAATGTATGATTTGTATGTAGGAGGTAGTTCATTTGAGGGGGGAAATGCTCGAGATGGAGAAGGCCTTGAGTCGAGCAAGGGATTCTATCAATCGTACTCAACAGATAGATAATAAACTTGAATATGAGAGACGCCTTCATAAGTCTAATTTTGATAAAACCTTTAAGGAATTATTCGAACTTTAATGTAGATATGGGAAGATCAAAATTGAGAGGGATGATGTTTTGCGAAAAGAAACTGATAGGTTCATTTTACTCCAAAAATCCCTTAAAGATAAGCGATTCGTATATGAGAGTGATAAGTTAGAGTGTTAAAGATCATTATTGTCTTTGACGCTGTACTTTGAGGCCAAGGTTGATAGTGAGTGGGGTTTGAGGGAGGCCTACTTAGAATTGTTAACTGAGAGAGACATAGTGCCGGACCCAGCTCAGGTGAAATTCTTTGCGCAAGAAGCGCATAATCGCCATAGTAGAGAGGTGCAAAGATGCTCAGCTCGGGCTGGAGTATCCATCATATGGGGTGGTGTAGGTTCATTACCTGATGAGCTTGAATTTTGTAGGGGCAAAGGGCAATGAGGATTCTTTTCTTCAATATAAAAAATGAGGATATAAAGATCCATAGGCAATTAGAAAATGAACTGAGGTATGCTTGTGGTGAACTGGAACGATTCAAGGGTCATGGATGTCTGGAGGTGGAAAAGGTGGAGTGTGTTAGGCTATTGCAAAACTCCGAGAAGAGGGTGACCTTGTTGGAAACGTATTTACTAGATACGCAAAAACATTTGCAAGTATCCCAATCACGCTTACAAAAGATAATTATGCCAAAGAAAAGGAAACGTGCTGCCGCTGCAGACCACAAACGTCAGATGGCCGATGTGATCGCATTTTATGGATCTGAGCTCGAGAGAGTAGAAAATGAATTTAGACGTTATATCTCGAGCTGTGGTAAAGATGTGGAAGTAGAGAATGATAACGTTGAAAATATGTGGTTTGCGAAAAGGGATGAAGGTGGGAGAGCTTCAAACTTAAAATCACGAGCTAAAGACTCTGAGGAGGAGGAGGTTGAAGAGCTGTTGCGTCACACACGGCATAAAACCCGTCTGCAAGAGGTTGTAATCTTTAATGAACCTTTGTAAGTTGATGTTAGTGGTAGTAAGGTGTGGTCACAAACCAACTAGACTGTTACATTTGGTTGTACGTTACCTTCGTGTATCATAGCTTGATGTTCTAACACATGTTGTATAATGATATGTTTTGTAGGAATAAATATATGTTGATATATATATATTGTCTCTTGTGATCTGCTTTTCTAGGTTGTGAACAAAGAGAATGAAAACGTGGCTTCTCTATCCGCGTCAAATAAAAATTTGTCTGCCGGGTTGCAGCAATGTTTGTTGGCGGTTGAAAGAAAGACTTTGTTGAATTCAAAGCTGGAGTCGGAGATGTTGGAGCTTCAGAGTCGGCTAAATGTTGTGACTGTAGAGTTGTCATGTAAGGATGCTAAGATTTTGACTGCTAATAACGAATCCGAACAGTGGAAATAATCTCTGAAGAAGAAAAAGTCAGAGACCATGGCTGCGAATCAACAAGTGCTAGATCTGTTAAGTACAATTGAAAAACAGAAGAATGATCTGCTGTATCATCAGTAGGTGATAACAACTAATACGGATCTCTTAAAGAAGCAAGATTCTGAAATCATTTATATGAGTGAGCGCTTGAAAAAGTTAAATTGGGATTTGCGTGAGGCTCGAGATTCATGTCAGAGAAAGAACGACCGTGCCAAAACTCACGAGGAGGCGTGTTCTAAGAGAGATCGAGAGCTTCGTGAGGTCATCGATAAGCGTAATTCGCGGATTGATGCTCTTGATCGGGACAAGTAATCCTTGGTGCAGGAGTGCATTCAAGGTAATGAGGTATTCGAGGAACTTCACGCGAAGTATAAAGAGTCGTAGAGGATGATGGATGCCGCTGAAAACGAGATCAGTTATTCGAGGAAAGTAGATATAAAGCTGGACCATCTGAAGCAGGTGATGGAACGCAGTGTGTAGATAATGAGGCAATATAAAGGCTCGCTGCTGCAGGAGAAAAAATCTCTAGAAGCTCGGTGTAAAGAGCTTGTCGACGAACTAAACAAGGTAAAAACCGAATTCTATGAAGCTACGCTATTGACTACGAAAAGCGTTTCGTTGCATGTTATGGCTATGTTGCATGTTGATGTAGAGAAATTTTGAACAGAGTGTGAGGAAATCATGGCTCCTACCACTGAATATGTCATGGAATATGACTTGCAGCTAGCACGGTTATCTTATATAGATAACTTCATGCCGAGGGTTATAGAATTGTTGAATGCACCTTCTACTATAGTGGATGTGACTATTCCGTCCCCTGTCTTACTTTCATCTAGGCCTGGGGAGAGTTCGAATGTTGTATCCCTAAAGAGTGAGCAGTAGTTCCATTTGAATGAGACAGAATGCAAGTATGACTTTGTTGTAGAAAAAAGTCAAATGTTGTTGTTATTTGTATGTAAATTCGAATTTGGTGATCCAACGAATCGATCATATAGGGATTTAGTGATGTGGTATTGTAAGTCAGTTTGAACTGTACAATTTGTATAAGTTATTTGGAACAAAAAAACTAAAGATTGTAATGAGATATTTGAAGGTCGCATTATAGCCAAGTCGAATTGATTGTCTCAATAAGTGACCCTTTGGGCAGTGTGTATGTAGGTCCCTGTCATGGGTCAATCTGATCGATCGTGACGGGACATTAAATATTGCATAGCTGAGTGGCATCTTTGCCAGATCGAATTGAATGACTCAATAAGCGACCTTGTAGAGCGCGTATGTAGTTGAAGAGCTATGAAGCAGATCCTGGTTATAGGTCGAGTAGGGCGACCGTGATGGGACTTGCATTGAATATTGCATAGCTAAACAGTGTCTCAGCTAGATCGAATAAGCAATCCGCAGAGAGCGTGTATGTATTTGAAGAGCTATGAAGCAGATCCCAGTTATAGGTCGAGCGTAGCGACCGTGATGGGACCTGTATTAAATATTGCATAGCTAAATAGCGTCTCAGCCAGATCGAGTAAGCGATCTACAGAGAGCGTGTATGTATTTGAAGAGCTATGAAGCAGATCCCAGTTATAGATTGAGCGTTGCGACCGTGAGGGGACCTGTATTAAATATTGCATAGCTAAAAGGCGTCTCAGCCAGATCGAGTAAGCGATCTATGGAGAACGTGTATGTATTTGAAGAGCTATGAAGAAAATGCCAGTTATAGGTCGAGCGTAGTGACCGTGATGGGACCTATATTGAATATTGCATAGCTAAATGGCGTCTCAGCCAGATCGAGTAAGCAATTTACAAAGGGCGTGTATGTATTTAAATAGCTAGGAAGCAGATCCCAGTTATAGGTCGAGCGTAGGGACCGTGATGGACCTGTATTGAATATTGCATAGCTAAATGACATCTCAGCCAGACCGAATAAGCGATCCACGGAGAGCGTGTATACTATAAAGCAGATATCATTGTAGTAGGTCAATTTGAACGAATCATACGAAGACGAGTACGATGTTGAAATAGATTTGCAGCATGATTAGGAAAATTTTCTTTATTGAGTGAAATCTGAAGTTACAGCATGTTTAATTTTGATACAGCTTCAGTCGGCAGGTATTCCATGGATTAGGTACAGGTACTCCATCATGTGTACTAAGGTCGTAAGATCCCAAACCGCTTGCGCCAGTTACGATGAAAGGACCTTCCCAATTGTTTGTTAACTTCCCCGTATTAGGCACTTTACGATGTTGGGGAATTTCTCTCGGAACGAGGTCCTTGATTTTGAATTCTTGATGTCGAACGCGCTTGTTATAAGACCGTGATAAAGCAAGCTGATATCTACCCATAATGACAATGGCTCTTTCACGTATTTCTTCGATCATATTCAGGTTGCATGCGATCTGAAATTTGTTTTCTTCATCTGTCATCTCGTGATCGTGTATTGGGTGATGATACTGAGTGGGTATTATAGCTTCCGTTCCGTAAGCCAGTAAGAATGGAGTACAACCTGTTGCTGTTCATGGAGTTGTTCGATAGGCCCAAAGAATGCGTGGTAACTCGTTCACCCAATTCCCTTTTTTGTCATCTAAACGTTTCTTGAGTCTGTCCATAATCGTTCGATTAGTAATTTCAGCTTGTCCGTTTCCTTGAAGTTAGTAAGGGTTTGAAGGGGAGTAAATGATATTGTGCTGATTGAGGAACGCGACGACTTTGGAGCTAACGAACTGTGGTCCATTATCGATCCTGATAAGATACGGTCTGCTAAACCGAATGATAATGTGCTCCCAAATGAATCTGATGACTTCTTCTTCTCGTGTTCGGCACAAAGGGACTGCCTCTACCCATTTAGTGAAGTAGTCTGTAGCGACCAACAAATGCTTTCCTTTTCTTGGTGTTGTAGGAAATTATCTTACGAGATCGAGAGCCCATCGTCTGAATGGCCAGGTGACTTGGCTTGAGTGTAGTTCGAGCGCTGGGGCTCGCATCTTCAAACCGTGACGCTGGCAAGCGTTACACTTGCATGCGTACCCAATCGCTTGAGCTTTCATCTTAGGCCAGAACATTCCTTGTGTTAATACTCTGTTAGCAAGAGATCGTCCTGCGGCATGCGACCCGCATGTGCCTTCGCGTAGACCGTACAAGAACTGATGTGCTTCTTGTTCGGATAGGCAGAGGAGGTATGAACCAGTGACTGATATTTTGTAGAGGAGGTTGTCCCGGATAATATATCTATGGGCATTGTCAATTAATCTCCGTCGTTTTATAGAATCTTCTGGGAGTGGGCCATCGAGTTTGTTGTGAATTCCGATATATCTGATGAAGGGCTATCTCCAATCACTTTCGATCTCCTCGTTTCCCCCAGTATTGATGGCGTTAGATATGGTGGCATTAATGCTGGGGTTAGAAATGATGTCAATTTTTAAATAGCGAGCTTCTGATCCAAGGACCTCGGCGAGGTAAGCGAGTGCATCTGAATGTCGATTTTCTCCCCTTGGTAAATGTTCCATATAGTCAATCATTTTCCCATTGGCTTGATAGATACCCGCGTGATAATTGACAATCAGTAATGAATTGGTGTAGACAAAGAGTTCTGCTATACCCAGTGTGAGTGCCATGTCCAAGCCATGAATTAGTGCATCATATTCCGTTGTATTGTTAGTTACTTTGAAATTGAGGTGAATAGATTTTTTGAATCGATCGTTGGAAGGAGTAATAAGAATAATTCCCACTCCTGATCCTGCTGGTCCGACGGAGCCGTCCGTCAAAAGTCGTCAACCCTTCTTTGTTACCCAATTGGTTTTTTCTTCAGGCTGTTCTGTGAGTGGTTCATCTTTGTTTTCATCTATATCTTCTTCCCAATCAGGATCATCTACTGGAAAGTCAGCTATAAAATCTGTTATAGCCTGACCTTTCTCAGAGTGGCGTGGCCCAAAGTGGATGTTATGTTCTCCGAGTGTTACTGACCATTGCTGAATACGTCAAGATTTTTTGCGTTTAGATAAGATTTCAAGGAGTGGATAGTTCGTTAATACCCGAACAGCGTGGGCTTAGAAATACTGTTTCAATTTCTGCGACGTATAAACGAAGGATAAAAGAAGCTTCTCGATCTCGGTGTATCGTGTTTCCGCAGGGGTCAGAGTCTTGTTAATAAAATAGACTGGTTTCTCAGTCTTTTCATCGAGTCGGAGGAGGACGGAACTGAGAGAAGTATATGTGACGGCTAAGTATACTATTAGTTCTTCTCCATCTCTTGGTGTACTCATAACTGGTGGTTTTCCCAAATGTTGTTTGAGTTCGAGGAAAGCGGCTTTGCATTTATCCGTCCACTCGATCTCGGGATCCTTCTTTGACTTTCCCCATGAAGTACCTTGTTTAAGCAGATCGAATAGAGGTCAGCATCTGTCTGATGATTTGGACACAAATCGGTTAAGTGCCGCTAGTTTCTGGACATCCTTTTTTGTCTTTGGAGAAGGCATAGCCAAGAGAGCGTATACGTGAAGGATCAGCTTCAATTCCTTGTTTGCTAATGAAGTATCCCAAATTTTTTCCAGATTATACTCCGAACTGGCATTTGTCAGGATTCAAACGCATTTTGTAAGCTCGCAAGATCGCAAAAGTTGTTCGTAGATCTACCAGGTGGTCTTCTTTCTTGAGACTCTTGCAAAGCATGTCATCGATGTAAACCTCCATTGTTTTACCGAGCTGATCTTTGAACATTTGCGTCATCAATCTCTGATAGGTAGCGCCGGATTTTTTTAGGCCGAAAGGCATGACCTTATAGTAATACAGGCCTTGCTCTGTGATGAATGCAGTCTTGCCTTGATCTTTAGGAAAAATCGGTATCTGATTGTATCCTGATGCAGCATCCATCATAGAGAGGAGTTCGTGCCCGGTTGTTGAATCGAGCGATGGTTGATGATTGGGAGTGGAAAGCTATCTTTTGGGGTGTGTCGATTGAGATCTGTAAAGTCGACGCAGAATCTGATTTTGCCATTTTTCTTTGGAACTGTGACGATGTTTGAGATCCAGTCCGGGTAAATAGCTTTACAGATATAACCGACTTTAATCAATTTGTCGATCTCTTTGTTTACTTCGTCTCAAATTTTTTGTGCTAGAGTTCGTTACTTCTGCTTTACCGGTTCTGCCTTCTTTTTCAACTTGAGCTTGTGGCATGCCATGGCTGGATCGATTCCTGGCATTTCGTGGAACGTCCACGCAAAAATGTTGTGATTATCTGAAAGGAATTGTATGAGACCTGAATGTTCCTCCGTGCTCAAGAGGGTCCCAATATAAGTTCCTCTTTGTGTTCCATTGATCTCGATATATTCTACTGGTTCGGCGCTTGGCAGCTGATATTCTGCTGTTACTGAATGTTGTAATTGCTATGCTGGAGCTGCTGCAGCTGGCTCGACTTTAATTGTATTATCGTAAGCTAGAGCTAATTTTTAGCTGCCTTTGATCTCGTAGATTCCTCCTTTCCAGTCGAACCGCACCGCTTGATGATACGTGGAGGGAATAACTTTCATGTTATGCAGCCATGGTCGTCCTAGGATTCCCAGGTAACGGGATTTTGTATTGATGACGTAAAAGACTACGTCAAGTGTGACTGGTCCGACCGTAATGGGAAGTATAATTTTTCCAACACGTTCTTCCTTGGAACAGTTGAATCCAGAGACGTTGATGTTACTTGGCTCGACTCTGTCTGCAAAACCCATTTGGTCGATCGTGCTCTGGAATAATAGTTCGATGCTGTTGTCGGTATCTTCCATCATTGTATGCATAACTATGTTCTTCATTTTTAACATGATGACGAGAGCATCGAGATGCGGGAAGTTAACGTGATGTACGTCCCAGTCTTCGAAAGAAATCCCAAGTTGTCGGCTGCTGGATTCTGGCAACAAACGAGCTTCTTTATCTACCATTGTTAGATCATGGCATTGTTCAACGCGCCTGTATTTGGATCTGTTGGAGTGGCTGACTGTCTGAGTCTCAATGAAGTACAGATGTTTCTCCTCATTCCCTTCCTAAGTCTGGACGACCGTGATTTCAGTTTTATAGCTGCCATCTTTGTAACTTTTTACGTCCACAATATATTTGAGCATCTGACCATGCGAAAATATACTTAAGAGGGGGAGTTTCAAGATGAAACATTATTCCGTGTCATGATGGTGGATCTTGTGGTGAATGCAGTATGGTTTTCCTGGTATGGGTTGAAAAGTATTAGCATTTTTGAAGAGCTCATCATTTTGCAGTAGTGGATATATGTTGGGAATGGTAGTTATTAACTGCGGTAGGTGTGGAACTGGTCTCTTTTGTCCTTGACGAGTTCGGTCATCATAGGACTTGAATCGTTTCTTATCGCCTCCATAGTCTTTACTGTTGTTGCGAGTACGTTCTCCGGTATGATCATTGGTGAATAGAGCGATGCGCTGAGGTTTTTGTTTTTCAGTTATCAGTCTTTCGAGGTCGATGAAGTTGTTAACCTTTTCCTTTATATCTTCTAACGTCTGCGGCTTGTTGAGGATCAGATGATCCTTGACTCGTCCATCTATGAGTAACAAATTGGTGAAAGCGGAGATCATGATCTTTTTATCGAGGTTATCGAGCTTTCGAGCTAGCCCAAAAAATTTTATGGTAAAAACCTCCAACCTTTCTCCTGGCACTTGCTTGAGACTGAACAAAGAGTAAAAACTTTCCTCCTTGTCTTTATTATGTGAGTAGTTCTTGACGAACAGTTCGCGAAGTTGCTCGAAGGTGATGATAGACCCCTCATCCAGTGTATGAAACCATCGTAGTGGTTCGCCTTTTAAGCTGGTCGGGAATAGACGACAGAGGATGTGGTTGGAGGAGGAATACAGTCCTAAAGAATCTTGAAATTCTTGGACGTGTTCTACAGGATCCCCCCCCCTTTGTATTTCTAAATCGTTGTAGTGCGAAAACTGGTTGGTACTTCTTCGTCAAGCAACTCCTGTGCAAGCGGACTCTTCTGCAACCTTGAATAGTTGCTCCTCCCGTTGGTGAGTATTTGAGCGTCTAAGAGCTCTTTGATGCGCTTGTCCACCTGTTCTGGAGTGAGGTATTGTCGAGACGTGACAGCTCGTCTTGTTGTTGGGCCTCTCGCAGGGTTATGCTCCCCTGTTGCTTCTCCCATGCGGTCATAAACTAAAATTTAAGGTTTTTCCCTGCTTTGCTCCTCTTGTGGTGGTAAATCTATTGCCCCTCCAGCGGGTAATGGTGGATTGATGTGACTTCAAGACAGGACTGGTTCTTGTTGAATCTGTGGAAGCGCGGTATTTCTACCTTGATGCCCCAAACGATCATGGACTGATATTCTCGAGGCGGCGGGCAGAACGTTCTGCTGTCTTGGATTTGCCGTTATTTGAGCTTGTAGTGCCCTGATAGTATCCTGCATGCTGGCAAGCTGTTTCTCTATCCGTCACTCGGTTTCTGTCTGCGCAGCCGTTCGCAGATCAATCTCTCCTTCAGCAGCGTCAGGCAGGGCGTGTTGTGATTTGTCTTGATTTGCCATCTTTGAAAGATAAAAGTGGTAAAAACTGGATTGGAGAACACTGAGTGTAATCTTTGTTCCCACAGACGGCGCCAAATGTAATAGCCTATTTTTGTATTGCACGAAGATAGCGCTTTACACCTTCAAAATCTAGGATGTTTAGTTATGAACGAAAAATAAACAACACTAGATTTAGCGTGGAAAACCCTTGAATGGGTTAAAAACCACGACCTCTCCTGAGGATTTTAGAAAGAGAGTGATATATATTTAGACTACTAGCTATTACAAAGAGAGAGAGAGATGTAGCTATCTAGTCTTATTTATAGGTCTTATAATATGATCGTTGGTTACATTGATGAGGAACGTTACAATATTAGGTTTTAATGAGTCTTCATGGTGGACTTTTATAACGTCATGATATTTGCTGATTTGTAACGAATCTATTAACATCCTCTGGTTGTAACTTCATACGATCTCCTATGATGCTCGCGTACAAACGATCTGTCAACAAGTGGAGGAGTATCTTTAATAGCGCGAAGTCGTAGGATGCTTTGATATCTCCGAACTGTTGATGACGATGCGATCTATATTAGTGTTCGCGTGTATTCGAACTGTTGATAGATATCTGAGTATTTAGTGTGATTTTATTGGATGCTTCGTCGTCCCCGAGTTGTAGATGAGGAAGTCTGTATAACGATCTCCTTGCTTTAGTCATTGATTGGTTATCAGTATGTTTACTCGAGTTATGTGAGTTCGCATATCGGACTCAGTATGGGGATTAGAAATAAGTCCTTACAGTAAGCATTTTTTAACTGCAAAAGATTAACACTGAAGGAAAGCACATTATCTTCACCAAGCAAAACTCTTTTCTCTTTTGAAAGGTTAAAGTCTCTCTTACTAGTTACCGTAGGAATTAGTTTACTATAAAGTCCAAGAACCCGAGACTCCACATCAAGATCTTCAAGTACAACTGCAATTCCATCTCGCAGTCCCACTGGAATAGATAACTTGAAAGAGTTCTGTATGTCCACATAACAATCATTATCCATATCAGAGTTACTATCTGGAAGCTGACCACCGTCCTCTGAAAATGGCATTAATGACTGATAATAATAACTAACAGCATTACTAATTGGTTCAGTACTGCCTCTGGTGAATTTTCGAGGCTTCAAGCACTGCCTCTGACACCGCTAGTTCCATAATCACAAAAAAAGCGGCTCATGCGAGAATAAACAACACGATGACAAACCTTAGCACAAACTGAGCGACATCCTTTTGAAACTATTAAATCACAAGTATAACAAAAATACCAATGCTATTCCATGAAATTGCTGCCACTTGATGTAAATGTACACACTTTGGAGGCAAGTACTCTCTCACTATTACTATCATCTCTGTCTACGCTAACCAACTCCCTATAAGATGTACCATCGTCTTCATCTTCATCTACAGAAGTTGCATCACAATCAATGGATGTTGATCCTGTTTCTTGATTATCCGAAAGAAGTAAAGTGTCTATCTTTTTCTTTGCACCTACTGCTCGAGAAACCATGGATACAGCCCCAAGACCATTATCAGACATATGCTTTTTGGAATACTTATCTAGGACATTCTTACCTGCCGCACACTCACTCAATATTATTCCCAAAAGGCCAAAAAGAAACTTTAACCCTTAAAGAAAATTGTCATCATCTGCAAGTTTCTCCATTAACATGACACTCCTGTTTAGAAGCTACTTCATTGTAGATTCACTGTTAGAGAGTTGGAAAAGGCATGTTCAATTGAAATTGTGGACCACCTCATGTGGACGTAATTGCTAAGATGGTAAAAACATATATCAGTTCACAAGGAAACTGGACCACGCAAGTGCATGAAAACGAATTGGAAAGGACAGGTGTTGCATTAATAGCGTAAAAGGATGAAACAAATACCGTTGGAATAGATAACTGGAATTATTTTACATACCAGTGAAGTTCGCCATTTCTTCTTACCATGGATTTGTAAACCAGAGATACAAGCCCGAATAAACTGCCATTTGTTTTTGTTGCTTTCAAGAAGAAAACTGCCCAGAAGATCCTTTAGATTCCTATTATAATCTCTTATTAGCTTTGTCTTCTGCATAACAAGACCTCGAATGACGATAAGAGCCTCAAGGACCTCGGAAAGCAAGTCATCTCGCATAATCTAGAACCAACATCATATGGATCAGGAAATAAAGAAAATATAATTTCATTAATAATATAAGTTATGTGGAATATGAGATATACCTGGATCGGATATTGGGAACCTCAAGAAACTTATTAGAGAATATAACCTTCTCCCTCCTCTTTTATATGGGCTTGGGACCGGCAATGTAAAGCTTAAGTTTGCCATTGGCGGAGTTAAAAAGGTTTTACCTAGTTCAATGAACTAGGTATATTACACAATGAGACATATGTTAGTTCTCAAAAAAATAAGCATATAAGTTCATAAGAATAAAATTTGGTCTTTTCCAAGAAAAAAAATAAGGAATCAAGAGGTAAATATAATAAAAGACTTGGGCCATGCAACAAAGCCTCCAACACCCACATCTCCCATTGTCTTAGTGAAACTGTCTTGCCTAAACAATAAAGCATCTTCGTTGATGACATTGAATATCTCTATCTTATAGTACCCATCTCTGAGCTATTTTTGTGACAATACGCATTAGAACTAACATCATGAACAATACCGTAAGCGACTATCCCTTTCGGACACCCATTCAACTTGTATTTTCTATTCAAATTTGATTGCTTTTGCTACATATACAATCATAATAAAAATGAATATACTATAAATTATAATTTGTGATACTAATCAGTACATTAAAACTCTTAGTTCTTGAGTAGCTTGCGATGAGTTACTTGTTGCATTATAAGGCAAAAAGGGTTGTATTTGTGGTGCACCCTGAGTGCAAGAAAGTCGCCATAAGAGTGAAATATTTTTTTATATATACTCATTTTTTTATACAAAAAATAGATATTTATAGTATGATTTACCAATGTTTTTTTGATGTAGTCATCCAAGTCCTTTCGCATATTCAACAACATAGTCTTTAGTTCATTATTTGTAGCTTTTAAATCCTCATTCTCTTCTACTATGTGAATTATGTTAGCCACAAATAATGGGGTGATGCTTATACCCATAGCCATCATATGACCTTTCTTGTATTTGCCAAGAGTCTACATACATTGAAATTATTAGTAAACATCGATGTATTAAGTATTGATTTACGATCTTTAAAAGTTACTAATATACATTTGTAAGCACATCATCATGACCTATTTATTCGAATCTGGATACAAGATTATATTTTCTTGTAGTTTTTCCTACACAACATTGAAAAGTCAGCCAGATAAAAATTTAAGATAAAATAAATTTTATACAGTATAAGAGACTTATATAGGATTGACGAAATATCTTACAATAATTTAGGGCATTGATAGGTCTTGTCTGCCATGGTATGAGCTTTAATGAACACGTCAGCCCTACCAACATCTTCATCAGGGACATTTCTCTCCACATCCTATGTATTTAGATTAACATAAATGAATAGTTATCTAAAGTAAATACATAGTACATAGAAGAACAAATTATATATATGCGCTTATATATGTTTATCGAATAAAATATTACCAAATTATGACAAACAACTGCCATACTAGTTCGACCAGTGGTACATCGTGCCTTTACTTTATTGTGATTTTCTATATTTTTCTTGCTTTGAGCCTTCATTAATAACATAAATCACATACCAATTAATAAGAAAAACCAAAAATGCATTTTCTAAAGATAAATTTGGTTATTATAAAGATACCTGAAATGCATCTGAATTGCACATGTCAACAAATTCTACCCAAACTTCCTTTGGAACAAATGGAGGGAGAGTAGTTTTTACTTTTGCCGGATCCTTACCTTTAATGTACTTCTTATTTAGCCTGGATTTGTTGCGTCTCTTCCAAGCATCGTTCATACGCCGCATTATGCTAAAATTAACAACACGCCTAAGATCAAAGGTCAGCAGAATATACAAGAAGAATAAGTAAGAAAACATTAATAAATATTAAATATAATAAACTAATAAATATTAAATATAACAAATTACCTCTAGCTTTGTTTTCACAATATGAATGAATTCATCAGGAACATTGGTAAATTTCTTATAATTAATAGGGATATGGTTACGAATAAGAGTTCCAATAGTTGTTGAGTATGAGTTGACCCCCCGAATAGGTTGACCCCATGAATTAACTCTAACTTTCTTCTTCCCATCAGGTAAAGGTTTGGATCCTCGAGATGGACCCCTTCTCCTCGAAGAAGATGAAGCACGAGAAAGTATGTTTCCAACACAAACAAAAGAATAATTAAAAAATTATAACAATAATATTAAGTTCTATACAAATTTTGATATAACAAATTTTACCTGCGGTATCCGCCACAGCTGAATCGGAATCGAGTAAATGCGTAGTATGATCCACGAAAGAAACTGATAAATAAAGCAACAAATGTATAAGAAGATGACATAATAGTACTTCATATAAATTAAGGCAATATAAATAAAGCATAAGTTGTAACAAATACAAACAACGTAAAATTACATAAATTTAAATAAAGCATAAGTTATAGCAAATAAAGTAACAAAATGTAAATTTAAGATAGTATTCGCTTATATCGAGTAGTTAATAATAAAAAGTTATAGAAAAGAGAAACCATACAAGACTACAAAGTAACATTTTGCTATTATCTTAAACGTCTTCGTTTCTTTGGCCTTTCTACAACAATAACATCTTCGGGATGGTGAAATATTTGTTCCTCATTAATATAACTTTCCTTATTACTATGACCAATATCAAAGTTAGATAAAATGCGTTCATCAGATAAAAGGCACGCCTCGTCATCAACATAAACCTTTGATGCAACCTATAAAACTACGTGCCAATCTGGATCTTTTGGATCCTGAGAATAGAATACTTGTGTGGCATGTTCAGCAAGAATAAATGGTTCATCAACCATATGATCGGATCTAATTAAGTTGGACAAATTAACCAATGTTAAATTTGCTTCTACAGCCACTTTAACACCATGGAGTGTAAACTTAGCCCAAGCAAACTTGAATAAGACAGCCTTATACCTTTCTCGATATTGAAGTTCGATGATGTCCTCTAGAACCCGTAGTATACATTAGATTCGTCCTTTATATTTTTATCACTACAACTAGATCTGAAAGTGGTCAT
Organism: Kingdonia uniflora; assembly: GCA_014058105.1. Taxonomy (NCBI): domain Eukaryota; kingdom Viridiplantae; phylum Streptophyta; class Magnoliopsida; order Ranunculales; family Circaeasteraceae; genus Kingdonia; species Kingdonia uniflora. The sequence continues at coordinate 415,806 of JACGCM010001029.1, forward strand.
AGCACTAGTGCTAACCCCACTATTTTGATATTGTTTTGTTGCTTCATAATCTTTGGTCACAGACAAGAACCCATTAATGCAATACTTTTTGTACCGATTAGCAAAATATGATGGCCCTCTTACAATATCAGCAAAATTGATATCGACATTTTTTACAGTTTGTAACTGCAAAGAAAATTACACAATGCAAAATAATTAGGTGATCTAGTTTTTGAAATATTTGTTTGACATGATTATACTTTTATTTGCAGTACATAAATCTTACAAATTTTAAATATACCTACTTTTTTAACCAAGGTATGAACTCTTCTTTACTAGGAATTTTGTACTGTCCTGGCTTCTTTCCCATTGCTAACTTACGGAGCTTTATGTAGTTATCACGTTCCTTAAGTATCAAAATATAAAAACAAATTATATTTCGAATAAAAGAAGAACTATTTATAAATATTCGTGTACAAATATATACCTTTTCCAGGTATCATAACAAGGTTGACTCTTTAACACCCATATGCAAGCTTGGTCGTATTCAATGTTGGGAAACCGAGAGGGCAAATCGCAACGCGGAAGCATAATACGATTAACAAAAACTCGAATAACTAACTCTAACCAAAGAGAATTCGAACAAAGGCAATAAATCACACACACAAGGTTTAATTAGGTAAAAACCCTAAACAAGATCAAAACTACCCCTGACAAGCACGACGAATATATTATCACACTAAGGGTTACAAGAAGTTACCGAGATCACTCTAACCTTACCTCTACCCTTACAGATAATCCTAGCAAAAAACCCTATAAAGAAAACCCAAGAAACTTCTCCATAGCTAAACCCTAGATTTCTCTCTTTTCTCTCTCTAACTCTTTCTCACAGTACAGAAGCCTTTAACATACACTTTCTATTTATAGGTTTTCCATTAGGCCATCTCTGAAATACGTATCACGAGATAATCTATCGCTTGGGTTCAAATCCTCTTTAAAATGAACTTATAAACAACCAAACATAGCCAATTTCGTTCGAACGAGTCATTAGGTCGTTCGAACGAGTCATTTGGTCGTTCGAACGACCATTTGACTATCCTCTGGAATTTTGGCCCAAGAGCTATTTTCATTCGAACGACCTCAAAAGTCGTTCGAACGACTTCAACGGAAACTCTGTCGTTCGAACGACTTCCCCACTCGTTCGAAAGACTTTCCCAGTTTTTGAGTTATATTCTTAACAATTACCACCTCGACGATAAAACTATTTCTTCTACTGCATTCATCGTGTATCCTTGTCGCTTCTCAATTAAGAGAATTACTCGAGTCTAGGCTTTTCCTAGACCCACCAATCGGAACCCACCTTTTGATCATCTTTGTAGACCATGCCATTGCTCCACCTTGAACTAAATTCATCTTTCGAGAAATCTCCATAGCTCCCTTGGTATACACAACCTTCACATCTCCACCCACTGATTTACAAACCAATGCATATAAGTTCCCGCTTAGAACTCCCTTCATGATCAAAGAAGATTTTTAATAAATTTTTATTACTCAACCTCGCCCAGAGTAATTGTAACCCTCATTATCTAACTTGGAAAGTGAAATTAGATTATGAGTGATACTCGACACATGTTGAACATCGTGAAGAACTACGATGTGTCCATCGAACATCCTCACGTGAATTTCCCCCACTCCCAAAATCAACCTTCGAGGGCCACCGCTCATCAACACAAACTTGTTACCCTCACACCTTGCATAATTGCCAAACCATGCCTTGTGCGCACATATATGCATTGTAGCCCCACTATCAAGCACCCATCCTCTATCGTGGCGAGAACCATCAGGGGCCACCACGAGGAGTGTCACGTCACCATCATTACTAGTAACCGTTGCCAGTTTGCTAATGTCACTTTCAGAGCCTCTTATCGAACTTGCACCATTACATTTCCTCGCTTTGCAATCTGATCTATAATGACCCAATTGACCACAGCTCCAATAAGTTCTTTTTCTGAACCTATTAAAGCTTTTCTTCCCACTAACCACAATTACTGAGTTTTTCCCAAAGGATTCGCTACCTTAAGCCTTCTCTCCTCGGAAAGAAGCGTACTTGTAACCTCCTCAAAACTCAAGGTTTCCATCACATACATCAACGTAGGTTGAAGAGTCTTGAAGGAAGATGGAAGAGACCATATGAGTTGAGGCGCCTTATCTTCATCCTCAACTTAAACTTCGATCGATTCCAATTCTGAAACAATCTCGTTCAAAGAGCCTAGGATCACCAACGCTCGTACCCTCATTCATCTTAAGCGTATGAAGCCGCTCCTTGAGGCATAAGCGATTTGAAAGACTCTTTATTTAGTACAAACTTTCAAGCTTTTCCCAAAGACCTTTTGCGGTCTTCTCTCCAGCCACGTTTGCCAAAATATTCTTAGCAAAACAAAGGCGTATCCCGCTCGCAACCCTTGAATCCAGATCTTCCCAGTCCTCTTCTTCATTGTCGTCTGCTCTCTGGGCCGCTGTACCTTCAATCAAAGTTTTAGGTATAGGCTTCCCTTTCAGTGCCTTGCGTAACCCGCCTTGAGTCAAGAGATCTTGGACTTGTATTTGCCACAATATAAAATTGATCTTCCCATCGAACTTCTCCATATCAAACTTGATCACGTTAGAATACTTAGATCTTCCCATCTTGCTACTCTACTTGCCCCAAACCTCGCTCTGACACTAATTGTTGGGAAACTAAGGGGGCAAATTGCAACGCAGAAGCATAATGCGATTAATAAAAACTCAAAGAACTAACTCTAACCAAAGAGAATTCAAACAAAGGCAATAAATTACACACACAAGGTTTAATTATGTGAAAACCCTAAACAAGATCAAAACCACCCCTGACAAGCACGGCGAATATATTATCACACTAGGTTACAAGAAGTTACAAAGATCACTCAAACCTCACATCTACCCTTTCAGATAATCCTGGCAAGAAACCCTAGAAAGAAAACCTAAGAAACCTCTCCAGAGTTAAACCCTAGATTTCTATCTTTTCTCGCTCTAACTCTTTCTCACAGTACATAGGCCTTTAACATACACTCTCTATTTATAGGCTTTCCATTAGGTCATCTCCAAAATACGCATCACGAGATAATCCATCGCTTTGGATTAAATCTCTTTTAAAATGAACTTAGAAACAACCAAACAGAGCCAATTTCGTTCGAACGAGTCATTAGGTCATTCCAACAACCATTTGACTATCCTCTGAAATTTTAGTCTAAGAGCTATTTTTGTTCGAACGACCTCAGAAGTGTTTGAATGACTTTAACAAAAACTCTGTCGTTCGAACGACTTTCCCTATTTTTAAGTCGTATTACTAACATTCAATACTTTCTATAATAAACTCTTGGCATGAGCCAACTGGTCCACCCTCATCATCATTTTCATTATAGTCGATAACATTTCGTAGATCAGGAGGAGGGGAGAAAGAACCATTCAAAGACTTCTCCAATTTTGTTAGGATGTTTAAATTTCCCAGACCTTTATACTCAGTACAATATGTTAAAGTTTCATGTAAAAGATATGCATACGCAATACAGCCTTCGGGGCGGGATTTATTCATGACATCATCTTTGAAGTCTTCATTCGCCTTTTAAAAATATAAACAATTATAGCACAATTTTTATTTAAATATAAAAATAGAAGTTTGAATAGTTTAAAAATACCTTTCAAAAGCCCATATCATTCGAAATACAAGAGGTCCATTCACACGGGCCTCATAAGCTAAGTGGATGGGCAAATGCATCATCACAACAAATATAGATGGAGGAAAACTCTTCTCAACTTCACACAAAGTTCTTCTCATACCCGCGCTGAGTTTCGTGAGTGTGTCAGCATCAATTATTTTTGAACAAAGTGCATTGTAGAAGTTTGAAAAGCTTCTGATTATACCACGAATTTCTATTCTATCTCTAAAAACATGTTGAAGCAAAATAGGAAGTAAATATTGCATTAAAATATGGTAATCGTGGGATTTCATGCCCTTCAACTCCATGTTATCTTTTAAAACAATATTTTTCCAATTGCTACTAAAATCGAACAGAACCCAACGGCATAACTTCCTTCCAATTATAAGTTTTTAGCCACAAATTATTTTTGATTTTTAATCGCTTTAAATCCCTACATGCATTAGGGTCGTCCTTCGATTTGTTTGAATTCATCATAAGTGCAAGTTAAATCTCGCAATCATTCTTCTTGATGTGCATGACATCCAAATTATTATGAATATGAATATCTACTCAGTAGTCTAGAAAAAAAAATATGGATCGCTTGGAGAAGCATGTCGCAGGATTGAACTCATCAGCTTCACCTAGTGTTATATCCTTTTTCTCTGCTTTTACTTTAGGTTGTGCTTTTTCCCCATTGAGCATCCAACTTAGAAGTTATTTCTTCTACATCTTTCCCAAGCAAACGAGAAGGTGGCTCTCTAAGTTCTTCTCTTTTATCAAAGGTACTAGCCTTAGTTTCCTTTCTACCCTCATCAGTATTTGGCAACCATCTTCTATGTTTAGGATACACATTTTTCTTCCCATAGTGAAACCACATAGAATCTTTATTCGGACCGCAACATGAACAGGCAAATTCTCCCTTTGTTTTACAATCAGAGATATTTTCATATACAGGAAAATCGGGGATTGTCCAAAACAATATTGCATGCATGTTAATCCTTTTATGTGTGAATGCATCATATGTCATAGACCCTTCTTTCCAAAATTGTTCTAATTCATCAACTAATGGTTGCAGGTACACATCGATGTCATTTCCTTGTTGTCGGGGACTGGGTATTAGCAAGCTCAACATAATGAACTACAATTTCATGCATAAATTTGGAGGGAAATTGTATGTCACACACATGACGAGCCAATAACTATGTGGCGACCCGAACATACCAAACAGACAAACGACATCTGTTGCTAGTCCTAATCCAAGATTCTGATGTTCAGCGGAGAAATATTTATACTTTCTATCCAAGGCCTTCCATGTTATAGAATCTATAGGATGTCGTATTTTTTCATCTGGTAATCTTCTAGTTGAATGCCAAGTTAAGTCTTTTGTTATCCATGGTACACTACAAAAGAGGGGGGAAGGCACAAATTGCATGTATTATAATTTTACTATTAGACCTAATTGATTAATTTTAAATAAATAAAACTATAATGATAAAAAATAATCATACATATACATCCTTTGCAGCCTCGGTGTTAATGGAAAATACTGTAGTACCTTGGAAGAAACTTTTGTGCCTTCTTTATATCAAGAGGTACCACATGTCGAACAATTGGTCTTCAAAGCATTTTCTCTCCAGTATAAAATATAATCATTAGGACAAGCATCAATATTTTCAAAATTAAGATCGACTTGAGATATTATCTTACTAGCACGATAGCTATTGGTCAGGGTTTTGTTTCCTGCTAATAGTACTTCTTGAAATAATTTAAGGAGATCTGTAAAACTGGTTGTAGACCAATTGCGTTTGACTTTCAACTTGTATAATTTATGATGATGAAAGTTAACACGGTAAAACCTTCACATCCAGGATATAATGTTATCATGGCCTCTAACACATTTTTCTTCAGCTCTACAGTGGAGTCGTCTTCACTTGGTTCTTGATATTCACTCGATACGTTGGCCGCCCCACCTTCTAAAATTGAATTTACCATATCACCATTGTCTAGAAGTACTGGGTTACCTATACTATTACCCGAGTCATCCATGAATATCTTATTTTGGTGTTGCTCGAACAATTCTACATGCTCAGTATCCTCATGAACATTTTTTTCACCGTACGCATACCAAACCTTATAGGTTTCTGTGAATCCATCTCTAACTAAATGTATAATTACATCATCATAAGAAATCAGAATCATTTTATTTCTACAGCACTTACATGGACAGATAATGGTTCCAGTATCAGGAAGGTGCTTCCATGTAAAATCTATAAAGGCGTACATGCCTTTTATAAATCCCGCGTCAGGATGTCGAAGGTTTATCCAACTCTTATCAATGGAACAAGCTTTTAAAGTATATATTGTGCAACAAAAGCACACAAGAGTTTTTCGTGCCTTTGTTTTCTTCTATGAAAGAAAGGGAAATAGTAAGAAGGTGCATGATAAGAAGGGGAAAAGATAAACAAAATAGAAACAAGCCAGCATTAGCAGTAAAAGAACTAACATAAACACTATAAACACAAGAGGAGGGCAACTAGACTATTGTATGTATTGTAATTTACAAAGTTGTTACAAGCCCCTGGTGAACCTTTATAATACTTTATTGATCTCAATCTTACAAAACTTGCTCCAAGATATTAGAGACGTACAACTAGCTTTTTCCGTAAAAAGATGGGGGGGTAAAAATCCATCTAGATATCTGTTACTCAGTTAACATGTCTTTAAATAGTAATTTGTATTAGTGGATAAAGTCTAAAAATTTTGTGTAACTTTTATGAGTAATTGAGTATGCCAGGTTTGTTATGCCATATAGATGACAGTATTTTGGTTTAACTTTATTTTGCAGGCGAATTTGTTAAATCATTCTATTTTTCATACCTTTAAGACTCACAAGTTTGGGTACTCATTGTTTGTGTTCCCTGAAGCTACTGATGAGGATCATGTCTTAGATTCATCTCTCCATGATGTTACTAATAAGCTTCTTGAAGAACTGAAGTTGATGGAAAAGGAGCATGAGAAACTAATCAAACTAATTAAGTCTGAACGCGAAAAGAGTGATACCTTCGAGATGGGAAATCAAACTATTAATGATTTTATAAAGCGTGTTGGAAAAGTGAGTGATTTATCAGAGAAACAATACGGAAGATGAGAGCTAGTAAGTAGGAAGTCGCTCTTCTATAGTTATTGATAGTGAAGGAAGGCGTAGAGCTGCCCTAAACCAGAATAGCCAAACCCACCCCTATGAGAGGAAGGACTGAACCAGTAGCAAGATTAGAAAGAGGATAGAATACATTGAGTAGCTAAGCACAGAGCAAGCCGTAGGGGAAAAGATGAGTGCGATCATAGGCATTTGGACAAGCTCGTATATTTCATTCGTACAAGAGAGGCCTAAAATAAGGCTTTTTACAAGCTCTAGAATAGAGAAGATGGAAAATTCTGACATTTGTCGACTTGGTTGTCGAAGTAGGAGATATAGGGAAGAGATGAGGGAAGTCCAATGTGAGTAAACGATATAAGAATTTTTTCTCACAAATAGAAGACTTTAACTGCTTTCGATAGTGCTGAAGGAATGTTGGAAAACAAAACTCCATTCAAAAGTTTATCAATTCATATTGTCAAGTAGTTTGACATGAAAACAAATGATGCTTCTCTCTTAAATGAAGCACCTATATTGGAGAGAGAAAAAAAAAGTAACTTATAAGTAAGAGTTGTAGATACTATTGATGTTTATACTCAACTTACCTTAGAAATGCTTCAGAGTTTCTCACGATTAATGGACCAAACTATACTCCATATACAATCAAACTAATAGAAGCATTTCGTTAGTTCATATCTAGACATTTACTATAAACATAAATGAAAATCTCAATTTGCGAACAATCGCATACTAAAATATCAAAACATAACTCTTAACCATTTCAACGCTTTCTAAGGCCTGGAAGCCGGAGAAGGTATGGTAAGACGGAGAAGGAAGGAGGCCTTTGAAGAGAGGTGGAAGCTAGAGTGTGTTGTTAGCAAACAATGTATATAGAAGGAGTTAAATAAGGGATTAAGAAGAACCAAGGAAAATGATAGGAATAGCAAGCATATCAATGAAAATCTTGGTATGGCTAGGGTCAGTAGGCATTTCTTTCCCTTTGCTTATCTCATATGGTCCACCTATAGTGACTAGAGAGGCTTAAGATCTAGAAGACACGAGTTTTTTTTTTTTTGCGGTCAAAGATCCCATTTTTGATCGTTGCAAGCCATAGAGGGAGATGGTACCATGAGAATGCAATGCCATCAAGTCCAGCCGGGTGACCCTAGGAGAGCCACCTGCTTCACTGTCTATAGTGAAATGCATCCAAGGATCCTTGACTCATTAGATATATAAGAAGAGGAAAGCCGGCGGAGAGAGGTCAGCAGTTTTGGATAGTTAGTTGGAGACCCCAGGTGATTGAATCCAGCATCGCCAGGCACTGTGAGAGGGAGATAGCACCATGAGAATGCAATGCATATAGACGCTATGATCCTTGGATAGGGCCTTTTTCTTAGGTAGACCTACATCTACCTATAGGAGCCATCTTCTATGAGCAAATGCTCAGGCCTAGTAACTATGGTATGGTTAGGCTACCGCTTTTCCAAAGCGTGGAAAAGAACATAGAACCCCACAATGTACTCCAAGTGCCTTTGGCTTTCTATTTCTAGTTTGCATAGCACAACATAGAGAACAGTTCTCCAACGTTTTCTATAGCAATAGAAATTCACATTACTAGGTCTAGGATGAAAGGTTTAGCGCATTGCTCCCGCGGTGCTGGGATCTAGTGGTATTTCGGTAAAGGATGACTTTTTAAAAGGAGCGTCTATCTTTCCCAAAAAATAGCTAACTCGTATTGGGTTATGCGGTGTTGGGGTCTAGTGGTATTTCGGTAAAGGATGACTTTTTAAAAGGAGCGTCTATCTTTCCCAAAAAATAGCTAACTCGCATTAGGTTATGCGGTGCTGGGGTCTAGTGGTATTTCGGTAAAGGATAACTTTTTAAAAGGAGCGTTTATCTTTCCCAAAAAATAGCTAACTCGCATTGGGTTATGAGTTATTTGCTAAAATAGAAGACAAAATAGGATCGGATCTATGTTCGTATCTGCAACAAAAAGACCCTAAACCACTTTGTAAAAGGCTAGGCATTCACACTAGAGCAAAGCGTACTCTTTTCCTCAACGGTTAGTTTCCTCTGACAGAAGGTAGAGGTGGGACGCTTTTACTCTTATCTGCTCACAAGTGCACACCACCCTCAAAAAGGAGCTGGATGTCGATCTGTTAGATCATAAGGTTCATGAGTGACGCATAGGGTCTTCCACTTTAAGATCAGAATAATGACAGACCTCGTCGTCTAGAGCTGCAGCAAGATGGCGCCATAGATGCCCAAAGCAACATTAAGGATAATGAGCCACATATGCCATAGCAACGTTAAGGAATGGATAATAAGGAGAAGGATTTCCACTCCTATCATGGTCCTGGTGATTCTCTGCTGTGAGTCCTACCTAGGTTCATAGCATCGGATTTCAGAATCCAAGGTTCATAGCACAGGTCCGAGCCCATCACATAAGCAGATATGTGAGAGAGGCCCAAGCTATAGGCGGATAGTCTAGAGATGCCCAAGCTATAGGCATCATTCTCGCCAAAACCCTCTTTCAAGCCTATGAAGCTGAGAGCATGGGAAAAAATACCATTATAGGAGGATCCATAAGGCTATCACTGCTCTTCAAATCGGGCATCCATTTGGATCTTCTATGCTTAACTCCTATGCTTCAACATGTACAGGCGGGGTTAGGAGTTCTAAAAAAAGAAATAAGGAAGTCAAAAGCGATGAGAATAAATTTGGTGGTAAAGAAAAACTCTAAAATGATGAGTTGAAATGCAACGTATCGAAATTGATGGAAAAGAGTTGAAATGCCCAGATCCTTTAAAGTAGGCCAAAAGCAACGAGAAGAAGGCAGAAAAGAAAAACCTGATAGTTTTATTTCCCTTTTTTACCACTGACTTGTTGATCTACCTCGGTTGAAATGCAATGTATATAACAGGTTCGCAAGTCAACCAGGATGACAAATAATTTCAACCGAAGTAGATCTTCATGGGCACAGTAGAAAAGACTTGGTATGGATCTTCAATAAGGATGACAAATTTCAATCAACTACGAGTAGGGAAACCTAAACATAAATACTTCACAATCCAATATTACTCTTATTAACAATATAACAAAAAATAGTAACAAAAGCATAAGAGCAACAACTCACCAGTGACCAAAAGTAACCCAGATAAAAGTTGTTTAAGAAACATAACTCTTTTCCCCTTAAACCTCCTAGCAAGCACAATTAAAACAGTCCAAGGTGTAATACTTACCCAAATTCCACAGAAAAACAACCACAAACATCAAAATCAAATCAAGCAAAAACAACCCAACATCAAAAACAACTAAATCTCTCAAAAATCGAACCTGAGCTTGGTGGGTTTGTGTTTCCTCTTGTTCACCAATGGTTTCTACACATCATCAGCTGGGTAAAATTTTAGGGCTTTCTCAATGGGTGTTGGTGCAACTACTTTAACTGCTCTCACATGCCAGGAGATCAAAAAAATTATGTATCATGGATTAGGTAGCTACTCCCACAGAGAAAGATGTAATGGTTGTTAGGAAAAATTATGCTATGTTACCTCTATAACAATTATCGAAAGCAAAGATTAATAGAAATAAACTAGCAAAAGTAGCAAGATGATCTGTGGGTACCGAAGTAATGATCGGGAGATGCTAAGTCGAGGACTAGGTCTCTATCTTTAAGACATTTTACCGAACTGCCCTTTGCAAACAGTTGATTGCTGCGTCGCCTCCAGGATAAAACAGCAGAGTGGAAACTTCTCTTGCAAGGAAGAAGTACCTTTGAATGATTTGCACTTTCAACAACTTTAATCGAATTCTTGACTCATGATTATATCGCAGAGAAAAGAAGAATTGTGTATTCGATGATTGTAAAACTGAGGCACAGTTTCTCTTTATAGAGCAAGTTCGAAACGGTAACAAGAGTTAATGGTGGAACACGTCATCAAAAATGTTCGAAACAGAAGTGAAATGTTTAAGAGTTAATTATGCAACAGTTACGTTTGAGGAATTCAAAACGAAAAAGTTCAGTTCGAATAGACTCGGTTCGAATTTGGTCCCCTGGGAACTTCAGGTCAAAAATAGACTCACTGCAAATTTGATGGTCGAAAAAGACTTGGTTCGAAATGATCTAGGTCGAGATTGAAAGGACTCAGTTCGAATTGGTCCAGCTCGAATAGAATTGGCTTTGACAAAATCAATTCTTTCATAGAGGCCCAAAGCCAGAGCCCATGAGCCAAACAAAGTTTTAAGCCCATATTTTTTGGCCCGCCCCCGCCCAACATATAGAATAAAGGACCAAGGTGATATCAAGAAAACAAACTACTCTTCCAAGCAATGTGGGACTAAAGAAACCATATAGAGGTTTTTAAAGATATAAAACCCAACAATGGCTCTCATCGATCAATCAGAAATTGAAACTTACCTCCGTGAGATTGGAGATTCGGAGAGAGAGATATGATCAAAGATTTTTGGGAGAAATTTGTTGCTCAAACCTTAAAGCTTACAAAGTAGGAAGAGAGTTTAGAAATGAGGGAAATTGAACATCTGAATTTTGGATCCCGCGATTTTAGAGCTATTCACCACAGTTTGGCCACGAGCTACAATTAGTACTACGAAAAAGAAATAGGTATATGTCTTTAGCCACAAATTTTGAGGTTTGGCCACGCTTATATTTATAGCATTTAGCAACTGTTGCCACTGTGGCTAAAACTAATATAGACCGTGGTTGTTTGTCCATTTTCAAGTAGTGTATATTTGTACATTTTATCATCTATGGTAATTGAAAGCTCTAAAAAATTAGGTTCATTTGAATGGTATGAAAAATACGTAAGCATGATACATCGGATAATGATGTCCTGATAAAAATGATTCATTACTCACATTAATAAGGCTAGACTGGATTTATGGACAAGTCAATATAAGCCATAGAAGTTACAAGTTCAGATTAATTTTGTGCAAAGAATCTCTACACTCTTCACTGAGTTTGAATGTAAGCAAGTTATTCATGATTAACATTACTAATTTTGTCAATATATAGCATTTAATCATCTATATTCTAGCATGATTACCGATTATTATTATGGCCGGTGTGTCGAATTCTATGCCCCGATCTCATTCTATCTCTTTTTAATGTATTTGCATTTAATTTAGAGGTGATTATTTAAGCTGCTAAAAGGTAAAATAAAGTTTTTGTAAGGTCTATCGTTATCATAAAGCTAGAAAGATATGAGAATCAAGGCTTGCATTCCTTAGTGAATAATTTGATTTTTCTCATGGTGTTTATTGTCAACTAATTTTTATGAGTTAAAATTCTAATAATTTATGTTCATATTCAGTTTTCTCTTATGTTTGGATTTAACTATTTCTGAAGTAATTGTTTTAGTTCCTGAGATTGCTATATTCTTTAAATTATATTTTATTTTAATACATTTGGATTTAATACATGTTGTACTTTCCATGATAATTATTCAAATGAGTTCACCTTATGTACTTTGTATGAATATTGGGGTAGTTTCCATTATGAAATTAGACAGCCATGAATTACTCCCAGAAATTCAATATTATAGGTTGCATTTCTAATTACTCGGTTAGTATACTGGTGTGATTCCAATGTTTATATGAGACATTATACTATTATTTTATACTATGATTGTCCCCAGGATTTTTTTAAAAGAATGTAATTGCTGATAACATTATTGTTAACGTTTTACTACAAGATAAAGATAAATAAATCAAAGTCTTGATATACTTTGAGAAGATAAATTTCAGAGACTGCCCTTGGGAATTTATAAACATGCTCTATACATATTATCTAGCATTCTTGACTCATATTAGCATGTAAATGGCTTATATTTTCTCACTTAATCCTCTCATAACTCACTCTCTTTATATCCCCTCTTAACTCATGTCTAAAGCATCCATGACAAAGGTAACTCCTCCCCCTTTATGGTTGTTAAAAGGTAACTCTTCCCAATCTTAACTAAAAAGGTTCACCCATGATTGTGAATATATAACATCTAGCATTTGTAACTCACAACCACACCATTTCTCTATTAATTTCTCTTAACTAATAATTTCCATAATAATTACCAAAAATTATAGCATTTGTAACTCACAACCACAAACTTTATATAAGTTCATTTTTTCCTTCTCCCACATCTATCATAACCAACATTCGTGTACCTTTGTGGTAATTTTTATCTCTAAATTCCAAGTGCAATATTATTCCACATTTAACATTTTTCCTCTCAAAAAAAAAAAAAAATCACTTGCTCATACGTTTTCTTGCATATCCAATAAGGTTATTAATTATGTACAGTGTTCTTCTATTGTTGAACTTCGCCACGAAAGAATATGCTGGAAAATTAATGTTTTGATAGTACGATTATGGCACGTCGTTGATTATAAACATAAAAACGAAATCAAATATATTGATATGATCGTGAGGGATGAAAATGTTAGTAATATTTTTGTTCTCTTATTAATTTTATTATTTCTTAATATTTGATAAAAAAAATTCAGGGAGAACAAATTCATGCACGAATACCATCCAACCAATTGCTCAAGTTCAAAAATAAAGTAAAAGAAAGAGTTTATTACTTCTACAAGTTCAGTGTCGTGGAGCTTTCGGATCGAGTTCTTATTCCATATCGTCCAATCAACCGTACTTACCAATTAATTTTTAACTGGACAACAACGTCCAAATTAGCCCATGGATCAAAGAAGTTTCCAAAGTAAACGTTCACGTTAATCGATTTTAAGGAGGTTTATAAACGGAATAATGATAATACACTTCTAACAGGTATTCACTACAACCCAACTTTACAAAATTATTTGTATTCTATGTTTATTCTAATAATCTATATTTTCAATTTCTAGATGTGCAAGGAACATTGAACTTTTGGCCGAACGTCACTTATTTTATGAATGCATATGGCAAAAATGTAAAGAAACTAATCATAACTATAAAAAAATGAAAGGTTAGTCAAATTCAAATCAAATTATAAATTTATGTTAATTCAAAATGCTTAATAGTATACTTATATATGTTTTTCAAATATTTATGGGTATTTTACTAAAAGTAAAACTTACTAACTTACTAAGAGGTGCTATAGTAGACTGCATACCCATCTTTAGTGGGAAAGAAGTAGGTTAAATTATTATCATAATGACTTCGACGACCGTACAACAATATTTAGGTAGATAAACTAAATAATTTTAATAAAAAAAATTGTACTTTAAATGAACCTAATATTTTTCTCTTCTTCAGGTACTTACCAATTATCATCAACTGCTGCAACAAGGGTGTATTTCGATGATGACTATTAGAACATCTACAAAATTGAGTAGACTTTGTGCTCAGATGTCCAACCGTTATTTAATTTGATTAGTTTTAATGAAATTTGTCGCACTATTTAATTTGCACTCTTTAACCAAATAAATATTAATTTCACTAAGTTGTGTATTGTGGTTTTTTGTGTTTATATTAAATAAAGATCCATGACTTTACCCTTGAAATGTGATTAACGTGCCTATGTTGAAGAAGTATGAACAATTTATTCAAGCCTTGCAACTCCCTCCATGCCAAGTAAATAAGTTGAAATTACCTTTATCGACCCTTAGATTCCATGACCTTCACCTTGGGATAAACTTTGAAGTTGCCATTTTATTGATAGTTTTCCCTTATTGTTTAATTGGACACTCAAGAACTTAACAACCGTGGGCTCATAACTTAGTATATATATATGAAGGGAACCTAGCTCTGATGCCAAATGAAACAATATTAGTGAAAGAATGTTTATTTAGATGATGATGATAAAACACAACTTCTGGACTCCTCATTCATTTATAGAACACAAGAGGAAACTCAACCAATACTACGACCCGGAACACTATTACATAAATAACAACTCTAAACTTATTCCTCTAATACTTCAACTGAGTCAATACTTACTTCTAGCAAAACCCCCCAGACATGTGCAATCATCGCCAAGCACATATGTCATCTAGATATGATTTCTCCATTTGGGTCAATCTCTGAATAAGATCTTTAAATCTGTCGATTTTAGCAAAACCTCTTGATCGAGGAAAACTCTCATGGACGTTACAGGGCACAAAATCACCCTCATAGGATTTCAAATTGTATATCCTGTTCTTTCCAATTTAGAGTAAAATTTAGACCAAGTTTCCCCATAAACTTAGAAATTTAATCCAAACGGTAATGGAAGTTGCAGACATCACAATTCATGAAGACAAACATATTCGCATTAAGCTTCCAACTTGTGGTAAAGATTTGAACTCATGGACGTGAGTTACCAATGTATGTCTGTATATTTTACATACACATTAATCTTAAATAAACCTTATATAAGTTCGAAGATCCATCTTATGCAACAGCATGTACTAACTGACAGGCTGAATAAAAAGCATACCATCACAGTGAACGACAGCCTATGCCACTATTGGGTACGAGGCACAAGTGGCAACACCTGCAACCAATCAGATCACCAAACGTCAGTTTTAATCATCAAAATGAAAAGCAACTAGTTATTCTGTGATGGTCTAAGTGAGGAACTCACCACACATGTTCTTCCCCATCTCCATCTTGAAGTAGCCATTGTCACCCCAGTCTACACCCCATGAGTTCTTTATCAGCCAATACGGGATGCCATCTTCTACGCCATACCCAACTGCCAGGACAGCGTGATTTACATCCTGCACATCAGAAACATATCGTGTTAGTGTAATATTAGGTATGAACCAAAAATAAGCGCAATCACAGCTTAAATCAATTTGCATTATCAATATGCTAAAAGTCCACTACTTATCTATGAGCTGTACTTGCAAATAAGCAAGACCAGAAAACACGAGCTCTTTTTATCTTGATATTTAAAGAAGTAAAATTTAGATTCTAGTTCCCATATCAAGGATACATTTTAAGCTTTATTTGGACTAATTTATTAGCAATTTGTTATTTTAAATAAATCTCAGATTCCTCCTTTTGCACCCCTTTCTGTTTTCACTTACTGCAATATGTTTGTCATGATAGAGTATCAAGAAAATGTGTCCCATGTATAAGGGTGTCAAGGGTTGGTTCACATAACATTCAGGACCCTTGTTAGCAATTTGCCGAATTATTCCTATTTAATTCGCAATTTTTTTGTTTTATTGATGAGCTAAATTAAAGGGACAGTACTTTTCAAAAATTCTTTAAAACTAATATTTTAAAGTCCAAATGTTTAAAACACAATTTTTTCATTTTTCAAAAAAACTCTCAAAAATACTCCAATATAGTAGGAAAAATAAATTAAAAAATTAAAATTTTAAGAATACTAGGAGGCTGTATTGATCTATTAATGAAAACTTTAAGAAAAAATAAATATTTTCACATGGTTTATAAATGATAAATATTAATTAATGAAAACACACGTGAAAATACTATTATTCGAGGTTATTTATGTGAGATTCGTAAATAATTGCGGTAAATAAGAATAAATAGTGGGTTGGAATTAGAATTTATCACTTGTCGTTCATGATATAACTTAAAACTTGTGTTTATTTTATGGTAAAAGGTAAAAATTCACATACATGCATGTATACATTCATCGTATTTTTAATCCCCGAATAATTGAAACCAAACGTTTAAAACTCGCATTTTTCATCATATGTATTGTTCCCGTTTTGCGATTTATTCATCGAATTTTTGACCGAATTAAAAAGGTTGAGAAACGAATAAAACCCGCATTATTGTCAAACCGTATAAATCCCGAATTACGAATTGCTAACAAGGTTCAGGAAAATAACCCCTACACAAGTCCATTTGTTATTCAGTTCTACAAAGCCAACTACTAATAATTAGAAGTACTGATTATTCTGCCAAACACTCAAATAAGTTCATCCTTTCTAATCACTAAATTAGAGCCTCATTTTAAAAAAGAAACATGAGAACCAAAACTCGGCATTAGAAGAAAAAAATCCATGTTCAGTTCACCTCGTTTCTTCCTTTTAATGAATCATAGATTTAGTATTATTTTGACTCAATCCCTATTTGGAGTTACCCTACACCCAAAACTTACGGCGTTACCCCCTCTCGGACGTCTTTTTGCATGTACAAGATGGAATATATATATATAGGTTACTTTTGCTGCTGTAAGTTTTGGGTTTAGAGTTGTGAACTACGGAAGGCAACGAACTATGACGGTCCAAATAACAGAAAGCAAAAGTTCATTTGTATAAGCACAAGCAAAGGATGGGTCTGAAGCCCCACCAAACAAGAAAGCGCATCAATATAACTATTCTTGTTCAGTTCCAGTAACAGAATTCCTGAATCTTACTCAATAGTAAACACTCACCATGGGATCGCTACCACATGTAGTGCTGGTGTAAACCCCGCCACTGTAGAGTTTGAAACCATTAACAACCTCGAATGCAACACTCACGGGCCGAACAAAAGCAACAGCGTCCTTTAACTCATCTTCAGCACCCTGTAATAGTTTACAATTCCAACAACTTACATACCACAGAATCACAAAAAATCATTGAGCATAGGTCCCAAGCTTATTTATATGTATCTTAATAGGATGGTAAGAGACGAGATTATCATCTTTTCACGTTTCTAGAAACATGAGAAAAACAAACAAGAAAGTATAGAAGTTTACCTGCGTAATGTTGACAGAGTCAACAACCTTTACAGCAACATTTTCCGAAGAATGTCTGCAGATGCCATTTACTCCAGTGTAAGGGTAAGCATCCTCAGTCTCGAGACCACCACTGTACTTAATGTACTCAAAGGCTTGCGAGGGCAATCCTCCATTGCACCCAAAGTTGTTGAAGGGTTTAGCACAGTCCACCAGTTGTTGCTCAGACAAAGAGACGACCTTTCCAAATAATTGTTTGTATGCTGCCTCAAGAGCTCCAGTGGAGCTACAATTAGTTTGTAGCTACCTCAGTCTCGAAACATTAAATAACTTTAACAAAAATATCGTGTATGAACTTCATCTTTCAGTCTCGTCATTAAATAACTTAAACAAAAACATTAAATAACTTTTGACAGGTTTGGCTATTAATCTTTCAGTCTCGTCATTTGTTTGGCCAGTCATTTGCATATAGTAGTGAAGGTCTGCTTATATCATTTTGAGGACAGTGTGTGCTCACCTGAATGTCCAGCACGATCCACAATGGCCTTGATTTTTGACAGGGCTGACTATCCCCTCTTCTCTCCAATCTTTCTGCAAATTCCAAATCATACATTAAGTAAACATTATGCCAGTTCCCTCCAAGATTATAAAGGACTAGTAGGTCGACTTTCACCTATAAATGTAAGGAGGTTTAACATTGGCATGGTGATAAAATACTTATTTATCATTTTAAATCACTACTTTTGTGACGACCTACCGAACGCCGGCCAAATCCACCCGAGCATTTTTGAGTTCTGTCCGAATGTATTTGTTCTCTATATCCTAATATAGCAGCACGCCAAGTTTCGTCGCAATCGGATTCAGTTAAGGGGGCGAAAAGGTCCAGTACGCTTCGTCTCATGTTTTAACGTTTCCTTTTGGAAATTGACTATTTACTTAGTAGCTATATTAAGGAGGAACCTTGGTCCGATCCTCCCCATGACTAAAAGAGCTTTAATGCTTGGTCATCAAGGACCCCGGCTCATGGACTATCTACAAGGGATAGTTATGAGTTCTCCTAGGCCTAGGGAAGGCTAGGGGACATTGCCTCGCAATGCGGGCCGGTTTTCAATAAAGGGCTTCATATTGCGCCGCTATGCCCCGCGGGCTATCCGAGACGCACCGCCCCTTACAGATGGACTATATAAATAGTCCAGGCCCGTCGCCCCTTGAGATATGAGTCCATTATCTGGAATCCGGCATATTGGGCTACCCTGATCCGCTACAAGACAGGTGTGATTTTCATACCTCGCGCGCATCGCGAGAGATTACGCTGTAGGGATTATTGAGGGAACCTTCAGCGTTGTTGCCTATACCGAATACATATTCGATGACCCCTCACGAGTATCCAGGATTATTCGGATGTCGCTCTAGCATCCGTGGGTTGTATGCCACTGGCGCGCCGCGCCCGTGAAGATGGCTGGTACACGCCGACCGCGCGTTCGTGTACGCCGCACGGTCCCTTATTCCGCTGCACTCCGGGAACTGTAGAGGCGGTCCCGGGCTGGGCCGTGACAACTTTGGCGCTTCTATTCATAATGCTATACAAGAAATACATAATCTTCATATAAGAAATCGGGATCTTAGACTCTAATGACCAAAACCAAACTCCTAGGGAAATTGAATACAACATACAACATAATTCTATATACACGCACTACCTGCGCGTATTTTTTTTTTATTAAAGTAAATTGGAGTGGCATTCTACTTGCGCTGAAACTGTGTTTTAAATCTTACTACCTAGAGTCATCCAGACCTAGTCATGATTAAATATTCCTTGCAAACATTTTCAGTCACCAGTAGAGGCATTTCGATGATTTTTTAATGTCAATCTAAATTCTCTCAATTGAATTTTTTATAGAAGTAATTTCTCTTTATATTCACCTTGCAATACTCTATTGCTAGATTTTCTCAATCAAAATTTCCATATATAGAGTCTCGCGATTCATTCACTCTCTAGATTCGTTCATCTAAATTTACCATAATGTCCCCACCTTAACCACCTCTCACATAAGGTGTGGGGTTTCGTTTCTCTCAAAGGCTTCGATATAAAGTGAGAGTGAAAGCCCACATATGTTTTAAACTTCGGACGGTATCCTACCCGATGTGGAACTATTGCAATCCTTCATCTTAGAAACAAGCCGTCCTTGGCTCTTATACCATTTGTAACGCCACACTCCACCACTGATATTGGTCCCACCTTAACCACCTCCCACGCGGAAGTGTAGGGTTTTGTTTCTCTCAAAAAGCCCCTGTGATAAGTGGGAGTAAAAGCCCACATATGTTTCAAACTCGGGACATGATCCTATACGATGTGGGATTATTAAATAAATCCACACAAACGCATTATTTTAAGATTAATTTTTCCATCTAGACTCACTCTAGACACTCATAACTAGACCAAAATGTTTATCTCTACAACTCTCTATATTCTGCCAGTCCAAACTTTCAATACAAATTTTTGCACCCAATAATATCCCTCTACAAATTCTTTTAATTCAAATTTTATTTCTCTGAACTTTCTTTCAAAATCTTCACCGTCCAATATAGTATTTATCCATTTACTCTCTAGATTCATTCTAGACACAATCCAATATAGTATTTCTCCATCTAGACACTCATAACTAGCCAAAACGTTTATCTCTACAACTCTCTATATTCTACCAGTCCAAGCTTTCAATACAAATTTTTGCACACAATAATATCTCTCTAAAATTCTTTCAATTCAAATTTTATTTCTCTAACTTTCTTTCATAATCTTCACAATCCAATATAGTATTTATACATTTACTCTCTAGATTTTTCTAGCCTAAACTTCCTTTTTAGATTTTTTTTTTCCTGTCAATTTCTTTATTCGGAAGTTTTACAATTGGTTCTCTTAAAACAAACTTTACCTCAAAAATCTCTCGGAAATCGCTTCATATGTTCTCTCTAGATTCTCTTCCCTAAAAAGTTCTGCAATACTCTCCTCGGATTTTCCTAATCCATTTTTCGCCTAGATTCTCCCACTCCATGTTTTCTCAGAAAATATCAATCCAATTTTTTTATATCTAGAACCTCGCAATTCGAATGATCTCTCTCGATTTTTTTCTCCAAAATTTATCTTTCACAATTTTCTCTATTTATATAAAACATTTCTTGTAAAATAGCGATTTATCATGGGTAACTAAATCTTTTCCAGATATGTTGGGGAAAATTAATAATTGTTAAAACAAACTTTTTCAGGAAAAAAAATAGAAAAGCAAAAGGAAAATCCGTAATTCAATTTTTGAAATATAAAAATGGTATCCACTTTTAACCAAACATGGAAAATGATAAAATTTTGAATTTATTTTCCTTCTCTTCGATAGAAAGAAAGCATCCTAAACCCTATAATAATATCGTTGAATTATCTCTACAAAAACAAGCTTGCACACTGTTATAAAAAAAGGTGTCATTAATTCTTCGGTTAATTATTATAGAAACTACGTGGAAGCAACGATCTAAATCACAATTATACTAATATAAAACTTGTCTTTGAATTAAACTCACTTAATCGCTTAAAAATAAAGGTCAGAGACCTAGAGTTTTTGAGTTTTACCCCAAACTTTACATAACTCTCTAAGGCTAAGTCTTTCTCTCACTAAAACCAGCATAAGAAATAAACTAAATTTATGCTCTGTTTTATAGGAGAAAAGACCTAGCACAAAAAAAAACCTTAGCTAAACTCTAATTAGGAGGTTTCACCGAATTATAAATGCAATTAAAGTAAATAGCAATGACTAAATAAGAATGTGCGCACATGACGTACAAAATGTGCTACACATGGTCGTTGGTACAACCATGTAACTTATCAAATTATATGAGACCTTTTGACTTTTTTAACATAAAAATCCAATGCAATGACTCAAATGTCTAACAGGCCTTGAATAACAATATCTTTTTAGCATTGAACGTAATAAGTGATTATTTTTCATTTAAGTAGTGTTATATACTAAACTAAGTTACTCTTTTAATATTTTTTTGATTTTTTGTGCAATAGCATTGGGGTTTTTTTTGTTGTGGAGGCGCGGAGTAGGGTATACATTCTCCGTGGACTATTTTCTAACAAGAAGGGGGGTTACATCCGAGTATGGACCTTTTTGGGCACTAACCATTTTATGCAATAGTAGTATCCACGTATAATATCGAAATTGACATCCATTAAATTAAGAGTAAATTTGATAAAACCCTTGTAGTTTATTGGCATATATTCGCAAATGACCATTTGGTTCCTAACTTATTCAATCTCAGTCCCTTTTTAACAGATTACGCCAGTAAAAGTTAATTGACCAACAAAAATTGTAATCATTTTTTTTAAAATACAGATCTACCCTTTTCATTTAAAAACCAAGAAAAAAAGAAAGAGATAAAATTGCCTAAAGCTGACAGTTTCTCTTCTCTTCTTCCCATCCAAATCTAACAATCTCTCTTCTATTCTTCTAAAATCTTCTTTGAATCCATGGGAGGTGCTCTGCAACAAGATCCAATGAAGGTATCTCTAACTCCATTTGGTTTATTTTGTGATTTTGCCTTTGTTTAGGGCTAAAAATAGAAAACACCATTAATGCGTTTATTAGAACGTGGGGGGTGTAAAGCTGAAAGAGATAACTAACAGAGGGGTCTAAAGCTAAAAAAGATTTCAAAAATGCATGTACATTCTGTAAGGGTATATTAGGGTTTGTACAAGTCAACAGTTGGTCACTTGACTTTGACTGGCCGTAATCTGTTGAAAAGGGACTGAGATTGAATTAGTGAGGAACCAGAAGGACATTCGCGAATATCCTAAGAAACTACGGGGTTTTTTTTTATCAAATTTGCTCTTAATTTAACTCTAAATTCCCAATTCGACAATGTACAACTATGATTCCAAACTAATCACTAATTTCCAGAACTGCTTTTGATTAAAACATATTTTCAATAAAATAAACCATTGTTTTTGTTTGTAGTCTTGAACCTTCTCAGGAAGTAAAACACCCGCTAGCTTGTGATTACCCCTTGTAGCAGAACAGTTCTGCGCCGCTCCCAATTTCTGCGATCGAAACTCCTCCCAGCTCATATCCGCAAACTCTAAAATCACATACAGAAATTATTCAAAACACTTAACAAACAAGACAAAGTCATTCAAGGGCTTAAACAAATTACTCACGGTTAAGTGCAAGACTATAAGGAACACCCTTCCTCTTAGCCGATCTAATCATCTTCAAACTCTTGACAAAATGACCAAACCTCAACTTTATCTCCTTCGCCGTCTCGTAACTCTTCCCATACCTCTTTGCGAAGCGAGCAAAGGCGAGAGCGTGCCGCGTATCGCCGACGACCTCTTTAATGCTGGATTCGTAGTCGGATACTAATCGGATGGGGTTGTCGATATCGAAGGAGGTTGATGATGTGCCGATCACACATAGGAGGGATACGAAGAGGAGGGACGAGACCATGGGAGCCATCTGTTGGCCTCAAAAGTCCAAATTGTGAGAAGAGTGACAAGTGAGGGGGTTTTAATGAGGCGTGATTGGTGTTGACTTTAATGTATTTTATTGGGTGATGATGTGTGTGATGACGTGGAGGGTGAAGATATTTATTTAATGATTTTGTCGTGTTGTACGTTATTTTTTTAACAAAAATAACAATTGATTAACGGCTAAAAAGCTAAGAGCGTGCGACAGCAGGATAGCTATCGCTCAAATTTTGGTAATTTCGAGAAAATCAGTAGCAATCTATGGCGACCCGGTTGATGTCAGGTGTCAGTGGGGCCCGGATAAATGAATTATTAAAAAATATCTTAAAATTATTAAAAAATTGTTTTTATTTTTTTAATATTTAACATGCGCCAATTCGCCAATTGAATTGGCGCAGTGTATATATATTTTTTTATTTTTTATTTTTTATTATTATATAAAATAATAATTAAAAATGTTGGCGTCAATTCAATTGACGCTGCGCCAATTGAATTGGCGTACAACAATTTTTTTAATTTTTTAATATTTTAAAAAAAAACATAAAAATCTAACATCCATCCCCACCCTGAAAAGAACTTTTTTTTACCCCTAGCTACATGTCATATTTTCTCTGAATTTATGCCTACGTGGCTAGCTAACTTAGTTATCCGGCTGCTCATGCTATAATAAGATTAAGTGATTCACAACACTGTATTAAAGGGGAGTATTCAGAGACGACGTCAGGAGGTCTTTCCTACATTAGATGCAGGGAGAAAATGACTTTCTTACTTCAGCTGATATAAGTATCTGATGATTGGTCGTGTTGTTTACGAAATTAGCCCTACACTTTTAACTTCTCTAACACAACAAATAAGGGTAAAGTTGTATTCTTACTTCACACACCTAAACAGTTCTCAATCTCTCTGTCATCTCTTTCTTCCCTCCTCTTCTCTCTTCTCTTTTCTCTGATCATGTAACTGTCTTCCTCAATACTGGAGTTTAAATCGATGACTACTCTATCAATATCTCTCTCCAAGGAACCAAGGCAAGAGAGCTTGAGTTGAGGTTTTTAACATTGAAGTTACGGTTTTGTTCGTGCTTCTGATTTGGTGCTTATAGTTCCTGATTATTGTACAATTCATGATTTCTGCAAACATTCAAGCTAACAATTGTTTATGAATCCCCAATTGAATTCCAGATTTTTATAATTCCTCATTGATTTTTGTAAATTGGGAAATCTTGTAATCGAAGTTGTTGTGATTTGCTTGATTTAGATTGAGGTCTCAAAGGGCACTCTATTTTGGGCTTATTTTATTTATGGGGTTTGCTCTGTTTTGATTTGGTTTGCATAAGGTTTTCAACTATAGAGAATTCACAATTAAATTTCTAAAGTATGAGGTTTTTAGAGCATACGGAGGGACTAAGGAGAGAGTATTGTATATTTTTTTTGCAAACTTTTTCTCCTCTTCTGTAAACTAGAGTATTGTATGTTAAGATTAACTAAACATGACAATTTCTACGTATTTTGTCATCCAAATGTGCTCTTCACACACTATCCTTGAGGATTTTTTTTAGGAAACACTTCACAATTTTAATGATAAGATAGCGACTGTAAGAACCTAATTTCGGATCTTGAACTTAGTATTTCACACCAAAGATGATTAGAATGCTAGCAATAACAAATAGTCGTTAACACACAATAATTAGCGTGATAACCTCTTAATAGGTAAAAACCATGACATCTCTTGAGAATTTAGAAAGAGTGATCTTATTGATTGTGTAACTAGTTATTACAATGAACATTCTGAATAGTTTTTGTATAAACTCTGTAGATAGAATCATCTGTCCCTAATCCGTTCTTCCTTAGTCTTATTTATAAGTCTCATATTATGACCGTTTTATGACCATTATCTCTTTTAATGACGAATGTTACAACATTGTTTTGATGAGTCTTCATAATATCTATATAACGTTCTTGCTCTTCTTTCTGTAACAGCTTCTTTAATAACGTCGTATGTTTGTGGATTCGAGTTGTTTATACGGAGGTCGATATCACAACTTCTATGAGGTCGAGGGCGGGAATAAGTTCTTACAATCGCCCCCTCTCAACCAAGATCGTGAGTGGTGTTGGTTGAGAAAACTCATCTCTGATGCATTAAATGTGTTGAAATAATTTCCAACGTTCATTCTCAAATACTTGTTTTAACTTGACTAGTCTTTCAGATTTCCAAGGTGTATTGATGATATTCCTTTTGACTATTAGGATTTGCATCATTAAATTTTGATGCTATAAATAGTACCTTCTCTAAGAACTTTTGCTTACGAATTCATCATCTCTGCATCATGGTGAAGACAAGATCTCAAACTCACGATGAAGATTTTATTGTGCATGTGTAGGTCAAATTTGAAGAGCTTTAAACTCGTTATTTTGGGCAGCAATTATTGGCAGACCCTACTCCCAAACTTGTGGAACCGACGTACCAGGGGATATGTGAGGAGGAGGAAGAATTTGTTGAAGAAGACTTTTTCTGGCTCTGTCAATTATACTACGCTCTGTTGTCGGAAGGTGAGCACAGGGATAGTCTTCATAACTTAGCCGAAGAGACTGTAGAGTTTAAAGACAAAGTTGTTGTTAAGGACGTGGAAGAAGCCCCTTCTTGTGGTTGTATCGGTTGTAAATAGGTTTTCTTTAAAAAAAACTTATTTGTAATCTTTACGTTTGAAATAAATACGTCATTTCATTTGTTTTTTGTCATGCAAGTTGTTTTTTTGTATTCTTTATTCAAACTATGTCAACCTTGGATGTGTAAATGCAAGCAAACGGTTATATGCAAACTGTATAAGATTACTTTGAATTGTGTGGGTAAGAATTACATATGCTCGGATGTATATATGTTTGGTTTGAACTGTGTGAGGATTAGCAGGTAAAGACTTGGTCAACTATTCTCCATCTTGTTAAAATAAATATATGTTGACCTGGTCAAATATTCTTTCCTCTTTTGTGCTGACCTGACCGTATATTCTTCCCCCTTTTATGGTAAATATACGTTGGTATTAGTGAATATTTATATCCACATGCAAGGCATTGTAGGGGGGATACTCTGTTTCCCAAAATTTTGATTCTCATAATATACTTTTCCAAAAATTTGTTTCCCAGAAGATGTTAATGGTTTTAAGATCTTCTTCTTGGCTATATAAAGGACTTTGTCTTTAGGTTTATTTCATTTTGCTCTTCGTTATTTTCTTCTTGGTTACTTATAAGTTGTCATGGTAAGGACATGCTCTCAACGTGTGCAACATGTAGTGGAAGGTAGCCATCAAGGTGGTAAACTGTGCGAGCAATACTTGCGTTTGTTGCTTTATGATGCTGTTCTGCCAGAGTGCCCATTGTAATTGGAAGGGCTGAATGATGAAGAGACGCGTATAGAACTAGACCGCCACTTCTGGTGTGATATTTTTTGTACTCTTATCCTTGATGCCACAGTTTGATAAACTACTGTTCGGGAGATCGCGCTGGACAAACTTGTCGAAGAGGATGAAAGAGCAGCAGGTGGGGAAATAATTCCGTGTGGCAAACCTAATCATTCTAGTTGTTTTAAATGTAACTATCTTTAAATGTACGCATAAATGTTTCCAGCTCGAATCTAATAAACAAAGAACTTTTTGTAAAAGTTCATAATTGCCAACTGTATCTTTAATTTGGATAAGTTCTTGTTTTAGCTTCGAAATGTCCGGTATGGATGTTACTTGATCCGTGCCGATTATGGGGGCATAAAATATGGGTGGCAATTGTTTTGTCCACCAACAGCTGTTTAAATATTTCAAATTTTGAAATTGTTGCTATTTATAGTGAAAAGGGTTTGAAGTAGTGCGAATTAATTGAAGAAAAAGATAGTGAGTAATCTTTCAAGGTGTCTTAAACTTAGACTTTCTTGGGAAGGAGGAGTAGAATTAATTTATGGCTATCGTGAGAAATAGTTGTGATAACAGACCTCGTTACCCAAAAAGTAATGATGAAGCTATGCGATGAAAAAATGTTTTTATACTGAAGGCAGGGGTGACTGACACGTGTCTGAGGGAACTGTCGTTTCAAAAACCAAGGGAAAATATAAAAACCCATCTCTCTCTTCCCCATGAGATTTCTACAGTTCTAGAAAGAGAAAAAATAGTGGGGGACGGTGCGTCTAGAGAAAGAAAGTGTTTGAATTCTGAGGGTTGTCCACCATTGTTGACAAAAAATCTTTCGGCACTACAACTGTGCTTACTCAGTACAAATGGAGGATTTCTTTAAAGATTGCTAGCAAAGTAGAGGATTGTGGGTCTTCTAGCACAGGTTAGTGGGATTTCCTGACTTTGTATTTGTGTTTTTGTTAATGAAATTTTGTATTTGAGATTTTTCTGGATTTTATTGTGAGTTAGAATGTTGGGGGCAATTTGGGAACTTTTATTCCCCAATTGATATACTGAATGAAATGATTCTGTTTTGTTAAAAATTATTGAGTAGATTAGTATAGATTTTTTGGGGCATAAACTCCCAATATCATTGTGCAATCTTGTTTGTGCTATGTAACTGCTTGTGAGGGAAGAGGGAATTCTGAACATTACCTTTAACGTTTGAAATTAGGGAAAGTTTGGTGTAAGGGTAATTGGATAATTTGAAAAAATAAAATTTGTAGAATTGTATTACCTGTGTTGTAGATTATTTGCGCAACTTGTGAGAATGAGTCATAGAGATAAATTTAACAAATACCATTTTCTTTGAATTGTAGGTCGAGTATGCGTACTAAAAATTTAAGACCTAGGAGTAAGTTTGTAGTGTCGGCAAGTTCGGAATAAACATCGTCGTATGGTAGAGAGGATGATTAAAATAGTATGGATGAGGTCATAGATAGTAGGGAAGTACTAATAAGTGTGGCAGAAAGTGTACCCACTCAAGTCAATCACATAATTATAAAGGATATGTAAGGAATATAAGAGCTGATGACGTGGAGTTTTGTATATTCCCGGAGGGGGTAGATGTTGGAAAAGAGTTTATAAAATATAATAAGAAACTGAAAGGGACATGGGGAGAGTATGTAATGGAGGAAGGTTTAAATTTTAGAGTGTTTTTCTTGGTGGAGGGGGGTAAAATGTGTTACCAAGTGCCTAGCCTCGAACTGTTGAAGTCGGATAGAGGGATTCAGGATGATGTGGCGATAACGTATTATAATGGATCTGTAAAGTTAAGCTCAAATGATGGTTTCTTAAGTTATACTAACCAGTTATTGTATGTCTTAGGGTCCCTTTGACCTATTTCCAAAAGGGGGTTATGAATCTGTTACAATGTTGTTCAGCGTAGCTGAATAAAAATGTCTATGAAATGATGAGGGTTTGTGAGACTTTGAATGATAGGTGGAGAGTGAATGGTATTTTGAAGCATTTTGTCGTTTCTGGTGTCATGAAGTATTATAAAATAAAGTACCTAAAGGCTAGCAGGAGTTGTTGCATGTATAATAACTCATCGAGACCAAAGTTTTTTTTTATTTTGACTCTGCTGGTCGACCATGGAACGACCATCTTGTGTTGGTTAGGGCCAACTATATGTAGGTCCTAGATAAACCAGCACTCGAACTAGAATTTAAATATTTTAATCCGAGTAAGTGCCCCTTGTTATCTTAACTAACTGTTTTGACTTATTCGGGCCCCTTATCACTTTTGTACTTGTCTTTTTTAGATCCCCAAGCCCTCGCTACTCCTTACGAGTCAAACTTATTTGACCGGGCGTCGTGTGAATAGAATGAGCTAACAAAAGTTCTTGGTGATTTGAATATTCGAATGGACCAAAAAATAAACTCATAAATTATCAAAGTCCAATGCGCTAATTAGAGACGTATTATGGTTGGTCGAGGGGAGATTTTAAACAAAGAGGGCTATTCTGGAAATACTAGGGATTTTAATCACCCACTTCTACTTGACTTTGCGGATATCCCTCCTCCTGAGAAATCAAGTGGTGTTCAAATGTTTCGTAGCTTGAGGAAATCGAACCAGGAGCTTTTGCGATCCACTACAAAGGTTCCTCGGGTAACTGAAGTTGTTGCATTGCCATCTCATGTTACCTCTGAGGTTTAAGTACCGAGAAAATGAATAGTTGGTGACATGGTTATCCAAGAGAAGGATGAGTCTGTACTGACAAAGTGGAAGCACCGTGAGGTCGAAGGAAGTGACCAAACTCGGTCTGATGTGGTGACAAAACTCAGTGGAGAATCGTTGATATCGTCTCACAGATAACGATCCAGAGAAGCTCGAGGAAATTTTCCAAGAGCAAATTGCCCAGGTACATTTTTACTGTAACCTCCTTTTGTATGTTGATTTTATGGAGTAGGACCGATCTTGAATTAAATGGTAGGTTACAGCTGTCGATGTTGGTGAAGGGTTTCTTCACAATTTCTTCTCAAGAGGAACAAAGAAAATCTGGAGCTCTCCCGTAAGGTCGAGGCTCAGATAAAAGAAAAATGCAGTTGAAAACTAAGTTGAGGGATTTGACTACTGAGTTCGAGAGAGAAAAGGAAAGGGCAGTGGAGGTTGCTAAAGCTACTGTTAGGCTGCTCTAGACGCAGTTGGCAGAACGTCAAAAAATTATGGAGAAGGCGGTGGAGATGATCAAGGTTGGTCGGAACAACTTTATTCAGTTGTATCGTTTCTTTGGTCTATTTGAGAATGATATCTCTCTCGGGCTAGCCGACATGTATGAAGATATTATCTTTCCTTCTGATGTTGAGGATGAACAGGTCGAGGAGGATCGGCGGGATAAAAATTCTACCCCTGTTGATGTAGCCACTGCACTCCCTCCCCAAAATACAGACAACTCAAAACGTTGTTGCTTAAGCAAAGCCACCCCAAGAGGTAGAGAGCCTATCAAAGGTTGTTAAGCCTATATTTCTATGTTTTTGCTATTATTCTACATGGTAGAGGTCTCTTGTTTTAAATTTTGGTTTGCCATGAGAATGTAATTGAATATTTATGGAAACTATAGGTTCTTCATAGACATAATTGATTTTGACGTATGGGTTTAAATTGTGCAAATAATATGAAATTATTACTCTTTGTAGGATGTAGAGCGATTAAGGCAAAGTGTTAACGATCAGCAAAAAGCGTTGACTAGAGCTAGAAACTCCGTGAGTCATACTCGTACTCAGCAGGTATTAAATAAAACTAAATGTGAGATAAGGCATCTTTTTAGTGAATTGTATGATCTCCAGGGTAAATATGTTAAAATAAAAATTGATAGGGATGGGGATAGGAGAAAAGAGGATGGCAGGTTTAACTTACTAAAAAAATGTTAAAAGAGGCTCCTATTACAGACAAGGGTGAAAAGGCGAAGTGTCAAAAAGCATTGCTATCTTTGACACTATACTTTGAGGCCAAAGTGGATAGTGAGCGAGGTTTAAAGGATGTTTACATACACACTTTAAAAGAGAGGGGTATAATACTAGATCCAGCTCGAGTGCAATCATTAGCGTAAGAAGCAAGAAATTCTCATAGTAAAGAAGCCAAAAAATATTTTGCTCGAGTTGGAGTATCTGTAATATATATAATGTAATGATATGGGGTTGTTTAGGTCTAAATAGGTATCTTCGGTCTTGTGTAGGGTCGAAGGGAGATGAGGATCTTGTTCTTCAACGTAAATAAAGAATAGAAGACAATACGAGCCAATTTAGAGAATGAGTTGAACAAATCTCAAGAAATGTTAAATCAATGTACCGAGCAAAACGTTCGGCTTACAGCTCGAGTGACAGAGAAGATATTGCAAATAAATAAAGTAGAAGAGAAACTAAAGGCTTTTAAGGTTGTTTAAAAAGAGACTCGTGAACGCCTTTATGATTCAAATAAGAGGATGAGGTTGTATTTATATCCAACCAGAGCACAGGTTGTTGCTAAGATTGATCATGAGAATCTTTGGTTTGAAAAAGATAAACACGGAAAAGGTTTTGATCATCCTAAAAATGTAAGTCATGTACCTGTACAAAATTGGTCAGAAGAGGAGGAGGAGGTTGAAGATCTGGTACCACGGTCTCAATGAGTACCTTGCAAGCAAGATATCATGAGTTTTTGTTCTTCTAAAACTGATCATATAGGTAGTTCACGTAGAGGAGGGAAAAAAAATAGTCTTCACATCGTTTAGCGAAGGAGCGAAAGAAATAAATGACTTGTGTGCCTAGTATGTTCGATATGTAGCGTACTGTTTATAGTAGACTGAGATATCTGTATAAATGTATAGTAGATGTGTGTTATTTATATAGTAAATATTTTGTATGCATACTAGATGGGTAGGTCGAGCAAACATAAGTATTTCATTAATGCTAAATCAACGTACAGTGAAAATTTTAAAAAATAATTTCCATGAAAGAGTTACAAAATCTGGACTGTGAAGCATTCTCATTTGTGATATGTTTTCAATCTCCTTGTGTTCCATGAACTCCTTTTGTAACTAGATCATAGGAACCGAGATCACTTTTGCCAACTACAATAAAAAGTCCTTCCTAATTTTTTTCCAGCTTCCCTACCTTTAATTCCTTTTTGTGTTTTGGAATTTCTCATAGGACAAGGTCCTGAATGTCAAATTCTCTATTATGAACTTATTTTTTGTAAGATTTGGCCAATGCCAGATGGTAACGTCCAAGATTCATAATTGCTTGATCTCTTATTTCTTCGATTCAGTTCATATTACATGTTAATTGGAATTCATTTTCTTCGTTTGTCATCTCATGGTCGTGTACAGGGTGATGATATTCAATTGGGATAACAGCTTCAGTTCCGTATGCTAAGAGGAAAGGGGAACAACCCATAAATATTTGTAGGGATATTCGATATGCCCATAGTACATGCGGTAATTCCTGTATCCAATTTCCATTCTTCTCTTTCAAACACTTCTTTATCTCATCAATTATAGTTCGGTTGGTTATTTATACTTGACTGTTTCCCTGTGGGTAGTAAGGATTTGAAGGAGAGTGAATAATGCTATGTTTGTTAAGAAATGCCACCACCATTGTACCAACGAACTGTGGTCCATTATCAATCCTAATGAGATGTGGGCAACCAAACCTCTTGACGATGTTCTCCTATATGAATTGAATGGCCTCTTTTTCTCGTGTTCGACACAACGGGACTGCTTCTACCCATTTGATTAAGTAATCAATTGCTACCAAAGGATGTCTCCTTTTACCGGGGGTGTTTGGTAATTCCCCTACTAGATCGAGGGTCCATCTTTTAAAAGGCCAATATACTTTACTAGAGTGAAGCTCCAGGGCTGGAGCTTGAATTTTAGGCCCATGTTGCTGACAGACATCACATTTGTTTACATACTCGATGGCTTGCATGCGCTCTTATTCTAGGCCAAAAGACGCCCTGGGTTATAACGCGATTGGCTAAGGATCTTCCTGTCGCATGTGATCCACAAGTACCATCATGCAGTTCTCTCAAAAAATTGAGGGCCTCTATGTCAGACAAACATTTGAGATAAGGCCCTGTAACTAATTTTTTGTAAAGGACGTTGTCAATAACAGTGTATCATTTTGCATTGTCTATCAGTTTTCTCTTTACATTGACATTTGTATGTAACTCACCAGTAAAATCATTATCTGGTCCAATATATTTGAGGAAAGGTCATTTCCAATCATCATCCTTCTCTTTATCACCCCCAGTGTTAATGGTATTCGTTCTGATGACATTAATGCTTGGGGTAGATATGACTTTAATCTTTAAATATCGAGCTTCCGTTCCCAAAATTCCGGCAATATAAGTTAGGGAATCTGCTTGTCTATTTTTTCCTTGAGGAAAATATTCGATCGTGGCTTTCTGAAATCTATTCATTCAATCAGCTATAAACGCGGCGTACTCCTCCATTTTTCCAATTTTTGGATACTGTTACGTAGTGGTTAACAATTAACAAGGAATCTGTGTATATAGATAGCTCGGGCACTCCAAGTTCTAGTGTCATATCCAATTCATGGATTAATGCCTCGTATTCTCCTTTATTGTAGATGGCCTCAAAATTAAGTCAAGTTGATTTCTCTATCCTATCATTTGAGGGTGTGATGAGAACGATAACGATGTTGGAGCCTGCTAGTCTAGTGGATCCGTCGGTCAAAAGGCGTCAACACTTCTTTGATATCCAGTCTGCTTTTTCTTCAAATTGTTTTTCTATGAGATCGGAATCATCCTCCTCCCAATCAAAATCTTTGACTGGAAAATCTGCTAAGAAATCTGCTACTGCCTGGCCTTTTTCTAAATGTCATTGTTTGAAACAAAAATTGTGCTCCCCCAAACTGACCAACTATTGTTATATTCGTCTTGACTTTTCCCTTTTGTACAAGACCTCTCGAAGGGGGTAATTTGTTATTACACGAATTGAATGAGCTTGAAAAAAAAAATTCAATTTCTGTGAGGTGTATACGAGTGTCAGGAGGAGTTTCTTAATTTTAGTGTTTCACATTTCTGCTGAAGTAGGAGTCTTAATGATGAAATAGATAGGTTTTTCTATTTTTTCATCAATTTGAATGAGCACCGAACTTAGTGAGTTCTTTGTAATGGCAAGGTATACTGTAAGTTCTTTTCCTTCTAAGGGGGTACTCATTATTAGAGGTTTTCCCAAGTATTTTTTTAACTCTTGAAATGCTGCTTCACATTCGTTATTCCATTCGATCTCCGGATCCTTTTGAGTTTTGCCTTTCCATGTCCCTTCTCGTAGTAGTTAATATAACCATCTACATTGATATACTGACTTTGATACAAACTGGTTTATTGCTGCTATTTTGCCAGCCAATTTGTGTATGTCTTTCTTCGGTTTTGCTTAAAGCATGGATAGTAAAGTATGAATATGATCGGGGTCAGCTTCAATTCCTTTCATGTTAATTAAATGTCCCAAGAACTTTCCTGATTGAACACCGAACTGACATTTATTGGGGTTGAGCTACATTTTGTATAATCGAAGAATCTTCAAATTGTGTGTAAATCTGCGATATGGCTTTCTTTTTTTAGACTTTTACACAACATGCCGTCGATGTAGATTTCCATTTTTTTCCTGAGGTGGTCTTTGAACATTTAGGTCATCAGTCTTTGATAAGTAGCTCCCGCATTTTCAAGTCTGAAAGGCATGACTTTGTAACATTATAGTTTATGTTTTGTGATGAATGTTGTTTTTTCATGTTCGTCTAATAAGAGTAGCATTTGATTGTATCCTGATACAACATCCATCATAGGCAGAAGTTAGTGCCTCGCAGTATAATCTAGAAAATGATTGATTATAGGAAGATGGAAACTATCCTTCGAAGTATGTTTATTGAGGTCTGTAAAATCCATGCAGACTCTTTTTTAAGAGGAAGCTGGGGTTGAGGCAGACCCCCACCAGAAATTTCTTACCTGTACAAAAATTACATTCTAGGATATCTTTTAAAGTTGATATCTGCAATACAAAGATTTACAAGTTGGGGGGGGGGGGGGGGGGAAGCTGCAAGGGAAGAAGACATAATCTTCATTAATCTCCATCTCTGAGGTGATGTAGTTTGCTAGTTTATTCCCTTTTCTTTCTTTTTTTAAAATCAGACAGTCATCCATACTTGAGATGATTTTCTTAGCATCTCTTAACTCAGTGGCACATGACCAGAACTGCTTATAATCATCATTTAAAACCTTTACCGTAAATTATGAATCAGAGCGAGCACATAAACTTTTGAAGCCCAATCTATCAACAACTCTAAATCCTTTACATATAGATTTTGTTGCAATGCTCCCAATCCCTACATCTTCCAGGATAGTTCTGTTGAAGGCTACAATAGGAATCCCATTAGGAAATCTAAAGATACCTCTCAGAGATTTTCTATCCATGGAGTAACAACCATCTGCATTGGGAACTATTATCTGATTTATATTTTGCCTCCATTGAATCCATTCTATCTGCCTTGACTATTTGATAATGGGGTCTAGTCCCCAATATTTAATATAGGTGCAGTAACATATTTCCCAGATTCGGAAAAAATTAGCCGACATTACATAGTTAAAGACAAAAAACACTCGAAAAGATACCACAAGTCCTCGACCTACTAAAAGTAACCGTTGTGCCTGGTCAAGAAAGAGTTGTTGGAGATCCGCGAAGTTTGCCCACTCCTCCCAAAATAGGAGACTGCTTCTTTCTTTTTGTAAACTACATGTATCTACTATAAATATAGGCAGAGTGTAGTAGCATATATCCCAGATTCGGCAAGCCGACATAACATAGTCGAAGACAGAAAGTATTTGAGAATATACCACAAGTCCTGGACCTACTAAAAGTAGCCGTTGTGCCTGGTTAAGAAAGAGTTGTTAGAGATCTGCGAAGTTCACCCACTACCCCCGAAATAGGAGACTGCTTCTTTCTTTTCGTAAACTACATGTATTTACTATAAATACAGGTAGAGAATAGATTATTGAGATCTACAACCCTACTATTCTTACTTTCTTACCCTACAATCACTCAAAAACTTGTAACAATTAGAAACATATTGGATTTTACATCAAAACCCTCCCCGAGGTCATAGTTTTTCTCAGCCTTTACTGAGTTTTTCACATAAAATCTTGTTTGATTAAGTTATTATTACACCTTCCTTACAAAAAGTATTGGCGAAGATTATCCTTCCAGAAAACATGTCATTACAATTTACGCCATTTGTGGGAATTACCACACTTTTCTTTACCACCCTTGATCAAAAATAATTCGATGACAAATTTGAATCTCCGAAACCATTCCAGCATAGTAAGAGAACACGAGATCAATCTGATACCAGAAACATTCAACCTGCACAGTACAGTGATCGAACTTCAAAAACAAATGGTGTCAGAAAAAGCCAAAAGGTTGGAAGATCAACGCATTCATTCTCAAGTCCTTCAAGTGAAAAGAGACGAAAGAAGGAAAACCTTAAACCAACATAGTCAGACACATCAGAAGGAGATGGAGAGATTAAGGAGAACCCAAGATCGACTCACTGGCCGTCAAACATCATCACCACAGGTCTGAAGTGATCATCGGTCAAGAGTGACACAAAGAGATAATCAGCCAAGAGAGGACGGATTATGAACTTATCGATCCAGATCCATAAATCCAGGCAGAGCATCTTGACATTATGGCTTGACATCCTCAGCATCAACAACTCAAGGAAGTCAATGCACTCGTCATCAACCCCCCTCCCCCACCCACCACCGGAAAGAAGACCAGTTAGGGGCCGATTGGGACCAGAAGGACAGGTAGATTTTGATTTGTAAGTTGTAACCCTACTAATTCCTTCTCCACAATTCATCACCTTGGACGACCTAAACAACATGATTTAGGCCATACACTCTAATATCCCAGGCCGAAGGTCTACACTTGACAGAATCGAGACAAACCCCATCTCCCTTCATCTCAAAATCATGCCCATTCCTGACAATTTCCACATGCCAAAGTTCATTCAATATGCAAGCCTCACTGACCCATTTACCCATGTACAACATTTCAAAGCCGCAGTGGGATTATACTCTAAAATTGACCACATGATATGCAGGCTATTCAATATGAGTCTGAAAGAAGAACCCCTCAGATGGTTCCATATAATCCAAGAAGGCTCCATCACCACATTCAGTTAGTTACAATGTCTATTTAAATCCAATTATGCTCACACTAAGGAGCGAGAGATTACTATGGATTCCTTGTTCTTCTTCGAGCAGGGCGCAAAAAAAATATTGGCAAGCTTTTGCAAGCATTTTTTTACAGGAAACATGGAAAATTGAAAACTCATATCCCAAAATTATCATTCCAGCATTCATCTCTGCCATACACATCAACTCTAAGGTTGGAGAAGAACTTACTCTATACAAGCCCAGAACGGGGAAATAATTCATTGATGTAGTTAATAACTACATTGAACTAGAACGATTTAAGAAGGATAAAATGAAGAGCTCTTCTGCTATCCAGTCTCAGAAAATAGCTTCTTCTCCACCCCAAAAGTTGACCACTACTGAAGCAACCAAACAATGCAGCAAAAATGCCAACAATAATAAGGGAAAGGACGGGAGACCCAACAGACCCGTCCCAGTTCTACTCCCAATGACAACGACTCTCTCCGCTATCTTACCAATAATTAAGGGAGACGAGTGTTATTGAGCACCACAAACAATTCCCGATATCCCCAATAAACCTCTATGTCAGTATCACAATGTGCAGAGTCACGAAACTAACAACTGCTACTCTTTCATTCGAATCTTTTATCGTATCCTCTTAATAGGAAGGCTTCATAATTATGCCATCGACATCCAAAAGTTCCTTGAGGATGAGACAAAGAACAAAGACGTTGAACAAAATCAGGGCCAGGGGGAGCTCGCCACCTTTATATGATCGAGATTGAAAAAGGAAAGAAAAGAAAACAAGACGATCGGATCACATCTTGTTGTAAAATGACATCCTCGAATAAATCAGCAAAACTTCTTCCCAGCTCGAGCAAATCAAAACGTCCATAGCACATTACCTTCGGGGACTGTGACACCAGCCATGTAAAATATCCTCATGATGACCTTCTAGTCATTATGCCCAAAGTTGGACAAGACTACCTGCATACGCTTCTCATCGATATAGGAAGCGCCATAGATGTTTTATCCAGAAGGTAATTGAAGTTCTAGGACTCAAAGATTTTATGAAAGCATCGACAACAACAATCATCGGCTTCAACAGTTTGAAAGAATCAGCCACAAGAGAAATTACTCTACCAGTTCAGGCAGAATCAGAAACCACATTCGTTAAATTCCTAGTCATCGATGTTGAGTCCAAGTATTTGGGAATTTTAGGACGTAGTTGGTTACATTCAATCAAAGCAGTGCCTTCTACATATTATTTAGTATTAAGCTTTCCAGCAGATCACTGAATCTACAAAATCAAAGGTAGCCAAGCAGTTGCACGTATGTGCAAGAATACCACCACCAACTCTCACACAGCAAAACTTATCAAATCATAGCAGCTACAACAGGAAACACCCTCCCCCCCATATTCGAGCAGCATGACACAGAAATGGTCAAATCCATTGAACTCGGTAGACCCGGGCGTCACACATTCATCAACTCCAAGTTGTCAACCAATGAAAAAGAAGACATGATCCAGCTACTTAAGAAAAACATTGACATCTTTGCCTGAACTTTCCAAGAAATGCCTGGCATTGATCCATCAATCGCGTGCCATAGACTAAACCTCCTATAGACAGCTAAGCAGTCATACAAAAATGTTAGAACTTAGATCCCTGCCTCCGCGAAGCCGTGAACGAAGAAATTGATAAACTCTTTCGTGTATAATGTATTCGGGAAGCCAAATATCCAAAGTGGGTTTTTAACATTATGGCAGTCCCAAAGAAAAATGGGAAGATCAGGGTTTGTGTTGACTTCACAGAACCCAACAAATTCACGTTGAAACATAGATTTTCTCTCTCACTGATCCCGCAACTCCTCGACCCCGTCGCAGGGCATAAACTTTTTTTCATGATGGATGCAGCCTCCGGCTACAATCAAGTTCCATTCACCGAAGACGATCAAGAAAAAACAACCTTCATTACTAAAATTGGTCTCAACTGTTATACAATAATACATTTTAGGTTAAAGAATGCAAGAGCTACTTACCAACAGCTTATCACTAAAATGTTCAAAAATTATCTAGGCAAAATCATGGAAGTCTACCTTGATGATATGATCTGCAAAAGCTTGAAGCGCGAAGATCATTCTAGCAGCCTCCAAACCATCTTCGATATCCTTCGCAAATACCAGATGAAACTCAACCTAAAGAAATGCCAATTCGGTGTCGCATCTGGCAAATTACTTGGACACCTTGTCGGCAAAAGAGGAATCGAAATTGATCTTACATAAATCAAGGCACTCATCGCAATGCCATCTCCAAGAATAAAGAAAGATGTCTAAAAATTTGTAGGCAAGATCGCCGTTCTTCACAGATTCATCTCCAAGTCATCTTATCGATGCAAACTTTTTAACCTCCTTCTTCATGGAAATCCTACTACACATTCAAAGAAACAACACACAAGGAGATCATTTGGACTCCTGACTGTGAGTTAGCCTTCTAAGATCTTAAATAATACTTGGGGTATCCTCCCATAATGAGTACTCCAGTTGATGGAAAAATACTAACAATTTACTTATTCACAACTGAAGACTCTATTAGTTCCGTCTTTATTCGAGAAGATGAAGAAGTAGAAAAACCAATCAACTTTATCAACAAGACCCTCATGCCTGCAGAAAAAAGATATACAATGACATATAAGTAACTACTCGACTTGGTCTACAGCTCTCAAAAACTTTGTCCATACTTCCAAGCTCATCCCATCAAAATCATTACTAAGTATCCCCTCAAACTGGTACTCTCCAACAAAGAAAAATCTTGAAGAATCCAACTAGGTCTATTTTCTTTGGTGAATATGACATCTCCTTCAAACCCCAGATATTTGTCAAAGGACAAGCAGTTGTTAATTTCTTGGCAGACTTCCCAGTCGAAGACCTGATTGGGAAGAACTCGAAAAAAAAATTATGGATGACTCAATTGCCAAACCAGATGCATCGTCGCGAAGTACCGGATGGTGACTCTTTACAGACGAATCTGCAGGACCACGAAGATCGAGAATTGGCATCGTCCAATCATCACATCAAGAAAGATATTAAACTTAACTTTTATGCCACAAACAATGTGACTAAATATGAAGGTATCCTCCACGAACTCGATCTCGTACTCACACTTGGCGCAAAAGAAATAGTAGTTTATGTCGATTCTTTACTCGTGGCCAATCATTATAACAAAACGTTCCACACAATAGAAAAAATGGTTGATTATGCAGCCCTGGTCGAAGAAAAAATGAACAAATTCAAACAAACATCAATTTCTTACTTACCTCGACAAGAAAATTGCCATGCCGACGTATTGGCTTACATCGCCGCCATGCTGGGAGACAGTGAAAAACAATCTTTAGATATCAAAATGATTGAGTATTCAAGCCTCAATATATAGTCAGCAATACAAATTACTGTTATTGAAGATGAAGACTCTGACGACAGGAGAATACCATTCTATGTATACCTCAACTACAACATTCTCCCAAGTAACAAAGAAGAAACATATTCACTTTTGGCCAAATGCCCCAGATTCACAATTCAAGAAAAAGTCCTATTTCATATCACAGGAGGAGGACCCCTTATTGAATGCTCAAAAACAAGCTCAAGTCAAAATAAAATAACTTCACGAAGGTATCTGTGGAGTACACGTTTTGAGAAAATTATTAGCCTAGCGGGCATTCACACAAGGAATATATTTACCCAAGATAAGACAAGACTGCGAAGATTTTGTACGAAAGTGCTATAAATGCCAAATTCACGCTCAAGACATCAAAAGTCCAGCACTTGACATGCACATTAGCAATGTTTTCTAGCCGTTCAAACGATGGGGAATAGACATCATCAGACCTTTTTACCCAGCATTAGGAAACCGAAGGTTCGTCCTTGTAACCACTGACTACTTCACAAAATAGGTCGAAGCAGTCCCTCTATGTCATACCGATAAAAATGAAGTCATCAAGTTCGTTGGGAGCACATAATCACCAAATTTAGCTGCACACAAATGATACGATCTGACAACGGAAAGTAATTCATCAGCAGTAAAGTCCTCGCTTTCCTCCACAAGTATAAAATTCAGCTATCAACTTCCATACCATACTACCCTCAAGGTAACGAACAAGCTGAAGCCATCAATAAAAGTATCAAATCAGGTCTACGCAAATGCCTCGACAAAAAAAAAAGGAAGATGGGTCGATGAACTTCTCAGTATTCTCTGGGCATATCGGACTACTTCTCGAACTTCCACCAGCTGTACTCCATTTATGATGGCCTTTGGCACTGAAACAGTCATACCCTCAGACCTCGATCTACCAAGTGGTGGAAGAAAAATCACAGATGAAGACAATGAATTAGGTCTCCTTTGTAACCTAAACTGGATCGAAGAAATGCGAGACAAAGCCATCGCAAACTTGGGACACTATCATGACACGTTGAAAAAAGCTTACAGCAAAAAAGTTTGAAAAAGAAAACTTAGTATTGGCGACCTAGTCCTTCGACGAATCCAAGATAGTACTCGGCCTAAGAACTCCAAAAAATTGTCTGAAAACTGGGAAGGGCCTTACATTGTCATTGACAAAATAGATAGTGGGACTAACTGGCTGATGACAGAAAACGAAGTTTAACTTGAATATTCATGGAACACAGCTCAACTGGAAATGTTTTACAGATAGCAACTGTAATAATTATCATCGATTCCAATAAAATAATCTTTACTATCACTTACATCTTTCTATCTTTAATATTCATAACCCATACTTGATAAGTACGCATCAAATAATCAAACATTTTTACTATCTTTACTTAGTCTCACTTCATACTTCATAGGTATGCATCCAAACTATCATTCAATTTAACGCGAACGCTATCCAATCACAGGATACTCTATTTTGCATTCCTTACTTATCGAACAAAATATAACATATTTTGTTCTTTTTGAATCTACATACAAAGATCCCACTGAGGATATACATCTGGTAATCCTTTACATTACGTGGCAATCATTTACTTATCACGCCAACAGGCGTTCCTTACTTATTTGCTACGAGTTACAATCACATTCCAAAAATATTCTTTTTGTCGAATTTCAACACTTAGCATAATTTACAACATATATGCATCACAATATTTTCAAAAAACATTCTTCGACAAACAAAAATTCATCATTCCAAACATCACATAATTTAAATTTCTCAAGTCCCATTGACCACTTTTACATTTCTCTTTCAAACATCCAACTATTTACAAGACAAGTATTTAAACTGCAGGAGGAGCCACTACTTCATCCACTTTCAGCGAACCTTCCGGAGCAAACACATTTGCTAACTCTCCAAGACGTAAACCATCAACTTCCATCATCACCAAGTCATCGACGACTTCCGTCCCACTAGAAACTTCGGGAGTCTCCAGAACATCATCATCTGGATCTGAATCCTAGAAGACACCACCACCAGACTTGGCCAACCCCTTGTAGTGATCCTTCCTCACTTCTAGCACATCGTACTGCTCTACATAGTGGGCCCTCACCTTCTTACAAGTATCTAAATTCTCTGCTACCAACTGAGCCCTATCCTCGTTTAGAATCTTACCATGTTCCTCCTTCATCACCTTTCGCGCATCGGTAATCTGCTCCCTTACATCCTTCTCAAAATTTGCTTTAAGCAACGCAAAAGCCTCATCTTTTTCCTTCTCCCACATTTTCTTCGCTTCATGAAGATTAACGTCCTTCGCCTTACGAGCTTCCAGCTTTTTGGTATTCAGCGTTGCATTCAACTCCTTATCTTCGATCTGAGCTTCTTTCTCCCTTGTCAAATCTTTCTCGATGTTTTTATACGCCAGCACCTGATTTGCAAGGTCACTACTACCTATAATGTGATCTTTTGCCTCCATCAACAACTTCTTGATCTGTATTATATTCTTAAATCGAGTATTCGAATGACATAACAATTTCTTTAATCAAAGCGAAGCAAAGCAAAAAAAATTCTCACCTTCGACATGATTCGGTGGCCCTCGCTGAGAAATATAATCAAGCTCTTAGCCCCAACTAAACAATCATCAACTTCATCATGCAATACATTCGTCCCTAATATATAAGAATTCATCATCCTCTGGACTTCAATTTCATATTCCTCGACAAATTTGTTCTTCGACGACTCTCCACTCCCCATCTTCTTTGGGAGTATACTTGTCGCATCCCTTAGAGGACGCCCATCCGGCAAAGCAACTGGCTTATCAATCTTCACCCCCTCCTTTATTGTCGACCGTCAAGAATTCATCTTAAGAGGAAGTAAAGGTGCAACAACTTGGCCCGCAACCCTTTTCCTCTTACCCTTTCCCAATATTTTAGTAAACATCGAGTCTATCTCTGTAGTCATGGAGTCAGTCGTGTACCCAGCCAAGGAAGGATTTTGCAATGGTAGACTAGACTTTGTAGCCCTCTTGTTCTTCGCCGACATCTTACCATTGATAATTGGGACTTCTGACCCTTTTGCCCTCGACCATTTTAAACCTGCCTCTTGAAAATGTGATCTCACCCGCTCTTGGTTAATGACAAGATTGTCGATCCTACCAAAGAACCCATTCCTGATTTTGTACAATTCTTCTTGTACTTTAGAATTCTTATCGACCTCCTTTAAAGCTCCACATAAACGAAATACAGTTATAAACAATTCACATCAGATTTAACACTTCAAATATTGACATTTACGTTACATAACCACAAACCTAAGTAAAAAGTCTTTCTCTTTAAGGGATCCTCAGGGTCTTTCTTATCGAACTTATAGTTCCCCGATACGAGTAAACGTTCGTCGCTATATCGCCCTCCTGTTGACACCTTATCATAGAACATCGGTCTCTTCAAAAAAATCGCCAATTAGCGATAACCTACTTTCTTCGGGTTCATCTTAAGTGTGTAATACATACAAAAATTGTCAACAGTGATCAACTCTTCCCCCCTTGACTTAAGTCGACCATTTACCGCC
Source organism: Kingdonia uniflora (assembly GCA_014058105.1). NCBI lineage: Eukaryota > Viridiplantae > Streptophyta > Magnoliopsida > Ranunculales > Circaeasteraceae > Kingdonia > Kingdonia uniflora. Next base: position 459,378 of record JACGCM010001029.1, read on the forward strand.
CCACATACGTGAAACAAATTATATACATTTATATTGAGCTGACCAGGTGTAAAATTTAAGAAATTCATCAACTTCTTCTGGTCATCTCGAAGAGAAAGCTTTAACCCCTTCTTAATTTGTTCTCGATGCATGAGAATCCTGCCTAAGGGTACTTCCTGGTCGATCATATCATATTGGTACTCCTTTAACCTAATATCTCCAAGAATACCGTACTTCTTCTTAAAACTCAGTATTTCCTTCGTTTCTGAACCCTCTCCATAACAAGCTTCCTCACCCTCTTCTACATCTTCTTCCCCACCCCCACTACCTTCTCGATCACTAGCCTATGGCTCGTGATCCACTTCAATCTTTGTAGCCTCCTTATCAGAAAATTTGACAATCCTAGGTGCCACCCTAAACTGGTCAACACCAACTAAACCTGCACTACTCAACCCCACCCTATGTCTACCTCCCAACTGCTGTACACAGGTAGCTGTATCGAGCATCAGGGGCTCTACATCTTGAAGGTTCTCGTATATATCTTTATTATCAATTTGAGTTGGTTCAGCCATTTTTAAGAGCCTGAAAATCAAATTCTATTTTTTACAATAATTAGTATCTATCATATCTGATACATATATATGTTCATATTCTCATAGTTGTCAAGTTTAACCTATAACATATCATTCTCGCATTACTATCATTACTATTTGTTACTATCATTACTGTTAGTTTAAACTTACTACATTCAGTTCTCGATACAATTTAACTATTTATTCATTAATTCATAAAACATCGATTACTGTACTAATTTTTCTTTTTGTCAAATTTCAGGAATCTCAAGAGTTCTCGATCATACTTCACCTGTTTCCCGCCAAAATACTACCTTCCAAAGCATGCGGAACATTACCTTCTCCAGCGTAAAATCCAGCCAAATCAAACCTAACAAGAAAGTCATTTTTAGCAATCTCACTGAAATCCCAACAAATTCCCTACAGTCGCGCCGTACTCATTGCGACACCCACCAATCCCTCTTCTACTCCACACCACCAATTAATCACATCTCTTTTACCACAATACCTTTATAACCCATTACAACTTCGCTGCCCTAGAAATGGCACCCATAAACGATCACCGTGCAACCTCTGCCATCCAAACCCTAACACAGTCGAACCTTAATAACTTCCAATCCATCTATCCTTATACAAATTCCTTCTACCAATATACATAACATACCTACATCTACCAATATTTATAAACAATCAATCAAGGAACATCAAGGAACATACACAATTAGCACAGTTACTAACCTTGTACTTACGTTGCTTCGGTATCCCTTTGTTTCGCCCCCTTTGTTCACTTAATCAAAATACTGATCTCATCCTTCCCAATTGTTGACAACGATTCCAATGATGAGCATAAAGAGTTTGCACTTGAGAGGATTTTTTCAGAGTTTGTAAAATATGAACAACTGCCCACCTTCGAACAATTTATAGACCCCACGCGACTGTTCATCGCACCGCTTCGCGACCGTTCGAGTAATCGAGCATAACACCTTAAACGTCTTTTCTCGAAGTCTTTGATTATTCGCCTTCTCAATACCAACAATCCCCTACATTGTTTCTTTAATCCTTCCATATCTCGAAGAACTTCCTCTGACATATGTATACTCAACAAAGCACAACCTATCTTGCCACAAAGATGTTGTACATCATCTTCCTTATACTTTAAATTTTCACCTATGGGAGCACATCTCGCCATGTTTAATACTCTCACTGCCTCCACACATTTTTTATTTTATTTACAAATCCCTATATCTACAACAAATCTTCAATAACTAGATTAAATTTTAAATTTTCATTTGACATTACAAATACCAACAAAACCACATTACTACATTCCAAAATTTTACTAAGTCCAAAATATATTCGATAACATTACAAAACATTGACAACTACATTCTGACATCAAATATTATCATCATTTCTTCTTCAAACATAATTTGACCATTACATTTAACTACTTCTACAAATCGAATTCATTAACTCCTAACAGCAGCATTATCTTCATTCCTAATTAACATCTTCGCGCGGGTATACATATAACTCACACATTCAGGTGGACTCCAAAATTGCAGTTGACAGCAAAAATAGAAATCATCTTTAACATCTTTCGCCTCTGTCTCGCTCATCCCTTTATAATTTGGTTCAACGGGATCTTCCATGTGAATGTTAGCATTCCGATTACCAAAGTACCGACTATATAATTCCTAATACTTAACTTGAACACGACAGAACACCTCATTCCGTACTTGAGATCTAGTCTTCACCATTTCATTAAACACAATTCTCAATTTAAAAACATCATGGGAATACTTATAGTCCTACACAGTCCAAGTCAACGCAACAAACATTTATTTTTCCTTGGAACTTTACAATTTAAACAGTCAAATCAATCAACCTCGTAATCCGTTCTTAACCCCACACAATAAATTCTACTTCAAGATATGTTATACTCTAAATTATACACAACACCCATTTTACTTTGACATTCTTCTACTTCGTCTAAATTATTTATTTAACAACACAAAACATCAAAAATAAAGTTTATTCATTGAACTATCAATTACAATTTACATTCGACAAATCTTTCCTTTGATTATATTGCATTCAAATGTAATTCTTTCTTTATATTCGACTTGATTGGCTCGTTGATAACATCTTTTCACTAGAATCTGACATTATTACATCTTTTCACCAGAATCTGACATTTTTTGCTTCTTATCACCAGAATCTGACATTAGCTCTGGCAGCAGGGGTAACGATATCCTAAGAAACTCAGGTCTGTGAACTTTAAAACAGGGTTGCTCCTCCAAGAGCACGGCAGTAAAAAATTGTAAGAAGCCTCCTTCATTCGACAAGATCCCTGGACGCCCAACCATCCTTCACATCCTCATCTTCAATATAAATAGTACCCCCTCCCCCAACACTATGGTCAGCTTTCATACCTTCACTTACGGCAACAGAAACCAACCCAAACAGATACCCCACGTGAATACACTCTCTGACTCTACCTCCCCCCACTCTCCATAACATTATGACATAAATTGCAGGATCGCAAAGCAATAGTTTGGGATAAAACTTTACCTCAGCTTGGTCATTACGATCACCGACTTCATCCTCAGGCAACTTCCTTCGCCACACTTGGGGTAGCATCTTTACAATATACCACTACTAAATCATTCTTAACACCTTCTATTTATACCCCGCTTTCATTTACCAGGTCTAATGTTCTGTATTAATTGCTCCTCGGGAAAGACACGACTAGATTCACTTAACTTTCATTTCGGAAATGACAACAGGAAGACTTTCAAAGATATTCGGCAACCTTTTCGAATTACAACTTCTTCTTGACACAACCACAAGTACTTCTGTCGACAATGAGGCGATTATAGTAGCATATTTCCCAGATTCGGCAAGGATCAGCTGGCATAACATAGTCGAAGACAAAAAGCATTCGAGAAGATACCACAAGTCCTCGACCTACTAAAAGTAGTCATTGTGCCTGGTTAGAAAGAGTTATTAGAGATCTGCAAAGTTTTCCCACTCCTCCCAAAATAAGAAACTGTTTCTTTCTTTTTGTAAACTACATGTATCTATTGTAAATACAGGCAGAGTATAGTAGCATATTTCCTAGATTCGGCAAGGATTAGCCAGGATAACATAGTCAAAGATAGAAAGCATTTGAGAAGATACCACAAGTCCTCGACCTACTAAAAGTAGTCGTTGTGCCTAGTCAAGAAAGAGCTGTTAGAGATCCGCGAAGTTCTCCCACTCCCCCCAAAATAGGAGACTGCGTCTTTCTTTTTGTAAACTGTTTGTATCAACAATAAATACAGGCAGAGAATAGATTATTGAGATCTGCAACCCTACTATTCTTACTTCCTTACCTTATAGTTAGTCAAAAACTTGTAATAACTAGAACCATATTGAATTTTACATCAAAACCCTCCTCGAGGTCATGGTTTATCTCAACCTTTACTGAGTTTTTCACGTAAAATCTTGTTTGCTTAAGTTATTATTACACCTTCCTTACAAAAAGTATTGGCGAAGATTATCCTTCCAAAAAATACGCCATTACAATAGGTATGAAAATAATCTTTGTACCAAAATTTATGATTGGATCTCTCACATTTAAAGGATGCTTTAAAGAAAACTCTTTTATAAAGAATTTTAGAGCTTGTGGATACATTTCTGAAGTGCCTGGCATTTTGCTCTATCCAAATATGGTAAACAGTGGCATTGAAGGCAACTTTAAGAATCTTTCCTCTAGTTGTATCTATTGTGGCTTTGCTCACAATCTATCTAAATTCTTCATCCCATCCTACAATTGTTTTAGAGTATCCCAAAGTGCTAAGAACTCTTCCCCACAATTTATTTGAAAATGAACATTTAAAAAATAGGTCATCTCTATTTTTTTCTTCTGCTTCACAAAAGGAGCAATATGGATGATCCAGCTTCCCAATCTTAACCAAGAAGTCTCTAGTCTTAAGTTTATTTCTCATAGCCAACCAAGCAATGAAAGAAGGTTTGGGGATACTATCATTATCCCAAATAATCCTATACCAGTGAACTTTTTCCTTTTTATGCCTTATTTTTTCCTATGTAGATCTTGTAGTAAAAGTACCAGTGGGGGTAAGTTTCCAGATGATTTTATCAGCTTTATTTAAGATAAGTTCATAAAGAGTTTATATTTGGTGCTAGATAACCCCATCTCATTGGATCTCATTCTAGTACTAGGGATTGCCCACACTCCATTTCTAATGATATCTTTAACCATGGTGTTTTGGGGAATATTGGATAGGATCATATTTATTCTCCTAAATTTGATAGAAAGAGCTTCTCCATTTAACCAGGGATCATTCTAGAACTTTGTTTTTTGACAATTTCCTATTATATGAATGACAAACTGCTTAGCAATCTCCCTTTTCTTGATCATGGACCTCCACCCTCAAGAGCACTCTGCAGGAATGGTGACAGTCCAGAAGGATTCATCTTTTAAGTACCTCTACTTAATCCATTTAGACCACAGTGTATCTTTCCCAAAAATAAGATTCCAGATAACCCTCATGATAAGAACATCATTAAAATCCTTTAATCTTTTTATGCCTAGACCACCTTCAGATTTGGGAACACAAACATCCTCCCATGCCACACTTGAGATAGTTTTAGATTGGTTTATACTTGCCCAAAGAAAATCCCTAAAAATTATTTTAATCTTTATGAGGACACTTTTGGAAAGCCAAAGCAAGCAGCCCAATATACAGTGTAGCTTTGAAGTATTGTTTAGATCAATTCCAATCTTCCTCCATAAGAAAGAAATTTGTTCTTCCAGTTCAACACTTTTCTAGATATTTTAGTAACCAAAGGATCACAGTCTCTTTCAGAAAGCTTTAATGAGATTAGGGGTAACCCCAAGTACATAACAGGTAGTTTTTCTTTTTCAAAATGGATAACTTCACAAATATCTGTTTTTATGTCATCAGAAGTGGATCTAGAGAAAAAGATGGTACTCTTTTAGGGGTTGATCGTCAAACCAGAATTTATAGCAAACTCATCTAGTATCATCCTTGTGTTAGTAGCGCCCTCTAATGTAGCTTTGAGGCATAGAAGAACATCATCAGTAAACAATAAATGTGAGATGTTTGTAGACTTGCAAGTAGGGAAAACTGAAAGTCTTCCATCTAGTACTGCTTTATTTAGAAGTTTTGTAAGGGGTTGCATTGCAATGACAAGCAGGTATGGGGATAGTGGGTCCCCCTACCTTATACCTTGACTACTCTTAAAAATTCCATAACTAGCCCATTTATGTCAATCTTAAAGCATGGGGAGGTAATACAAATCTCAATCTATCTGATGAAAGAAGTGGGGAAGTCCATAACTCTTAGGACATGTATTAGGTAGGCCACCTTACTGAATCAAAGGCTTTCTGCACATCAATCTTCAACATCATCTTGTCCACTTCATTATCTTTATCAAAGCCTCCTGCCAATTCATGAGCCAACATCATGTTATCTTGTATCAATCTATCTTTTATAAAGGTTGACTAACATGGATCAATAAGCTCATCCATTAGTTTTCTCATTCTTAGGGCTAGGAGTTTTGTGATAAATTTATATATCCCATTGCATAGGGATATGGGCCTAAAATTTGCAAATGTCTTAGGAATTGATTTCTTTGGAATGAGCTTGAGGATTGTGATATTTAACTCTATTAACAATTGAGATCTTCTGAAAAAACTCAAGATTTCTTTGATGACCTCAATCCCCACTATATCCCAACAACTCTTATAGAAGTACACATTATAGCCATCTATACCAGGTACTTTGACATCCTTCTCATTAAACACCATCTCTCTGATTTCTACAGTTGTAAAATTCTCAACTAGTGATGCAGCTTGTTGTTGAGTGATTTTCTTTAAGCAATGAATATCAAACTCAATTTTGTCATTTCTATCATGAAGGAGATCCTTGTAGAAATCTACTGCTTCCACTTGTATTTTATCAGGTGTATCTACCAAAGTACCATCTCTGTATTCAATTTGAGTAAAAAGGTTTTTCCTCTTTCTTTCTTGCATAAAGTGGTAAAAAAAGTGCGTATTGGAGTCTCCCAGGGATAGCCAGTCACATCTAGACTTTTGTTTCATATCCATCTCCTCTTGTAACAATAACTTGTTTAGTATTCTTCTTTCATCATTTTCTCTTCTCATAATAGCATCATCAATGACATGAATAATGGTTATCTCTTCTTGCACCTTTTCTAGTTCCATCTTAGTCATCTCAACCCCAATATGAATGCCACCATAAGTGTATTTCTTCCATCTAATCAAATCTTGCTTCAGAGTCTTTAGTTTTTGGGATAAGACATACATAGGTGTGCCTTGAATTCTGCAATCTCATGGTCTTCTTACCACCTCCATGAAGTCTGGATGTAGAGCCCATGAATTTGTGAACCTGAAAGGGGCATTAGGTCTTTATGGTTCTTCTAGGATAATAATGTAGGCAGGAGCATGATCAGATATCCCAAAAGACATGAAATTAACTTCATAGATAGGAATGACGCTTTGCCATTCTGAGTTCACTAAAACTCTGTCTAATTTAGAGAAGATCCTTGTAGGATCAGAGTGGTAGTTTGACCATGTGAACTTGTAACATGCCCATTTCAAATCCGCCAATTGTAAGTCAGCAATAAGAGATCTTAAAGGAACCATTTTAGATTCAGTGGCAGGATCACCACCCTTCTTTTCATCATTATATGTGATGGAGTTAAAATCTCTAGATAAAATCCACGGCAGACTATCAGGGTTGGGAGTAGATTTCAAATACTCCCAAAGATCTCTTCTTTATCTAGAGCAATTAGAAGCATAAACACATGATAGAAGCAGAGGTTTTGTAAAAGCTGTAATGGTAACTTTCACTGTAATGACCTGGAAAAATTTAGATATAAGGTGAACTTCTAATATATTTGTGTCCCATAGAAGCATTGTCCTACCATTGGCTGCATATTCATGATTAGTAATATTGCTCCAACTTGCTGCTATAGATTGATGCACCTTATCAACTTTATCTTCTTTGACCCCACAAAGTGACCACCAATGGTATCTTTCCAGAGCTCTATTCCTTCTTCAATGACTTCCCTGGGACATCTTACAACTGCCCTACCGTCAGCAGGATTGATATAAGGTTTATGGTATTTCAACCTATGTTTGCCTTTTGATGCCAATCTTATAACATTAATCTCATCTGCACCATCTATGACTCCAATTTTATCATTACTTGGTGAATTCTTCAGAACTTCTGCATAACTAAGTGGGATTTTAGAATGTTGCCCTTTCGTAACCCTAAATGCTTGGATTTCATCAATTTTTTCATTACTCTTCCCCAATGTTGCTGAAGAGTTAGAAATTTCACCAAAATCTGCATGTTTAACCCATTGTAATCCCAAATTTGGCTCAAATCTCTCCTAATCGTACCTCAAAACCGTAGAATTTGGCCATTATGATTGACCTTGATGAATTTGAGATTTGATTTCAGGAATACTAACATATGGATACCTTTACAACGATTTCACACCAATCGAAGACCAATCTACAATCTGATTTCGAAGATCGTCTGATTTTGTCTCTAGATTCTGGCTACAATCTAGTTGATACTCTCACTGGATTCTGGCTACAATCCATGCAGACTCTAATCTTGCCTTTTTCTTTAGAACTGCTATGATGTTTGAGATCCAGTCAGGATAGTTTACTTTTCAAATAAAATTAACTTCAATAAGTTTGTCGATCTCCCTGTTAACTTTCTCCCAGAGTCGAGCTGCTAGGGTTCTTTGTTTTTTGCCTAATTTCCACATCCTTGTCTTTTAGATAGAGTTTATTGCAACCTAAATTGGGATCTACTTCAGGCATTTCATGAAACGTCCATGCGAATACATCGTTATTCTCCTTTAAAAATTAAATAAGCACATCTCGTTCTGGTAAAGATAAAAGAGTCCTAATATATGTGCCTCGCTTTTCTCTGCTAATCTCGACGTACTCTGTGACTTTTGCGCTTGGTGGTAGCTTCTATGTGGGTTTAGTGTTCTGTAATTGTTATCCTTTGTAATCCTTAAATGGGTTTGTTACGATAGTCACAGTATGTTTACAAGCTCGAGATAACTTCTAACTGCCTTTGATCTCATATATCTCGCTATTCCAATCGAATCGCAATGCCAAGTGATAAGTCGAGGGAATGGCCTTCATGTTATGTAGCCAACATTGTCCCATTATTCTAAAATAACGTGATTTCGCATTTATAACATAAAATGTTACGTCGTTTGTTGTTGGCCCTGCTGTAATGGGAAGTACAATCTTGCCTACTCGTTCTTTTTTAGATTCATTAAAACTGCTAATGTCAATATTGTTAGCCTCGACTTGATCTGTTAAGCCTATCTGATCGATTGCACTTTGAAAAAATACCTCAATACCGCTCCCGATATCTGCCATTATCGTATACACGCCAATATTCCTCTTCAACATGACAACGAGCACGTCATGATGAAGGAATTTAACATAGCTTGCATCACAATCTTCAAAGGAGATCCCCGTTCTCCTATTACTGGATTCTTGAAGCAACCAGGCTTCTTTTTCCACCATTGATAGGCCATGACATTGGATGAGACGACGTCTTTTGAATCTGACTGATCTGTTGACTTTGTGCGTCTCAATGAAGTGGCTGAGACGAATATGGTACAAATGTTTCTCCTTCGCTCCTCCTTCAATCTGGATGACCTCATTTTCGAGCTTGTAACTCCCATTTTTATAACTTTCTAGATCGACGATGTAATCGTGCAATCTTCTATCTTTAAGTATACACTCCATGAGTCTTTGTAGAGCGTAGCAGCGTTTTGTATCATGGTACCAAACTTTATGATGTTTGTAATAAGGCTTACCCTCGATGGGTTGGAGTGGTTGTGTATTCCCGAAGAACTTGTCTTTCTGAAAGGTAGGGTAGATATCGGCTAGTGTTGCGGTTAATCTTGGAAGGTTGTTACCCTTTCGAGGGTGATCTCCATCAGATTTGGTAAATTTTTGTCTCCTCCTGTATCTGGAAAATGCTCAGAATTTTGCCATGTGGTTTGTCCTTATGTTGATAAGATCGACTTCTATGGTTTTTGTCTATCGAACATCATCCTTTCGAGATCAATGTAATTATTTACTTTTTCGATCATGTCTTCCAAAGTTGTAGGTTTATTCAAGATGAGGTGTTCTTTTTCATGACTTTCAATAAGTAGAGTACTGGTGAAGGCCGAAACTGTAATTTTTTTGTCCAGACTATCGACCCTTCTTACACTATTGACCTTTCCTGCCAAATCTAGGAATTTTTTGGTGAATGTCTCGAACTTTTACTCCGACATTTGTTTGGGGCTTATCAGGGAGTAAAGTTTCTCCTCTTTGTCTCTGTTGTGTGAATAGTTCTTAACAAAAAGCTCTCGCAGCTATTCAAAAGTATGAACCGACCCTTCTTCTAATGAATGGAACCATCGTAAAGGTTTGCCTTGGAGACTAGTGGGGAAAAGTCAGCATAAAATGTGATTCGACGTAGAATGTAAACCTAAAGAGTCTTGGAACTTTGAACATGTTCGACGGGATCAGTCCCTTTGTATTTTCAAATTTTCAGCGTGTGAAAGTTGGTTGACACTCTGTCTTGCAGATCTTGCGCTATAAGGCTCTTCTACAGTTTGTTGAAGATGTTCTTGCCTACGCATGTTTGTCCATGTGTCCATGAGTAACGAACTGTCAATTCGTGATTGTGTGGCTTTGGAGATGTCCCTCTCTAAGATTGTGATCTCCACTGCCTTCACTGATCCTTTCGCGTATGGGAACCTGAGTTCTTCCTCTTTGTAATTATTTCGCTTGTCTGTGGTCGGTGGTAGTTTTATCGACTTCTTGAGCAACAGTAGATATTAGTATGACTTCTAGTCCTCGCTAATTATGATCAGGTTGAATATCAGCTCCTTAGCTAACACCTATGGGAGATCCTAACCTGTCGCGAGCCAAAATTCTTGACGTAGCCCGGATGTGCCTCTTTGTTCTTTTGTTTGTCCTTGTAGAACTTTTAATGCCTCTCGTACTTCTGTCAATTGTTGCTCCATAATAGCTTGTCTTTCTATCTCGAAATTCAGAGTGGTGCGTAATTCTGCCATTTGATTTTCTCCTGTCCTAGCTCCTTCCGTCTGTCCAACTAAAGGATTTTGACTTGGGCTACGCAATAATGAAAAAATATATGTTACCTTTGAGAATTGTGGCTAGTTGTCTCGATTCCCATAGACGACGCCAAATGTAAGAACCTAATTTCGGATCTCGAACTTAGTATCTCACACCAAAGATGATCAGAACGCTAGCAATAACAAACAGTCGTTAACACACAAGAATTAGTGTGGAAACCTCTGAATAGGAAAAAACCATAACCTCTCTTGAAGATCTAGAAAGAGTGATATTATTGATTAAGTGACTAGCTATTACAACGAACGTTCTGAATAGTTTTTGTATAGACTTTGTAGATAGAATCATCTGTCCCTAATTCGTTCTTCTTTGGTCTTATTTATAGGTCTCATATTATGACCGTTTTATGACCATTATCTCCTTTAATGACGAACATTACAACATTGTTTTGATGAGTCTTCATAATGTCTATATAACGGTTTGGTTGTTCCTTTTGTAACGGCTTCTTTAAACGTCGTATGTTTGTGGATTCGAGCTGTTTATACGAAGGTCGATATTACAACTTCTATGAGGTCGAAGGCAGGAATAAGTCCTTAGAGCGACTGTTGTTCTTAAGAGGTGTTGCGTAATATTGCATATATCATACTTTTATTGCGGCACATTCAGTACTTGCAACTATGCATATAACTATGTATAGAGAGGGAGAGAAAATTATGGTAGAACCATATTTACCAGTTGAGTTATAATAATAGAGTTTTACCGTCGGTCCGCACCGCGGTGTGGTATTATAGTATAGTTTCCCCTTTATTTGAGTGCCACCTGTCCTATTACTTACGTTGTATCATGGTTGTGAGAAAAATAGTTGTAATGATCTCCAGGGCAGGAACCGAGGTATACAAATCGAAGAGGGAGCCAGGATTGGATTGGGGGCAATTTTTGGGGGTATGGTTCCGTGATTAGAATTCCTTTATTCAATGTTGATTCGTGCACAAATTCATGATATTACTTGAATTAAAGAGAACAAAATCCGCAAACATGATAATTTATCAAGATATTTGTTGCACCTCCACACAGTGGGTTGGGCAGACTCCAATACCTTAGCATAAAAAAATCACTTAATTGTTTTTGCAGGTTGAAGTATTAGACATTTAAGTGAAGTACAACTTTTCCAAGAAGCATTCAAAATAAAAAAAGGGCTCCTAATATTTACAAGAGGCAGGAGGACTACACATTCAAGGTTCACACAAATTACATAAGTATTACATAGACAAATGCCTTACCACCTAATTACTAAAGATTACAACAGCGTATCAGGATTGGATTAGCTCTAAATAAGAAAAACTTTGAAAATAAATACTGTAGCATTTTACACCTCCCAACTCACAGGACAACTTAAGTTACTTTTAGCGAAAGGGTATTGAGCAGATGAACACAGTTGCATAAAATCTGTATGTCGAATTACACTTTAACCAGCAATATTCCAGACTGCAACTTCCACTGAATACAGATTGATGAGGCTCCCTAAGCAGACCTGAAAGAAAGAGAAGAAGAAGAAGAAGAAGAAGAAGAAGAAGAAGAAGAAATGGTACTAGGATTAGCTAGTCTGTGGGCTTTCGTGAACTTCATCTAACATGATATATATACAAAAAAACGACACCCAGAATGTAATTGAAAGTAATTAAAACTGATTAGTTGAAGTAACCATAAGATCACCCAGCCCACCTTACTAATCCAATAGATATCGCTATTCATGTGCTTCCAGGAACATCACTTCCAGCAGCTGGCTTGCGGTTTAGATAACGAATAACAGCATCTTCAACCCTATTTAAGTTCAGATGTACAAAGAAAAACAGCATTAAGACTAACACTAAAGAAAACACCTCAGACTGTTTTCAGTAGTTGTATAGACATGAAAGCAAGGAACAGTCAACCATTAGTTCCAGAAAAGGATAAAATCAACAACAAAAAACTCATGTTGGGTTTTGGAAATGCAATAGCAAAGGTCATTAGAAGGTTGTTGAGATGTTTGAGGAAAACGTAAAAAGAGATTGTATTATAAGAAAAATAATGCACAGGAATGTATACCACGGTTGATTGTAGAAATCTAAACGACGCTCTTTTTCCGCATTACGGCTTGCTTCTCCAGCAACAAGCTTCAGGTCCCTATTTTGAGAAGCGATTAAAGCATTAATAAACTCTACTGGAGATTGACTAAACCCAAGGAAGAAGGCTCTTCTTCTACGATGCTCGTGGATCTTCTTTATGGCAGCACATATCGCATCATCACAGGCATCAATCTCCTTGTGTTTCTCTGTGTTAGCCAAAAATGAAGACATTTCCCTTTGCAATGGGAAAGGAACATCAACGAGTACATCATAGCAAGCACTCCCAGCAGGATTGCTCCCTGAAAGTTTGATCCTATGTTCCAAATGTATTGGCTGTGGAGGGGACAGATGTTGTGAAATTTTCTGTGATACCATGGAAAACTTCATCTTTTCTTCCCCGAATACTTTGCGAAGAGGCATGTCGCACGAAAAGAAAGCAGGATCACTTGGGTTCTGCAATTTTCTTGCCTTGACATAATACCAAATCGCAGCAATAATTCTCGGGCGGGTATCAACTTCAATACCGAGAACTTCTGTTAAAGCTGGTGACAGTTTAAAATTTTCAGGCATATAGTTCATTTCCAACCGTATATTAGCATTGAACTCCTTATCACCTTTTCTTTTAACCTCAAACCCCTCATGAAGTGCAGGTGATCGAGCATTCTCCCAAACAATTGTGGGGTTCTCAGGATAGAGACTTGAGTCCAAGGCAATGGTAACCCTCTTAAAGAAAGAAGAGAACTTTGGGTACGATGAGTTTGGTCTCTGGTTTGTTCCAATGGCATCTGCATCCATCCCTTCTTCCAAAATCCTCCCGATTATCTTTAGTGACCAAGAAGGGGGCTCAGCATTTTGTTTTTCAGGGATACAGCAGATTTGATTAGCAAATGTATTGAATACATAGATTCTGAGGGTCTTTTGGATACAAGGAGGATTTTTAAGGGATTCTGGATGTCAATTTTCTTTCTTGCCAGGGCAGCGTCGACCCGAGCCTCAAACTCAAGGAGCTGAGTATAAAAAGCAGATTCTGGTAACAGAGCTGCCACCCTATCTGGCAACTGCCACTCCGGAAGCTTCCGCTTCTTTTTACGAGCAGCGGGAGTTAGCTCCATAGTTTTGTATGGGGACGGACTATTAGTAGTAAATGAGCCAGGAGGCCGTGCAGGGGGTTTCTGCTGGACTCGCTTCGCACCAGCGTTTGCTGGTGTCAATAGGGATGGTGACGAGGCACCTACATGACCAACAACCCCAGGAGACTGTGCTTGCATCTGAGATTGAAATTGGGCATGTGCAGCTTGTTGTTGAGACTGCACTTGGTGCGACTGAGCTTGAGTGAACGCCTGTGTCAAGGCTTGGTTCCGGACAGGAGGCGGAAACTGACCACGAAAGTGAGACCCATCTGGTGTTTGAGCTGACTGAGCATGAAGATGAGATGGTTGGTTTAGAGACAAAGAAGATGAAACAAGTCCAGCATTCCCCAACGGTGACGGACCCCCGATATTCCTCACCACGTTATTATTCAAAGACATTCCAATAAAACCAAATAGACTGCAAAACAAACAAGAAACAGTTAAATGAGATTGAATAGTAGAAATATCAGACCAAGAAAAAAAGGTAAAAATAAAAATCAACGCTCATAATAAGCAAAGCCTTCTGAGATGGAAATGATATACAAGCTTAGAGGGCAATAGATAATTACTTCACCCAGGAGACAACAAATCCAAGATGTGGGATGAATTACTTGAGTTTGCAAGTTTTACGCGGTAGTGCATTTAATTTCAAAAGTAACTTATTCACCAAATGAAGAATTCCAAGAGTATAACTAAATCTGCAGAAACAAATGTGTTACATTTTTGTTTATAGCTTAATTTTATTTTCAGTTTATAAACAGTTGGCTCATTATACTTATAGATAATAGCAGAAAAAGATGAATGTAGTACTTGTTCGCCAAGGAATTATTGTGGTTGAAAATAAAGAATAGCAAAAACAAAAACAGTACACCTTACTAGCAATAGCACAACAAACAAAACTAAAACAATCATATGGAAAACAATCAATAAAACTTAGAGGCACGGGCGAAATTTCTCTCTCAATCCAAATTCTACTCCAGTTTTTCGCTTTAGATTCTCTATCATAGGCATGAGCTCTCTCTAGAAGTTTACTCTTTGTAACCTTTTTATTCAGATATTCTCTATTCCATGTTTTTCTTTCTCAGAGAAACGATAATGATATATCGTGGACGCAAGCCCACGTTGGTCGTGCGCCCACGTAGGCCGTATTTTAGTTTCCTTTTTGGATGTTTTTGGGGTTAATAAAAAGGAGGTAAACCTGTTATTGGGAGTTAGTTCTTTTCTTTTAATTTTGTGAGTTTTAAGGGAAAACCGTAGTTTGATTAATTAGTTTGATTGCCTCTGCACTTTATTTCTATAAGATAGAATCTTTAACAGTGAAAGCCTGATTGCTAAAGCTGTTGTTATCATAATTGTTGTTGATGTTAGACTAAAGTTAGAGAGTTATAGGCTTGAGTTGGAAGATAACAGCGACAATAGAGGTATTATCAGAGATTGGAATATTACAGACTAAAGTTAGGACTAGGCTTATCCCATCTGCATTGGACAAATGGGATAAGCCTAGTCCTGAGGGGTACTAGGCTTTAAATGTTGATGGTGACCTTGATGACATTGGGATTTTTGGAGTCATGCTTAGAGAGAGTTCTGGGCAAGCAATTAAAGCATTTGCAGGAACCTCAATACCCCTCTCCATTTTGGTGCATAAATAGGGCTGGCAATTTAACCCGCCCCGCCCCGCCCTTAATGGGGCGGGTATGGTATGACTATAGCGGGTATGGGGCGGGTTTGGTAAAAAAAAAAAAAACATTTATTAATTGGGGCGGGTCTGGTTTTAGCTTTAAATAAACGGGTCCCCGTCACCCGACCCAATTATATATGATATGTCCTGAATACCCTTATGAGTTATGAGAATATGAGTAACCTAATTCACTTAATCACTTCTTTCCTCCTCTCTTACATCCTTTAAGTTCAACCTCCACAACCTCTACAAATTTATTTCAACCTTTGTGATCAGATATCAGTCTGTACCAATTACCAAATTCATTTCAATCTTCATTTCTATTTGAATCATTTCAACCTTCATCCTCCAAATTCAAGGTTACGAAGATTCGAACAACAATTAAGTCTGCGATCATTTTATAATTCAACCTCTACATCATTCATTGGGAGGTTTACGAAGATTGGATAAATTATCAATCGATTGGAACAACGTTTACATTAGTGATCTGTTTCAAACCAATCTCTACATCAGTGATCTATTTTAGGAAGTATACAACATTTGCAAATTAGAGAGATCACTAATCGATTCAGGTAACTCCTCCAAGTCTCCAACAATCCAGAAGCTTGAAACACCAATTAAGTCTCAACGTTTACAAGTTACTAAGATTAGTCTCAACATTTTCAACCTTAATTCTGATTTGATCCATTTCAAGTGATTGATAAGATAAGAATATAACCATTGCAGTGCAACACATTTTATGATGCTTGTTCTTACTGCAATGTAGCACATTGCATGATCTTTTATTGTGTGTGTGTGTGCACTATGTACCTGATTTAGTTTAGTTTTTTTTTTTTTTTTGTACAGGTAATTTATATTTTTGTAAAATTTCATAAATGGGGCGGGTTTGGGGATCCCTACTTAGGATAAACGGGTGTTAAATGGGTGATGGGGCGGGTTTGGGTATTCCCCATTTAAGTTAAATGGTAATGGGGCGGGTATGGGGGTATGGTAATTTGGCGGGTATGGGGGTGGTATTACTCCACCCGTCCCAAACCCGACCCATTGCCACCCCTATGCATAAACTAGCAAGGGCCTGCAGATTGCCTTGCAGTTGGGAGGCACTGACATGGCTGTGTACACTGAAAACAAGCTGGCTATGCAGCTCTTGACAACAGACCTTGAGCTTCCTTAGATTGCAAAGAGAGTGGTGAACAGGATAAGGAGGGTTATGAAACAATTTAGAAACTCCATTGTTAAGCTTATCTAAGTGGAAACTAATAGGGCTGCAGCATACTTGACCAAGATCAAACTTCCTCAGGGTTATAGAGAGATTGAGCCAGAAGATTTTCACAATGAACTTGTTAAAAAGGTTGATGAGGATGCTAGAGGGATTGTTTACTTCAGAATGTAGCCCGTATAGCCTGCTAGCTTAGAGCTTAGTGTTTATTCTTTCCTTTTTTTGTTTCTCAGTCTGTATTTATTTTTATTTTTTTGGAGTCCTCCTTTTCATTGAGGGCCCACTTTTGTAAATTCTAGTAGTCTAAATAGAGCAGGGCTCTGCTTTCAACACCAGCTTACTTTACAAAAAAAATAATAATAATCTTTCTCAATAAGACTTTCTTTACTTGTCTAATTGAACTGTTCATATTTTTTTCTTTCCGTAAATACTTGAGTTGGAAACTGAAGCAAGGGCTACCTATAATCCAAGTAATAGCCCAACCAACAGAGAAAGCAATAAATCCGGACTTCTCTCACTTAAAAGACCACACACCATTTTTTTTTAAGAGACTGGACATTCTCTATCCCACAGCCCCGCTCATTCTTTAGCTTATTCATTACAAATGCCCTCTCAGTGGGTGGTTCTTTTCTTAGATTTTATTAGTCTTCATATATTCTCCTTTCAAAATTCTCCTAAAAATTTACTCTCTCTCTATATTCCAACTTTCCAATTACCGCATTTGTTGCTAATACTTTTGATATGAACTAATAATCGCAGAAGCTAATTCGCACAAATCGTATAAACTAAATTAACTTTATTGATTTTCTCTCTTAATTCCTCACAACAATCGCTTTTTCTAATCTCACTTCTTCTCTTGCAAACTCCATTCCCTACTCTCCTAGACCATGTGTCTCTTTATGGGAGAAACTCTCCTTTATTTCCTCCTAAAAACCCTCCCATTAGCAATCACCCTTATCCCAAATAATAACAAATACAAGTAGATAACTAACTATGGAGAAGTGCCCCACAACGCCGTGAAACGACTCTTGCCTGTAACCGCAACCTATCAACCCTCCCTCGCTGCGAAAAATTTGACCACGAATTTAGGATGAATGATAGCCTTCCACTGGCTCTGTCATCACAATCTCTACGTCTTCCTCATCCTGCATTTGTTGTACTATGTCCGCCATATGATCACGAAACTTCTATGTAAGCAGTGCAACGTGCTTTTTAGCGTTAGGACAATCACGCCTCATGTTACCAGTCTTGCCGCACCCAAAACATTGGATCCCACTACTATTCCCCATAGGACGTGTCCCTGCTATCGTAGTAGGCGTAGAAGCTGCTGGAATTGAAGTCGTAGCTAGAATTGTTGTCTTGAATTTAGCCTCTGCGCGTTTTGCCATTTCTACAGCCTCAACTAATGAATAAATGTTGACCATGGTCAACTCATCCTGAATCTTCCTAGTGAGCCCCGATTTGAAACGACTCACTTTTTGTACCTCTGTCTCCGAGTAGCTACCCAAAAGGAAAATAAATAAAATTCATTTGAATATTCGTCAACAATCTTCAGTTTCTGTCGTAATCCCTGTAAACGAGTAAAACTGTCTTCCTCATAAGAACACGAAATAAAACGATAAACTAACTCTCTCCGCATAGAAGCCCAATCTGTAATGTACTATTGGCATGAATCCCACCGTAATTTCTAAATATTGTCCCACCAGTTAAGTGCATACTATGTTAGCTTTGTCTCCAAAAGCATTACGGATTTGGGATCTCTGTATCGTTTGTACGTTAATATCCGATCAACCCTATTAAGCCACTCCATGAAACCATCTGCATCAGCTTTCCCATCAAGCTCAGGGATATTCAGCTTAACATCTTGCCCAACGGTTCCTATGGCAGTAATGACTGCTGAAGCAATATGTTCTCCCTGATTATTATCCTGAGAACGTCGACCCCCAATACTAAAATCACTGTGAAAACCATCATTGCGGGTACGTGGAACGAAGTTATTAGTGTTGACACCCCGCCCACGCCCACATCACTCATGAACCGGTATATATCGATCTGCAAAACCCAGATTATTTTCTCTGCTATCACCCCAATACAATACCCTTGTTCTTCTCGATGTATCCCACCAAGCCCCGATTGTCGTTGTTGAACCTGTAGAGCAAAATTGCTTTAGGTATTGAACGCAGTTGTCGTTGCTATAACATTGTTGGTTCCAATTGGGGAGTTCAGGTCAAAGTAGTGTTGTGGCTGACTTGGGTTTGTGTCTCCACGTAGGACATTCAGAGGTGGTGTTGTCGTTGGCAAAGGCGGTTGATTTGTTTGTGTAACCTGTGGCTGGCGTTGGCGTGGTAACTGGTCGTGAGTCTCCCCAATCGTGTTGGAGACTTCGATTTGAGCTCCGTTTGGTGTTGCTTGAGCGATCGAAGGTTCGGGTGAAGCAGAGATTGTCGGTACGAAGGGAGTTGTCGTCGTCGCTGTTATCGTCGGTACTGAGGGTGGGAATCGTGGCTGTTGTTCTTCGATTTGGGGTGAATGAAAGACTCCCTCAATTTGCAGGTTTGAAGTTGGTTAGGGAAGACGAGTCCCCGCAATTGATAACTCAACTTGGCCCATTGCTTGGATTGAACTTGGGTCGTTCCCCTCGGGGTTAATGGACCGGGCCTGAATCTTAGTTGGGCTTGGATGGTGATGAGAGAGGCCCGCTCCAGTCAAAGATGTGCCCACGTAACTGATGTGTTGCCGGTTAAGTAATCCGTCACCCGCCTCACTGTCACCCGTCACCCTGTTATCCCTTCCCAACCCATCACCCAGATTGTGAACCGTACTCAACTCATGAATTCCTTCTTCAATTCTCTGGTTGCCTCTTATTGTTCGCCGCGAGTTTTCCCGATTTGGGTTATCGTTGGTGACCATTGTCCGTATTGACGGTGTTATTTCATTGATCCTCGCACTTCGTTGCGACGAATCGATAAATCCATTTTTGTCACGTGAATCGGAAAATTTATCCTCACTTTCGATGTCGACGCGCAATCCGTTAAAAGTGTTGGAAAGTAGTGTTTCTTCACCCTCTTCATTTGAATCAGAATTTCCCCGGGTTGGGTTTGGAAATATCGCACCCTTTCCTCTTCCAACAACACGTATCGAGGTTGGGTTTAGCGGATTAATTCCTACATTGCGCGCATCGCGCATAAATCCACCAATTGGGACACCGCGTCTCCTACCTTTTGACGAACTCTTGGTGATTTCTCTGTCACCCTCGCTTTGTTCTCCATCAACACTAGGGTTATTTGTGGAGAGAGTAAGAATCACCGCCATCATAGCATCTATCTTGTTCACCATTAGAGAGTTAGCATCCTCAAGACTTGTTAATCGCTCGTTTTGCGTTGGTTTCTTCGCAGCTTCCTCCTTGAAGCTTTTCCCATTGTAAATCGCTACGTAAAAAATTATTCCAAGAATCTTGTGGCTCTGAATACCAAATTCAATAAGAACTAATAATCACGGAAGCTAATTCGCATAAATCATATAAACTAAATTAACTTTATTGATTTTCTCTCTTAATTCCTCACTGCAATCGCTCTTTCTAATCTCACTTCTTCTCTCTCAAACTCCATCCCCTACTCTCCTAGGCCCTGTGCCTCTTTATGGGAGAAACTCTCCTTTATTTCCTCCTAAAAACCTCCCGACTAGCAATCACCCTAATCCCAAATAATAACAAATACAAGTAGATAACTAAATATGGAGAAGTGCCCCACAACGCCGTGAAATGACTCTTGCCTGTAACTGCAACCTATCAACTTTTATCTCTTTTTGCCGGTGTAGAGTCACTCTCCAAATATTCACGGGGGATTTTAGTTCTCGAATAAAATTATTCTTTCTCTTAGGTGGAAGTGGTGTTGTGTGAGACCACCTTGGCAACCTCAGGTTTGCCTTTCCATACTCCCTCTAGATTGTCTCTCCAGTTCCTTCATTTTCTTAGCTTCGAATCGAAAGTTGGTTTTCACCAATTCTGAGCCTAACGAGTTAACACATTTTTTCCTAAATTCAATAATCACCCACACAATTCGAAATTTTAACAAATTTATTTTCTCAACTTTAATTTTCCTCGTCATAAACATAATTTCAGAAACACTTGCAATATGCTAATCACAATCAATCAAACAAAATTAGAAACCCTAAAATCATGATCGAACGAATTAGCTTATAGTAATTGAGGTCGAGATTTATTTACTTTTTAGAAAATTAGGTTAAGAGATTTGAATACCTTGAAAAGTTGATAAATTGGGGGGAATTTGATGCAAAAAATTAATTGGAGAGTTTGAAAATTGAACGGGTAAAGAAGAGAATGGAGGGAAACTAATCAGCCACTGCCTCTTGAGTTTTGGGCTGGAAAGGAGTTCGAATTGCTTTGTGTGAGTGAGTGAAGAACAAAAATCCGAGTTGAGTTGAGACTTTGCGTAGTATACCGCAAAACGGTTGAAAAAAGACCAAAAAAGCTTTGACACAACTTTCTTTAACACCAAATATCTCATTTGTTCCTTCTCAAGTTCTGCATGAAAATAGCAAAAAACACATCTATTAATGCATAGATGAAACACTTCGTGGTAATATATATTTGATGTTCATTGTTCCCGTCGTTAAATTTTTATTTGTCCTACAAACACTTTTATAAAGACTTTCAATCTGTCACATTAGAGATACATTTGTTGAAAGACATTGTCGAAGTGAGCTTATAGTTGCATCACATTAAAATTATCTATAAAAAAGAACAGAGAAAACCCAAGAGTTTGTAAGATAGGGCAAGAAAAAACATGCTAAGGATATGAGAATGAAAGCTATGAAAAGTATCATTTCATTTCAGCCCCAATACTTGGTTCAATCGGCGAGGAATGATGATCTTTGTCAATGAATCCCTAAACAAAAGCTACCCCATCGTAAAGAAAGAGGAATTCCAAAATTTAGAAAGAAATCTTTAAATCAAAAACCCTAAACACATATAAATTTACGTTTTCTTAATTTCATCCAATCCAAAGAGATTACCCAACCAAATGTAAAATTGTGATTGAAATTTCGAAGATTAAAATAGGGTAAACCTTTTTGAAGAATCGAACTGAAGTTATTGGATGTTGATTTTCTTCTATAAATCAGGGGGTAAGTACTTCAATTAGGAACAATGAGAAAAACTTGGAGAGAGGGAGAAGATCGATGGAGAGTTGTAGATGGATTTTGGCGTTGTTGAAGAGAGGTTTAAGTATTCAGAGAGGAGATAAAGTCTAGCGTCTCATCCATTTATATAAAAATAGACCCAATGTCGAAACACTCCCTTCGACCGTTTGATTACTTTATTGTAGGGAAAACGACCAATTTATCAACCATGGGATGGTGCTTGTAGACGACCAAGAAATGAGGAAGATTGAAGACTGAGGAGGTTTGGATTGGGAAAGACAAATGAAAAAGAATTAAGAAGGAGATGGCACTGATTAGGAGAGAGAGAGAGAGATGACAGACGGGCGAATGATTTTTTATTTTTTTGTCATCTTTAAATTTAACTAAGCCTATGGCATGCGATTGTTTGATGTAAATACACTATAGTATTCGCAACATGATATTGAAGACCTTGTTGACCATTTTCTCTTGATGCACTTATCTTATATAATCGCTACTAATGCCGCCATGATATATCCAGGTAAAATGTATCAATATAGTGCAAACATGAGTAATCGTGACTAAGATTCAAACTTGAATGGAGGAAAGTGACTGGCATATGAGAAAAAGATGCTTGGAAACATGAGAGGAAGTAAGGAATCTCGAAAGTCTTGAAGTTTTAGAGTGAAGACATAATTTTTTGTGTCACATTGATTTATAAAACTCCCCTTAACGTAGAAGGTAGAAACACTCCATAGGGACGTTTGAAGAAGGCTAAGATCATCTCCAACAACATGGTATGAGCTTTGATTTATTTCACCCCAAGACAAACCTCTTTTTTTCTTAAATTGTTTGCGTTGCTTAGATGGTGTTTGATAAACCTTGAAAATGTAAGGAGTGGGGAGGAAGTATCGTAGCTCCCAGAGAGGTGCAATATTATTTTGTCATCGAACGAAGATTGTCATATCTGGCTTGACTCTTACCAGTGAGATTTTTTGTCTTTTTTTGCAATAAAATTAATGTGATTGTATTTGTCAATGAAATTGTTTTAAATTGACTTTGTCATGCATGACTTTCTAAAAGTCGCAGTAACTTTTCCTACTATATTGATCAAGACCGACGTTAGGAGGTTTGTTTCTACGTTAGATATGGCAAGAAAAGGTACTTGTGACGTAAGCTAACGTATATGTCAATCCCGCTAAGTTTACATTCCCATAATATCCTCCACAAAACATATGCAACCAAATATTCATCGAAGGATAAAATTATCACTTATCCACACTTTCTCTCACTAAATTTTCGATCTTTCTCTAAATCTCTCTCCAAATAAGTTCAATTCCTACGGTTAGGGCATCGATTCAATGTTTTGGATCATCATATTTCAGATCTCAGCCTTCTCTCTCAGTAACTAATAGTTTGGGTTTGATTTTGGGATCGATTGCGTCAATTTTAGGCTCAATTTCTTTATAGATTGAGTTAAAAGCTATCAATGCAAAGAAGATTAATAGGTATGCCCATTTCGTTTGTTTCCAGTAAGTATGATTCCTTGTTTACCTTAGTGGTTTTCAGTTTTGTAGCCAAGAAGGTGTAGAAGTTAGGGGTGGAACCAGGATTTTAAGTTGTGGGGGGTTAACATTGAAAAAGAAGAAGGGTATATTAGTAATTTTAGAGGGATATTTACTAATATATTATATTTTTGAACGGTGAATAAAATAAATAAAGAGAAGAGAAAACAAAAATTCAAATTACAAGCAGGGATATTTACTAATAATTTTAGAGGGATAACTCCCTTAACTGCCATCCATAGTCCAAATCTCAAGCACACTTTGACTAAAGCAATGCCCTCTAGTATTTCCATTAACCATAAATTCAAACTACAAACAAAAAGAGAGAGAGTCTGAACACCATAAACTGAAACCATTGATCCAACCAATCGATTCCAATAATTTTTTTTATAAAATAACAGCTGATAAGGAAAAAAATATAATGAGGAGGAACCACAGCCTAACCAGCCCATAAAAAAAACATAATTAAGAACTGTAAAAATCAAAAACAAGTAAAAACCCAAACTTAATCACACATTGGAGAGATAAAAAGACATACCTAGTTTGGGGAAATCAGATTTGTCAATTATAAACAACTTAGATTCCCAGACGCAATTCAAGGCAAGAAATTCATCAAATCAGCAGACATCAGTAACAAGAAATTCATCAAATTAGAGGTTTGTTTGTAGAGGAAGAGAGGTGGGCTTGTGTGTGAGAAGAAAAGCAGATAATAAAGCCTTGTGTCGTGTGAGAGAGGAAGATAGTTAGAGAGGTAGGTTCGAAACTTCAAATGAAACAATTTTATTTTAAAAAAAAATTACCCCGGGCAATAGCCCAGGTGAGTCTTCTACTAGTTCCGCCCATGGTAGTAGTATTATGAGTGGGGATGATCATGTTTGTGGGGTTGAGAATGTTACTGGTATGGCCAAGTATTGGTATAGATGGGAGGATGAGAGTAAGAGGTCTTTTGTGTCTCCGAAAGGAATAAAGTTTTTTTGTGGATGATATGAGTATGAGGTGTTGGGGGAGTAGTAGTATTGGTTTAGAGATTTTAAAACAGTTTGAGAATGTGTCGATGTTGAGCTTAGTAGCTTGGGTGAGGATTCTCATGTTTGTGGTTCGACTGTTGTTACTTGGTATTCAGTTTGTAATGAGAGGAATGATTCGGGGCAGTTGGATGTTTTGAAAGGGTCTAATAGATTCGAGTAATCATAGTTGTGCGATTCAGAGTGCGAATGGTATTGTGGTTTGTTCATAATTGATATACTGATATTACATTCAACATGAAATCAACTAAAATTTCATGTAATAACTGCAGAACCACTAGGAATATAGATTGCATTTCATATAACATCATATAATATTGTCAGTTCCTAATAACAATATCACAATTACATACATTGTGAGGTACAATAGACATAGCCTCCAAATATTTATGTATATATCATTTCAACATAGATCATGATCAGGGTATTCAGGAACTAAAAGTGCTTTTAAAACCCTTAAACACGTACATGTATGAATTTGCATAATTTGTTTAGGTGGACTAAAAGGAAAAGTCTATTTATATTAAATTGTGTATCACTTAATACTAAATTTTCTTAGGCAATTTGTCTAAACAGATACATCCGATTGAAAATATTTATCAACCTCCTTGAGAAATCTAACATTTTTTTCGCCTAATATGTCGTCTACCTCTTCGCAATTTGATTGTTTCTCCGGGGAAACAAATGACTCGTGGGATCAAACAAGTAAAATTAGTACAATTTGATTGCCTTAACAAAAATGTCACGTCGGTCTCCTGACTGTTTAGCAGTTATACTAGTTTAGATTACTTGCTTGAAATAAAAGAGTATGAGTTTGAGTTTGTATGTGGACCTCGCACAACTTAACTTGAACAGGAGGAAGGAGATTTTTGTTTCATAGGAAAGTAGCATGTGTACTTCTATTAAGCATTTGGCGTGCAATTGTTGACTTTTGAAACAACACCAATCGTCAATAATCCTTATTCGTGTTTGTGTAGGAAAATCGAAGCGTAACAAGTTACAAAAAATACCCTCGAGGGATCTTAGTCTTAATCCCCAAAATTTATTGTATTTCAACTAAGTTGAGGGCACTCTTGTAAGATTGTATTTTTGAAAATTAATAATCTTCAAATTATGTATCCTAAGTGAAGTACAACTACTTACTTCCCAAATAGTATCATTTTCAAAGAAAATATTAAAATTTGATAAATTCAAACAAATAGAAGAGGTCTACCAGATCTCAACTTCGAAACCATAACTAAATTCGATTACCCTTCACTTATTAATCTTTGCGTAATCACACACTACGTATACACTGCGTACTTTATACTTTATAAACTTTAATAACATCTTTAGAAGGCAAACCCAAAACCACTAATTTTGTGGTTTTGCCATTTGATAAGTGGTATTGGGAATCCCAACAGAGGGGCATAGGGTGATGTGGATTCCTTTCCACAATTTTGAGGGCAAATTTTTGCAACCGAGGCATTATGAGGTGTCACGGAAGTTAGTTTGCTGTGGCTAATCAACGGTAAAAATTCAAGAGGAAAAATTCAATCTTAGGGCTCTGCTTCATTCTCTCTCGTAACTTTCTCTCCCGTCTCGTAAATCTCTATTACTCTCAATTATTTCTCATCTCTGTTGAGAAATATCAAATAGAGGAGGACAAACCAATCCTATTCCACCAAACATAACTAGCTTTTGGTTGTTGGGACTGATCAAATGGAGGAGGAAATCCAACAATTCCTTCATGACTAAAGAACGAAAAAGATAGACAGCTTTGAGGGCGATGACTTCAATTATCAAGTTCTCTATTCGCAGGCGATATTGAAGAAGGCGAAGTTGTGATTTCTGATCACGAGTAAACCATATACAATTTGTTTTAAAAGCATATTAAAGAGAAATATGACTTCAAAGTTTCAATTTTGACTGAAAACTGTTTGAGGATCACAATAAAAAATGAATGAAGTCAAATTTTTTTTGGAGAATAGGGTAAACATCGTAGTCGAAGAAATAACCCATTTTAGCTTCTTCATATTCTTCTATTCCCTCGTCTATCTCTTATTTCTTATGTCTTATCTATTTTTTATCTCCTTCTTGTCCTGATTTATTCCTATTATTTAAAAAGTAAGGAAATCCACAAGCAAAGCCTCTTTATTTGGCTGTTTTGGAGTGACGACAATCTATTTGCCGCCGCTCTTCAAATATACTTAAGGAACAAAGTCTACTAATGACGGGCCTATGGGAGGAGGGCATTCGACATGGTAATCCAAAGATAATTTTTTGATTCCCTTGTACTAGACATGCTTTAATTAGGTTAAGGTACTATGGGCGAGTTGCAAGTTTGCAAACAAGCCAACAACTATGCTTCGGCTAGATGATGGACCCAGATCGAAGGCTTGTATGCATAACATGTACTTAGAACATCTTCAGCAGTTGCTTTTATGAGAGCGTCTCCATCAGTTGAGAAAAAAAGTTTGGGATGAGTTTTTATCTCAAACCACACTCACAACACAAACTATTTCTCCCCCAACAGTTGAGAAACCGAGTTTGGGTTGCTGAGCTAAAGGTGTCAGAACCTAACTTGGTTTGGGGAGCCTAAACTAAAAAAACTGTGAGTGAGGTGGACTTTAAAACAATACGCGGACTTTAAAACACCATGCGACATTTTGAAGCCTACTGCACATATCTTTTTTAATATTTTTTTGCATTTGGTCTTAAGTTTAGTCTTTCTTTGGGGTAAACTTCCTAACTCTGCAAGGACTTTAAAACACCGCGTGAACTTTAAAACACTACCTCACTATAATAAGTAAAAAACACCCCATGGACTTTAAAACACTACCTCACTATAATAAATAAAAACCACGTCAGAGCCCACACCCAACTGCTAGAAGCTTTGAGTGTATGTTGGGTTTTTTGTTGCCTGACAGTGTGGGTCATCAGTCAGAGCCCACTCTCAATTGTTGGAGATGCTCTAAGTATGGGTTTGGTACTTTTGTCAACTTACATTCTAAACTTCTACTAGTTCACCTCCAACAGTTTTTTTTTGAGTTTAAGTTGCTTAGTTGGACATGTCAGAACTCAACGGGATGTGGGGAGCTCCAACTAAAAAAAATGAGTGAGGCAAAATTTATTATGCCACGCAGACTATTATACACCGCCGTCGACTAAATTCCCAAACTCTATTGCTTCCTCTCTCTAAAGTCATTTAAATAATAATCCCAATCTTTCTTCCTATGTTTTTCAATCTTTAATGGCAGAACTGTAGTAGCATATTCCCCAGATTCGATAAGAAAGAGCTTTTAGAGCCATGTCAAAGGGTATTGAATCATTCGAGAAGATATCAAGTCTACAACTACAGAGCTCGACCCTCCACAATAGTCGTTACACTTGGTCAAATATAGCCATTGCACGTGCTCCGCAAAGTTTGCCCACCTCCCATAAAATTAGGAGAAATATTATTTGTAACTGCATGTATCCATCTATAAATACAAGCAAAGCATATATCAACAAAGACATATTCTTTTACTTTTCGTTATACCCATAAACCCAATCTCTCTACAAGTATAATAAATTAGTACATAATAGATTTACATCACAAAATACTCCTTGAGGTCCTCGTTTTTCTCAGGTTTCACTGAGTTTCTATGTAAAATCTATTATGTTCTAGCTTCTATTTGCAGTTATATCATAATCTCTTTACCTACGTATTGGCGAGGTTTACCAACCTGAAAACTAGCCATTACAACTAGCACCGTTTGTGGGAAAATTCCACTACTTTTCTGCCGAATCTCATCCTAACCAGTCACTATCATGACCAACATGAACCTCAGAAGCATCTCCAGTAACCAGATGAACAATGAGGACATTTCAGCAACCGTACTGCCAGAAACTGTCGACTTACACAATGTTGTTGTCGAGCTTCAAAGACAAATGAAATCAGACAGACTCCAACAGCTCAAAGATCAAAAAAATTATGCTCAAGCCCTCCAAGTCAAGAGGGATGAAAATAGGAAAGCCCTGGAGCAATAGAGCCGAACCCATCAGAAGGAAATAGAAAGTCTGTAAAGACAACATAACAGATTTACTACTTGACATGGGTCACCTATCCCAGCCCAAAGTGACCATCGATCCAGGGAATCACAGAGGGATAACGAACCAAGGGAAGAAAGAAATCAAACGTTGAGATCACGATCAAGGAACCCATACAGAGTGTCACGATACTTTAGACTCACATCATCAGTATTGACCACTCAAGGTAGTCGACGAACTCGACATCAGACCACACCCTCCAAGATGGCTTGTGAGGGAGAGGTTGGGCCCCGAAGGACAAGGAGATTTCAACCCCCTCCCCCTGTTATAGTACCTCATGTGCTCCCTCAGTTCGTTACCCTAAATGACTTTAATAATTGAATTCAACCCATACATTCTAATAATCTGAATTGAAGATCTGCTCTAGACCGGGTCAAAACAAATCCTATATCTCATCACCTCGAAGTTATGCCTATTCCAGACAACTTTCACATGTCAAAATTTTATCAGTACATAGGCCTCACTGACCCTCTAATTCATGTCAGACACTTCAAAGTAGCAGTAGGCCTTTACTCTAAACTCGATCACATGTTATGATGTTTATTTAACATGAGTCTTAAAGAAGAACCTCATAAATGGTTTCATACCATTCCTGAAGGATCGATAACCATATTTACTCACCTGCAGCAATTGTTTGAATCAAATTATGCACATGCTAAAGAACGTATTAATTCTCTATTCTTTTTCGAACAGGGCGTGAAAGAAACCCTCACAAATTTTTTCAAATGTTTCCTGCAAGAATTAAGGAAGATCGAGAACTCAAATCCAAAGATTGTAGTTCCAGTATTTACTTCTGCACTCCACGTCGATTCTAAAGTTCGAGAAGAGCTAACACTTCACAAGCCTAAAATGGTAACAAAAATGATAGATGTGGTTAATAACTACATCGAGCTTGAACGATCAAAAAATGATAAGATGAAAAACTCTGATGTCATTCATTCCAACGATGTTTTGTCACAACTACACCCGAAACCGATGAATAATGTTATCACCAAAGTACGTGAGCATTCTAATGATAACATCAAAGGAAAAGACAGGAAAAAGGATAGGCCGGTCCCATTCTTACCGCCGATGATAATAACCTTATCTGCTATCTTACCCATCCTGAAGGGGGATGAGTTCTTTCAAGAAGCATAGAAAATTCATGACGTCTCGAATAAACCTTTCTGTCAGTATCATAATGTCCATAGCCATGAAACTGATAACTATTATTCTCTTATTCTTATTTTTATTTGTATTGTCGTAGCGGAAAGGCTGCATGAATATGTCATCGATGTCCAGAATTTCCTCGAAGAAGAAACAAAAAGAAAGGAAGACGAACAAGGATAAGGTTAGGCTCGTCATCTGTACATGATCGAGATTGAAAAAGGAAAGAAGCGAAAAAAGGATGATAAAATTACATCATGCTGTAATATGACTTCTTATGAGAAATCTGCCAAACTTTTACCCAGCTTCAGCAAAGTAAAGCGTATGTATCACATTTCTTTCGAGGGCTACGATACCAGTCATGTGAAGTACCCTCACGATAACCTACTGATGATAATACTCAAAGTAGGATAGGACTACTTACATACGTTCCTTGTAGACACAAGAAGTGCAACAGACATACTATTTAAAAGAGTAGTCGGCGTATTGTTCAAGCAGGGCCAAAAACAACTTTTGTCAAATTCATCGTCATCAATGTTGAGTCTAAATACCTGGGAATCTTGGGAAGAAGCTGACTTCACTCAATCAAGGTGGTACCTTCAACTTATCATTTGGCTTTACATTTCCCGACTGACCACGGAGTCTACGAAATAAAAGGGAATCAAGCTGCTGTAAGGATGTGCAAGAATACCACCGCGACCCTCATACGTCACAACTCCTGAAGGCATAACAATTATAGATAAAGCCTTTCCCAATGTTTGAGTAGCATGATACTGAAATAGTCGAATCTGTAAAACTCGATAGACTTGGGAAAAACATTTTCATTGGCTCTAGGTTCTCACCAGGAGAGGGAGAAACCCTCGTACAATTTTTAAAGTACAACGTCGATGTCTTTCCATAGTCTTTTCAAGAAATGCTAGGAATTGACCCTTCAATAGCGTACCACAAATTAAATCTACTACCAAAAAGCAAACCTGTGGTATAAAAGAGACGTAACTTTGCATCCAGACTATGAGAAATGGTTAATGAAGAAATCGATAAGCTACTTCGAATTGGATTCATCCGAGAAGCTAAATATCCAAAATGTGTTTCGAACATCGTAGTTGTACTAAAAAAGAATGGGAAAATCTGGGTCTACGTAGACTTCATTGAACCTAATAAGTTCACACCTAAGGATAATTTTCCTCTTCCTTTGATCCCATACCTCCTCGATTCCGTGGCAGGACATGAACTCCTGTCGATGATGGATGCGGAGTCCAGATATAATTAGGTTCCACTTGCCGAAGAAGATCAAGAAAAACTATATTTGTAATAGAAAGGGGCCTTTAATGTTATATAGTTATGTCATTTGGATTAAAGAATGCAGGAGCAACGTATTAACGACTCGTGACCAAAATGTTTAAAAATCACTTGAACAAAATCATGAAGGTATACATCGATGATATGATCTACAAAAGTCTGAAACGAGAAGATCATTGCAACAATCTACAAACAATCTTCGACATCCTTCGTATATATCGCATAAAATTAAACCCAGAAAAATACCAATTTGGAATAGCATCTGATAAATTCTTGGGCCATCTGGTAAGCAAAAGGGGGATATGAATTGATCCCAAGAAAATCAAGACGCTTATGGTCATACCATCACCACGAACAAAAAAGAATGTCTAGAAGCTCGTTGGGAAAGTCGCCGCTTTTCACAGGTTCATCTTGAAATCATTTGATCGATACAAACTTCTTTACCTCCTTCTTCGTGAAACCCAGCTCCAGTAATAAGGAAGCAACCCAAAGAAATCATATGGACTCCATAGTACAAATTAGACTTTCAAGACCTAAAAAGATACTTGGGGCGTCCTCTTATAATGAGTACTCATGTTGATGGTGAAGTATTAATAATATATTTATCGACAACAGAAGATTCAATCAGTTATGTCCTCATTCAAGAAGATAACGGGGTGGAAAAGCCAATCTAATTCATCAGCAAAAACTCTCATGCCTGCTAAAAAATGTACACAACAACAACAAAATAACTGCTAGCTCTAGTTTATAATTCCCAAAAATTTTGACCTTATTTCCAAGCATATCCTGTCAAGGTCATCACCAAATTCTCCCTCAAACTGGTCCTTTAAAAAAAAGTTCATAAGGGTTTAATAATGGTCCATCTTCCGAGGTGAATATGACATCTCTTTCGAGCCATAAATATCATTCAAAGGACAGGCAGTAGCCGACTTCTTGATAGATTTCCCCGTTGAAGACCCTGAATGGAAGGAACTCGAAGAGGTACTAGCCGATGACTCAATTGCAGAACCAGACACACGGTCCAAAAGTACAGGATGAAGACTATTTATAGATGGATTTCCAAGACCAAGGGGATCGGGGATCAACATTGTCCTCGTAACACCATCTAACCACATAATCGAAAAAGTTATCAAACTCAAGTTCTATGTAACAAACAATGAAACGGAGTATAAAGCTATTTTACATGGCTTAGACCTCACATTGGCACTTGGAGCAGAAGAAATAACCGTCTACGAGGACTCTTTACTAGTGGCCAACCATTACAACAAAACATTCAAAACATCAGGTAAAATGGTTGACTATGCCGCTCTGGTTGAAGAAAATATGAAAAAATTTAAGAGAGCCACAATTTCTTATTTGCCAAGAGCTAAAAGCCACTATGCTGACGCACTAGCGTACATCGCTGCAATGCTCAAAGACAGTAAGAAAAAGACACTGGACATCGAAGTGATCCAACATTCCAGCCAAGAGATAAATTATGTAATACAAATCCAAGTTACTGAAGATGAAGATCTTAAAGACTGGAGAAAGCCATTCCTCACATACTTGAACTTAAATACCCTCCCCAAAAATAAGGAAGAAGCTCGATCCCTGTTAGTAAAATGTCCAAGATTTAAAGTCCAAGGATGAGTACTATACATAATTATCGACGAAGGACCACTAATTGAATGTATTTCACAAAAGCAAGAGCAAATCAAAATTAAGGAGCTTTACGAAGGAATTTGTACAACACTTGTCTCAAAATGATCACTAGCTCAAAAAA
Source organism: Kingdonia uniflora (assembly GCA_014058105.1). Taxonomy (NCBI): domain Eukaryota; kingdom Viridiplantae; phylum Streptophyta; class Magnoliopsida; order Ranunculales; family Circaeasteraceae; genus Kingdonia; species Kingdonia uniflora. The sequence continues at coordinate 492,254 of JACGCM010001029.1, forward strand.
CTCTTACTCAAGGGTTGTACTGGCCAAAGATGGGACAAGACTGCAAAGATTTTATTCGAAAATGCTACAAATGTCAAATTTACACTCAAGACATCAAAAGTCTAGCCCTCGACTTGCATGTCAGTAATGTTATCTGGCCATTTAAACGATGGGCAATCGACATCGTTGGTTCATTCCATCCTGTATTAGGCAACCGAAAATTTGTACTTGTAGCTATAAATTACTTCACCAAATGGGTCAAGGCTGTTCCACTTTTTCACACTGACAAAAATGAAGTAATTACATTTATATGGGAGCATATCATCACCAAATTTGGCTGCCCACAAATGATAAGGTCGGATAATGATAAATAGTTAATCAGCAGCAAAGTCTTTAAATTCCTTTACAAATACAAGATTCAGTTGTCTACTTTGATACTTTATTATCCATAACGAAATGGCCAGGCTGAAGCTATTAATAAGAGCATCAAGTCAGGATTACGAAAGCGCCTAAACAAAAAGAAAGGAAGATGGGTTGAAGAGCTACTCAGTGTCTTATGGGCATATAGAACTACACCTCGAATATCCACAAGCTGCACATCATTCATGATGTTCTTCGGCACTGAAGCAGCTATTCCTTCAGATCTCGACCTACCAACTGCTATAAGACAAGTTACGGATGAAGAGAATAAACTCGAACTTCTATATAACCTCAATTGGATCGAAGAAACTTCAGATCACGTCATCGCAAACTTGGGGCGATACCACGACACTTTAAGAAAAGCATATAACAAAATAGCGAGGAAACGAACGCTTGACATCGGTGACCTCGTACTTCGATGAATTTAAGACAGTACTCGACCAAAGAACTTTGGAAAATTATCAAAAAATTGAGAAGGTCCTTACATTGTAAGTAACAAAACTGATAGTGACACATATTGGTTAATGACTGAAGACAAATTTTAACTCGAGTTTCCATGGAATACAACCCACTTGAAAATGTTCTACAGATAGGAGTTGTAATTATTTTTTAATAAAGAGGTCATCTTTCGTATCAATTCAATAAATCTTATACTCTAAGTTATCAACACAACTTTACAGAGTTTGTGTCTGATCCGAGCCTAATTTATTCTACAACAGATATCCCCAAATGGGGACACATATCTGACCATCATTCCTAAATTTGACAAGCCATAACATGGATGTCTTCTTAGTCAAACCAGATATCCCATAAAAAAAATATCTGACCATCATTCCAAAATTTGAGAAGCCGTAGCATGGATGTCTTATTAGTCAAACCAGATATCCCATTGAGGATCATATCTGACCATTATTACTAAAATTTGACAAACTATAACATGGCCACCTTATTAGTCCAACCAGATATCCCATAGAGGAATTACGTGTGGCAATCTTCCTAAAATCGACAAGCCTAACATAACTATCCCACCAGCCCACTTAGATACCCCTTAGGTGGGCAACATAGTTGAAACACTTAGTAAGTAGTAGATTTTGTTGGCTATTTCGATCTAAAAACATAAATACATCCAACATTACATCTAATATGGTCGATTACCTATTTATCAGTCATCGATAATTCAAATATACCATTTCCAAAATTAACCACTGTTAAACAAAATCATTCAAAGAACAAATTAAAGTTATTAGGTCCCATCGACTACTTGTACAAATGTTACTTTCAAACTTGCCAAAAAACATTTTGACTTATCTACTTCTTTGGAGAAATGATTGGAGTAGACATCTTAACTGGGAGACCGGGGGTCAGATCATCAAGAAGTTCCCCTCCTATCTTCTCTGTACCATCAACCAAGGCAAGGGTAACATCTTGAATCTCAACTACATCATCTTCGACACTGGAGTCTACAAATTTAACACCAGTAGCCGCAGCTAGACTCTTGTAGAAGTCTTTTCTCTCTTCCAGCACCTCGAATTGGCTAGAAAAGTTGGCTTTCATGTGCTTCAGAGAGTCGATCACCGCCAAATCTAACTATGCAATAGCCTGGACCAGAGCTTTTGTTTTTTCTTCCTCCATCGACTTCCGTACAGTCAAAATTTGTTCTCGAACGCCATCTTTAAAATTTAGCTTTTGAAGAGATAGGGCTTCTTCTCTCTTTTTGCCATGTCAGCCTTCACCTTCTCGATCTCTTCCCTTCTCGATCTCACCCATATCTTCTTGGCTTCGCATATGACAGCCTCCTTCAACTTCATCGCTCCAGCCTTGAACCTCTCCAGCTTCACTTCAAGCTCATCCTTTTCCCCCACCAACTCCTTCTCGATATTCTTGGATACTAAAAGTTCATTAGCCAATCTCTGCCCACCAAGGATCAAAGGCTTCCCATCAATAAGTAACTTCTTGATCTGCATTATAGTCAAAGAATGAGATCTCGAAGAAGGGACCAACTCTATTAATCAAAATAATGCACTAAAGTTCCTTACCTAGTTCATCATACGACGACCTTCGACAAATAAGGAAGAGATACCCTCTGCTCCAGCCAAGCAGTCATCAAAATCCTGCTTCATCGACTTTGTCTCAGCAGTAAAGGACTCGATGGTTCTGTGGCTCTCTTCTTCAAAGTCTACCAAGTTCTTAGCAGGCTTGGCCTTGAGGGAAGGAGAATTTTTCCTCACACCTTCGCCCTTCTGCTAAGGCATCTTAGTCGCCTTTGCTAGTCGACTCTTTGGAACACTTTCTATCCCTGACATAGTAACTTCACTTTTCTCTTTCTTCTCGATCGGGTGTTGTCGAGTCACCGTCTTAGAAGCTGGGGTAGGAACAAAAGGGAGAGTGGCAACCCTTTTTTTCTTTCCAACTTTACCAAAAACCCCAATCGGTAGGGCCTTCTTCTCTGCGGCAACAGAATATGTGGTATACCTACTGAGATTAGGATTCTCGAGAGGAAGGCTCATATCGGCATCTCTCTTATTTTTAACTAACATTTTCCCGTCGATCACATAAACTTCGTCTCCTTTTATTTGAGATCTCTTTAAATCGGCCTCCCTAAACAACTCTTCCACTGTCTCTTGATCCTGGGCAAGGGAATTATTCAACTAAAGTAATTTGTTCTGAGATTGTATAACCTTTCTTTTACTTTTGAGTCTCTATCAACCTCTTTCGCAGTTGCACAATTAAAACAGTCAGCTAGCATATACACAAGATAACAAGTTCAAAAAAAAAAAAAAAAAAATACACACATGTACCACTAACCTAAATGCAAGCCTTTCCACTTTAGGGGTTCACCAAGGTCCTTGAGATCGAACTCGTAGTTCCCCGACATGAGAAGTCGATCGGCAAAGTATTCCTCCCCTGTTGTGACCATATCTTAAAGTAGGGGCCTCTTCAAAAACTTGCCTAGATACCTATATCCCACTTTGCTTGGATTCTGCTTTAGTGTATAATATATACACAGATCATCTAAAGATATCAACTACTCACCTCTTTCCTTTAGTCGAGCATTCAATACTGCTACAACCCGAAACAAGTCATAAACGTTCGGGTTGAGTTGACTGGGGGCAACTTCGAAGAAATTTTAAATTTATTTTTGGTCAGCTTGAAGGGGCAACTTCAAGTCTTTCTTGATTTATTCTCGATGCACGAAAATACCCTCTATAGGGAGTTCTTGGTTAATCATCTCCACACAATACTCCTTCAGTCTTACATCCTCAGGGATACCATATTTCTTTTTGAAATTTAAAATTTTATTGGTCTCCTCCTCATCCTCGTCCATATCTACCTCAGAATCCTCTCCTGCCCTGCCCTCCACCAATGCATTCACTTCAACTACTTATATGAGGCTCGTGTTCGATGTTTGTCTATGTTCTCTTCTCATCAACCTCTTCCCTTTCAACATCAGAACATGATGCAGCCTCATTCTCCACCCCAGGTCCTCGACACTTGACAATAACATCCCCACCATTAGTCCCTAGCCTATATTTTCTACCCAACTCTTACACACAGGTGGTTACATAAATAATTATTGGCTCGACATCGACAATGTTAGACATAAATCATTCTGTAACCGCATCAGGAAAATTAGTATTTTGGATCGGTTCAGCCATTTCGAACGTAAAAATCATATTATTTATTTTTAAGTTAGTTAAATATCATTTTCTGCACTACATAGTACTTTGAGTTATTACCATATGGACAGTCATAAAAAATTATTTAGTATACTACCACATGTTGTCAAAGCTTTTACTCCCAAAACTCATCTGTTAAATTTTTTTTCTCGACTAAAGACACAACATCAACTTTTACTAAGTTCTCAATTTAAGTTACTTATCTATTTTCTCAAAGTTTTTGAACATGTATATTCAACAAAGTTCTCGAAGACATTGACATCAAATATGGCGCCCAGTTTCCTACAAAAAAATAAAATCAAAATAGCCGATTTTACGATAACTCAAGCAGTATTTTAGGCCAAAATGGCATAAAATCAGGCAATCGTATTTTCCCTCAACTTCCTCTCTCCCTATACTTCCTATTTCCCTCAGAAACCTCAAGTCACCACACCATAACACCCATAGTGACCAAAATCATTCCTCTTTCCACGCCGTACAAAAGTAGATCAATCCCTGTACATACAATACTCTCTTATTTTCAACAACATGCTCTAACATCACCAACATCCCCATTTAAACTCCAAAATACAAAAAATACCAAAAAAAAACCCTAAAACGGACTTCCATCAATTTCTCAAAAAATACCAACTATCATTTCAATTAACTCATACACCACATACATACATGTATAACCTATATTGGGCTTTCATTCAATCAACACAAGCACACAATCACATCGTATCAAGAAAAAGCAAAACAAAAAAACCAACCTTGAAAATGCGTTGCTTTACAATCCTTCTCCTTTACAACTTTAGCCCTTTGAATGAGTATAGATATCTCCTCAGTGCCAATGGTGGAAGAGTTCAAAAGAGAAGAGCACAAAGAATCAGAGAGAACTTTAAAATTTTCAGAAACAACGAAGTGTGAACAGTCAGGGAGTATTTATAGACCTCACGCAACAGTTTAACGCACCACTCGAGATCCCTTGCCTAACCGTCTGACAGCTTACCTAACACGTCTCTTCTCGAACTCTTGTACCCTTTGCCTCCTAAAGGACAACAGACTATTACAATATTGTTATAAACTATTTAGATACATCCTAACCTCCTCTGTCCTCTCCATATTTACCAATGCAGTTCTTAAACTCACAAAAATAGACTGCATATCCAAATCCTTATAAATTAATACGTCACCTGTAGGAATGCACCTAGTCATTGTTCTTTACAAAACTACACCATATCTTTCCTTTTTATCCATCTCCTATATTAATGGGACAGATGTAACTAAAATTTTAAATTTCAAAAAGGAAAAAATATAGTCGACAATAAATCTCATTACTAAGTTAGACATAGAGACCATATTCATCGAAAACTCATTTTATTTCATCGAGAACAATACATAGCTTGGTTACATATAATTACATTTAAAATAAGGCACATGATTTGCTTGTCCACATGGAATCAATACTCCTCCAGCAGCAATCACATCTTCTTGCCTGATCTCATCCTCTGCAATATACCTTAGGACAATACGACAATGGTTGATTTAACACACTTCATCTGCAAAAATGTCTTGCCATAACCTGCGATCAACTTCTACTTCCATCTACTCCGATGACATCCTTGCAACATCTAAAGAGCCACGACGAGGAAACACATCAGCAAGCGACCGATGCCCAAAGTACTATTCCTCCACTTCAACCACCTTAATGGCAAGACGACCTTCCACTACATCTTGCTGATGATGAGAACGAGTTCTCAGCATTACAGCAAACCTTTACACCTTTTTCCTAACAAAGATTGTTATTTATAGAAAAACTTTCCAAAAAATATATAACACCAGTCAAAGATACTTACCCTACATTTGCGCCACAAATCATGGGATTTTTATTCCCCAGCATCTCTTCCACGACAAGTATCAATGTCACAGGTTCCTAAATATTTTTCTCGACTCAGCAACTAGTAATTGTAACGAGAATGGGGCAATTGTAGTAGCATATTCCCTAGATTTGATAAGAAAGAGCTTTTAGAGCCACGTCGAAGGGTATTCGATCATTCAAGAAGATGTAAAGTCTACAACTACAAAGCTCGACCATCTACAGTAGCCGTTATATTTGGTCAAATATAGTCGCTGCACGTGTTCTGTGAAGTTTGCCCACCTCCCATAAAGTTAGGAGAAATTTTATTTATAACTGCCTGTATCAATCTATAAATACCAGCAGAGCATATGTCAACAAAAATGAATTCTTTTACTTTTCATTATACCCATAAACCCAATATCTCCGCAAGTATAATAAATTAGCACATAGTGAATTTACATCACAAAATCCTCCTCAAGGTCATGGTTTTCTCAGGTTTCACTAAGTTTCCATGTAAAATCTATTGTGTTATCGCTTCTATTTCCAATTATATCATAATCTCTTTAATTACCCTAAGTATTGGCGAGGTTTACCAAGCAAAAAACTAGCCATTACAAGAACACAATCTCTTCTTCAAAAGACCAAAACCCCACAACCCTATAACTCATTAAAGACCCTTTATTTTGCCTTAGAGTTTAAAATAATAGGAGGAACAGAGGAAACCCAAGTCCAAATTTGTGACTCCCGAGAGCAGCCCCCTAACTTCTTGCTCCTTTACAACTTTAATTGACATGTAGACTCTTTAAAATTTGAGAAACATCTTCTTATCTTCTATTTTTGAAAGATAGAATTACCTTTGAGTTTCTCTACACTCCTTCTTCTTGTTTATTGCTTTTGATCTCTCTTTCTCTATCCTTTACCCAATACAACTCCATATCATCTCCATTTTTCTCTTAGCTTCTATTCTACCAAAAGAAAAAAGAGATTGTAATCATTGTTGATGTGAATGCAATGGAGTTGCATGAATTCAACAAATTATATAATTTTGGAGAAGAAAACTTAACAAAGGAGAGAAGGAGACTAGCAAACACATTCTTACAAATCGCCAAAACTGTTTCATCATTAGAAATAAGCCTTTAGCAAAAAACGTATCTTCCCCTGATAAACACATTATCTTTCATCAAATTCTCATATAGCCTGCAGTGTTTTTGATTACGTAAACTTTGGGCTTAAATACCGTCCCTCTACCATCTTTTCGTTACCTCGAGCTCAGCCCCACAATCACATCATGTCCGGCCGTGTTCTTTTAGGCAAAAGTCTTGTAGAATGGGGGTAAGGCAGGAGTGACTAGTAGGACTTTGATGTTGATGTTAATTCTAAAAAAAAAACCTAACCTACATGAAAGAGCCTCCTCGCCTTTGCGTTTACTAGCTAATGTGACTAGATCCCTCTCATATAACATTCGAACGAGACAAATCATCTTCGTTCGTGATCACCAAGAGCATCTTTCCATCAATTTCGATTCCCAAAGCGTCGGCCGCGTGGACTTGTATCACCTTGCCTGTAGCAACATCCACAATAGATCCAATACGCTTGACAAAACCTCCTTCTTTAATAGTTGTATCGCTTCCAAAGACCACTATACCCTCATTCTCATTCTCAAGATTCAAGGCGTTTCTTTTCACACCGCCAACAAATTTCACCATTTCCCATGCCTAAATCTCGATCAATCCATAAACACGTGCAAAGCCGTATTCAACTGAGACCACTCGACCTATTTCGTTCATATGAAAATTCATGTAAAATTGGGTATTTATTTGGGAATTTGCAAGGCAATGCTAGATTTGGGCAAAGAGCTTGCCTTTAGTACGAGTGGGGGTCGTCCACTTCTCCTACTCCGATCAACATATTTTTGTATGATAATAGATAATAAGTAATAACCATAGAAGGGAAAGGAGAGAGACCTAGAAGAAAGAGACGTCGATGAGAGAATTTAGGGGTAGTTTAGACTTTTAAGAATAAAATTAGTTTTAAATTTCAAAAAGTCACGTTATTTAGTAATTTTCTAAAGGAGCAGCAAAGTCATAGATGCTCCCGGGAGTCGCAAATCTGGACTCAGGAAGCCCCCACACCATTACGTTTGGATTTGGGGTTATATCAAGTTTGGATTTTTAAGTTATTCGTGTTATAAATTCATTAGATTTAGTATGTTTTGATGGGGTGTTGTTAAATTTGGGATTTGAATTTGATTGTGTATATTATGCGATGTTTCAAGCAATTAGGGTTGGGTATTATCGGTCCCTTTCATCGACGGTTGCCTTGAATTGGTTTTGAAAGATGGGCTTGGGCTGCTAAGTCGCTGCATATATACGGCTAACATTGCTTTTGCATTTGACACTAATATGAAGGGAGAAATATAAGTTTGGCTCCTTGTAGAGTTTAGTCGATGAACTTTTGTGTTGAAGTACTTTTGATGATGAGGAGGAAGAGATGAACCAACTTACGATTAGTGAATCTTAATGGGGTTCATCATTTTGGTTAGCGTTCAACTCGCAATACTTTGAGATTTCTTCATTCACCAAGTTCATGAAAACTACAGCTACTATGTGTGTTTTGGTTTTAGGAGTGTTGCAGAGTTCAAAACACCGGGCAGACTTTAAAAGTCCAACTCCAACCCATTACACTCAACTGCTGGGAGCTTCAGTGTGGGCTGGTTTTTATTTTTGTATCCTGACAATGTGGGTCAGCAGTCAGAGCCCACACTCAAGTGTTGGATGCTCCGATATGAATGGAAATTAATACTTGCGGATCACACGATTATAAGTACGTGCAAGTCCCGCATTGGGCATATTATTAATTTATAGCCCAAATGATTACGAAACCACCTTCTCATCTCTCCAAGTTTTTCTTTCTTCTTCGCCCCAACGAGGACCAACTCGACAACACCCTGTGTATTCACTATTTATAAAAACACACGAAAAAAAAAAAACCATTTTAGCAACCAAAACCCTACTCTTCATCAATAAAACCCTAATCGAAAAAAGCCCTAATTTCTATCGATCAATCGATAACTTCTCTCGTTGATCGAGGTAAGTATTGAACAATCTCAATCACCATTTCCGATTGTTAGTCTTTCAAATCAAACTCACTCTTGAAGATCTCACTATCGTTTTAGGTCATTTTGTTAGGGTTTTGAGGTGAGAAATAGTTTTAATGGATGATTTGGAGCGAGCAATACTAATTAGTTTTGATGAATCTGGAAAATTCGACCCTGTTTTGAAATCTCAAGCAATTTCATATTGTCAACAATTGAAGGAAACCCCTTTGATTTATAGTATTTGCTTAGAACGCCTCCCGTTTACGGAGTTCGATCAAGTGAGGTTTTGGTGTTTGCAGACTCTCCATGAAGTAATTCGTCTGCGGTATTCAACGTTAAACCCTGACGAGAAATCATTTATTAGGGAATCTGTTATATTGATGGTAACGGATGATATGAATAAATGGGTGAGGGTTTTAGAGAGTCCCGCTTTTATAAAGAATAAGGTTGCTCAAGTTTTTGTTACTTTGATTTATTTCGAGTACCCATCGGTTTGGTCTAATGTATTTATGGATTTTCTAGCACATTTGAATAAAGGGGCGCGAGTAATTGATATTTTTTGTCGAGTTTTGAATGGGTTAGATGATGAATTGATTAGTTTGGATTACCCGCGTAATACTGAGGAAACGGCTGCGGCTGGAGTGATTAAGGATGCAATGAGACAGCAATGTGTGTCTCAGATAGTTCGAGCTTGGTATGATATTATCACTTTGTATAGAAATTCTGACCAGGAGCTTTGTATTAGCGTGATGGATTCAATGAGGAGATATATATCATGGATTGATATCGGGTTAATTGCTAATGATGCATTTGTGCCATTGTTGTTTGAGCTTATTTTGGTGGATGGGCCGCCTGAGCAACTTAGAGGTGCTGCAGCTAGTTGTGTGTTGGCTATAGTTTCTAAGAGGATGGAGCCACAATCGAAGCTCTCACTTCTAAGAAGTCTTCAGATTAATCGTGTTTGTGGTTTGGTGGCTGGAGATTGTGATTCAGAATTGGTTTTGAAATTAGCTTCTTTGCTTACTGGTTATGCGTGTGAGGCTTTAGATTGCTCCAAACGGTTAGATTCAGAGGAAGTAAACCAGGTTTCAATGGAACTTTTGGATGAAATCTTGCCTTCGGTGTTTTATGTAATGAAGAGCTGCGAATTGGATTCAGCTTTTAATATTGTTCAGTTTCTTTCTGGATATGTTGCTACTATGAAGAGTCTTTCACCATTGAAAGAAAAGCAAGTGCGTCATATCAGCGAAATTTTGGAGGTGATACGTGTTCAGATATGTTATGAGCCTGAATATAGAGATAGTCTTAATATTCCAGACAAAATTGGGAGAGAAGAGGAGGATAGGATGGTAGAATTTAGGAAAGATTTGTTCGTCTTGCTTCGTAGTGTTGGCCGTGTTGCGCCAGAGGTTACTCAATCATTTATTGGAAACTCGTTAGGTACTGCTGTTACTTCGCCTTCGGAGGACAAGAATGTTGAAGAGATTGAGGCTGCAGTTTCTCTCTTTTATGCTCTCGGGGAATCAATAAGTGATGAAGGGATGAAGAGTGGTAATGGCCTCTTGAAAGAGTTGTTACGCATGCTTTTATCAACAAGGTTTCCTTGCCATTCTAATCGTTTGGTGGCTTTAGTATACTTGGAGACAGTAACAAGATACATGAAGTTTGTTCAAGATGACAATGATTTTATACCTCTCATGCTGACTGCTTTTCTTGACGAAAGGGGCATACACCATCCCAATCTCAACGTGAGTCGCAGAGCGAGTTATCTCTTCATGAGACTTGTGAAGTTAATGAAGGCAAAGCTTGTGCCTTACATAGAGACGATTTTGCAGGTATCTTTATCAGATTCGTCATGCTTCTTCAGTTTCGTTTTACCCTTTAAAGGGTCGGATTATCTAGTTCAAGTGATAATTCGGTCAGCAAGATTTTGATATATCCTCAATATATTGGAACATAAGCTGATTTTTTTTTTCAATATATCAAATTACCAAAAATATCAAATGCATTGACCGATTTATACAGTCTAACTTTGTATAAGAATATTTGAAATATAATAAAGTTGCTTATGTCTACCGTATACAGTCTACCTATTGGACCAATATATCATTAAACCTAATCAATAGATACAAGTATTTTTTTTTCTTTCCATTAAACCTAATCAATAAATATTATAAGCAGATATGTCGTACCCGTTAAACAGAATTTTGTTACATAGCCATGTCTCGTAGATTCTTAATCCTGGTTCTTTTATAGTGCTTCTTCGCCATTTCTTTTATATTTTTAATGGATTTTCAGAGCTTGCAAGATACAGTGGCTCAACTTACAAATTTAGGATGGACATTGAAAGATATGAAGGGTTCGGGATCTGAAGACGGGAGTCATATATTTGAGGTATACAGAGTTTGACATATTGTTCTCATCTTTTAAATTTGGGTACTGTGGTGTAGAAGTTCGATTTGATATGTGTCAATTTTGTGTAGGCAATTGGTTTATTAATTGGGATGGAAGACGTATCAGTGACGGAAGATGTAGCAGCAAAAAAGCAGTTTGAGTACCTCTCTTCACTGTTGAATCCTCTTTGCCAACAGGTTAAAGTATATTCGTCGCTCATTAGGAAATATGTATCTAAAAATATACTTGTCGTCACTTTTTTTATATTTTAACATTTTCATGCGACTTAAAAAAACGTACACATCTACGCTATATGGCTACTTCAAAATTGATGCCACTCGGCGTGATATAGGATACTTAATTTAATGTCTAAAATGAATTATAGTATCTGTGTATTAGTTGCCCACTAGGCAAATCTGTATAATACTAGTGTGGTCTGAAATATATGCTTTGGTCCAGGTTGAGATACTGCTCTTAGATGGCAATGCACATAGTCCACAGGAGTCTTCTGCGAAAATTGCAACTATCCAGCAAATAATCATGGCCATGAATGCCCTCAGCAAGGTTTATCTCATTCTTTGAGTCTAGATTATTGTATCTATAGACTTTTTTGTGCATTACTCTTCCAATATCATTTGTATATCCCATAGAACTTATCTGAAGTGTGAGTTGTACTTTTCATCAAGCTTATTTATATTTGATTTTTAAGTTTTTGTCTTTATAGTAGGGTTGGCATATTTTAGTTTTCTGAATTCAAAAGTTTAAGATTCACTTCGGTCGTTGAAAAGACTACATTTTTTCTCACGATATGACTACTCATTTTCCAAATCTGCCCATTTAGCTGTAACTTCTAATCAAGGTTTAAGGAGGAAGCTTGCGCTATGTGTTTTTTAGGGTTTTGAAGTTTTACCCGAAATTTACATAACCCTCTCCAAGAACAAGCTCTTCAAAAACCACTGACTAGAAAAATAAAACTAAGTCTCCTTTTACAGAATATAAGGGTCCTTTAATTTAGAGACTCTAATGCTACTGTAAATAGGAAACTAGTTCCTTTAATTGTGCATAATAAATAAAGTAGAAATTAACCCCTAATATAAGTAGACAATATATAGAAATAGGGAGAATTAGAAATAAGGACGGAGACGGGTGGGGAACAACTCCTAGCCTTTACATATCATAACCAAGGCTGGGACATATCATAACCAATTTTAGAAGAATGTGTAGTATGGCATGTAAAAGTTAGGGATTAAAGAAGCGTAAAAGTAGAATTAGGTACTAACATTTTTCGGGAGTTAAGCTACTCCATCTGAATGCCTGATTTCAATTTTCACAAACGTGCGGTATATACTTCCACAACTTGCCAAATCTAGTGGTTAACACTTTACAGTAGTAACTAGTCTACAACATGTCTTATGCATTCATTTACTAACAAGTTAGCAACTAGTAATAAGAAGTTCAGACATGAGACTAAGATAGCTACTATAAGTCGAAATCAATTAATGAACCAGAAAGGCCATAACATCAGCCAGTCAAGGGGAAAAAATTAGATTTCTAGCATTAAGGGGTTTTGTTTAGCAAAATAACACACCCAATATGTGTTTTCTTGGTCATATAAAGAATACGAGGGTTGTGGGGGTATTATGGAGAAACAAAAATGCCAAAAAAAAGAACGGGCTTTTAGATTTAGACCCTGTAGTTTGACAAGGGACCCCCCTATTTGTTCATTACTGACTTTTGACATCATTTTGACAGTCAAGCCCTAGTTTACTCTTTAATGGGCTGCTCAATTATCCATAACAATTTGGAGCTTTTACCAAATCAATTGGAAGATGAGAAACCTTTTTGGATGGGGTAAGATCTTATGACGCTTTTTACCTTTCGCGGTGACACGTGGGAAGACAACTATGACATATCAAATGGGGTCTCACTATCTTAGTGGTTCTGGTGTATAGATGCCATTGAAGCAACATCTACCCTTTTAACTTGAAATGTACTTAACTGCTTACATTATAACTGCTCCAATATCTAATCTGATGAAACTAAGAGATTGATAGACAATTGATTGACTCTAAACTCTCTCTTATTCATAACTTCAATAACTCATAACTGAAATAACCCTAAAACTCTCAAATAACCTAATAACAACCGAAGAGAAAATATTAATCTATGAAGGCTTTTATAGAAGTAGGAAGCCTCTAAACCTAATTCTACTAGCATTAGGGTTACTGACATAAGGAGAGGAGACTCTACAGCAGTTAACCCTTTACATTAAATAAGATAAATTAAATTAAAGACGTGGAAAGAGTGGCGTCGACTAAACGGCCAAGAGAGAGTCGCCATCTCTCAAGGTATGCGTACGCGGTCGTGAGAACCGTGATACATCATAATCTCTTAATTAAGGGCACCTCTTAACATCAATTTGCACAATCTCTTCTTTTAACTAGAGGCTGATCTCTCAACTGGAATTACTTCATTACTGCTCCTTATTCATCTTTGGTTCCAATCTATGTTTTTTTTTTTCCAGAAGAACAACCAATTTTTTATAAAAGTTAAAGCACAACAATCTCGCTTTTGGTCACTCTGATCATCTTTGTCCACATTGGTCTTGCTGTTTGAGCAATATCGATTAAGCCATTAAGGTTGAACTAGCTACGTCAGCTTTTGACACTAGTGTTACACATGGCCCCATCTTCCCTTGTTGGGATCAGTATGGGGTTTTAACTTTTCAGCTCTATGGAGACGTTCTGAGATCGAAGTCGACAACATATCAAACTCTTCAAAGATTTGAACCTTCATCACCCCTTTGATCTAGAGAAAAAAGTGGCAGAGAGTAGAAGGATGTATTGCTGTGGGATCTTCAACCTTTTGTTTTTATAATGATCCGGTGATCATCGGAGATGAACATTTATTTGGAGAAAAACCAATCCTAACCGTTAAACGGTTGAGATTAGCACACAACATTATTATGCGTGTTCTCTTTTTTGATTAATTATTGCACGTGTTCTCACTTTGTTCAATACATTTAGATTATTTTACTCTTTTTTCAACTCATAATGTTGGTGTTGACTGTAGATATACATGATGAGTCCACTAGCGGTGAATGAGGTTTGCTGACTGTTAAAATGAGGTTCAAAGTCAGTAATGGACATATAAGGGGGGTAAGTCTAGTCCCTGGTTGAATTATAGAAAAAAAAAAAGAAAAAGAAAAAGAAAAAGAAAAAGAAAAAGAAAAAGAAAAAGAAAAAGAAAGGAGAAACCTGGAATAATCTGAATGCCACCTGAAATCTGTCCAGAAATTAAGGAACACTTGACTTAGGAAAATCACAAGTCTCATATACACAGGGTGAGGATATAGCATTTTTTCTTCTTCTCTTCAGCAAGGTGGTGAAATTACCTTCAAGGAGGTCGGGTACCCTTAAAGTTGCGTGGCTGTGCTCTTTTGCAAATTATGGATATATGTTTTGATTTTTCCATTGGTTTCTTTCAAGCGTTTGATATGTAATCATTGGATCTTAAATATCTTATCTACACAGTTTTCATATGCAAGTACAACTAATATTCTACATCTGTGTTTCAATTTGTGGGCTTATTATTATTATTCTTTTGATATTGTTTGTACTTTAGGGCTTTAGTCAGCATCTTGTCACTGTCAGTCGTCCGGCAATTGGGGACTTGTTCAAGAAGGTTGGTGCTCAATATCGTGTGTTTTGGGACGTTACACTGGACATTCCTTTTGACATATTGTTTCTTTGTGGTTTCTTTCCTTTCTTCCAGACATTGGATATTCTTCTTCAAATTCTCGTGGCATTCCCAAAGATTGACGTTTTGCGAAATAAGGTAAGAAATTTGTTTGGTTTGTGAAGATAATTTGCGGAGTCCCCCCCTCCCCCCAATTTAATTGTTGTTTTTGAGGATACTTTTTTCCTTATGTCAAAGTATAAATTTGGCAGGTTACATCATTTATTCACCGCATGGTAGAAGTTTTAGGAGAATCCGTATTTCCTTGCCTTCCCAAGGCACTCGAGCAACTACTGGCTGAAAGTGAGGTACTAAATGAGTTATGATTTTGGGTTTACCTGCATTTATTTATAAAATAATGGACCAATAAGCCTTTCTTTACTTCTAATCTGTAATCTCTAAGTATATTTATTATCTTTTAGACTTAGTTCGATGATAGGAGAGATTTTGTAATTGAATAAAATAAGGATACAAATGAAACTTAAGTTAGGGATAAAAGCTCCATCAAGCTGAGAAGCAGATCTCCATGGATCAACTTTTCTTTTCTGATAGTGCCGTACTGAGCTTTACTTTGTAAATATAAAATAGTAGATTTCATTTGTAAGACCATCTTTACACCCAAGCGACAAGAAACCAATGATCCAATACCTAAGCCAAATATGCCGCTCGCATGATCTAACCAGAGTATTAAATGCATAAATATAACTAAATTAAAGAAATTGGGGACCATTAGACAATGAGTGAGAAGATGGTCAATCGACTCTCTATGAGCCTGTTACATATAAGTTTCTGACACTAATTCTTCATAAATATAACTGAATTGCAGTAATAGGGCCTGTTAGATAATGAGCGAGAAGATAGTCAATTGACTCTTTATGAGCCCGTTAAATATAAGTTTTTGACACTAATTCATTGCCATCTCCACTCTAGCAATTACTATAGTGTGTGGCGAGCGCCATGAATGATATGGTGTTCCATCAGTGAGCTGCTACACTTTCACCCACCAAGTGAAAAGCAATCAACAATTTAATCTAATTTATATGATGATCTTTATAACTAAAGTAGCCATAGAAAACCATTGAATGATACACCATCTCATCCCTCCATCTTCTCTTTTTTGACTACCTCATGAATCAAACTACATTTCAGGCCTTGTTTGTCCCGTGTTAAAAAAATTTCGCGCTTCTAATAAAGAAATTATTTTCCTGTGAAAATTTTATCAAGAGGACTCTCCATGTATAGAAATAACATTTTTGGGATTGACACCATTTTGGAAAATATCGACTATTCCACCTCCTTTAAGGTTTTGTTTGGTAGCATGGATTTCAATTCAAGGGAGTTGGACTCTCTTGGATCTGGGGAGAGGGAGAGTTGACAAAAAAAGAAAGGATTTCAAGTTTAGCGTTTGGTACATGGGAGATTTGAGAAAGAGTTTTCAAATAAGGAAAATTGGAGACGTGAGAGAAAGAGATAAAGTAGTAGGGCCGGGAGAATTGAGATGAGATTTCAAATACCTTTTTTTTTTTTTTGGGGGGGGGGGGGAGGGTATTCCAAGAGACTCCTTTTGGGTCACTTGAACTCCATCTAGATATTGACTCCCGCCTCCAATTCACCTTACCACACACATTTTGGTAGATTTGAAGTTCAAGTTACTTGGTTTTTCAACTCCTTCAAATCCAAGGTTGACAAACATAGTCTAAATGAAGGTAGTTCCACACCTGTTTAATAGGAATAATGAATGAGAAAATGTTCAGTTGACTCTCCATATACTTTATTTATTTATTTTACTATGTACCAGTAATTATCCTCACTCTAACAATTGCATTTCTTTTATAAAGATGTTATCAAGATAGGAAGCTTTGATTAACACCTCTCTACCACCTTTTGAAAAAGGGTTACCTTTTCAAGATCTGGGTCTTTGTTCCCCTTTGTCAAGAACCGGGTCTTAGACCCCCATTAGTTTTTAATGCTGAAAGGTGTTCACATATCTGAAGTCGGAATAACTTCCACCACACATCTCAACAACGGTCTCGTGTATATAGCCTAGAGTAAAGCATTTGACCCCCTTCAATTTTTAATGCCGGAAGGTATTCTCATATATGAAGTAAGAATAAGTTTCACCGCAAGGGATGTAGTGTGCATGGGTAAAGAAGCTGATGGATTGGGTTTGAAGTGCTTTACAAAGATGAATACGATACTGCTTGGAAAGTGGTTGTGGATATATTGTAATGATAAAGATGGGTTATGGGCCGAGGTGATTAAAGCTAAATTTGGGCTTAAGGAGTATGCTTGGCTTCCGAATAAGCCTAACATTACATATGGGGTGGGGTTATGGAGGTCGATATTCAACACGTGAGACTCGTTTAAAGAAGGCATTAAAGTCATCATTGGGAATGGCGAGAAGATTAGTTTTTGGTACGATGTATGGTGCGACTCGTGACAATTAGCTTTGGCATATCCTTCTCTTTACAATGCTTGTGATATAAAATTTGGGAGAGTGAAGGAGTTTTACGAATTGGAAGGGGAAATGCTGAATTGGAATTTCCATTTTCGGAGAGACCTTTTTGATAGGGAGTTAGAGGATCTTGGACTTATGATCCAAAAAGTTACCTCGGTTACGATGCGGATGGGTGAAGATAAATGGAAATTGAAGTGGGTTGATAGTAAAAAGTTCATGGTGAAATCGATGTGCGATTATCTAGTTGAAGTTAGAAGCACGAGATGTGGGTATCGACCGGTGGATTTTCCAAGACGATTGGTTTGGGGGAAATATATCCCGTCTAAAGTGGCATTTTTTTATTGGGGGGTGGCTTGGGGAGAGCTACGACTAAAGATCAACTTCGACGAAGAGGTATGGATGTGGAACCGTTGTGCCTTCTTTGTGGTGTTGTGGATGAGACCATTGATCATTTACTCTTACATTGTCCAATTTCGATGAAGGTGTGGAATCATTTCCTTCAAGTTTTGAGTTTCTTCGGTATTTCATCGGTATTTCATCGGGGTTTTATTTCTTCTTTAAGGACGTGGTGGTGCAAGCTTTTTGGGAGAAAGATTAGAAAAGTTCTATGGGATCTAACTCCGTTTGCGATAGGATGGGTGTTGTGGAAAGAGATGAACGAAAGACATTTTAATGAGATGGTAAAGAACGTGGAAGAGATCATCTCGACATCTACACAACTATCTTGTATTGGTCCCCTTCCTCGATATGTATGAATGGGGTTACATTTGAAGACCTAGTGATTCGGTGGAAGGATTTAATTATCGTGGATTCCATGTGATGTTGAGTGCATTGTATTGCTTTTCTTTTTCTTTTCCTCTTTGCCTTCGAGTTGTATCTTTCCACTTTGGAAAGTTTTTCTCGATTGAGCAATAAACTATTTTTAAATTCTCAAAAAAAGAAGAAAAAGTTCCATCGCAAGTCTCAACACGGATCTCTTGTATATAGCCTAATGTCAAGCATTAAGGCTTTTTCCCGCTCCATACCTTTTAAAATTATTCTAAACATTTTCATGTATTAAGTCGAAATACCACACATTATAATAGCGATATCTTGTATATGGCGTAAAGTTAAGCATTAGGGTGTCCTGCTCCACACCCTTTATATTATTCCAAACATTCTCTTCCCCCGTTTTTTCAAACCTGTTAGGCTGTTACTCTAGTCCTATATATTCCCAAAATCAAACCCATTTCTAGAGTTTAAGCTTTTCTTGTATAATGTCTAAACCTCAAAAGTTTCAATTTTTGCTCATTATTGTCTTCCCAAATCCTATTGTAGGAGCACGCTCCCGCTAATAACGAAGCGGCAAGTCAGCCTACGACCACCACTCCGCATAGGGATACCCCAGCAAGGCTAACAACGAAGCGGCGGTCGCTCTACGAGCAAGGTCGTCTTACGTCCACCACTCAAAATACGGAGACTCCAGCAAGGCCATTCTACGAGTGTCTCCGAACGACAAGCAGAAGCCAACGACTATAGAACCGTAACAACGGCCACCCAAGCCCACGACCCTGAAGGGACAGCCTAGAATTTTCCAGGGCACGTGAGCAGGGGTGTCCCTAGGTTAAACCCTCCCTATAAATAAAAGGGAGGATGTAACCCAAGAGGGATCTTCTTCTTCTTTTAGCACTTACTCTTCTTCCACTGCCTCTTGCGTAACCATCATCCAGAGACGATTAGGAACGATCAGTTGCATAACCTTCATCCAGAGACGATCAGTTGCACCAGAGAGACAGAGAGGAACCCGGAGAGAGTCGAGCGGTGCCCTCCTCCGGCACAGTATCAAGCCCAAAACTAGTGTACGTTTATTGTTGTCCCCTAGAGGAACAGTGAGACTACACCTATTGTTAGAGAGTATGATTGCATTTGTTGCATTATGTGTATTGTTCTACCACTTCACATGTCATCTATGCTCTTTGACAGGCTGGATTTCCTAAATGGAGTGTCTTGTCTCGTTATGACCTTCTCACAGTTAAAAATAATGTACCTGTTACATTTTACTTTTGGAGTAGATCTTGTACAACATTTTCTCAATATTCTAGAAATTCCAAGTTTTCTTCCTTCCCGAAATATCATTTTCAGGCACAAAAATAGTTACCGGTCAAATAAGCCTGAAATTTGGAAAGGCTTTCTTTAAATCATTAGACATTAGCTAATATTTAATTATGAATTTTGAGACAATTAAAATCTAACAAAATTAAGAAATCGTAGAGTTGCTATGTTTTTTTAAGCAAAAGCAAAAATGAATGGTATTGAATCGTTTTTCAAGATTCTAAAGGGTAATAGTATATGATTAAGTACATATAAAATACTAATGCTACTTAAATTTATTATTTTGGTACAAGTTGGGCTATTAAACTGATTAATCGCCTTAGCTACTTGCATTGGCAAGCATCTGTCACGTTGACATTACCTTACCCTTGATCATGCATCCTACATATCTCCTCAATTTTGAAACCCAATTTAGGTGCTCCCACCTTGTGGAAGGGTAAGTTCTTATGGAACATTAATCTTAGGAATTGCCTTTGATATCACCACTGATTTGACTGACGGATTTGGTATTTCTCGCACAAGCCGAATAGAGCAGATAAAAGTATTTGGATTCATGATGACCAAGGTATCGTCACAATCAGCTTGTTCTACCACTCCATCTTTATTCCACCCCAATTCGAGTCAGCCTTAAACATTTTTTTTGGTTCCTGACATCTTCCCCAAATCATGCTCTTTACATGGGTACCTGCTTTAGGTAAAAAGTATCGCTACCCATCATATAATTGTTCTTAATTGAGTCCTAGTGATTTTGTATTCACTGTAAAAAGTTGAGGAGGATACTTTGGATAAATCTGTTCTTTGATTGTAAACACTCAAGAGGGGCTTTGTCTATATTTCTTTAACGGTGTGAACTTAAGCTGAGTCAAGCCATGATTGCTTGTGCAACTATATTGATGTTGGCTGAGCATTAGCTTGTCACACAATGGGAGGGAGATTGGCTACCTTTATTCTTCTATGGGGCTTGATGGCAGGAAGGAACTATAAAATTTTCAAAGGGAGTGAACTTGGTGCTGCTGTTCTTATAGTGGAGATTTTAGTGTTACTCTTTGCTTGGAGTATAAAGTTCGAGATCTTCAGAGGAAATATCTTTGAGGAGTTTGTAGCTAGATCGGATGACATTATCGTAGGGAAAACGTGACCTTGTTTTCCCCGTAAATTTTCCCATTGTCATTAATACATTTTTGTACATTTTAGTGAAAAGAAAAGCAATTACCAATTATTAAGAACTTCTAGTCGGCTCATGGTGGGATTCGCTTGATTGCTGGACCTTGTGAATTCGATCCCACTTCTCTTACTCTTGGGATCTATATAGTCAATGTACTTACTGTGAGGATATGTTTGGATTTAGAGAGCCTTAATGTTCGAAGCTTGTTCTGTGACCCAAATGATGGAAAACACAAATTTAGTTTCAGCAGATAACACTCAATGGAGAAGCTCAGTTCTTGCTAATTGCAAAATATAAGCAGAACCACAAATGCGAAAAATCCGAGAAGCTTTCTTTTTTACTTGAGTATGTAGGAAATAAATTGAAAAGTGGGAATATCTCTCCGATGCATCAGATCCACCAACTAAGAGGTGAATAAATTGCTAAACAGTAGTACTAGAGACATTTTCTTTTGGAAGGCACTCCAAGTGATGGTTACCTTGTAGGATCTCAACCCACCTAATGGTGTAGAGATCTCTGGTTTATTCTAATCAGGATCCATCGTGAAAGTCTACTACGGTTGTATGAAAATCTAAATCTTAGAAGACGTGGCAATAGCAAACAAACTAAGTATGATATTCTGCAATTGTCTTGTCTTTTGGGGGTGACACTTTATCTGTTCAAATAGCGAAGTCAATATATATTTGTATGGCACAGTGCTGATTTTAAGTGTCTTGCATATGCATATGCATATGCATATGTATTTCATTTTGTTTTGACTTTCAGTGTTCATTTTATTGCAGCCAAAAGAAATGGTGGCTTTCCTTGTACTAATTAATCAACTTATATGCAAATTCAAAACCTCTGTCGGGGGCATATTGGAAGAAATTTTTCCTTCCGTTGCAAGTAGGGTCTTTAATATTCTCCCAAGGGACGCATTTCCTTCAGGACCTGGAAGTAACACTGAGGTATGTGGAGATATCATAATATTCACATATTGCTATCATAATTTGTGCCTGCGAAAGTCTTAAGAACTTTTTTCTGTATTATCCGTACTGTGGTAATTTGCTGGTTTACTATTCGTTTGCAAAAGAATGTCGTGGAATACATCGTGTCCTGACAGCAGATGAATGTTTGTGGTCACATGAGTTAAGATCTTTCTCGGAAGCTTTTGCATAATTCCTTCCACATTCCCTTTATCATTATATGTACTTGCTGAAATCTTGTAATGGTATTTACTTGAAGCCAATTGATTTTCCTTTATTCCACGGTGATGATTTTCTGTTTCAAATGTTTTTTCATTTATAAGTTCTTAATGAAAGTAATGAATCATTGTTCTCCGAAAAAGAAGAAAGCAACGGGAAGACATTAATGATGAAAGTAGGACAAAATTAGAGAGCATGGCTTAAAGGACCTGCTAACACGGAGTTGGATTAGGGTTTCCCTTCGATTTGGTCCAACCTTAACGAGTTAATCACTCCTGTGACTTGGAAATAGATCTGATAGTGCCCAACTCAATTCGACTTGACTTTAGTGATGCTCGGTTTATACCGAGTTGGATCAGGGCGTTCCGCTTGCACCGCCTCTTTATCAGTTAATGATCCCCTGAAATCTGGAATCTGAGTTGTCCGGGTCCAACTCAACTTAGTCGGGTGATGCTTGGCATTGGGTATTTTGGTAATTGACTTTGTCTGACTCGGTGCTGGTCCAGACTTGAAGTACTTGCTAGCATCACACATGGTCAGGTTGAAAGGGATCAATTGAGCAGAGACTGGAAAATTTTGTTTTGATACCCATTGCCATTTTCATGCATAGTCTAATTAGTAATTACTAGTTATTTTTGCGAGATGGACTAATTACCAGTTATCTTTGGTTATTCAATTCACATCTCACACATTGTCAGCAAGCAAAAAAACTTAGCTGTGGAAATCTTCGGTTTCTTGGCTTTGAGGCCACTTTGCTAATGCTTCGTGTCTTGGGCTATTCTTTAACCTAACTTTTGGCCTGTATTTTTACTTGTAGGAAATCCGTGAACTGCAAGAGCTTCAAAGGACATTCTACACATTTCTTCATATTATTGCTACGCATGATCTAGCATCAGTTTTCCTTGCCACTAAAAGCATGATGTACTTGGACTCGATAATGCAGTTGCTCTTGTACAGCTCTTGCAATCATAAAGATGTTATCGTCCGAAAGGTGTTTATACTGTGAATTTATATATTTTTTATTCTTATATTCTTTGCCCTCCCCCCCTGGTTGTACCTAAATTTTAATCTCTCTACATCCAGGCATGTGTACAGATATTCATTAGGCTGATAAAAGATTGGTGCACAAAGGGTCAGGGTGAAGAGAAGGTTTATTTGTTCTCTACCTCTTCTGGTTAGCTTATGAATTTCTCTCCTTATTTAGGTGGTAATAAGTTGATTGAATATTTCTAGGTACCTGGTTTCCAGAACTATATTATCCAGAATTTTGCACCTCGCTGTTGCTTGCATAGTGTTCTTGACAAGTCTTTCGAGTTCCGTGATGCAAATACTGTAAGATCTCAGGCTTAACTGTTCAAATCCAAGCATAGATAATGCCAAAACTTAGATGTGTTTCTTTCTGTATATTGTGTTCTAGTATGATGCTTTTGTCATGATCGGCTAATTTTGTAAGTTCTTCCAAGCAAAGAATTTGGTATCACACTAGAAGACCATGTTTTTGGGAATTGTATGTAACGTACAATGTATTTCTGCAGTTTATTCTTTTCGGAGAAATTATGGTGGCTCAGAAACTGATGTATGAGAAGTTTGGTGACGAATTTCTCATCCATTTTGTGTCAAAAGGTTTCCAGGCCGCACGCCCTCAAGATTTGGCTGAGCAGTATCGCCAAAAGTTGCAGGTAACAGACCTGAAAGTTATTATATCTCACTTGACTCTCGATTTCTTTATGGAGCAATAAATCAAATGTGCTGAACTCAGTATTTAAGTTAAAATCACAGCCATTTGTATGAAGCCCATTATTGCTGAAATGACCAAACCATGTCAGTTATAATAGTCGTATAATGAGGAGAAAAAATAAATGTCTATTCGACATCTTTTTCACTAACTTAAAGCATGGTTTGTTTTTGTAAGCAAAATTATTTAAAGGAAGCTTCGAATTAGGTTTTGCACCAAGATCCAAGTTTGAAATGGGTTCTCAATCTCCTAATTAACTCAAAGTTAGAACTAATCTTTTCTTCTACTGAAATCAACTCAAAATCTTCCCCTACAATCGTTGGGCAAATCCCTATTTAGAGAAAAATATAAATCTTCTCCTAATTCTATTACAACCTCACTTTTTAATTCCCTACTTGGAACCACAAGTCCTTATTACCCAGAAAAGAAATAATTTAATTAAGATAAAAAGTTAGAAAAAAAAGAAAAAGTAGAAGGCGAAGGCGAAAGAATCGACAAGAGAAAGATTGTATGCCTTGGGATTTTTGTTGACATCTGTACCCCCATCATACCATTCTTTCCAAAAAGATTTCAATCGCAATCTAAAAATCTGATCCCCCCGAACTTGCAAATAAAGCAAACGAGTCTCTGAAGTCGAATTAGGTGCTTTGGGAATGGTTGGGTGCCGGTGAATCTGTTTTGTATTGCGTAAGATACCCGTGACGAACAACGCTTCTCAAAGTTTTGTCAACTTGCTAATCTACGACAGACCCAAGTAGGTTTTTTTTTCAGAGAAGATTCTTTAACTTGGTGATTTAGATTTTTACCACACTCGCAACATGTAAACCACTATTCTAGAACCATAAGTCTCGACATAGAGTCTTAGTCAACGTCGTCACCCACTTGTATTACTCTTTTGGTTTTGAAGTATACTTCACACCATCCACCATCCACTATCCCTAAAAATTATGCAGTTGTAAACCGTTGATGTACAATCACATCTATTGTTCTTGTGTCCCGGAGGTTATGCGGCAATGCTCGTTAAAAAAAACTCATTTGTATACTCTTTGTCGCACTCGGCTGTCACCAAGACATATTTTGTAACCTCATAAAAACATCTCTCTCACTGCCGACAGGGATGAACTGCTTTACCTGGCACATCTGCTAAGTGCAACACTTAGTAATCTGTGGATATTTCCGCAGGATGGATTTTTCCGCGATTTAGCTAAGCGAGTGCATAGCCCTAGTGTTTCATGTCGGTTATAGACTGGTAATAGATTCATCAGGATTGAGTTTTCCGTCAAATTTGACTATGTTTAGTTTGACATCGTACTGGAGAGTAATGATTGAACGGATATAAGAAGCTAGATTATTACCTTCCTGGGCTTGTGGATGATAGTGGCCCCTATTTTTTTTTGTAGTTTTGGGAGGATGTTGATGATAGCATGGTGCGGTGGTGGTGTTACAGGTACCTGGTATCCCCTTATATTTTAGATGATGTCATTCCATCCTCCCCCAATATCCGCTCCTTGAATGTCCCCCCTCCCTCCATGTGAAAAAAGGTCTCCTCCCTGTAAAATTACTGGAGAGGACATGTTATTAATCAACGAGGGACAAAGATCTGTTGGCTCATAATGGGTTTCATCAGAAGTTGGAGGATTTTCGGTTTGAGAGCTCGACCCATCAAGGATGTGGAAAGCATGAAAAAAGTTGACCGCAAAATGATCCTCGGCCAGTGATTCGAGTGAACGCTGCTTAGATTGGCAGTTTTGGGTGTTGATTGTTGAGTAAGAACAGTTTCTTGTCACTCTAAAAAAAACCCATCCGTTTCACGTGGACCCCAACTGGGATTAAGCAGCAGTTTCTGCTTTGACAAGGTTTGCAGCTGTCGCTGATAGTGGTGTGCCTGATTTTGGTTGGCGAGAACAGCGTGCAAAATGTCTTTTATTTTTACGATCCCATCTTTTAAATCACGATGAACCTCTTGATGATATGCTCATGCGTAACGCATGGTTCAGTACCTTTGGCCTCCCTATTAGTTTCTTATTAGCCATTGGAGTTTATTATTGTAAGAGAGTGAAAGTTTACTGGAAAGTTTTTAGCCTGGTATGAGTCACACTCTAACTTCGTTTTCCAAAGCCCTATTATTTAAAGAAAAATGAAGCCACCTAATTAGAACTTAGAAGTAGGAATTCTGTTTTATCCCCTGCTTTCTAATACCCTACTTGGACTACAAGTCCTAATTATCTAAACCAAAATTAACATAATTTAAAATCTAAGTATAGTATAAACAGAAAGGGGAAGAGAATGGGTAAGAAGAGAGGTGGTTTGTCTGATTTTCTAATACCCTACTTGGGCTACATCCTAATTATCTAAAACAAAATTAACATAATTTAAAATCTAAATAAAGTATAAACAGAAAGGGGAAGAGAATCGGTAAGAGAGGTGGTTGGTCTGACTTGATTTGCACAGTCGCTTCTGTCTCATGTTATGTCTACATGTCTAATTCAGTTTTTTTTTGTATCCAAGAAAGATTACTATAATATAATGGAGAAATGTATTGTAATTTTCTTTCCCGGAGCTTTACTTACACTTCCTATCGGGTTGTCCACAGGGAAATGATATGAAGTCACTGAAGTCATTCTACCAATCGCTTATTGAACAGTTGAGACATGAACAAAATGGAAGTCTTGTTTTCAGATAGCATCCTCTCAGCATTCAAGATAATTAGTTAAATTTGATCATCTTCAGTTTTCTGGATTTTCTCACACGCTTCCACAGCGGTTAATTCTAATTCTGATAGGTAACAAAAATTTATTTCATATACAGGCATTTGTACGTCTTTAGAGATGTAAAAACCCGTGTCTTTTGGGTGTTTGCCCTAGACGGTATTTTGTATCTCTTGAAACGATGAACACTAGCAGAACACACTAGCAAAACACCAGATATTCGTGTTTTTGTCTCTGTTGACGTACAATCATTTTTTTCCTAGTATAAATGTATTTCCTTTTCTATGATTCATTAATGTTTGAAAATTTTGCAGGGTGCTTCTCTGTATATAAAGGCTTTTGTGGTTTCCCATAGACGACGAGGTAGTTTTGATCTCCAATCACTTCTCCCCAAAAGCGTGATATAAATTTTCTAGGGAATAATCCAAGTCTTACTTTTTTGTCCAACAGGTGTATATTTCGGAAGTAGTTGCTTCATATATCAAGTGATTCAAGTGTCATCTGTTCAGGACCTTCAGGTCATGTGAGTGTAAAATCGAGGCTACAAGGGATTTATTTTGTTCGCCATTTGTTTTAAGTTTCCATGTATCACTAGAATAATTCCCAGTTTTTTTTTGGAGTGATGCTCCGATTCAAAAATATCACTGATACTGGATCATCTCTGTTTGTGGAATCTGGTGAAAGAGGTGATTGATTTTTTGACATGGGAAAAAGACACGATAAAGAGGGAAAAAGAAACAGTTTTTTTTATTGGTTCCTATTACTGTGACCTTACTTTCAATGGTATAATTTTCTGGCTGTCAAATGCTTGCGAATACGGCATGCAAGTTTGCTTCTGAATTTTGTGTAGTTCACCGTCTGGTGCATTAATATTTTGCTATCTGCAGCCCTATATGCTTGTGAAGCTCAATGTAATTTTTTTTTCTCTCCTTCCTGTTTAACACTGAATTGGGGCTTTATGTTAGGGGGACGATCTCTAAATCCAAGCATTTAATTAAATGATCAATGGCTGGGAATTTACTCACGGCTACACTAACGACCTGCTTGTTTTCATAGAGATATTTGTTATTGGAGTTATTTTTAGGTGATTTGGTAAATGCTGAAACTAAACTTTCCTATATCAAATTTTTTTTTCAGAAAAAATGTAACGAATAATATTCTTTTGCTGAATCATATAAATCTGTTATCCGAAAAATTTCCAGAGGTTGTACTTAGTGTAGCGTTAAGTAAACTGTATGATGTTAAAAATCTTGGTACTGAGATGATTGAATTTGTTGTGCAAGAGAATTATCCGTAACGAGTCCTAAAAGTATGCCTTGCCCATTATTTTTGGTTAAGATGATACATGCATAAAACTACAAATCTACTTAAATTTTTTTTTGTAAGAGAAATTGAGGGAAATACATCCGCAGTCTCTTTGGGGACAATAATAAAAACCAAAATAAAATAGTATGTTGACAGTGGGATTTGAACCCACGCCCTTTCGGACCAGAACCTTAATCTGGCGCCTTAGACCAACTCGGCCATATTAACATTGTTATTGGTTGTTGGTGTTGATATGTAGAAAAATAATAATTGTAGTATATATTCTTTCAGACCACAATGTCCTCATTCTTAAAACTCATTAAGATTTGACTTAGGAAGCTTCTACTTTCTAAGTTGGTCTTAAATAAATAAGTGATCAAGATACATTATGTAATCGCTTATATTGCATATGGTCGACACTTTGTCAAAGTCTTATATCAGAACATAGGGACACTTTGTCTAATTGATGCAAACCCTATAAAGAAAACAGATGATGAGAATTGAGTAGAGTTCAAATTCTTATATTATATCTCTATAGGTATATTAACTTCTAGAATTTTCTCGATTTCATAGTAAACAGAGGTGACATATACGGTCGTTAGAGACTTATGATAATGTTTGATGTTACCGAAATCCCCTATCTAATTATATGCCTTAGAGTTCCCCAGGAATGCTTTAACCTTTAGGTCAATTAATCGGAGTATCAATGAAAAAAAAATAAAAAAAGATTTTATTTAACATATATGTGTGATTTTAATACCTATAGGGCACCCCTCCTAGTCGATAAAAGAAATTCATGGCTCATGCACAACAAAATTCTCCATTTTTTTTTTTTTTTTTCTGTCTTAACTTTAAGAACTTCTTGTTTGATAAACATCTACAGATATTTTAAAAGTTGTAAGCCACGGAGGTTTGGTAAACATCCATTAATTGGAAAAAGTAAGGTCGCTGCTGCGGTTAGGTTTTGATTTGTTCAACCTCTTGTTTTTAACATTTTAGACTGGATAAGCAAAAGCTTTTTCTAAATAGGCCGTTGAAGCATTAAGCCCTAACTAGCTAGGTCATTGGATATACAAATATAATTTGTATATTTATCTTAATTATCTATGTTGGACATAGTAAACTATTTATAACCCACCCAAGAAGAAAAGGGGAGATGGTTAATATTTTGATAGAGGAGGTAGAGTTCTTCTTCCAGGTCTGCCTAATAATTAATAATCACGATAAAATCGATACTATTGGCACTTCAACTTACAAACGTTGGACCTATGCGATTTGCCGATTTGTAGAACAATTACAGATTCAGGAGATAATCACTATGGATAAGATACAAGTTCAATCCATCTGACATAATGAGGAGCGTTTAAATTTATAGGATGATAATATAAAATGTTCATATAAATCACTACTTAAACTATGTTCAAGTAAATACTTTCCGTATGCATACTTACAAGAAATGATAGACGTTCATTAATGCTACCTTGTTATATAATAATTAGGGCATCACGCGTTATACATGTAGCGTGTTAGAAACCAGATACGACACATTGATGTGACCTCAACTAATAGAAAAATACTATTAGTCATTTACACGAATAATATGCTTACGGAGGGTTTAGAGCATATGGAGAGTTCGGTTCAAACCAACTAAAATGAATCAACACTAACCCACATTGATTTTTACACAGCAGTGTCAAACTGACCTAGGGTTGTCTGAGCTCAACGCAGTTTAGAACTGCACAACATGAATGAGCGGCCTGGATGTAGCCACGTGGGTCAAATTTAACGAGCTATATCTGCCGCACCGTTCTAAACTGCACGACACAACAACCAATTACAAACAGGCACGTGACGTACTATTAATATTTTAAATGCCGCGCAGTTCAGAACTGTGTGGCATATGAACAGACTTGATTGTGCCACGTGGACCTCATGTATGCCGGGTATCAGTCTGCAAGAACAAAGACTTCCATTCTCTCTGCAACTATATTCCCTAGAAGACTTGTTAAACAAGCCTCTCAATGGCTAGTTTTCCAACTATAAATTAAGTGAATCTCTTTATATATTTCCTACAATAATCACTCTCTTTATCTTCTAATTTTTTGTTCTCAATCAAATTCATCATGTCCGACCTATCACTCTCTTTATTATCATCATCTTCATCATCTTCGTTCGGATCGGAAGAACTTTTCCAATGACAAATTTTGATGATGCACGAGTATAGCAAGGTTCTCATGGAAATGGAAAAGGTGGAAGATCAGCAAGATGCGACATCGTCACGTAAGTGAGGTGGTAGTAAGATGAGAAGCATGGACATGCATAAATAGCGTGATCATGAATTGGGGTATTTTAGTCTTATGAGAGATTATTTTGGTTTCAATCCAGTCTACAATCAATTTCGCCGCCGATTCTGTATGAGCGAATGTGTGTATCAACGTATTTATGATAAAGTTATTTCTTTGAGCGACCATTTTGTTCAAAAAGAAAATGTCACTAGGACGATGGGTTTGTTAACTTACCAAAAGATAACATGCGTACTTCGCATGCTATGTTATGGCACTTGTGAAGACGCCCAAGACGAATACATTCAGATTGGGGAGTCTATCGCTAATTTAAGTTTAAAGAAATTTTGTAAAACAATTGTCAAAGAATTCAAAACTCAATACCCTAGATCACCCAACGAGAACGACACAAATGGGTTATTAGAAGTGAATGAAGTGTGAGGCTTCCCGGGGATGTTAGGTAGTTTAGATTGCATGCAATGAAAATTGAAGAATTGTCCAACCGGGTGGGCCAGACAATATACCAGGTATAAAAAGTATCCAACGATAATTTTAGATGCAGTTGTTTCGCAAGATCTTTGGATATGTTCCAATAACAACATGAACGTCTTGCATCAAGGGTAGTTTTTCAACAACTTGTGTAATTGAGTTGCACTGTCATGCAATTATAAGATAGGCACGGAGCTACACATTATGAGGTATTATTTAACGGACGGTGTTTATCTTAAATGGGAAACAATTGTTCAAACCATAAGAAATCCGACTAACGATGCCGAATTATTTTTTACAAAGATGCAAGGAGCATGTCGAAAAGACGTGGAGCACACTTTCGGGGTTCTACAAGCGGTTTGAAGTATTAGCTCACGGTGCACAATTTTGGAAGCCCAGTAATCTAGCGAATGTTATGTACACGTGCATAACTATGCACAATTTGATCGTTGAAGATGAACGCCATACTTTTATCTGATAAGTAGATATCGATCCGGATTTTAGAAGTCGGTGGAGCGGGTGAATGTAGTCTTAAATCTAATTCATGCTCTCAATACTATGGCGGAGTACTTACATGTCTGGTGCCAGGGTTTTCCTGGCCTAAAGCCAGCCCAAATAGTGAAGCCTCAAACAAAAAAAACCTTAAGGACATAGGCATGCAAATGAGGAAACAAAGTCCAT
This sequence comes from Kingdonia uniflora, assembly GCA_014058105.1. Classification (NCBI taxonomy): domain Eukaryota; kingdom Viridiplantae; phylum Streptophyta; class Magnoliopsida; order Ranunculales; family Circaeasteraceae; genus Kingdonia; species Kingdonia uniflora. The sequence continues at coordinate 523,497 of JACGCM010001029.1, forward strand.
ATATATATATATATATATATATATATTATGAGGGTGTTTTGGTAGCTGCAAGTTTTCATTGCAGAGTAGTGTAACAATTCTCTTGTTTAGTGATTTGCCTTACTTTGTGAAACAAACTCTAGAATCCCTCTTTTCAAGGATTTTTGTTTAGTTCTCCATTATTTTTTCTCCGTGAAACCACCCTAAAAATTAGGAATTTAAGATCGAGAAGTTATAACACAATTTTGGTGCCTCTCCAAAAACTGGGGCCCAGATCAACCGCTTTGGTAGCTTTACCCCAGCGCCGGCCCTGAGAAAATTACAAAGATAAATAAAATTAGAGATGAAATGACTCATTTCAACTTACGAGATCAACTTGTGGGTCATTTATGGGAGCTAAAATGAGCGGAGTAATATCGTTTCTCTACTTGAAGTTTGTTATTGATGTATTTTCTTTTCAAAATTGTAATTTTAATGTTGAAGTTGCAATATTTGATTCTCAATTTATTTGTAATATTTAATTGAAGTAGAGAAAATTTTAAGTTATGTTTGTTGGGGGTGAACGTGCGGAATACACCCCCCATACGCAATTTAGTTTTATCCATTATCCTCATGGCATACAAATAATCAACCAAGATATTAGAAACACAATTAACATCCACACAAAACACAATATTTACCGGAGGTTCACCCTAAGTATATTCCCCACCACTAAGTTAGAAATCCACTATGTATCTAAGTTCAATTAGCAGGCTTCAAGAGATTCCAGCGAACATGGATTTATCTAATCTCATAATACCTTCACATAGATTTACAAGAGAAGAAGAAAAGCAAGATATCCATCAAGAATCCAAAGATTACCTCAACAAAGACTATGTTGCTACTTTCTTCTTGAAACCCTTCAATTTTCTCTCTTTATTGATTTCTCATCTTAGCAACTAAGATGTACTTCCCCTCTCACCATCAAATTCTAAGAAAACGCCCTCCACCTTCTTCCTTGTAAAGACCAACTCTTTACAAGGTATATCATAGAGGCTACATCTCTTTTAGATTTTAAGTTTCTCACTCAGAGGCTTTTTAACTCACACACTATATTTATAGATTCTCTATTATGTCATCAGCGAAATACATATCACGACACAAACCATCGCTTTGGAATATGTCCTCTTCAGAACGAACTTTAAAAAGTAAATAAAACAATTTTTGTTCGAATGTCCTAAGTCTCGTTCGAACGACTTCAACAGAAGCTTTTTCATTCGAACGACTATATGACTCGTTCGAACGACTTTGTCTGTTTTGAGCCGTAACCTAACAATCTACACCTTGGCGAAAAATCTTAATTTATTGACCATCCATAACGCGAACAAACCCATCAACAAAACCGCTGAACTTGTTTACTTCGTATCCGCTACCCACGATCAAAACATTTCCGTACCCAAAACCGGATACCTTCTTCAAAATTGATGAACATCCATTAGCTTCTTTTTTCTCTGTGATAAACCATACTTCTGAGCTTGCTCCACCTACAGCCATGAAACTATACCGCTCCAACTTTCGCTTTGAATATATCTCCATAAAACCATCAAGTCCACTCCTGAACTCCATCACAGAAAGAGCCTCTGAAGTAGTAATTTTATCTATACCAATGAAATCACACAATTTTGCTTACACCAGCAAAATCAGAACAATGTATGTTTAATCTAGAAAGGAAAAATTAAACACTACACACTAACCCGGCCATGTCGAATAAACCTGCAAAATCTGATACTATGTCATAAACCTTGAGTCTCCGCACATCGACACACTTTGTCAACACATAAACCATAACTTGTGACCATGATTCATAGAATTGTGACCCGCCAATTCGGTAATCAACCATGTTGAATAACTTGAGGTGCCACCACGATTACCAAATTTAACGAACATCGGTCCTAAAGAAAGGCCATCCCCCTCTTACCAAACTTTTGAAGCTTTTGCCGGAACCGCTCTTCCTTGAAATAAGTATCATATTCAAGCCTTTCTCACGACATAAGCTATGTTACCATGCTTATGTATAATATTGTTCTCATCTAAATCTCTTCCTCCCAAACTCCACTGCTTGAGAAAATCATGTAGCCAAAATAATCGAAACCAAATCTATCTTGAAAAATTTAACTATACGACTTAACCATCGAACCCAAGAATCTCCAAGAACTATAATTCCAAGGTCTTAACCTCGCTCTGATACCAATTGTTGGGGGTGAACGTGCGGAATACACTCCCCACGCGCAATTTGGTTTAATCCGTTAACCTCATGGCATATAACTAATCAACAAAGATATTAGAAACACAATTAACATGTACACAACAATACAATATTTACTGGAGGTTCATCTTAAGGCTACTCCCCACCACTAAGTTAGAAATCCACTATGTATCCAAGTTAAATTACAAACCCTCAAGAGATTCCAACGAACATGGAATTTTCTAATCTCATAATACCCTTACATAGATTTACAAGAGAAGAAGAAAAACAAGAGATCCATCAAGAATCCAAAGATTCTCTCAACAAAGACCATGTTACATACCTTCTTCTTGAAACCCTTTAATTTTCTCACTTCATTGATTTCTCATCTTATCAACTAAGAGGTACTTCCCCTCTCACCATCAAATCCCTAGAGAACACCCTCCACCTTCTTCCTGTAAAGACCAACTCTTTACAAGGTATATTATAAAGTCTACATCTCTTGTAGATTTCAAGTTTCTTACTCAAAGGCTTTTTAACTCACACACCATATATATTGATTATCTATTAGGTCATCAGCGAAGTACGTATCATGAGACAAACCATCACTTTGGAATATGTCCTTTTTAGAACGAACTTTAAAAAATAAGCAAAGCATTTTTCGTTCGAATGACCTAAGTCTCGTTCGAACGACTTCAACATAAGCTTTTTCATTCAAACAACTATATGACTCGTTCGAACGACTTTGTCTATTTTTGAGCCGTAGTAACCTAACAATGTTTGCCAAATTAGAGTATTGAAGAGTACATCTAGATAAAATTCATAGAAAGTAAATACATTTTAAACTACCAAAAGAAAAGGAGAGTACATCAAGATCAAATTCAAAGTGTATTTTAAAAGTTAACGCCTACTAATAATAAAGCCGACGGTTGCATCAATCTTCATCACTCGAGTCATCTTCATCAATTGGGCATCATTTTATCAATTTTGCAGAATAAATTTTGAGTTACTTCTTCATCCAACATTTTTGTTCTGGTAGTGTCGGCTGTCATCACCTTAACCAAAGTTTGCTTTTCATATATTTTTTGTCTAGCTATCACAACTTCACATCTTCTTTGTGTCTCCACTTCTTTAGCCAACTTTTTCTTTTCTCGTTCTCTAGCTCTAGTTTTATTTTCTTCTCGTCTCTCTTACTCTATGCCAAAATCATGTTGGCGGTCATTTCGAATATCTTCCCCCAATAACCTATTCTTGACTTGAGGCTTATTTTTCTTTGGATTTTTTGCCAGTCTGAAGGTACTTCCCCATAAACATATAGTGATGTATTATCGTTTGTAGAATTTTCTAGAATTGTTGAAGTACGGGTGACGGAAGTAGGTATGGGGGTTTTGGTATTGGTAGAGTTTTCCAGATTATTGCTATAAGATGATTTCCTCGATACATTACGACCGGGATGTCCGATTGGATTAATTTGGGACCATTTTGGGCAAAATTCATAATTTTTATAAGCCACCCGAAATTGAAATGCTTTTCCATACACTTTTTCATACGTTTCATACGCCATTTAGGCATATGAAAATGTTTGAAAATACTATAATTACATTACCTTAATTAGACTATGAAAATGAAGGTAAAATTAAAATACTTATCACGTTGCCCGTTCCAAGACCAGTAAATTATCGGTGTTCAAGGTCTTGAAGAATGCCTCTAAAATCACATATTCTTTATCAAGCTAGTTTTTGTACGTCTAATTGACGTCGTTATATGATTGCCACATCGATTGGTCCGGGTAGAACAAATTAAATTGGTCACACACTTTTCTAGGGCCTATCCCTCGATCTTACCTAAAAATGAGCTATCTCCAGTTCGTATTAACTCTATATCAGGCTTATACATTCTCCACATGACTTCTCCAGTCGACATTACCACATACTCAACGAACTGATGAAGAATGTGGGTCAAGCTCAAATTGAAAAACTTGAACAAGTCAAAACCAACTGTCTCTCACGAACTCAATAATTACTTAGTCAACAACTACTAACCACATTGTTTGGAGAATGTGCTTCAGCACAATGAAGAACTGTGGAAGAGGCTTATATGAAGGAAAAGGTCCAGAAGAAACAGGGACCAGAAAAAGATACGAGAAATCACCAAGAAGACTATATCTTATGATATTTTCAACACTCCAAACTTCTTATTCACAAGATCAAACATTTTTAAGTCCAGAAATAACTTGTAATAAGATATCATCATTCTCAAGCAATAAAAGTTACTATTACAAAACCCTCAACACGAGGTCATGGTTTTTAACCTATTAATAGTTTTTTCATGCTAAATACCTGTGTCATTTCTTATTTAGTAGATTGTAGTCACAGGTATATTGGTGTAATGACTAATTCCAGACCATGTTGAGCTCATAGAATTAAGCCATTACATTTGGCGCCGTCTGTGGGAAAGAAATTCTTTCAATGGTATCCTAAGACATTCAACCTCTCTACTACAATATTTCAATCATGGTCACATCCAGGTGACCAACTACTAGAGTCTAGCTCGATTTCTCAATTGAGCCGGAACAACTATCGGAGCTTAGAACGAATCTCAACACTGAAACGGAGAAGCGCAACGAGCTCAAACAACAATTAACTCATGACCGAGAGCTTCATGAGAAAGAGCTCGATGCCGAATGACAAGCTTGTTTGACAGGGCTCAAATCGCTCAATGACAACAAAACAAATGAACAGCATGTAGACTGCATTGCAAGCTCTGCAGAACTTTAGTAGCTCCTCCAAAAAAGATCGGGATCAGGTTCCAAAGGCCTCCAGGATTTTCGCACGGGAAATATTGGGACCTCAAGGAGGTACCAGCAAAGCTATTTCTAGACATATTCGGAATGAACCTCATCTTCCATTATTTGTGGTGGGGGGGGGGTGGGGGTGAGAGGATATTCATCTGAAATCAGCCGAGGTCACCGATGTTCTATTCGTCAAAAGGAAGAATAGAGACCTCCCCTTGAGTTTCCGCGTAGATCGCTTGTGAAGGTACCGACCACTCATAATCTACAACCTCCTCATCAGATACTCAACCGATCCGTCACATGTCACACAAGAGCATATGGACCCGCGTATTAGATTGATCGAAGCACAAGTTCTGGCACTACTGACGACCTTACTAAGTTACAAGGAAGTCCATGCCAAAGAACTCTTCGATATGGATATTTCAAAAGGTTTCCATACTCCGAAATTTACAAATACAAGGGTACCGATCCCAAGGAGTACATTCAAGCAATACCGTGATTCATAGGGTTGTACTATAATCCTCAACCACATTCTTTGCCATTTTTTGCCACAAGTCTGCATGAAGAATCACTCTGATGTTCCATTCTCTCATGAAGACTCCTATACCACATTCGACCAGCTGCACAAATATTCATCAAGACCATATGCTCACAATAGAGAAAAGAATTTTTTTGGTATTACTTATCAGTCTCAAACAATCCAACGAGAGATGCTCGAGGCATTTGCAAGGAAGTTCTTGGAGCTCGCACTTAAAATTGACAATCTTGATCAAAAAGTTGCTGTATACTCGCTTTTACCAACGCACTCCAGCTGGACTGCAAAGCCAAAAATACCTCTTCCTCAACAAACCTATGACCTGGAGGATATGATTACCAAGGTCAATAATTACGTCAACCTGGAAAGGTTGTGTTTCGAAAGGCATAATCTACTAAATTTGTTCTAACCACATAAGTCCCTCACGATTGGAATGCATAATCTAAGGAGAACCCAGGTGACCAAAAGCGCGCCAAGGGAAACACTGGCAACCCTCGATAAAGTAGACCACAGCGTCAAACCAGTCCTCCCAAAAATGAATGTTTGATCTCCACAATTTTTCCAATCCTCACAAAAGATAGCTCTACCGCCTCTCCCCACTATGGAACCCGACCAAGAACCGACTGTACTGCATGCACCTAAGTTAAACCATCATTCTACTGACAATTGGTATGCTTTACAGAGGTGGCTCAAATACATTTTCAAGGAGGTATAGATGCTCAATATATTGTCGACCTGCAAATCATACAAGGTGACAGCTATAAGAAGCAACTTGATGTTGTCCAGGTCGAAGATCACGCTAAGGAGAAACATCTTTAACCATTGTGTAACAACTTGAGGTATGGATGCTCGAATAATTGTTAACCTAAAATCATACAAGTATGACAGCTATAAGGACAGCTTGATGTTGTCCAGGTCAAGATCACGCTAAGAGAAACATTTTACCATATGTGTCACGACAAACAACATGATCAAGATCAATCAATTATCTAACTCTAACAGATTTTTAAGATTCAAGTGCAGGAGATTGTAGATGCTGCGATCTCATACCTTAAGATAAGAAGCCAAACTTCTGCATGAGTCAAGCAATCGCCAGTTGGAATACATTCAAAGATTGCGATACTTGCCATGTAAATCCCCATCAAAGTATTAGTCATAATGCTCAAGTAATGAAAAAAGTTTGTCATGTACACAAGAATCGATACTGGTAGCGGTATTGGATTCTTTCAGAGCACTATCAACCAAATGGATTGGCCGATCAAGTTATTCAAAGTAAGTAATACCGATATCAGGGATTCAATGGCTCAAGAAGATGAGAGGGAAGATTATTACCTATTACCCAGGACCAGCTACCATCGACGACGTCTTCTATGTGATCAACGCCAAATCTCTATCTCGGATTATGGGTCATGTTGGATTCAGAATGGAAGCAATCGCTCTGTAATGGCCAAATTTGTAAGCTTGAAATGATTAGGAATAGCTATCACACCAATGAACCTATTACAATCCCTAATAGAAAGTAAGAAGGAAACAAGTGTTTTTAGTAGGAAACCTTTGAACAGGTAAAAACCATGACCTCGTATGGAGGATATTTGTGAAAGTATCTTTATTGCTTAAGGCAGATATCTTATTACAGTGATTTCAAATATAGAAATGCTTTTAACTACCGTAAATAAGAAGTTTACGTAATTTTTTTGGCCTGTCTATTATGAAACTTTTCCTTTATATAGGCTTTTCCCATAGCTTTCATCATGTTGGAACACATTTTCGAATAATGGTAGGTGTGGTTAACTGAATAGCTGGACGTAGTTCCTGGGAGACAGGTTGTCTTAATGGGTAATGTTTTTAGTGGTGATGTGCCGATCTACATTCTTGAGTAGTTCGGGGGGGGGCGGTGATGTTGAAGGATGCTAAAGGTGTGAGCCTGAGATGGAGGGGTAATTCAGCAGGGTAGAGCTATCTTGAATGAGATCGATGGATAAGTCCCTACAATCGCCCCCTCGCAACCAAAGCCACGAGAAAGAATGCGTAAAAAATTGAAATTTGAAATAGAGTAATGAAGGCGTTGACTGGGTGGAAGTTACGTGATAGGGAAGTGATGGGTTAAATGATGTGCAGATGCGGAGGAGTGACGATTCTTTGGAAGTCACATCTATAATAAATGATGACGCTTGGAAACGTACCTGCATAATAAATGTAGGGTATATAAATATACTATAGCAATCTTAAGTAGTGTCTGCTTGCGTAACGTTTCATAACGTGATCATTTTTTTAAATGGAAACACTCGGAGGATGGTTCTTGAAGAGAGGATGGCTTCGAACGTAGATGTTGAAATTAAAATACTTGGTGATCGTCCTTAGAAATGTCGCTAACTGATCCATTCCTCCGACGTATCAAGGCTATCGGAAGAAGAAGCGGTTAAAGTTGAGGAAATTTAATATAAGTGAGATTTCATGTCGTCATCTTGACAGGCGTGGTCGGTGGGCCTGTCTCCGCATCTTGTGGAAGACAGGGTTAGGCTTCATAGGCAGGGATAGTGTATCTACGGGTAGATAGGTGATTGCTTGTGTCACCATGGATTCTAACGTGGGCCCTCTTATCTCACCAACTCTTCAGAGGTGGCAGTTTTAGAGAGGCTGATGTGAGTGGAGGAGGAGACAACCAGTGGGGTTTGCTTTGCATTTCCATCACGTGCTTGTGGCGATCAGAGACTCTTATTGAGATTTGGTTCCACATGAGTTTACTGCTTGGTAGTTTTTGTCTGAAGTTTGACAGATTCACCAAATCATGCGAGGGAAGCTCTTGTTGGTTCAAGCTTGCTTGTATCTGGGTTAAAGATCATGAAGCAAGAGAACTGGAAGACATGATGCCTCGGCGTGGCCTGAATGACCTGTAACTTTTAATAAATAAGCGAAAACTTGTATCTGTAAAGTACCTGGAGTTGGTGAGACGGAAACATTCTGTTGTATTCCTGAGGTCGATGTATTAAAAACTTGTTATCTCTAAATTGATGCTATGTTTTTGACATGAATAAAAGTTGTATTCAATAATTGTTATAAGATTATTATGAATCGAATTGAATTGTGTGGGTATGGGGATGAATAAGAGGGTTATGACGTTGAATAAATGTGTGTGACGCTCAACAAAGATAAACACGTACGTGTAATTACGTTGTGTATGTAAAAATGATATGTAATGCTTTTAACAGGTGGGAGGAAAAACATATAGGGAATAGTGATAGTGGAAATATCAAGCTGATGTAGGTCGATTGAGGTACAACTTGGGGTAGGTAATGTCGTAGTATGGTAATAATGTATGCACCGAGTAGGGAATTCAATAATTTATTCCAGATTCTGGGTTTTGTCTTATAAATAAGGGAAAAAGTATATTTTGAGGGAAAAGTGCCGCCGAAACATAAACTAGGGCAGGATGATCTGTAAAAAAAAGGGGGATGATTAGGATGTATGGACTCGATCTTGAGGATTCATCATGCGCGGGGGGGGTTAGCTCTAAAAATCTTGAAGTGCGGGAGAGGATCTTGTTCGTTTGGTTATGATGTGAGCTACGATGAGGGAGTGTCACGCTCGAAGGTTTATAGTAAGGAGTAGAGAACTGGAGTTGCTCGTATTTTTATGAGGTGTGCTTTCGTGAATTGGTTAGGGATGCGGTAAACGGACCAACGAATATAATATGACAGACGATATGCACAGTTTACTAAGGCTACGATAGATGTTGTAAAAGCGTTGTCATGAATATATAATGTTTTGAATGATACAGAAATAATATAAGGCATCAGATCCTCTAAGGGCGAATCTTTTGACACTGTTTTAACAAATAAGTTGATAACTTTTGAAATTTGTGCAGTTAGAAATGACGTTAATACTTAGTATGATAACAAGACAGAGAAGCAAATATACCAGAGAGAGCTTCTAGTTTTGTTTGTATGTAGGCAGTAGGAACTTTGACATGTCCAGAGTGAGTCATCATGAGGTGTAGGGTAGGGTCAGGAAAGATACTGGAAATAGGTGGGAAATGCTAAGTAATGGGGGCTTGTCATGCTGAAAGTAGTTTAGTGAAAAGGGATAAGCATCTGACATGGATGTGGAAGGATGACTTGCTTCCGGATGAGCGGCTCGTGGAGCGCACTAAATGCCAGCCGCTTGAGAGAGAAAGATAAATGGTGCTTCTTCGTCTCCATCAACGTTTTTCAATTTCTAAAATTTGGAACACTAGGGAGAGATGAAAAAATAGGGATTTGATAAAGAGTTATTTCGAGGTGATCACGTTGAAGAGAGCAAAAGATTCTGGACTCGTAGGTGGCTATATAACGGCGTGTGAGGGAAAGGCTTACGCAGATACCGATTTCTCTTCGGATATGAAGGTTGTAGAGATAATGCAAATATGTTACTGTATATAGGTTAAAGTTATAAAGTAATATTTAAACGATCGATATATATATATATATAGATATATATATAGACGAAAGAATGATAGATACCTTAACCTGTATGTAGGTCGAGCGTAAGAGGCATTTGTGTTGAGTTTAAAACTTGCTTGTAGAAATCGTTGTTGTGACGGGTAGTTCATCTATTAATGAGGTATCGACCTCTGGTCGGACGAATGATTCTGAGAGTGAGGTGGAAGTAGGATTGGAATAATTCCCAGGTTTTCCCGGCCAGTTGATATCTTATCCTCCTATTTCTGATAATTTTAGAGAGTTTTGTAAAGCTAAGGCGGCTGTAGGAGGGAAGTGGGGTAATTACATAGAGTTTGCCGGTAGACAGTTTAGGGGTTGTACGGTAGCGGTGGGGGAAGAATATTTTTATATGTTGGCTGATTTGTAGGTGGAAAAATGAGATAGGGGTATAGATGAATCGATCTCGTTAGAATATTTTGATGATGATGTCCGGAGTGTCCTCTCAGAGGATTTTTTGAGTTTCCTATCTCAATTAGAGTAGGTTGAGCCTTCCCCTCACCAATTTGGCGAAGGGGATTATAAATGCAATTTGGGCATGTTCTGTTCAATTGAACGAGAATATGTGGGAGGTAATAACCGTGTGTGATCATTTGAATAAAAAATGGGAAAATGAGGGAAAAGTGAGAAGGATAACCCCTGAGGATGTTTTACAGTTTTATGGGGTGAAGAATTATAAGCCCAGTGGGGGGTCATACTTTTGTGCGAGCGTAACTCAACGTTGCTTCTTCAGTCTGAATTCAGCAGGTCAATCCTGGAATGACAACATCATATGGGTGAAGGATAATTGTCTTCAAAGAGATGATGAAAAACCTTTGGACCTTCGGTTTAGAACTATAAAACAAAGTATAGATATGGATAGATAGAATTATTGTTATATTACTCTGATAACTGTAGTTGATAATAAATGATATTGTTCATTGCAGGTGTGAAGTCTAAAGTAGAGAGGAAGGAATCACTGTTGGACAAAGTTGCAGAGGAGGAGACTGAGCTCGAATTTGTGCTGGAGGGACTCGGCCTGAGTAGAAAGAAGAGGGTTGATAGCAGGTCAAAAAAGGTTTGAAAAGCTTAGTCGAACAGGTCGATAGCGGGTGTTGATGATGGGAAAAGGCAAGTAAGTGGTGAGGAGGCTCAAACCAATTTGTCCAAGATTCCTGGAATAGGTAGTTCAGATCAGCCAAGTCCTGTTACATTGAGCAAGATAGCTCAAAAATATCTGAAAAAATGGACGTTAAAGGCTTTGTTGGCCTCTGGTACTACTGGAAGTGGTGAGGCCAATAAAGGGAAAAGGAGGAGAGTCAAACTCTCAGAAGAGTCAGGGGAGAAAGTTGCTGAGGGGCGATTTACTGTAGTTGATGACCTCAGAGAGGTTGAGGAAAGGGCCAGGTTGGTGGTTCTTTATGGAGATAAAGACACGAGTAGGATGGTAGGTTTATATTATTGGAAAGAACTGCTTAATACGCTTCGAGCTAATCGCTGAGATCGATTTAATTTTTGTAGGTTGCTCGTCTTATTAAGGGGATTTGGCTTGGTATTGAGGAAGAAAAAACTGAGCTGAAGAAGGCAAATATCAAGCTGGAAAAAGAATTACCTCGATCCAGGACTGATACTCTGAAGGAAGTCAGGCAGCTGAAGGTTTCTCATGCCGTGGCGATTGGTCTGCTACAGGTGGAGACAAAGGCCAATTTAGATGCGATGGTTGAGGAGTGTAGCAGACTGGGGCGCCATTTGATGTGGAAGGGCTATTCTGAGGAGGAGGTGGATGCCATTAAGACGGAAACCTATGTTGAGGAGGAAGATGAGGAGGAAGCAGAAGCGGTGGGGATCGTAGATGGTCTAGATGGTGTCTCCCATCAGACGGTGCTTGACAACCAAGGAGATGATGCCAAGATCCCAGAGGGTAATAGTGAGAAGGTAGAGTAGAAACATGTGTTTGTATAAATATTTATAAGTTGTTGAATTGTGTGTGGGGAAGAAACTTTTGTAGATTGACTTTGATTTATAAACCACTTGTAGGCACTTAGAGAGATGAGACTCAGAATAAAAAATCTAGAGTCTGGACTTGCCAGGGAAAGAGAGACCTTTAAAGCCTTGCTGTCTGCACAAGCGGAGCTACAGGTTTGATCGGAATAGGTCTTTCAACCTGTATGTTATACCACTGTTAAATTATCACGTAAATAGGGTATAGATGCATGGGAAAAATCCAAAGCTATTAGTAAAAAGTAGCATATCGAAAGTATGTACCTTGTACGTCGAAAGAAACCTCATGAAATGTTTATCTGATAATGCACTCCAAACTTTTAGTCTAAAAGTATTTGGATACCACAGATGTTTAAAAATTATATAGAATATTTTAAAATGTAGTAAGTATATATCCAAAGGTTTTCATGAATCGAACTGTACTAAAATTTGTTACAATCTCCATGTCAAATTAGAGTCATCTCGCTTGCGTCAGGATGACGTGCTCAAGTATAATCGGGTATTTGTAGAGCAGTTTGATAAGATGAAGGAGGCGTACAAGAATAAAGAAGATCAATACGTAAAAGCGCATTTTAAACTTGTAGAAGTGTCCCAGGCTGTTTTCGACCTGACTCTTCAGGTCGAAGAAAGAGATGCCAAAATAGGTATGGGATTAAAATAGCTGGCAGAGATAACAGAACACGTCGGGAAGCTTCAAAGTCAGGTCGACACGTTGGTTGTGAAAGGTAAGCAGGCCGACACAGCTCAATACTGTAATCAGGCATTGGAAAGATCGAAGGAATGATTTCGATATGATCTTCAAAACTGTAGGAGCGTATTGGAATGAATGAGACAAGAATTGATTGAAAAAGACAATGAGCTGAGGGTAGCTCGGGAAAATCTATCCGCTTCGGAAGCCGTAGATGAACACTTGCAAATAGTCCTACCTGCCAAGGATATGGAATTCCGGGAAATGTAACGAAGGTGTAACAATTTAAACGAGAGGGTTGCACGATTAAAGGCCGAGCTGGCGTATGCCATTGCGCGTGCGAAGAAAGCCGAGGCTAGAGAACGTTCAGGGGGAAGTAAAACTGAGGTTAAGTCACCTCTAGTTCGAGGGGATGTAGTTAGTCTTTCAGGTCGAATTTGAAAGCTAGAGAGTGACGTATCTCGTATTCAGGGGCATGTTCAGATGAGAAATGCTAACTTGAGGGAATGCCAACAGAAGTTGGATGCTGCTCTTATCAGGGAGAAAGTTCAGGAAGGAGAAATCAAAGCAAAGGAATAGCTGATGAAGAGGAAAGATGAATTATTGAAAGATGTTCTGGCTAGGAAAGAGTTGAACGCAGAAATTCAGAGACTTCGTGCCTGGGTATTAGACTTAGAAGCCATGAACCTTGCTGAATAAACTAAGTATATAAATTTTTTGGAAGAGAATGTAATCTATCATGCTAAGGTCGATGCGGAAATGGCTGAGCAGAAGAATGAGTATGCTAAGTTAGAGTCGTGCCTTGAGAAGGTGAGAGCGAAATTTGCAATAATGGTCATACCTGATACGTCACGATTCGAATTGCTCAAGGCGATTGTTGCATATTTTGTAAAGGAAGTAAAAAGACTTCAGAATGAGATATCCAAAACACTATCAGATAAGGGATGCATTTGTGGAGCTAAGATTGATTGAGGGAATTGTCTGGCGTCATGGAGACCCAACTGGGCCCTTGAACTGCTAAATTGATATAATCGGGTAGAACTATTGTGATCCGCAAACTAAAAGTTCGACCTCTTGATATAGAGGGAAGCACTGCTGACACTCCATCAGCAGAAAAGAATCCCTTGTAATATGAATTTGACCTGAAAATGAATAGTATCTATCACAGACACATTGAAATAGATGAAAGCTAGTATGACCTTTGCCTTATCTTGTGTCTGGTGGGGTCTTTGATATAAAACAAAATTTTACATTCATTTCAATCGCAGAAATGTGTTGAGTTAAACCAAGTTGAATCTTGATTTGAACTATAGAAATGTTGTAGACATATTGAAAGAGATGAAGGCTAGTATGACCTTTGCCTTATCTTATGCCTGGTAGAGTCTTTGATGTAAAACAAGTTTTTACACTTGCAATAATCACAGAGATTTAGTAGAGTCAGTCAAACCAAGTGATATCCTTGATCCTGCCGTTATAAATGACCCAAACAAGTTGAAAATGATGAAGACTAGTATTACCTTTGCCTTATCTCTTATTTGGTAGAGTCTTTGATATGTAACAAGTTTCTACACTTGCTACAATCGCAGGGATTTAGTAGAGTCAGTCGAACCAAGTAATATCCTTGATCCAGCCGTTATAAATAACCCAAACAAGTTGAAAAAGATGAAGACTTGTATTACCTTTGCCTTATCTCTTATTTGGTAGTCTTTGATATGAATCAAGTTTCTACATTTGTTACAATTACAGAGATGTTGTAAAAGAAGCCAGATCAAGTGATATCCTTGATCTAACTTGGATAAAATTGATTGTAAGCTAGTATTATCTATGCTTTAATCTATAGAATACGGTCGAATGTTCGTGAAGAAAATGATATTGTTTAAAAAAACTTTCATTGATAAGTTCAAAATTTACATTGGATGGAGATGAGAATCTCACTTTTGGAATTGAAAAACAAAAAATGAATAATGGAAATAGAGTAGTAAGACACTTAACGATAGTATCGTTTCAGTCGCCTAGTGTTCCAAGGATTTGAAATGAGGATTCCTTCTTCTGTCATAAGATAGTATGATCCCAGGCCTGAGAGACCTATGATAATGAATGGATCCTCCCAATTGTTGGCTAATTTTCCAGCGTGTGGCTCTTTACGATATTGAGGAATTTCTCTGAGGACATGATCTTTAATTTGGAAAGTACAGCTCCTGACTCAGTTAAAATACGATCTGGCAAGCATATGATGATATCGACCTAGGTTAGCGATGATGCGTTCCCTAGTCTCATCAATCATATTGAGGTTACAAGCCAATTCGAACTCATTTTCCTCGTCAGCCAGCTCGTGATCGTGAACTGGTTGATGGTATTCAGAAGGAATGATTGCCTCAGTGCCATAAGCAAGGCGGAACAAGGTACACCCAGTGGATTTTCGGGGAGTGGTTTGATACACGCACAGGACGTAAGACAGCCCACGAACCCAATTTCCTTTTTTTGTGTGAGTGAAGCCATTTTTTGAGTCCATCCATGATTGTTTGTTGGCGATTTCGATTTGGCCATTGCCTTGAGGATAGTATGGATTTGATGGTGAGTGGATGATATTATGGTGGTTTAGGAAGGTTATGACCTTATCTTCCACAAATTGGGTCCCGTTATCGATATGAATTCGGTGGGGGCACCCGAACAGAGTGATTATGTGGTTCTAGATAAAAGAGATGACCACTTCTTCTCTGGTTTGACATAGCAGAATTACTTCTACCCATTTTGTAAAGTAATCGGTAGCAACGAGTAGGTGACGATGATTACCTGGAGAGTTTGGGAATTCGCCGACGAGGTATAGTGCCCATCTTTTGAATGGCCAGAAAACCTTGCTTGCATGAAGTTCGAGCACAGGGGCGCGTATCATATGTATATGTCTCTGGCAGGTGTCGCATACTCCTTGAGTGATAGCTCTATTTTCTAATGATCTACCTGCGGCGTGGGGGCGACAAGTTCCTTCGTGTAATTCGCAGAGCAGCTCGTCTGCTTTTGACTTGAAGAGGGACTTGAGGTAAGGCCTTGTGGCAAAAAGTTGGTATAACATACCATTTTGAGTAATGTAATACTTCGAGTTGTTGATCAGCTGTTGGTATTCTTTTGGATCTGCTGGGAGTGGTCCGTTACAATTGTTGTCGACACCAAAGTAGGCTAAGAAAGGCTTTCACCAATCGTCGTCTCCTCTTTATCGCCCCCAGTGTTGATCGTGCATACAGATATCCGATCAATACTGGGGGTTGAAATGATTTTAATCTGGAGATATCGAGCTTTTGTACCCAAGACCCCGGCTAGATATGCCAAGTAATCGGCGTGTCTGTTTTTACCCCGAGGAAGATTATCGAGAGTTACTTTCGCTAACTTACTCATCGTATCTGCATCAAGGGCTGCGTATTCAATCATCTTTCCGTTCTTCTTGTATTGCTCGGAATTGTGGTGAACGATGAGTAATGAATCTGTGTAAACTGAGAGTTAGGGGACATCAAGCTCAAGTGCGAGGTCGAGTCCGTGAATGAGAGTTTCATACTCGGTGACATTATTTGAGGCCTCAAAATCCAAGCAGATTGATTTCACAATTCTGTCATTTGAAGCGGTAATCAAAATGATCCCGATCCCTGACCCTGCGGGTCCTGCTGATCTAACTATGAAAAGCCTCTACCCTGACGTAGTGATTCAACCAGCTCATTCGTCGAATGGCTTGGGAGGTAGATTCTCTGGTGTGTCTTCGGTAAGGTCCAGGTCGTGCTCCTCCCACTCGGGATCCTCTACTGGAAAATGCACGAGAAAATTGGCAACGACTTGACGTTTTTTGAAATGATGTTGCTCGAACTTGATATCATGTTTTCCCAAACTGACTGACTATTGTTGTACTCTTCTTGACTTCTCTTTTTTGGATAGAACTTCCCAAAGTGGGTAGTTCGTCATAACTTTGATGGAATGTGCTTGGAAGAAGTGCTTGAGTTTTTGCGAAGTGTAAACAAGGGTGAGAAGAAGTTTCTCAATTTTAGAGTACCTTGTTTTCGCTGGTGTGAAGGTTTTGCTGATGAAGAAGACTTGGTTTTCTATTTTCTCTTCTAGGCAAATGAGAACTGAGCTGTGAGAAGTATATGTGACTGCTAGGTAGATTATCAGTTCCTCATTACCTACTAGGGTGCTCATTATGGGAGACCTCCCCAAATATATTTTGAGATCCTGAAAAGCTGCTTCAAATTCTGGTGTCCATGTGACTTCTACAGTTGGCTAAACCTTTCCTCATTTGGTACATCCGCGGAGTAATAGGAATAGCAAATAATAGCGGTCTAAAGATTTAGAGATGAAACTGTTGATCTCGGCAATCTTGCCGGTGAGTTTTTGAATGTCTTTTGTTGTCTTTGGAGAAGGCATGTCAAGGAGAGCCCGAATTTGATCCGGATCAGCCTCAATTCCTTTCTTGCTGATGAGGTAGCCTAGAAAGCGGCCAGAATGTACCCCGAATTGACATTTATCAGGGTTGAGACACATTCTGTAAGATCGAAGGATGTTGAATATAGTGTTAAGATCTGAGATGTGATCATTTGACTGTACAATTTTGCACAAGAGATCATTGTCGTAGACTTTAACGATTTTCCCTAGGTGTGCTTTGAACATAGTAGTCATCAATCATTGATATGTGGCACCTACGTTTTTGAGCCCGAAGGGCATGGCTTTATAACAATAAAGGCCTCTTTCGGTGATGAACGTTGTCTTCTCTTGATCTTCTTCCAAAAGCAGAATTTAATTATACCCTAAAGCAACATCCATCATAGATAGGAGATCGTGGCCTGCTGTGGAATAGAGGATCTGATGAATATTGGGAAGAGGGAAACTATCCTTTGGAGTATGTTTGTTCAGATCAGTAAAATCTACGCAAACTCGAACCTTTTCATTCATCTTTGGGACAACAACAATGTTAGATATCCAGTCCAGATATTTGGCTTCTCGAATGAATCCCACTTTGATCAATTTCTCGATCTCGGTGTTTACTTAATCCCGGAGATGAGGTAAAAGTCGTTGCTATTTCTTTTTGACCGCTGGCAATGATATTGATGGCTAACTTGTTGCAAGCCATGGTCGAATCGAATCTGGGCATTTCTTCGAAAGACTATGCAAAAATGTCTCGATTGAGTTGTAAGAACTGAATTAGAGCATCTTTCTCGTGCTGAACCTGCTTGGTTTTGATGAACGTACCTCTGCTAGGTCCATCAATGTTGACATATTGTATGGGCTCCTCTGTAGGTGGTTGATCGTTGCGGTGATCAATTTTCTGTAATTGTTATGCGGTTAATTTGTCTGAAGTATCTAGGATGGCAAAAATAGTATTTTCACAAGCTCGAGAGAGTTTCTGACTACCTCTAATCTTATAAATACTGTTGTTGTGTTTGAATCGTAGTGCTTGATGATAGGTAGAAGCGATTGCATCCATATTGTGTATCCAGCAACGTCCCATAATTCCAAGATAGCGAGATTTGGCATTGATGACATAGAAAATGACGTCGATAGTAGCTGGTCCTGCGGTAATAGGTAAGATAATCTATCCTACTCGTTTCTTCTTGGAGCTGTTGAATCCACATATGTCGGTGTCGCTCTGAATAACTTGGTCGGCCAAACCCATCTGGTCGATCGTACTCTGAAAAAGAATTTTAATTCCGCTTCCAATATCGATCATCATTGTGTGCATGACAAACAGTTTCTTCTTGAGCATTATGACTAACGCATCATGATGTGGAAATTTGACATGGCTCGTATCGTAATCCTCGAAGAAGATTCCGAGTCGGTGATTGCTTGACTCGGGAAGAAGTTTGGCTTTTTTGTCTTGAGGTGTAAGATCACAGCATTCCGAAAGTCTCCAACGTTTTGATCGGCTGGAATCGGTGATCTGATTGATTTCGATCATGTTACAGATGTACATATAGTAGAGATGCTTCTCCTCGGCTCTATCATTGACCTGAACAACTTCGAGCTGCTTTTTATAGTTTCCATCTTGGTATGACTTCAGGTTAACAATGTATTCGAGCATTCGTCCCTCCTTAAAAATGTACTCGAGCAATCACTGTAGAGCATAGAAATTGTCAGTAGTATGATGATTTACCTTATGATGTATGCAAAATGGTCGATTCTCGATGGGTTCTAGAGGTTGAGAGAGGCGGTAGGGTGGGTCCTTCAATAACAGTGGAAAACTTGTGGAGATTCGGACATTCAGTTTTGGGAGGACGTGTCTATTTGTAGGCCACTTTTCTGAGGGTACCCAGTATTCCCCTTGGTACGTTTCTGTTCTCCCTGTTCCTCCTTGGGTTCGCTGGTTCGATCTATAGATGAGGCTTTGGTAAAGAGGAATGATTTAGTAGACTTTTGTCGCTCAGACATCATCCTCTCCAAGTCAACGTAACCATTGAATTTATTGATTATCTCCTCTAATGTTGCAGGTTTGTTAAGGACGAGGTATTCTTTGGCCTTGTAGTCGAGCTGGAGAACATTGGTGAAAGCGGTCACAACATTTTTTTGGTCGAGGTTATCCACTTTTCTCGCGAGCTTTAGGAATTTCTTTGAGAAGTCTTTAAGCTTTTCTCCATGTGACTGCTTAAGACCGATAAGAGAATACAAGTTCTCCTCTTTGTCTCTATTGTGAGTATATATCTTGATGAACTGCTTATGCAGGTGATCAAATGTGTAGATGGATTCCTCAGGGAGATAATTAAACCATCAGAGGGGCTCCTCCTGTAGACTTGTGGCAAATAGATGGCAGAGGATGTGGTTGATATTGGAGTACAACCTCAATGAATCACGATATTGCTGAATATGCTCCTTCGGGTCAGTACCTTTTTATTTACAAATTTTGGGTGTATGAAAACCTTTCGGTATTTCCATATCGAATAGTTCTTTGGCAATCAGATTTCCTTGTAACTTCGTGGTATCGCCGGTAGTACCCATAACTTGTGCCTCGATCAGCTCCTTAATCCGTTGGTCCATGTGTTCTTTTGTGACGAAATGACGTGTTGATTAAATCGCTAGATGTGCTGGTTGGGGATGATGAGTTCCCGTACCTTCACTCACGCAATCTCATGCTAGAAATTACTGTAGTGGTCGCTGGTCTTCCTCCTGACGGATGGAAAATCAGGTGACCTCGAATGAATTTTGATTGAACTTCTTCCCCCAAATGGATGGAGGGCTGCAGTCCGTATTGTAGATTTATGGAAATGGCTTTACTGGAGACTCCCTGAGGTCCCAATCTTTTCCTTGCTGAAATGCAGGAGGTATCTGGAAGTTGATCGTGACCCCTGACGGGAGGAGCTTGCTAAGTATTTTGTAGAGCCTCGAGTGCAGTCTGCATCGTCGTCATCTGATCTTCGTACCTTTTGAGCACTGTCAAACATGCTTGTCATTATATATTGAGCTCTTTATCACGGAGCTCGCGATCCTTTATCAACTGAAGTTTGAGTTCAGCACGTTTCTCTGTCTTGGCGTAGAGATTCGCCCATAACTCTGTGGGCTGTCCCGGATCCACAAAAATTTCAAGCTGAGTTCCTGCGGCCGGTCATCTGGAAGAAACCATAATTGAAAATTGTAGTGAAAGATTGCCTTAGGTTATCATGGAAATGTAATCTTTCCCGCAAATGGTGCCAAATGTAATGGCTAAATTCTGTAAGCTCGAAATGATTAGGATTTAGCTATCACACCAATAAACCTGTAACAATACTCTAACAGAAAGTAAGAAATAGAAACATGCATTTTTAGCTTGGAAAACCTCTGAACAGGTAAAAACCACGACCTCGTATGGAAGATTTTTGTGAAAGTATCTTTATTGCTTGAGGCGGATATCTTTATTACAAATGATCTCTAAATATGGAAATGCTTTTAATATCGTAAATAAGAAGTTTACGTAACTTTTTTGGTCCATGTCTCTTTTGGAACTTTTCCTTTATATAGACTTTTCCCACAACTCTTCATCGTGCTAGAGCACATTTACCGAATAATTTGGTTAGTGGTGGTTGACTGAATAGCTGACGAGTTTGTGGGAGACAAGTATCTTTGATTGGGTAATGCCTTTTGGTTTTAGCTCGATCCACGTTCTTGAGTAGTTCGTGGAATGTTGACTAGAGTGCTAAAAATGCGTGAACCTGAGATGGAGGTAATTCGAGCTGGGTAAGCCCATCTTTGAACAAGTTCGAGGGATAAGTCCCTTCAACTTCCACCTATCATCAAGCACTCTGTTTTAAACACGATGATGGTATTTATGAAATCAGGGGTAGTCAAAATCTTTTTCGAGCTTGCGAAAGTACTGTCTCTGCAATTCTAGATACCTCTGACAAATATACTGTATAACAATTACAGCAAGCTGATCACCCCGAAGTTCAACCTTCCATAGAGGAGCCCATCGAATACATCAACATTGATGGACCATGCAGAGGTACTTTCATCGGTACTAAGATGGTTTAACACCAAAAAGACTCGCTCAATAAGTTCATACGACTAAATAAAGATGTTTTTGTGTGGTCTTTCGAAGAAATTCCTTGGGTCGTTCAACCCAAGGCATGTCACAAATTGGCAATCAACATCAAAGCCATCATAGTTAAATAGAAACAGTGACGCCTATCACCATGACTTCGAGATGAAGTTAACATGGAGATCAAGAAATTGATCTAAGTGGGATTCATTCGAGAAGCCAAGTATCCAGATTGGATATCCAACATCGTCGCTGTTTCAAAGAAGAATAGAAAGGTCTACGTTTGTGTAGATTTCAACGATCTCAACAAACATACTCCAAAGGACAGTTTTCCTCCTTCCAACATTAATCAGATCCTTGATTCCACATCAGGTCATGAAGAATCTATGATGGACGCTACTTCAGGATATAATCAGATTCCACTCTTGGATAAAGATTAAGAAAAGACCACTTTCATCACTGAATGATGACTTTATTGCTTCAAATTCATGCCCTTCAGACTCAAGAACGCAGGTGCAACTTATCAACGATTGATGACTACTATGTTCAAAGCACATCTAGGGAAAGTCATGAAAGTCTACATTAACGATCTCTTGTGCAAGAGCATACAGTCCATCAATCACATATCAGATCTCAACACAATTTTTAACATACTTTGATCTTACAGGATGCGTCTCAATCTTGATAAGTGCCAATTCGGAGTATAGTCAGGTTAATTTCTAGGCCACCTCATCAGTAAGAAAGGGATTGAGGCAGATCCAGATCAGATTTGGGCTCTTCTCGACATGCCATCTCCAAAAACAATAAAAGACATTCAGAAACTGTTGACAAGATTGCTGCTATCAACCGTTTTGTTTTAAAATCTTCAGACCGTTGCCGTTGGCTGTTCCTAACTCTGCGGTTGTACAATATGAGGAAAATTTAGCCAAATGTAGAGGTTCAATGGACATTAGAATGTGAGGCAGCTTTTCAAGATCTCAAAAACCTATTTGGGGAAGTCTCCCATCATGAACACCCCAATAGATAATGAGGAACTGATTATCTACCTCGCAGTTACAGATACTTCACTCAGCTCGGTTGTCATTCGACTTGAAAGGAAAATCAAGAAGCCAGTATACTTCATTAACAAAACCCTCACTCCAATGGAAACGAGGTATTCTAAAATTGAGAAACTTCTTCTCACTCTTTTTTATACGTCTCAGAAGCTCAAACACTACTTTTAAGCTCATTCAGTCAAAGTCATGGCGAACTACCCACTTCGGGAAGTTCTATCCAAGAAGAAAAAATAAGAAAAGTGTAATAATGGTCAATCAGCTTGGGAGAACATGATATCAAGTTTGAACAACGCCATTCCGAAAAAGGGCAGGTCGTGGCCGATTTCCTCGCGGAGTTTCTAGTAGAAGATCCCGAGTAGGAGGAGCACGATCCTGACCTTTCAGAGGAGGTTACAGAAGATCTACCCCCCAAAACATTTAACGAGTGAGCTGAATGGATTACAAGAAAGGGGTGGAGACTTCTTATAGATGGATCAGCAGGACCCGTAAGGTCAGGAATTGAAATCATACTGATTACCTCTTCTAATGACAAAAATGAGAAATCAATCCGCCTGGATTTTTAGGCCTCAAACAATGTCACTGTGTACAAAGCTCTTATTTACGGACTCGACCTCGCCCTCGAGCTCGGCGTCCCCGAACTCTCCGTTTACAAAAATTCACTACTCATCCTCTACCATTACTCTGAGCTATACAAGAAGAATGGCAAGATGATCAAATATGTAGCCCTTGTTACAGATAGGATGAGCAAGTTTGCACAAGCAACTCTCGATTATCTTCATCAAGGCAAAAATAGACACGTCGATTCCTTGGTATATCTAGCCAGGGTTTTGGGCACAGAAGCTCGATATATTTAGATCGAAGTGATTTCAACCCCTAATATTGATCACATTTTTGTATGCACGATCAACATTGGGGGCGATAAAGGGGACGATTAGCGAAAGCCTTTCTTAGTTTATTTGGGTATTAACAACAAATGTGAATGACCACTTCTAGCAGATCCGACGGAGCGCCGACAGCTGATAGACAACTTGAAGCGCTACACCAATAAAAACGGTACCTTGTGCCACCGTTCAGTCACCATTCGTGCTATCCCACCCTACCAGTCTCCTCCAGGCTTTTTTCCTTTTATAATCCTACCTTCCACTTCCAATGGCTCTCACCCTCCGCTCTACTTTCACCCTTGCCGACAACTCCACTGATGGAGTGGCCGCTCAACTCGCCCTTCTTACCCAGTAATTTGCTTAAGTTGAGGAGCGACATCGAACCCAGTTACACCAGGAGCGCGAAGAATACCACCAAGAGTTTGAAGCTGAACGGCAACCCCATTTGGACGATGCGGACAAAAAATATTGTGCCCTTGACGATCTGCGTAATACAGTTCATGAGTTGTAGCGACTTCAGCCTCAAGACGCCCCTCCGCTGTCTCGAGCACCCGCCCCATCGCGTATTTCTGCCTATTTCCAGCTTGGGCCCTAACCACATCTTGAAGTACCCCTGGTCCATCTTGGCGCCGAGGGTGCTCCCCCCACCATTCTACATACTAGTTTAATTCACCTTGGCATACACTCCACAGAGGATTTGTCTGATTCCACCCTTTGCACTACCAGATGCCCGAAACGCTGCCCTGCTCGAGAACGCCTCCGGGAGTACAACGCTGAGCATATGCCAAACATTCGGCCTCATCCCCTTCGACCAAAGATCCCCCTCATTCTGCCTATCTTGCACAGTAGGAACTCGACCCAAAACTTCACACTACCATCTGTATCAGTGCGATCCCCATATCGATCTCTTTGAGTCGACTAAATAACCTCGTGTGCCCCAAAATCCTCGTTATCGAGGTGCCTCCAAATTTCTACGCCCCCAAAATCAGCAAATACCATAATATCGACCTTCAATCCCACATCCTTAAATTCCAAAATGCCTTAAGCCTATACACCACGGCCGGCCACCTGTTGTGTCGATTGTTTCCCACCAGCCTCACAGACAACCTTCTTAGATGGTATCATAGCCTCCCTAATGGCTCCATCCAAAGCATCGTGTAATTATCTAGTCTATTCATTACTAAATTCGCCTTCAACAAGAACTGTGAGGTCTAGGTCGATGCCCTCTTCAATATCCGCAAATCCCCCAATAAAACCCTTGAAGCCTTCACCAAGCAGTTTCTCGACGAGTCGCGCAAGATCAAAAACCTTGAATGTACGAATGCTGTGCTCGCCTGTTCTAATACTCTGCCAGATAATAGCCGCGTTAAAGAGAACATTGCTCTCCACGAACTGCGAACCCTCGAGGAGATGTTATCCAAAGTTAATGGGTATATCGACCTTGAGTGCGTCCGCGGGTCAAATTGACAGGAGCAAGCTTTGACCACCAATCAAAACAAACCTCGACAGGGACATCCTTCTGCACCCATGATTGCTCCTGCCTCACAGGAGACTGAGAGCTGCAAACGGACCCTCAGGAATGCATTAAGGGAAACCACGTTATGCTTCATTTAGGCTCTGGCCTTCAAAGTCTAGTAAATTTCTTGGCCTCACCTAAGTACCATGTCAACCCTTTGAATAGACTGGTACTTGGGGGCGACCTCAAAGTTTTTCAAGTCTCCAAATTCGAGCAATCTTAAGGGGCACGAATGGTCGATAGACCGGACCCTCAGGAATACATTGGGGGCGACCACGTTATGCTTCATTTAGGCTCAGGCTTTTGAAGTCCAGTGAATTTCTTAGCCTAACCTAAGTAACATGTCAACCCTTTGACTCGACTGATACTTTGGGGCGACCTCAAAGTTTTTCAAGTCTTCAAATTCGAGCAAACTCCCGGGGGATGAATGGTCGAGAGACCAGACCCTCAAAAATGCATTGGGGGTGACCACGTTATGCTTCGCTTAGGCTCAATCCTGCGGACAGACCTGTGGAGACCTTCAAAGTCCAAAATATTCTTTGCCTAACCTTAGCATCATGTCTATCCCTCGACTAGACAGATACTCGTGGATAACCTCGAAGCTCCTCAAGGTTTTAGTTTAAACCCTGTTACAAGCATTATATACTTCCAACATAAAAAAATACAAGTATAAATGAATATCAACAATTCAACTACAGGCAACTAAAGTTCATTACATTAGAGCAATTCAAAGCAAACACAGACAGACAGTTCAAGATCAAATTTTGATCACTATTTTCTCCCCCTCTAAAAGAACTTGGAACTTTTACTTCGTCTGGTCTTTGAAATCCGTTGTAGGTGGAGTTTTATGTTATTTTCTCGGCAAGATTCAGCACAAACACCATAGATTCACAAAGGGGAGTGTGGGGGTTGTTTGTACCGAATGTGAGGACTGCCCCATTGTGTTTCAGCGCAGGGTGGTGGATCCCATCTGAGACATTGGCTCTAGAAGTTTGAAGCACTTCAGAAACAGATATATGCCGCAAAAGAGAGCCAAAGTTCTTGTTCTTGTGATGACCAACCCCCACAGGCACGTTCCTCATGGTTCTGCCGGCTATCCAATATCTCTGGCAGTTCCTACAGAAATGTCGAGGTTGATTAACATTGTAGTTGTTGCAGTAACAGAACTCTGTGTCCATGCTATTACAGCGTGGACATGGAACTATTTTGTGAGGTTTCATCAGGGCCTTATCTTGTGAGTTACCGGTTTCACTCTGTTACTCTTCAGCCTTAGAAGCTTCATCTGTGGATGTTTCTTTAACAACATAGAGATTGTTCTGGCTTTCATTGTTACCCAAGGATGTAGCAGGTCTTCCTGTTTGTTCTTTTGCAACTGGAGAAACTTTTCCAACTTTTTTTTTGGTCTCAGTTGGCTTTGTACCGGAAAACTCCAAATACAACTAACAAAGCAAACACCAACATTAAAACTTAAGATTGACCCATTCTTTATTTTTCAATTATGATTAAAGGGTCATTCTTAAATTTGCAAAATCTTTGAAAAAAAAAAAAAAAAAGTTACAAAGTTTTCGAATACAAACCACCACTTTAAATTTCCAACAACATAACAAGATAAGAGATAAGAGTATATTACAGCAATAAGACTGCTATAGTACCTTATATAGGATTGGCCCCATCACCTCCTTCCATAATCTCTGTCGCAACAATACCTTCAGCACCTTCGACAGTAAGATTCGGCCCCAAAATGTCGGCCACCCCATCCACTACCGTACCAGCCGCAGCATCTTCAGACACAGAAGCTTCCACGCCCTCTCCCACGCCATCTCTATTAGAAGGATCCACTTCCACCCCTTCCGACCACACACCACCATGGATAGTAGGCCCTTCGGGCGTAGGAAAGGGTTTGAGGGTTATGGGATCATACCCCAAGCTCTCGATAAAGATCTTCAAATTTGTAGATGTCTAACACTCATCATTGAATTACTCCTGGAAGGTTTCCCTTTGTTCTTCCATTTCGTTCACCTTCTCAACAAGCTTTGACTCCCACACCCTTCGCATTTGAGCATGGTTGTCATGTTGAGCTTCGAGTTCCCTTGCATAATCAGCTATGATATTCAACTGCTTTCGCCTTAGCGTGTTAACCTCAGACTCCAGCGAAATTTTGTTCCCTCGAGCAAGCTCCAGACTGTCCAACGCATGTTTAAGTTTCCTCATCGTTACCTTCTGGGCTTTGGCATATGCTTAGGCCCAAGCATGCGCCTGCTAGAATACTCAAACCGTCAGTACTTCTCGAGGCATATCGAATTTTACAAAAACTCAGGGTCTCAGAAAATAGTTACCTGATGAAGAGCCTTACTTATCTGCCTCGTAGCTTTGTCTGGGTTATTTCTGTAAAGAGTAGCCATCGACGAGGTCATGACGTGAGCATGTTCCTCTAGTTTGGCGTCAAGACGCGCTTCATCGATCGACATCATCCACATAATCAGTGCCTAGCTCCCGAGCCCTCTTCCGTTGAATAACCTTCGGCGGTTGGACCATTGAAAGTTCAGACACGACATGGCCCTTACCTTTGTCAGCTTACTTCGACACATGCTTCGACGCCTCAGGAACTCCTTCGGGCACTGGCGCTGCTTGCTGCCCTCTTTGAACATAATTCACTTTCCGAGTCAATCTTTCCATTTCTTCAACCCCTTCGAAGTACTTTCTTCTCCCCTCTTCTTTGCTGGCCTAGAAACGACATGAGCATTTTGAAGTAATGAATCTGTTTTCTTCCGCCTTTTCCTTTTGATACCTAGCTTCTTGAAGACCCAGTTTATCCACTCCTCATCAAAGTCAATAAGTTTGTCAACGTACCTCGGCGGGTTCTTCAAAGTTCTATTACCAGGATCTGCAAACAAACAAAATCATGTTTATTAGTCTATTCGATCATTAAGTCAAAAAAATAACCTTCGAACGTCAACTTACTTGGATTATAGTCCCTATGCTGCAGCTTATAAACATCCTCCCCTTCGGCATTCTCATAATTACCTCATACCACAACCAAGTCTTTATCCCACCCTCAACCCGTCGAGCACAAATCAAATAGCCACGGTTTATCTGCATGACATTGGATGTGGTACGTATCCACCTTCTTATTGTCTTTCTTCAAGTGGAATGATACAATATCGAACCACTCGATCAAGGCCCTCTTCTCACGCCTTAGTTCTACATTCATACCCTCGACCACCCTCATCATTTCATAGAAGTTACCATTCATCTGGCATGGGGCAACTTCCCAGAAGTTCAATTCCTCCTTCACCAACTTTCGAAGGGCTAGTTCCATCCCTAGCTAAATCTGGCCTATAAATGCCATAAAATCCTCACGAGGGATAACCTGGAATATATACTTAGACCCTATTGCAATTAATTCCACCCCTACCTTCGACAGTTCCAACTTAGCCATAAATCGATCAAGTCTCGCTTTATCTTGTGCCGAGACTGACCCCGCAGCTCCCCTTGAACCAGTCAAACTCTTACTACTATCACTCTGCTCCCCCTTTCCTCTTTCATCCCCCGAAGGTTCGACACCACCATCGTGTCCCCTTTTCTCTCCTCTCTCCATCTCCTCGGTCACTCGAGCCTTATGACGTCTACTACTCAAAGCCCTACCTTCTAGAACTACTACAGCCAGAGGGACATCTGTCATAATGTCTAATACCTCTACGTTGCTGCTCTTATCCTTAGAGCCACAACCAGACATACTCATCTTATTTACCTCGATCTCCTCATCTATCAGCCTTAGCCTCGAAGATTGAGGGTACGCATTATACCCTACTGAAGAAGAGGTAGGCAATTAATTTGACATATTTGACTATTACGTTTCAATAAATTATTTTGCTCTACCACCTCCAAACATCCCCAGCCCACAGTCGAATGTTCGACCCTAATCCCAGTCACACCCTCAATACCCTCATAATTCCAATGGGCCAGACCTCCAGCCACATGGGTTACCCCCTTTTTCTCGGTCATAGTATCACAAATGTAAACCCTAACGACCTCTACCCTACTATGTAAGCCACATACAGAGATAGAAGGCAAAATAACAGGGTAGAAGTAAAAATTATATATTTTTCACAAGAAGTTAGACGACATACCTGGTTGAATGGCTCCAATCTCTTAGCAATAACCAAGCTCTATCGGAACAATGGCGTATGCTTTCCTTTTCTACCACTCTAGTTTTCTTTATGATTGGATAGTTGCGAACAATAAGTTCTTTCTTCCTCTATAAATACCTCTATAAAATACCAAAAAAATGCCTCAATTTCCAAAACTACCATCATTACCACTCCGTCATTCCCCTACTTTTCGGTTGAGTTGTGTTTTGACGCTTTTACCCTCAACTACTCCCACGTGCGCATCCCACGCCTATATTTAACAATTTTATATTAACTAAGTCAAGCGTTCTGGTACCCTGCCCGAAGTTGTCAAGTCAAACTTATACGTCATGCCAACCTTTTTTCCATAACCCAATGAAATACTATGATGACCTGCAGGGCACTCTGCCCTAGGCACAATACTGCTTCTGACATGCCAGCTTCCAAACCACCCCTGATCCCACCTACGAATAATCGTCTACATTTTACGCCAAACATTCATCCGCAAATACCTGATATTCGATAAGTCGGCCAAATTTTTTTGGTTATTCGATTTTATCTCATTTGCTTACAATTTTCTAATAAGCGTTCCTGCAAGCTCAACATTCGAGAAATCGTTACTGCGCCTAAATTACCATCGTCTACTGTGTATATCTTACTTACGCACAAACAGTTCAATATCACAACTCGACAATTATTTCAATACATTTCGTTTCATTCGAGCAACTGTCCTTACACCAATTAAAAAAAAAAGCAACAAAAACAAACGACATCAATAAAAGACTAAAAACTTTCTTGATCATCACCATCCCACACCTGCACTTTTACCATAACCAAGAAGCCCTTATTTGTAGACAGGGCAATTCTTGCAGAGCCCAGCCTCCTTGTCTTTAACTCGGTCTTCTTCACTTACCAGATCTTTAGCCATGCACTAAAAGAAGTAGAACCGGTTACTGGCAAGTGGATTCATCCATTGCAGCACCTTTTACCATATGGCATCCCAGATATCGGCTCCTCTGGCTCTAGTTCGACCAAGTTAGGCATTACCCAGTCTAGCTCATAGTCCCCGAAGAACTTCTCAATCAGCTAATGTATCTTTTCCTCTATCCGGCACTTTTTGGCTTCCATTCTCTTATGATATCTTGTATTAGGAGTGGTGTCCATAGTTCGATTACTCGGGGAAGAAGAAGCAGACATTTTACTCAGGGAAGATGGTGCAGATGTTTGAAGCTTTTCTAACAACCCCTACTTATACTTGAAGGCAGATGCATTTAATCCCTCCTTAATCACAACCTGCATTAATCACAGTCTTTAATTACCTTCCTCGGAATTGCAGCAGTCAAACTTTTTAACTTCCTAGACTCAACCGCTTTCTCAGCACGCGCACTCTATACCAATTTCTGAGGTCTTGCAGTCGACGCATCTCTATTCTTGAACCATTGACACAACTCTGCATTCTGTCACAACATTTTCTACATATACATAGCGCTTCGAGAATTCGGGGTGACTTATTCATTCAAAGTCGAGTGTTAATATACAACATTATCGTTCAAAAGTAGGCTACTATCTCTACTCTTTACCCTTCGTTCGAAGATGGAAGTTCGATCCCGCGCCTACAATTTATTTGTCTATCATACTAGTCAGATTTAAAATACATAATTTCATTGAACTGTTCATCATTACGATGCTTCGGCAGTACAAAACAAAAAGAGACAAACATACAACACCATAAGAAAAAAGCACTCACCACCACCACCCTGCCACTACCTTGTGAAGAACCCCTTATTTGCAGAAGGGACAGTTCTTCTTGCATAGCCCTGACTTGTCCTCTAGCAACTGGTCCTCATTTTTCTGCTATACAATCGCCCAAGCTCTACAGAAAATAGTACTAGTTGTTGGCCGTTGGGAATGTCCATTGCAAGACCCCCCACCAGTATGCATACGGTTGCCCATTGATTGGCTCCTCGGGATCAAGCTCAACCTGGTCTGTCATGTCCCAGTCCAGCCCTTTGTTACCAAAAATATTTACCTTCAGCTCCGCCATCTTTCGTCCTATTCGACGGTCCCCTTCAGCCATTCTCCTCTGGTGTCGAGTGTTCAGTGTGGTCTCCATGCCATCTGTTACTTAACGAGGAAGAAGAAGAAGTAGTAGAAGATTGTGGCACTTTACCTCCTGCTGACCCCTATTTTATACCACTATTAAGGGTATTTATTATCCTATAATCACCAATCAAGCTCAATTACCCACATTAATTACCTTACTCAGAACTGCCACATTCAAAGTCAACCCTTCAACTTCCAATGCCTAACTACTTTTCTCAGCACGAGCCCTCTACACTAATTTCTGAGGCCCCTGCTGAGAGGGGGCGAATGTTGTAGCCTACTTACAGCTTTCTAGCTCTAATCAAACACTCAAAGGTCACTTCGAAGCCTACTTGATGACTCGAAGCCTGATAAGTCAATAATCAAGCCCACGAAACCTTCGGAGGCTATTCGAACTCTCGAAAGAACTGTCAAACCAGAAATACTTCGACCATGGTCGCACATGGTCGAAGGGAAACATGTCAGGTGGCCAGCTCACCAGACAGAATAATGAAGCACGCTGCTCAACAACTGCAGTACTAGATCCAATAACTACAGTGTCAGAACCAATAACTATAGTATCAGGAACAATAACTACAATGTCGGACTTGACAATTACAGCGTCAGTACCGACTCCGGGTACAAGTCAGTTGTCCTTGGAGGATACACATGTAACTTAACCTCCCATGGTGACTTAACCCTTCGTATGTTCTATAAATAGGAGGGAGGAGGAACTATGAAGGGGTTTGAAAATCTCTCCCAATAGGCCCTGCAAGTTAATCTTCGAATACTCTGTAATCACCCAGTTCTTGATTCTTCGACTACTCTCCATATATAACATAACTCTTAAAAATCCTCACCAGAGGTTGTGGAGTGACCCATTCTAGGCCTCCATGCAAGTGTATTGTCAGTATATTAGGTCTTACTATTATTGATTGTATGCTTGAATTCTCCTGGTCGAAGATAAAACTCATAGTGTAAGAGTCAACTTCCCCTCTCGTGAAGTTAGGCCTCTAGAATCTCCTTCGATCTGATAATACTTTTTAACACTCTCTCCCTGGTGAGAGTATCGTCTAATGTTTTTTCACACGCCCTTAATTACTCTACCCCTTTGCACACATACCCTTGAATCCGTGCAATATCTCCCTCCAACACCCTTATTCGAGCTGATAAGCTAACAACATCGCCTTGAAAATGAGAGATTCTGCCATCATTTTTCTTCCCCTTGGAGTGCTCCCCAACCTCAGCATTCCTGGCACGCAAGTTGACCTGGCCCAACTCGGCCTACAGGTGCGCCATCCTTTTATTTAACTTATTGCATCTTCGCTGAACTGTTCGCAATTCCATATCCTTTGTAGAAAATTCTTTAGTCAATTGTTCAGCTTCCAACTCAGACGTAGTTAGATCGTCTCAATCTCCCTTTATGTCATTATCTTTATCAACTTGTTTCTTCTTCAATCACCCTTGTTTGCTCCTTCTATTCGCCAAATCAGTTCGAACGCGCTCTTGATTATTTTTTTCCTTAAACAGATCATTTCTAAAACCAGCCATCAACCGATTTAAACTTTCCTTCAATCCTTCTAAAGCCTGTATATGGTAACGGGCCATGTCTGCCTCCTTGTTCTTTCCAACAGTGAATCATTTTGGTTTTTAAGTTTTGCTACATGTTCTTTTAACTCCTTGAACTCCTTTTTCCCTTTCTGAATTTTAGCATTCTTCTCATCGATCTGTCGAGTTAGGTTGACAACTGTCTGCGTTGCCTCTACAAGTTTGAAGTGTACCTTCACATGTTGGTCTTCCCTATCCTCACTCGCCTCTCTCATCTTATCAAGCTCCTCTACAAACTTCTGGTTACATTGGAGAGCTTCACCTTCGCATGGGCAAACTGACTCCAATTGACCTACACATTACAGATATATTATAACAGTTCTATTTAGAACATCCATCACTACATTTCTCATTTCTAATAGGATATCTATTTTTTGACATTCACTGTGTAAAATTACTTTTGAACTTAAGGTCGAAGTATAATCTCGGATGGATGCTCCATAACATATGTTCGCAAATCTAAGGTACGCATTCTCTATACTTGAGTATGCCAAAATCTAAATTCTTTTATGCCTAGCACTATTCCAGTGCCGCTTGCCCCTAAATCGGTAATGGGCTGTTGGTTTGTCTTTACATTCTATTCATTACTTTGTAGCTCTATACTAATGAAGCATACGAATCAAAATTTCTTACTCTATTCTAACCTATAGCTCCTCTTGCGAAGATAACAGGGACACTGAGGCCTCTTTCACCTTAGCAAGCTCAACCTCTAAATCTTTTATTCTGAGGCATATGTCCTTAAGTTCCTGCAACAATGTTTACAAAAAGTGACTTAGCCTACAAAATTTTATCCAAAATATGTCCAACCAGTTTACAAACATCCTATAATATTCATACAATCATAGTACAATCACACTATCCTACCTTATCAGTTTCAGTCTCCGG
Organism: Kingdonia uniflora; assembly: GCA_014058105.1. Taxonomy (NCBI): domain Eukaryota; kingdom Viridiplantae; phylum Streptophyta; class Magnoliopsida; order Ranunculales; family Circaeasteraceae; genus Kingdonia; species Kingdonia uniflora. Next base: position 556,808 of record JACGCM010001029.1, read on the forward strand.
GCGTTCGATGTCATCTCCTTGGTTTTTCCTTGCCGTCTGAGGAGACACACCATCCAACCCATCAACCACCCCAACAACATCATCTTCAGACTCTTCATCCTCTTCCTCCACATAGGTGCTGGCCCTAATGACATCCACCTCCTCTTCAGAGTATCCTTTGGACATAAGGTGATGCCCAAGCCTGTCACGCTCAGCTCCTACCTCCTCCAAGTATACTCTCACCTCTGCTTATAGCCTGTTAATCTCAATAACTTGGGAAGCCTTTAGAGCCTCCAGCCGCTTCCCCTTCTTGCTCAAATTGCTTTTCAATCGAGCTACGTTCCTTTTGAGCTCGATCGACTTCCTCTTTAACTTAGCTTTCTCCTCCCCGACCCCGAGGCATATTCCTTTTATCAATTGAGCAGCCTACAAAGCAAGAAATCGACCTTCTTGATTAGTTAGAATCATAGTACAAAATCTATCATAAACAAGTACTCGAGCATATGAACCTACCATTTTTCTTATATCCTCCTCTCCGTGGAGAGCTACCAACCTGGCCTTCTCCTCCACCTCTTTCTAATCGTCCTCCACATCAGGTCAGTTTTCATTGACCTTCCCACCCGATACTTTAGAAGGTTCAACCCTTCTCTTTTTATCTTTATTGCAGCTGCACCACTTTCCAAGGCCCCAGCAATGGCTACATGCTTTAGTGGTTGCCTTTTGGGGAACATTTGAGCTAATTTGCTCGACGTAATGGACTCAGGTAATCCTTTGTCCATTCCAGGGGTCTTCAGCAAGCTAGCTTGCTTTTCTCCATCAGTCACTTTCTTTTCACAGCTGTCAGCGCTCGTTATCAGCCTTGCCGACTGAGATTTCAAAACTTTTTCAACTCTGCCATTAACACGCTTCTTCCTGCTAATGCCAAGATCTTTTAATACAGCCTCGATCTTAGTCACCTCTAGAGCGACTCTATCCAACAATGACTCTTTCTTCTCCACCAATGATTTGGGACCTGTCATACACACAACATGAACATCATCAGACATCGTTCAATTTCAACTATCAATCTTATATATTATGCATTATTATACTTACACTGTTTTACAGTTCTAAACAGAAGTTCCACAGGTTCTTCATCATCTCTCTGAAGGCAGTCACCTTTCACCCATATCACATTATTATTCCAAGTTCGACCTGCTGAGTTTAGATCGAAGAAGCGAAGTTGAGTTGCACTCGTACAAAAATAAGCCCCTCCACTTGCACCAATTTTTTTATTCCATAAAACTGTAACACATCCTCAGGGGATATTCTTCTCTTTCTACCATGTCCTTCCCACCGTAAGTTTAAAGCTTCACAAATACTTAACACCTCCCACATGTTCCCATTCATTTAAACGGGGCATGCACCAATAAGATTCATAATCTCTTTACTCAGCCCATACTCCAACTGAGATAGGTAACATAAAAAACCCTTCGAGAGTTTGCTCCGAACATCCCCATCGATGTACTCAAAAGAGATCGATTCATCTAAACCTTTATCCCTTTTTTCCTTCTCAAAATCAGCCAGCAAGTAAAAGTATTCATCTCCCGTTGCTACAATACAACCCCTAAGTTGCCTACCGACATAAACAATACAGTTCCCCCATCTACCTCCTGTAGAAGCCTTAGCTTTACAGAACTCTCTATATGCATCTTAACAAGGAGGGTATGATACCAATCTTCCAGGGAAATCTAGAAATTGGTCAGCACCTATTTCTTCCTTACCTCCAGATGCTTCAATCTCAGACTCAGTCGGCCTACCAGAGGTCGATGCCTCACTTACAAGGGAATTCCTCAAATTAACTGCAGAAAAGAATATTTATCCTTGACAAAACTCCTCACGATCGACCTATACACAGGTCCAGGTATCTATTGATATCTTCTTTTTATATATATCAACAATATTTAAATATCTTTCATATCTCTTATAACAACAGATTTCATAGATTGCTATAAATCGTAATTTATTACTTTTTCAAGAAATACAAAATTGATCTTCAAAAACACATACACATATCACGTATATCTACTAACCTTCTATATCAGAATGAGAATCTGGGGCAGCACCGTATCCTTCCCTCACCACACTGCCATACAACCACCTTCGCTACTTAGATTCAGCAACTCTCTCACGCTTTGACAAATGATCCCTCTTGTTTGAGTCTCTGTAAGTTTCAGTACTATTTTTGCCTCTCCTTTTCCTTCTTCTCTCACTGCTTTTCAAGTTTTTAGAAGTTGAAAAATGTTTGATTGACAAAGATGAAGCAATATTTATATTTTTACTCTCTAACTGCTAGCAGTTATTGAGTCTCGCACGAGCCATCCTCAGTTTTAGAACCAAGGCGTCCCTTTCACTATCTATATCAGACGTCTTGTACCTTTTCCGTACAGGCGCCTTCCTATTATTACCTTTCCATTATATTAAAATTTTTTTTTTATCTTTTTTTTCCAAATCTCCCTCTGACCTCGCCCCACTCATAATGACTCATTCTTTACACGTAATCGAGTTTTCACAAGGGACAAAATCAGAACCTCCTTGCTTCTTGTGTATGGGCTTCTTCTACTACTCTTATAACAACAATGACATTATTTTCAAAGCTACCATAACAGAGTTCCAAATATTTTCAAATTTATTTTTACACAATAGTCACAAACAACATTCACAAAAATAGAGGATCTATTAAAGAAATTATTTTAGATTATTCAAACTCAAAACAATCCTATTCTATCACCCTATTTTATATCCGCTCTAGGCACTTCGCATATAATTACATCAAAAATAGCCTTGGTCACCTGGGAACCACATCCAACCGGTCAACCTACAGTAATCCTCATATCCTTAAAATTCGATCTCCACCTCAACAATCAATCCGATCACCTCTTCTCGATCTGTAGGATCCTTCATCAGATCACGAAAAAATACCTTAAAGAAAAATTGGGCATACTCAAGTTCCCTACCCCTTCAAGCTGACACTCCCTCACTGGCAACTCAACATCATAACCCAACAATCCAAAAAATTTCTCCCACACTTCTGCCATCTTTATGGCCAATCATCCTTCTGCGGCACTGCGAATCATCTGGGATCGAGTGCGCACCATTCCTTTCTTTTCCCCCATATTTGGAAACCTTTATGCCTTATTTATATATTTTTTTACTACCGATTCCCCTCAAAAAGCGCTAATATCCTTTTATCTCGTTACAAAAACACCAAAATATTTTGAGAGTTATTTCCACTTATTAGTTCCCCTCAAAATCAATCATTCAACAACTTTTAAGGTTGAACTTATTCTTTCCAGACTTCAATTCCTCCTTGAGGTCAAATCTTCATTTTAAAAATTCTTACAATTTTCTCTCTCCCACATTTCCACCACGCAGGACGAGTCAGACTTGCATCTTAACATACATTTTTACATATATATCTCAATTCGAATATTACAAGTATTTGTACTTTCTGTACTCATACATTTCATTTCATACATTCCATTTCATACATTCTTCAGATCATACAGATCAATTTCTAGAGCTATCCTTTATTTATATCAGCACGAAAATTAGATAACAAATTTTATTCATGTCAAAACAGATTACAAGTACTTTTACAGATAACAAGTCTTTCAAGTACTCAACAACATGTACTTTATAGTTAATAAGTTTTTTAGTACTTTTACAAGTAACAGGTCATTCAGGCACTTCGACACATCAAATCCTTCAGTTCGTCTTGCTTCAGTGATCTTTCACCCTGATGTAAAGCAGAAATTGGAGACAACGATTATTCTCACCCTCATGAGTTGGCTCAAACTCTAGACGAACTTCAAATAGAAACTATAAAAGTAGGAGACTCAGTACTTGAACCAACCCTTCAAACTTAAGGCCTTCTTAAAGCCAAAAACTGATAGAAATGTAGAAGTAAACTTCTACTCTGCGTCTCCCTCTTCCACTATCATCGTCGCCTTCTCTAAAACTGCCAACCTCCTGAGAGTTAGTTGTAATGAAGAGGGCCCGACCTTAAAATCTATTGTGACACAAGAAATCAGCACAACTGTCCCGCAGTCATGTCTATCCCTACATCTATCTCCCCAACCTTGTCCTCTACAAGAATACGGAGACAAGCCCAACGTTGCTCACCTGTTAAGAGAATGTGGTAAAATCTCCATCTATAGTAAAATTTTTCCTCAGCTTCAACCGCTTCGTCTGCTGATATATCTCTATACATCGGAGGGACAGACGTTGAAATAGGATCTTCCAAAGAACAATCCCTTAAAAATCTCAACTTCAACCTCTGCATCCCCTTTATATAACCCTACATTTATTATGCAGGTACGTTTTCCCAAGCCTCATCATTCAGCAAGACATAACTCTTCAAACCCTAACCGTCACGTCCATCAATTCCCATCAGCATTCATTGCACATGGATCCTCCTTTGACACACGCATTTTCCATGCTGTCAACACACATCATTACTTCTTTCAAAATTCAAATTTCCAACCCGAATACCCATATATCCGAATACTTTCTTAACCAAAGCCACTCGTGACTTCGGTTGTGAGAGGGCGATTGTAGGGGCCTATCCCTTGATCTTACCTACAAATGAGTTATCCCTAGTTTAAATTGCCTCCATATCAGGCTCACGCATTCTCCACACGATTTCTCTAGTAAATATTTCTACATACCCCACGAACTGATGAAGAACGTGGGTCGAGCTCAAATCGAGAAGCCTGAACAAGTAAAAACTACCTATCTTTCACGAACTCAGCAATTACTCTGTCAACAACCACTAACCACATTGTTCAGGGAATGTGCTTCAGTACGATGAAGAACTGCGGAAGAGGCCTATATAATGGAAAAGTTCTAGAGGAGGCAGGGGCCAAATAAAGATACGATAAATTGCCAAGAAGACTATATCTTTTAAGATTCTCATCACTCTAAACTTCTTATTCACAAGATTAAACATTTCTAAGTCTAGAAATAACTTGTAATAAGATATCATCATCCTCAAGCAATAAAAGTTACTATTACAAAACCCTCAATGCGAGGTTGTGGTTTTTAATCTATTCATAGGTTTTCCATGCTAAATACCTGGGTCATTTCTTGTTTACTAGATTTTAGTCACAGGTACATTGGTGTAAGGACTAATTCCTGGCCATGTTGAGCTTACAGAAATAGGCCATTACAACTTTCAACCAAAATTATGAGGCTTTTTGTTGGTTCCCTTGTCTTAAGATTTTAAAAAACTTAAGACCAAGTGCATGTGAGGTTTACGTAGTCATCCGCCGACCAATGACTCACATTCTTGTATTTATCTTTATCAATTAGAATACTATCATTAACCTCCTCCTCAATATGGTCTTTAAATACTTTAGGTGTTGGTGCCAGTGTTGTCGTCTTCTTTTTAGATTTTACCTTCCTTTTTGTATGCATATTACTTTGTGTGACAATCGGATGACAACCGGAGCGGGTAATGCATTGAGGATTAAGTTGTTTAAACCCCATGAAGCTTATATCAGCGAGATAGATGAACTTCCTCTACCAAATTCCATTTATAAGGGAAAATATAGATTTCCCAATTGAACATTGAATTATGGGTAGTAGGGTTGGTAGTTAGAGTATGCATTGGTGTTTTAAGAATCAAATTGTGAGGGACTAGGAGTGTCGAGTGACGGGAACAATTATCGAATGTGGTAATTGCGATATTGAGAAAGATTCTGCATTTGTGACGAATCAAATACAACGAATTGGAAGGGATAAATGTTAGGTTGTTGGCTTGGATGTGAGGGTTGAGAGTGGCTTTGAGAATTGGATTGGGAGCTTGCTTAAGATCTTAAAGACATAGCTTTGTTTTAGTTTGATAAGGTTATTTTCTTTGAGATAAATGGGGTGTTGGGATGGTTTTATGAGGAGAAAAAGAGTTGTTACAGACCTAGTAGCAAATAATAGCTATTGCCTGCTCGCCTTTGAATATCAGCCGTACACATAGTACCATTCCAACAGTTGGTCTGCCGCGCAGTTCAGAACTGTACGACATATTCAACCAATTAGAACATGACTCGTGACATCCCCTTATTGGTTCATTTGTGCTGCACAGTTCAGAACTGCGCGACATAATTATTTTAACAACTCACCCTATGAGTCTCTAAACTGACCCTCAGGATGAGTTTTTTTGCTCAAAAGGTTGCTAGCTAGGCAAGATGACCCAACTGTTGAGTGGTTAGTTGAGAAATAAGTGGGTTGGTTGCCTCCACATAAGCATCCAACCTTACTGCTATAAATGTTATTTGTAATAAGACATTGTCGTCATGAATGTACCTAATAACTGAAAGAAGAGAAAACAAAGGCAAGGATAATAGACTAGGATTTTGTGTCTCTTTCCTTGAAACTTTGAATTACTTAAATAATGACTTTTCTAGAAACATGCGTGCGTTGGGGGAACTGAGCGGAATACATCCCCTCCGACGTTTGGCTTTATCCGGTTAAGCATGGCATACAAGCATTACTAGAAATAAGAAATAAACCAAGAACATTCATTTTTGCATATAATTTCCTCCAATGTTTTAAAGATCTTTCTTCTTGGAAACTCTTGCATATATCTTTAATATAATATATCTTTTAAATATCTTGCCGGATCTTAAATGAAATATCTTCTTTGATTTTATTCTCCAATAGTATTTGTGTAAATTTTCCTTCCATGTTGAAACCTCATCCATAGAACTACTAGAGATGCTCATAAGTGTTTCTTTTCTAATTTCCATCTCCTTTGTCTACAATAAACAAATAAGTATATAAGTACAAATAATTAAATATAATACTACCAAAATACATGTTCGAGTATATAACAAGTGCCATAATTACTCTCTCATCAGGTGACAATGATTTTAGCATTCTCAACAAATTTATGATAATATGGTACTCGCGCTTTATGTGTTTCACTTTCTTGTGGTTTCTTGGTTCCTTGGACTATACTAATGCACCACTATTATCATAATATAAAATAATAGGTGACAATGTCAATGTTACCACTTCAAGATCTGTAATAAATTATTTGAACCAAACTGCATCCTTAGAGGCTTCTAAAGCAGCTATGTTCTCAGCTTCTACGGTTGAGTCAGCAATACAAGATTGTTTCATACTCCTCCAACTAATGGCCGCTCCACCCAAAGTAAACACGTATCCTGAAGTAGACTTCCTAACATCTTTGATGAGTATGAAAATTTTATATTTTAGACCCCTAAAATATAGTGTTTTTACAGTCCCATGCTATCTTAAATAATGACTGTATGTTAAGATTACTATTTTTTTCTTCAGATAACAGGTCTAAATGTGAGACGCACGATAAAACAACATTAAAAATGACCTAAAAGAAGCTCCTGTAGTGTCCTGGATTTTTTTATTATTATTTATCTATTATTGTTTTATTTTATTCATTATGCATCATGCATCCACATACATCACCGTTCATCATGCATCTTATTGCATTTATAAGGGTTTTTAGGTTCTTCTTTCTTCATTTTCTTTGTTTCGGTGGTTGTTGGGCGGAGGAGGTTGAGCTGTGGTTTTGGGTGCCTATGGTTGGCTTGGTGTGGTTGTTGTGGTGGTGTAGTGTTTGATCCGGGAGGGATCTGAGGATTTTCCTTTGGGTTTTTCCCAATTTTTGCTCAAGGAAATCTTTTTAGTTTTCTGAGTTTTCTGAGTTTTTACCTATTGTATTTGAACAGACTCATTTCTGCTCGAATAAGCTCCTATCTACTTTGTTTTATTTGAACAAACTTATTCTTGTTCGAATAGAGTTCTATCTACTTCATTTTATTTGAACAACACCTTTCCTGTTCGAATATATTTCTTTATGTTTTGTTATGTTCGAACAAGCCCTTTCCTGTTCGAATATGCTTCTACCTGCTTTGTTTTGTTTGAACAAGAATATATCTTATTCGAACAGAGGCGTGTTTTAACGGCCAGTTTGGGTTTTCTCTAGTGATTCTTGGCCGTTGATCCCTTCCTCGAGATGGGTGTTGGTCTTTTAGGTTTTATACTATCTCATTTTATTATCTCTCTCTCTCACACTCACTCTCCAAATTAGAATCCCCTCTTCCATTGTTTGCCGATTCGTCCTATTTTCTTGCCGAGCTCAGTCGCACTTCCTTCGGTGAGTAATTCTCTATTCCTCTTCCTTGTAGATTTGATTTTGGTTGCGGTTTGAATCCTTTGTGTTTTAGGGTTTGTGATTGGTGGGTTGATTTTAGGGTTTTGTGATTAGGGTTTTTGTTGAAATTGTGGTATTGTGTTTTGCAGGTGTTGGGTTGTGTTTGTTGCAGGTGTTGGGTTGGTTATTGTTGCATGTGGGGTTGAGGTTGGGTTTCCCTGTCGATTGTTGGTTTGTGGTTTATCGTTTATCAGGCGAGTGCCCTTTCCTTGCTAAATTCCTTTACTAATTTGATCATTGTGGATTTAGGGTGTTACTCTGGACAAAGAGGTGTTTGTGATATAGTTATTGTCTGTACTATATTCTTCAGTAGTTATTATTTTAGTGCATCTTTTCCTATTGTTAGGCATGTAGAGTGGTGTCCTCCTTGCCCTTTAGGAAGTAGTGTATTTGGGTGGTAATCTCATGGCTTTGTCCTTGAATACTGTGTTTTAGTATTGTAGAGACTGATGTTGTTTGGATGCTGTAACTGGTGGTCATTATTCATCTATGTTAGGATTGTTTACCATTCTCTTTGGCAGGTGGTTATCCTATGTATGCGGTGTTAGGATTGTTTACCATTATCTTTGGCAGGTGGTTATCCTATGTGTGTGTTGGCCGTGTGGCTGCTATTTTGTTTTGATCCTTGGGATCTATTTGTGGTGTGGGTTTTTATATTCTTTTAACTTAACGGGGTCAGATACATAACAAAGCTCTACATCGACTAACCCTCGACAGGATTTCGGATTCCTATATCGGGTTAAAATAGTAGGTGAAGTTCGGGCTGGAAACTATTATATCTATTACCCATCCGGGAGTGTGGGATGGTATGAGATAGTTTCCTTTGGTACCCGTCTTATCCTCCGTGAGGTTGAAATCCCTTGGAATAATTGAAATAAAGTTTGGACGTTGGCTCTGTGGGTTACAAAGCCCGGAACACTCTGATCAAGTGATAAATCCTAAGCGTGGTCCAACTTGCTACTAATCGTACCCTTTATATCCAATTGAGATCTCTTTAAGGTTATTAGGCATTAACGGCTGATCAACCCATATATCCATTATAAGGTCTAGTTCATTGGTTTTGCACATCATAAACATCCACATTAGGACAATTCTAGAATCATATCATATCATATCACCACATCCTCGCATTAATATATATATTTATGTTCCTCTTCTCTTATCCATGCCTTACTCTATTCCTTGCTCTACTCTTCACATATATATTACTGTGCTTTTAATATCTTATATCTCATTCATCTCTTCCTCTTTTTATGCACCATTTTATTAGTAGGTTATTTAGCTTTGTTGGGCATTAGTGAGCTGTGGTTTTGCTCACTCTCGTATTTTCCCCCCTTTTAGAGGCAAAGTAGTTGCTGGTTTTGTTGTGGGTTTCAGTTGTGTTAGATTCAGTTTTGGATGCTGCAGATCTGTTCTTGTATTAGTTCTCCTTGTACGATCTCAGCTTTTAAAACTGTACATTATCGAGATATTGTATTGATATTTCAGTATATATATATATATATATATATATATATATATATCTATTGCTTCCGCTTTATTCTTTTTACTCTGATGGTATTGCTATAGTGGACGACTGAGCTATTTCCTATTAGCAAGGTTATTTGTGGGGGCAAATCTTTGAATTCCCCGACCTGCACGCCCTGGATAACATTCTTTTAGATATGTTCTAATTATTGGATTTTAGGGCGTGACATCTCATTTACCAAGACTTAAAAAAGTTATCTCAGGAGCCTCTTCATTGCTGGAGGAAGTCAGGTGAAAAGTCTAAATCATGCCATGTCTAAGCACAATCCAACTTCAACAGAAAGGAGTACAAGAAATCACAAGTTAAATATCCTTAGGTTAGGAGAGCTGCTGGAAAATAGCCACTAAAGATCCAGTCGTGAATTATATCAAGAGAAGCCTAGTCAAAGTATAGCTCAAGAGGCCTCCATAAATCCTTGATCGTGGGTCTGGTACCCCCTACCTGCCGGCATATGCGGGTTGGCGGTGGCCTTTTAGGTCCTACTTTTCAAATTTGGTGCATCGGGATGTGTGAAGACTGAATTAGCCACTAGATTTCTAAAGTTGGTCAATAGGAGAGTATAACTGCAATTATACTATTACAAAAAGGAAACCCCAAGGCATCCTTCTCCTATAAAAGGAGCATTTGCCCTCATTGTAACTCATCTTAAGGAATAAAGGTTGATGACTTTGGCTTTGTATATTATTATTCTTCCCTATTGTTTTTCTTATTCTCTAAAGGTAAGTTCTATGTTCTTTATTTTTGAACAAGGATCTTGGCAATGAAGAAGTTAGGAGTTTGCACTTAAGTAGGTTAAAACTTTGAGCCAAGTAGCTCATCTTAGGATTGGTATCTCTCCTCATTATTTAGCAAGTAGATTGCATAGGTTGTTAGATTACTAAAACACAATCAAATCAACCATTAATGGGTTAAAAGAGATGCTCTCATAAGAGATCTCTAAAGATAAAGATCAACATTAGAAGGAGATTAGACTAATTAATAGTTAATCCCCATTCTAAAATAGTTTACACCAAAAAAGATTATACTTGACCTTCGGTACAAAACCTAAGGGTAAGGGCTTAATAATTTGCCTAGGCCTAGTTGATTTCTAAAGAGTAGAAAAAACAAGCATATTATCCAAGAAGCTCAAGTGTCCTCATTGAGGATTCGACCCCTTTATTGCCACGTTCCTTGACAAACGAGTTGAGCGTACAAAATTGGGTATTGATTCGAGGCAAAAATCTCAACTCATCAATTAGCGTTGTTGCCGGGGAGGACAATGTAGCCTTAGGAAAATACGCTTAAAACTTTATTTTATTTTATTTACTAAATCTGTAGTATATTCTTTGAATATTATAGGATTTTTTCTTAATATCTTGAATTATCTTAATATTTGTTTCTTACCTTGATCAAAACTGGTCTACGAAGACTTCTTAAACAATTTTCTTTTACAGATCTGAGGTTCATGAGGACTGGGGAAGAGGCCATAAAAATATTAGCCATTTAAGAACCAACAAACCCTTGAACGTCGGTTGCCTGTGCCATCGAGACAGGTGATCGCGGGTCCAGTGGGACCCACAGGGCTGAAACTTCGCAAACCCCTTCCCCAGAGTTAGATGAATGAGCCTTAATTTAGTATATAATTTTATTTTTCTGCTACTGTATAAGGATGAACAAGAATGGGAAGGAAGAGCAAAAATTGAAAAAAATATCAAAATGGTGCGAATCTGGAGAAAAAAGAAGAAGGTACATATCCTCTCATTAGATTGTAGGATAATATTTGAGATCTAGATAATTGTGCTAAAATAGTAAGTCTCCTAATCTTTAAGAAGATAAAATATTTTCTCAAAATATTTATTTCTAAAAATAGTAAAAAAGATATTTTAGCCATATAGAAAAAATATATTTAGTTGCCAATTTTTATTATTTTTATTTTTGATAATATATTCTTAGAAATAGGAAGCATTGGGAAGGAATATATGCATATATTGTTTATTATAACAATTAATGTAAATATTTTGTCAATATAAATTATTGGTCTTATACTTAATAATTGCGAAACTTGTTATCATAGTATTATTCAAGCATAATTGTTTATTGTGTATTTAATATTCTTGCACATACCCTAGTAAAGGTTAAAAATAAGGGTTAGGGCACCGCACCCTACGGAGGCAACTCTTATAAGGGACCCCCAACCTGTGGGACCACCCACTAGGGAAATAAGGAAAGTTATATCTAATGGAGCCCTAAATCATCTCGTCGACCTTAAATAATTAAAACATAAAAAATGACTAGAAGATTTTCAAGGGATTTCATTACCTATGGAACTAGGAGATACTAGACCAGGGTATTGAACATGGATTCATAGGAAAACACTTAAGCCGATGTTGCTAGCTATTGATAGGATGTCTGACGTTACTAGAACCGGGTGTTGATGACCGAAAAGGGACTCACCTGCGGCCCATGACTCTGTGCAGTGCTCGGATCGAACTCCTACCTATGATTTAATACTAGAACATGAAGCTTTTGTGTAGGAATCAAGCACCTAAAGTCAATTAGGGTGCCTTCTTCACAAATTTAGAAATAGGGTCGGCCATTTAATTATAACTTGAAATTCGTTGCAAGAGTGTTTAATTTTCTTTGAAACGTCTTATAGTCATAACTCGCATTCAACTCCTATAAATCGTAAAATAGGGGTTCCCAAACCAAATATCCAAACCCCAGCTACCCAACAAGGTTCGTTTAATCTATATCCATATCGCCTACAAACAATGTGCCAAACCTCAACTCTCGCAGAACAATATATGGATAGGCTCGAAAGTGGATACCATGAAATGTTAGATAAACTAGAACTCCATGGTACACATAATGGTAAATCAGTAAAACTTTTGAAGGAGATCCTTGAACATCTCATTCCTAATACTTGGTCTACACTTGAGGAAAACCAAGCCCAAATTGAACCCCAAGTCCAAATGGATAAGGTTTTTACTCAACAAACCCAATCACATGACCCATCATCATATGTCATAATAATTGGGCCATCCATAAGCGCATTTGATCAAGCCCAAAATACATCTTACGACAACTATCCAAAAGATTGGCCTGATCCAAATACTCTGGAATACGATAATAGGGTAAGAAACATACTAGACAACATCCAATACTCACTTATCCAATAACCTATCGAGAAATGTCATAAACCATCCATAAAGGCTAAAACACATCCCAAACATTGTAGGAAACATAAATCTAAACCAAGACCACCGAGACAATCAACGAATTTAATATGCTAGCTGACGAGTCTAAGAAAATTATGGATTTCACCGAGTTTGAGGAAAATGAAATAATCGATAGATTTCTAGAGGTATTTCCCGATTATGACAATAAAGTAATACTTGGACATGAATCTTACCTCAAATCTAGAACAGGGTCGATTGAGGATACACAGATCATTAATAAAAAATTTCGGGATATCCTATACACCAACCATACATGGGAGGACTACTATATTGAGGAGGAAGAAAACCAAGACATAGATGACTCGTTTCCAATAGAAAGAGTTATTTAGGACTCATATTTTGATGAAGATATAGACCAACCAAGCATCACCTTTGCCACTCAACTTATCCAAAACCAGAGAAGAGGAAGCATATTGCCAGCACGATAACAAGGAGTCATGTGAGGAAAAACTCAGTTGTCCTTATACATTAGAGGAATATCTAGCTAGACTATTCGAGTCTATTTGAAGGGATATACAGAGTAATTGAGGCCAATCTTGATCGCATTTATTCAACATGGCCATTACACACATTCACGTCGATCATCTAGGTATTTGCCCATTTTACCTCTTCCATTGGAATTCATTCATTACCAAATTCTTTGATTAATTTTGCTCAAGTTTGTAATAAGTAGAAAATTTGGACTTGACATAACAAAAGTTCATTTCGAATTATCTGTGCATTTTAGTAACTATTCATACTATTGCCATCTGGTCTTTCAAAGAAAACTTGCAACTAGGATAGTTCCAATTTTTTTTGGAAATATACTCTCCAAATCACAAGTTTAGAGGTATATTAGTCTAGTTAAGGACATAAAATGTAGCGCTCTTTGGAGGCAGTCTAAGGTCAATGTCACATTATTGTTTCCTTTTGCATTCGACAACTCCTTATAAAAAAATCTTCGCTGTATTTTATAATTGCCAGGTTCCTTATGTTTTTGTAATGGCAACCCCTATACTCACTGAACAAGCTTATGTCAGACATTATGAAAATGAACCATTGAACTATTACTTTACACAAGAATCTAGAAATAGGAATTGAGACAACCTCTTCTATGGGATGGATGACTACTATTGCAAAAACTTAGTTGAGGGATTCTCTAAGTCTATTACTTCGATAGATAAAGAAAAGAGGATGGTCGAAATCACTTGGAGGAACTTGACACGACCGTATATTCTTAGCGCTAATAACTTATCTGTGATAACAGATATAGCACTGGTCCTTGATGTTGAAAGTTATGATGGAGGCAACTATTATGAGTACATCAATGACCTAGATTCAGGCGATGGAGTTCTCCCAGTACATGGGGGCATTTATAAAAAGGCATTATACAAAAATCAAATATTAGCATACCGTTGGTTACACATCAGTGATTGATTACACTTGTCTCAACATTTTAAAGTCTTTACAGTCGGGGAATGAAGATATGTGCATCCTAAACACTTTGCTTGATTCCAAAATACAGTAATTCCCTGAACCAACTCCTTCTATACTCTCGATTAACCGTAAGCCCATTGGATCACCTCGTATGTAAGTACTTCCCACTCTTATAACTAAGATCATACAATATATTGATCCAGAAGCTGATAGATTCCCAACATTACTGAAGGAGAAGGTAATGGAGTTTGTTCTTACAAAATGTGTTCCAGAATTATGGATTCCAAATCATATACATTTACATGACCTCTATATATCAATAGGATCATCCAAGAGCCCTGACGATACATCAAGTATACCACCTCATGTAGCCTTGGAAGCATTGATGACAAAGATAGAAGGACTTGAGGAAAGACTAATAGAAAATTAAATACTATTGAAAAAGACAAACAAGCTTAAGAGAAAAAATGATTATCTACTTCAAGAGAACACTTCTTCACTAAAAGAACTGCTGTATGTTTAAAGACGGCAGAACCAAGAAGTTCAAGTCCACAGAATATGAAGTACTCTCACATTAAAATATAAAGCTAGATGGTTGTTTTAGGGAGTTGTTGGTTAATTTAAATTTATGAATTTCCATTCTAGTGTTGTTATTTTGGTCTTTGTACCACGAAATATTTTTCCATTAATGAAATGCTGCAAGTTTTGTCTTAATTAAATATCTATATCATTTCTTGAAGGGAACGGTAATATTCTACTTTTCACTTTTATTCACATTTAGAAACATTGAGGACAATATCCCATTTAAGTTGGGGGTATAACCTATATTTTAAGTATTTTCAAGAAAAATCACGGAAGTTTTGAAAAAAAATATTATGACGTGAAAGATCAATATGGTAACTGTACAATATCACCTAAACCTTGATGAAATAAATTTGCTTGCTCTAATAATTTAACCTCTGATTAATCAAGGAGGGTTTTGATATTGTTTTCTTATTGTGTGATTCCACTAAAACAATTTTTCGAAACATTCACATATACATAGACCGGTCTAAAGTGTGCCATAGACCTAAAAACTTCAAAGATAATAGTGGAGACTTCTTCTAACTCAGTGAGGAATTGAGCATTTTACATCCCTCGAGTGTCATACATAAACTCTTTACAGAATCAACATTCTTAATTCATGATATCATTATTCTTTGCACTATCGATTGTCGAAGGTGAAATAAGTTACAAATACTTGAATTCTTTCTTATCTTTCTTTAAAGCAAAAAAGTGACCATACAAAACTGAGGAAATGATTTTAGACATTTCTTTGCTAAAACCCTTTTTGGCCTTCGTATGAAAATACCTTCAAATAATTTTCTATTAGTCACCCCATCGAGCCTAAATAAGCCATCGTTTGTAAGGCAAGTTACCTTTACCCCATTATGAGAATGCTTAAGGAAGTAGATAGTTGCAGCAGTTGGTAAGTAGAATTACTCCCCTAAAAGAAAACAAAATAAAAAAGGGGATTATCAAGTGAAAATGACTCAAAAATATAGTACATAATCGAGCTATGACACATAGAAAAATCGTGAAAAGTGGATAAAAGGTGAACAAGTGAACCAAAATTAGAATACCTTAAGTTCTCAAAATGCCAGCAAAATACCCTTTTTCCAAACATGACCTGTCCTCAGCATACATTATAACCTTTAAAAGATCTTCTTGATCATGAGTCTAGTATGGTCAGTTTAGTAAAGATAAAGATAAAGATAGAAATTCTATGACAATTTAACTCGGTACATTCAATAGCAATCGAACTTCTATTCATGAGATCTATCTAGACAAACGTCTGCTGCTTGTAGTAATTACTAGTCTTCGCTTCATTTAAAATCAAATCGTGCTCATCTTTACACATGAGAGAAAATCTAAAAATATATAAGTGATTATTTGAGAGAAAATCTATATAAGGCCAATTCAAAACATATTACTAAGAGGTCCATAAGTCTATGGCTTGCTTAAAGAACTAACCCTATGAATATTTTACACACACACAGACACACACACTATAATCCAAGGATTCAATTTTGGCTTCATCCAAGATTAGGAAATATCTTAACTTTCTTTCAATTACTAAGTGGGAAAGGTTAAAAGAACTTGCATGTTATTCTTTCAAGACATATGTAACTGCTATCTAACAAAGCACAGTTTCCATAAGGATAATCACATCATAATAAGATATTGTGGGTAAAATATTATAAACCCTTACGAGACAAAACTCGTCCACTAGGAAAAATATGGGGGTTCAAAGGCTTATTGCATAGGCTAAATGCAATCGAGAGTCACGCGAAAGTGGCTAGTACTTTATTCTAATTATTTTACTTGAGGACAAGTAAAATGCTAAGAGCATCTCTAACAGACTGGTATGCTGTTAAGGTTTTCCCATACTCTTGTAAAATACCCCTCCTGCAGGGGTATGGTGTTCAGCATAGTCACCCCCATTCCCCTCCAAAGTATGTAAAACCTGAACTTGGTGAGGAGTATGTGCATACCGCGTAGGCGCTGAACCGCTCAGCGCCCAAGAACTTTTTTAAAACAACTGTCTAGGCGAACCATTCAACGCGCGTAAGTTTTTATTTTCCGAACTCTAGGCCCTGAACCGTTAAGTGCCTACCCTCTGCTCCCAACTTCACTCTCCAAACGGCTAGTTTTTTAATTTTCACCCAAATATCTTCAAATAAGGCTCAAATAAGAGTAGTTTATTAAATTCTCTACCATCTCAAGCTCTATCAACTCTCTACCATCTCAAGTTCTTTTAACTTCAAATGGATAACTAATTTTCCCAAAATTCATAATCTCAATACGTTCCATCAACGCAACTTCCGGAATCACCAAACTACTCTATGCCCCGCATTCCTTTTACGCGCTGCCCAACGTGCAACGAAAAGAAAAGTGATAATAGTTGTTGGACCGACCTTAAGGATCAAACCCTTGGTAAATATTGGGTAACACACTCGCAAGATTCTCAAAACGGTAACCAACAAGATGAATCCAAGTTTTGGGGAAAAATAGTAAATGACTATGAAGGAACAAGTGGTGTGAAAGCACGTACAAGAGCGGCTTTGAAATAACGTTGGGGGAAAATCCAATGGCAAACCGTTTTTTTTGTGTGTGCCTTGCATTGTAAAAGTTTGCGAGGTAAATTATAGCGGGATTGGAAATGAACACCACGAGGTACGTTTCAATTTAGTATATTAATTTATTTCTTTAAGTGTTTATTTTTTTTTCTTTTTACGTAGTATGACCGTGCGGATACTATGTTTGAGAAAACGTTTAAAGCCGAGAACAATCGAAAACCACAACAAGGATTTAATGCCAAGTGTATAGATGGCTTCTACCAAATCGTTTATATCAAATTGTTTTGAAAATTAGATCTTAATCGTTGCCATGACTTATGCATCATTTATAATTTATAGTATCTACCAGGTGACCGGTTCATCTTCATTTTGATCAAAACCATATATTTTGATTGTCTGATCAAAGCAGATGTTCAACTCCTTGATGCTTATTTAAATCCATAAATGGACCTATCCAACTTGCATATTTTGTCTTCTTTGCTTTTAACCACGAAGCCATCTGGTTGAGATATATAAATCTTTTCTTCAAGACGCCCATTTAAAAATTCTGTCTTGGCATCCATTTGCCATAATTCATAATCAAAATGTGTTACAAAGGATAAGAGAATCTGGATAGACTTTAGCATAGCTACCGGTAAAAAAGTTTCTTCATAATCGATGCCTTCCTTTTGAGGAAACCTTTTCACAACTAGTCTTGCCTTGAAGATTTTTACCTTTTCATCTAATCCTCTTCCATTTGTAGAGCCACTTGCATTCAATAGGCTTAATATTGGCAGGCAATTCCACAAGATCCCAGACTTTGTTGGAGTACATTGACTATATTTTTAATTTTATGACTTCTTGTTAGGATTTGGAATCAACATCATTAAGAGCATCTCTAATAGAGATGGCATGCTATTCTGGCTTCGAATACTAGTATCTGGAATAGCATACCACTTTGTTCCAACAGATTTATCTCAAAATTCAATTTTTTATATTAAAATTGAGACCCGCAATGTTATTTTATGAGAAAGAGGAAATTTTTATTATAAATTGGGACCCACAATATTCTTTTATTAGAGATAGAAAAGAAAGGAAGAGAAAAAATGTTGTGGAGGACCCATAAAAGTAGTATGCGCATACCACTCTCTCTAAGTTTCGGATTTACATACTTTGGAAGGGTATGGGGGTGACTATACTGAACCTCATACTCCTGTTGGAAAAGGTTTTTGCAAGAGTATGGGAAAACCTTAATAGCATACCACTCTGTTGGAGATGCTCTAAGTGTCTCTTTAGAGTATCTGGGATTTGAGTCTTGCTCATTAGGGACTATCTCCGAGGATTCTCCCAAAAGAAAGTCCAGGTAACCAATATCTTTCCCACTATGATAAAGTATCGGTGTAGCCACGGGATTTTCATTGGTATTTATTGTAATATCTGGTAATTTTGCTTTAATACTTTCGGGGTGTGGTGTCGTATTATCTTTCAATTCATGTAAAACTGTATCAGTACTTGAGGAGTGGTTCATCACATAGTCTTCTTCTAGATAAATAGCATGTGTCGAAACAAATATTTTTACTCACTAAGGCTAAATAACAAACCTCCGTGTGGTCCTTATAGATACTCTATGAATAAACACACTTCTGATTTTGTTTTCAGCTTACCCAGTTGTTCCTTTCGCACATATGCTGGACAACCCAATATATGCAAGTAATGTATACTTGGTTGTCACCCACTCCATTACTGAATTGGTGTGCTAAGGACAGCTTTCGATGGAACCAAGTTCAGAAAATATACCTGTAAGTATCCCCAAAAGGATAATGGTAGGGTAGCATAACTCATCATAGATCTAACCATATCATGTAAGGTCATATTCCTTTGTTCTACTGCACCATTCTGCTGAGGGCAGTTAGGTGTAGACAATTGATATACAATCCCACACTGAGTAAGATATTCCTTGAACTCACTAGAGGGATATTCTTCTTCTCAATCTGATAAAAGAACCTTCAAATGATTTCCCAATTGTTTTACCTTTGGCCTTAAACCTTTTGAATTTCTCAAAATTTACATATTTGGGACGCATAGGTAAACATAGCCATATCTTGAGCAGTCATCCGTGAATGTCCCAAAATACTAATAGCTTCATCTAGCACTAGTGCTCATGCGACCACATACATCGATGCGTACTAATTCTAAAGGTTCGCTAACTCTATTTCCTATTGCAGAATAGGGTCTTCTGGTCATTTTACCTTGCAGACATGATTCACAGACTTGCATAGGCTCCTCTACCAAGGGATATAAAGATCCGCTTTTGAATAGTCTGTTTATCCTGTCAAGGTTGATATGGCCTATACGTAGATCCCAAAGAACTTTATAATTGTTTGAAGGTCTATTCCTTTTGTTAGAGCATTTCTAGCAGTGAGTGTGGATTTGGGTGTGAGTTCTAACACCCTGGCCCACCAAACCCACAACTCACACCTGACCTCTCCCAGCAGCTAGTATGAGTTCGCCAACGTATAATTTTTTAATTTTTAATTTTTAATTTTAAGGAAATTAAAACACCGCGTAGTGTTCCTTTTACCACGCGGTAAAAGGAACACCGTGCGGGGTTCCAAACACCGCCGCTTCAACTGTAAGTAAAGCTCAGTCCCAATTCGACTATTTCCATATTTTTACATCTAGCTCTCTCTCAAAATCCCTGGTAAAAAATTAGTGATTCCAACAAAATCAAAATGCATATGCTAGAGGGAAAACCACACCCTAGTACTATGCCTGGGTTTAGAGAAACAAGAGATCTAGAGCGTGCCGTAACTCGCTCGAGGTCCGGAAGGAAGAAAAAATGAGTGCAATTTGAAAATATCCAACCCCAATCTATACCAAACCCAACCCAAGAAAACTTCTCGCGGAGGTGTATTACCCAACTCCCAGACGGAGTCACTCACATCTATTCCACGGGAAAGGAACTCACGGTAAGTTTTAGTGTAATTGTGAATTTTTTTTCTTTCATAAATCAAGTATTTGACAAAATGCCTCAATAAACAGAATTGGGATTCGATGCGTGTGCACAACACATTTACTACGGTGTGAAAAGTGTAAAAGGATATTGCCACAATTCTACCTGTAAGGGACACCGTGGTGAATCTTTTAAGGCAATTTATGGATATACGCTTGGGCAATTCAGATAATTGGCTAATTCAGGTATTGACAGAGCGTTGGTGGCCGACCACACACACGTTTCTGTTCTCTTGTGCGGAGATAGGGGTTGCTCCTCTCGATTTCACTATGCTGATATCATAGTAAATCGGCCGATATCCGACACAGGTGCCAATGACGACACATGGTCGATTTTATCCAATGTGTGTCAATTGCTCCCCAACATTGATTTCAGCCATATAAAGAGTGGGAACGTCAGCATTGCACATTTAAGGACGTACTTGACCGTCGCAGCTGATTGGGAGGATGATATTATTATTGCTCGTGCTTTTATCCTCTTCATGATGGGACATTTATGGTTCTAAATGGCCAACGACACCGTCCCGCATGGATATCTCGCGGTCGTGGTCGATTTGGACTCGGCTGCCCAATATGACTGGGGTTATGCTATTTTTGCTTACCATGGTTTGGATACCGCAGTCACGACCGTGGTGCCATTACTGGATTTGCCCAACTTCTTATGGTACACTAACACTTTTTCCTTTTGCAAATCAAATATCTTCCAATAAACGTCTTAAATATAAATTCTTATTATTTTTTATGCTATTCCGAAATGCAGTATTGGTTCTACGAGTATTGTGGGGTTGGTCACCCTATAGTCAAGGAAGAACTAAATTTCTTGGTCTATCCACGCCTCAGAGCATGGGAGAGGGGGAACAGGAGGAAAACAAATGACCAGGCAACCAATCTGTTTATGCTATGCAGATACCATATTGATCACCGCACTGCTGAGACGATCACATGGGAACCTTGGTTAGATTTTGTAGTATTTGAGACAGAGGATGTACTGACTGCAAAACTTCTATCCCGTAAAAGGATGCCACTTGAAGTACCAAATGGAAACTGCGAATATTATTTGGGGGATAGATGCTGGAGGCAGTTGGAAGGCGAGACGCGTATTCCTTTGGATCCTCTGCTTAGCATGTCACCACATATTAGTCCAACGGCTTTACATGAGATAGGATAGGCCAGGTTCCTTGACTGTGAACAATTTATGGTAGGGGAGGAGCAAGAGACATACGCCTTATACTGGGCTGAACAAACTTTGGAGGTAGGCTACATGTTGACAGATTCCCAGAGGATGGGGAATATAGATCTGCTTGAACCGACTGCACTCAGAGCTGGTATTACACCGGTGGTGGTAACATTAACATCGGTTCATAGTGCGTCTCTGGACTTCAGTTTGCCTAGCGAGGCAGAGGGGCCAGACCCGGGGTGGCATATGGAGTAGACAGGGCGACGTGAGATGCTCCCCATCACCCGTTTGAGGGACCCGTTACTCATGTCTTCCTCCTACGGCACAGAAGAGCTGTGGCACCTGACTCATGTTATGCGGTGACTCATCTTTACAGAGTCTGCGTGGGACGTACAGAGGTTCAAGAAGTTGGAGGATGGGCTTGCAATTGCCCACAAGCAAATTGATAGTATAGATCATCAGCTATATGCCTACGTAAGTAATTTATTTATGTATTTATTGTGGTATTTTTTTTAATGTCATATTTATTTTTTCAAAATATTTATTAATTTTATTTGTTCTGTTCAAGACCTATAATAGAGGAGGGGGCGCGACGTACGGGTGGTGCCGCTACCACCTGGAGGTGGCGCAAGGACGAGACAGCGTGGATCTAGTCCGCGAATCAGGGGAGGCGGTACTAGCAGCAGGGGTCGGGGTACTGAAGATGATTCTGAGTAGATATAAGTATTTTTGATGTTTTTTTAGATGATGTAAAAGCTCAGCTTTGATTATGTAGATGATTCTGAGTAGACGATATTTTTGTAGACGATGTTTTGGATGTTCTTAATGCTTTGAAATTGACTATTTGTTTGTTCGAATAAATTTATACTGAGGTGTTTTACATTTCTATAGACTATTTGCTGAACTTTTTAGGTTTTTGGTAGAGGTTTTTCAATATCTATTTGAATAGACTATTTGTCTGTTCAAATAAATTACAACAATTTTGCATAATTTGGCACTTGGCAGTTTTATTCGAATAAAACCTAATTCTATTTGAATAAAATTGTCACTGAGGTCGAATAGACATTGAAAAACCTCGCGGTGTTCATTTCACCGCCAAAGCTAAGGTAAAAGACCCATAACTTCTTTCCTTTTTATATTTCTCCCATTTTTACACTTCTCTCTTCCATTGAAAACTTGTTCACCATCTGGTATTACACCCTTCTCTCAACTCCATAGCCTCAAATGTCTTCTTCATCATCCGATTCATCCATACCCGATCCTCCAGGATTATCGTCGTTGTCCTTCGATGACGATCTTATCTTTAATTGTGCGGCAGCAATTTACGTTATGCACCAAGCTGCAATGAACATAGTAGCTGAGGATGCAACTTCGAGTTACTGCGGGAGTGTCATGGGCTATAAGGATAAGAGAAAGAAGCGAGATCACCCATTGGGGTATTACAACATTATACGAGACTACTTCAAGCCGAATTGCACATAAGAGCCATGAGAATTTTGGCAACATTTTCGTATGAGTAGAGACATGTTTATGCGTCTATTCGATGCAGTCGTTGCACATGATCATTATTTTGTCCATAAACCCAACAATGCTGCTGGTACTATGGGGTTATCACCGTACCTAAAGGTAGTTGCAACACTACGTTTCCTAAGCTACGGTGTTGCGGCAGATCTTTTTGATGAATATATCTAAATAGGTGAAAGCACAACCTTGTTATGTGTAAAAAAGTTTTATATTGCGTTTATACAAATTTTTGGTGAAGAATATCTTCGAGCGCGAAACGCGGCCGACATCAAAAAGTTAAAAGTGATCGGAAAGTCCAGGGATTTCCCGACATGTTAGGAAGCCTTGATTATATGCATTAGATATGAAAAAATTATCCCAAAGCTTAGCACGGTCAATTTACTGGTCATTACCCCATGGCGACACTGATTCTTGAAGCAGTAGCTTTACACGACCTTTGAATTTGGCATATCTTTTTTGGGTTACTAGGGTCTAACAATGATATCAATGTTCTATAACAATCACATCTTTTTACTAGCCTGACCGATGGTATCGTCCCGCCTTGTAATTATATAATTGCTGGAAAAGCTTATGATATGGGGTATTACCTAGCGGATGGCATATACCCCAAATAGGGAATACTTGTCCAAACCATATCCAATCCGTTTACAACCAAACAATTTTTTTTTGTTCAACAAGAAGAAAGTTGCCGAAAAGACGTAAAACGGGCGTTTGGGGGTTTTACAATCTCGATTCAATGTTATAAAAATTCCAGCTAAATTGTGGGACCCCCAGTTTTTGTGCAATGCCATGAAGGCATGCGCGATAATGCACAATATGATTGTCAAAGAGGAACGGGGTGTATTCCCATCATACTTAGACTACAATCTGGCTGAGCCCTTAACTATCGAAGGCGAACGGTTCGATATTTTACGCGAACGCGGAACAATAGAATCTTTTATATCAAAAATGAACCGGATTCGAAGTCCAGAACTTTACTTTGATCTAAAAGATGATCTAATCGAGCATTTGTGGGCCGTTAAAGGAAATCTTCAAAATTAGTACTCCATTTCTTGTATTATTTGCGTGTTCTAGATGTAATTTAATATTTCTCTTAGTCGTACAAGTTTATTAAATATGTTTTTTTAACGCAATATTGATCTTGTATTTGTTTTAACGCAATATTACCGTAAATAAATATTTCAAAAACAAACTGTAGAATTTCGAGCAGTACATTATTCAAACATTTACATTATTGGTTATTAAACTACATTCTTGGATAAATAACTTCTATATACAGTAAAATTAAATTATATTTCATCACCACTTCAAGTACCTGGTCCGCCCCTCTTGGCCAGACGTTCCATGATCTCAGTTTGCCTTTGCAAATAGTATTGCAATTGATGTCCAGAAAGAGTACTCAAGTCTTTCTCCATGATTTTGCAATCTTCCTTTGCTTGCTCCAAATCCATTTTGGCTTGCCAGTGTTGCATTGTTTTTGCTCTTCTTCTTTCCTTTTCTTTTTTTACTTGTATCTTCTCCAACCGTAATTCATCCAGCATTATTTGGATACTGCTACCAGATACAACAACACCCTCCATTGCCTATTGTGATGCAAGGTTCTTTCTATAGAGTTTTTGGCCGATGGGCCTGCTTCCACCCTCATACAACGAACCATCTAAGTCAAAATTTGGGCCCACAGATTAAGATATAGGTGGCCCGTCGGGGTCCTCCGATAGATTGTTTGATCCGACCGAGTTCCCCGGAGAAGAATTATCTGATATTCTCCTGGCTACATTTCTTGGTATATTCACCGCATGGTTCAGCCCAGCATCCCTTTGGTTGGCCCATCGCGGTTCTCGCGCCAAAATCTTATTCGCTTCACGGTGTTTGAAGTCATTGCCGCCATTCAAGCCTTGATAAATTTTGTGTGCATCGCTTTCCTACAATTTGCAAAATTACCCAATATAAATAAATAACGTGTATATCCGCGAGAAATAATTGAAATTGAGTTAAAATAAATCATAACGTACCTGATCTTCTTATGTTTTTTCGCTACTATTCCTAAATCGTTCTTGAGCAACTATCCCCTTGTACGCCACAAATTGTGCATTAGGGGCATACCACTGAGATTTGGTCAACCTACTTGATTGTCGTGTGGGGCACTCAGGGTCTCTGTTAATGGTAATGTTGACCTTTTGATAAAAAGTGAAACCCTTTGTACGACCATTTTTTTTGGACAAAAGTTGTTCCCACGCCCTTGCGAGACACGTAAAGTCTATTTCCGTCTAATACATTCCAACATCATCCATTTCGTCCAAAAACTCAGCATCTTCTGGCACTTGCACACTTTGTCTTTGTTTTGCGGGTGCTTTTTTCTTTTTGAGGAGCCGCCGCTTCAGCAGGTATTGACGCATTTACGTTAAATTGACTGTGCTGAGTAGATTTACCATAGAATATATAGTTCTGAAAGTAATTTGGAGGTTGAAAACCTTGAGGTTGAGTGAGCGGATAGGGTTGATAGTAGGGGCTAAATGCCTGAGGTTGTAGTTGAGAGAGTGCAAATAGACTTTGATATTGTCCATAACTGGGATCCCCTTGCAGCATGGTAAACGGAGGTGGGGCCCGCGATTTGAATTGAGGTTGACATTGTGATAGGTTTTGGTAGAGGTATGGGGTGAATTATGATGATGGGTGTCGATCGAATGGTGTTGAAGGTGGGTTATGGGAGGATGGGGTCGACGGTGTAGAGTTATAACTACTGGTACCGGAGTTCGCCATTTGGGGAGAGCGTAGAGGTTCTCCTCTGCTCTATAATTTGTTTTAGGGAAGAAGAAGTAGCCAGGGAGTGTTTATCAATTTTTTTGAGTTTGGAGGTGTTTAGATCACCGCGCGGTGTTCATTTTACCCTGCGGTAGAAAGAGCACCGCGCGACGATCTAAACACCGCCAAACTTAAATTTTTTTTAGTGTGAGTTCCTCACACTCAGTTGAGTTACAGTAGCGCCAGGTTACCCAACTCACACCCAAACAGTTGCTGTTGGGACACTCAAAAGTGTGGGTTTGAGTGTGGGTTTGCAAACCCAACTCAACCCACACCCTACTACGTTTGCTCTTATATAATTCAAGGTGAGTTGTCAACAATAATTTCATTGACTAACAATTTAGAGGAAGAAACATTAACTAAGAATAAACGATCTTTTAACATACGAGAACAAATAAACTTGTTATTCTTTCGAATAGTTGTTATTTATCAAATAAGACAGAATATCCTTGCAAAATTAAAGCGGAAACTGAAATTAAATTTCTCTTTATTTTTAGTTCTAAAAGATAATCATCCAATACTAAAGTTCTTTCACCGTTAAACTGCAAATGAACTTACGCCTATTGCTGCTGCCAAAATCTTTGATAATGATCCTAGGTAAACATTAACTTTGCCATCACTAAGCTATCTTATTATCTGAAAACCCTACATGGAATTAAACACATGATTAGTGGCTCCTGAGTCTAGACACCAAGTGGCAGTAGACTTTTCCACAAAACATGATTCAATAGCTAGTGATTATGGCATACCTTGGTTGGCATTCTATTTTACCAGATATTTCTCGTAATTTCCCTTCCAGTACCCTTTTTTACCATAGTGATTATGGCATACCTTGGTTGGCATTCTGTTTTACCAGATATTTCTCGTAATTTCCCTTCCAGTACCCTTTTTCACCATAGTGGAAACATTTTCCCTTCCCTCCTGACTTGCTTTCTTTATTACTTACCCAAAATAATTCTTCCCTTCAATTTTTTTGTCTTTGTTCTTCTTTCCAATCTTACCTTTTGGTTTAATATAAGAACTTTCACCAATGAAAATACTACCCTTTGGCTTAAAAATCCCTTTTACCACTTGTAATTCATTCATCAGTTCAGTTAGTGATAAGTTCATCTTGCTAATATTATAATTGAGTATGAACTTGTTGAATGAAAGCAACTAAAGGATTATTTCATTATGAGAATCAGAATCAATATCAACACCAATGATCTTGAGTTCGTTAAGAAAACCTATCATTTTCAGAACGTGATCACGAACTGGAGATCTTTCCATCATTTTAGCATTCATTAACGCTTTCATGAGTCAGAATTTGCCAACCCTCTATAGAGGAGGGTTGTGACAACCGTCTCTCCTATTGGAGCAATATTTAACTTCAGTTAGAAGAAGAGTTTTCTTTTTAGCAAACACAAATGATTTCTTTCTATCCCCTTTTGGTATCTTCCCCCCACTAAGAGAAAATCACTCGCCTCCATTTATTTTTTTATGATTTATCTCTGTCCCCTTTTGGTATCCTTCTCATATTACCTGTGGCAAAATATTAAAAATAACGAAATTCTCTATTCATAAACATTGGTTTAAATTGCTTGAATAGTATCGCATTTCCAGTACTTAACCTATCATGGTTGTGTTAGGAGTTACTTTATGATTTAATGTGATGTGCATCTTCAAAAAAAATAAAATAAAATAAAAATAAACGAGTAGAAATTTAGATCCAATGCTCAACAAAGATAGGTCATCTAAAAAACTCCATTGGCAATCGATGGAATAAGTGTCATTGTTATTTAAATTTTATTGCTCTGAAATCTCCAAGCGTAAAGAATAAATGGTTTGTAAATATTGCCGCAATATCTCCTCTGTACATCGCATATCTTGCTCGAGGGGACAAGATTATTTGGCAGGGGTGCTGCCGTTAGGGTCATGTACTATTATCTTCGTATGAGTCTTGAGCATTTGCTTTATATGAATCTTTAGAAAAGTTCTTGGTGTTGTTGTATATGTATGTTTGTTGCAAAAAACTATATATAACTCAAGAACATGAGAAGCCAAGCTAGCACAGTGCCCGAAGTGACAAGAGATACGTCGAAGTTGAGGCCGAGGCCAGTAGCAGCTCAAACTGAGAAGGGGAAAGGCCCGGTAGTCCCCAAAGCTTCAAAGGGGCAGCAGTCGAAGGATAGCCAACGCAAGAGGCGTAAGGAGCTGGGGGAGGATGATACACTGGAAGAAGATGAAGAGATGACAGAGGTTGAACGACAGGGGAAGGCTATTATAAAATAGGCTTCGATGGTCGAGCTCTGGGAAGATGACCCAGACGAGGCTTCGAAGGAGATAAAGAAGCACATGTTTCAGGTAACTATATGCGGCTTTTTATTGTGGTACTTTGAGATTTCTTTGAAAATTCTTCGAGTTTCGAGTTGCATTGATTTCTTGAAAATTTTAGCAGACGGATGCTTGGGTGCAAACTTGCTGTAAGGCAATAAAGTCAGTAAAGGTGAAATTGAAGCAAGCAAAATAAAATATGAATCTTTCTCATGGAAAAGAGACATCACTGGTGTCTGAAGTCAGGAAGTTGAAGCAAGATCTGGGGGTGCTTACCGACTCTTATGACGAGAAGCTCAAGCTACAGAGGTCGAGGCTGGAGCGAGAGTGGTCTGCGAAGCTGGTAGCGCGTGAGAGGGAGAAAGCAAAACAAAAGGTTAATTTCTAGCGGTAGTATGATGGCGAATGCAAGGTGAATGTTAAGTTGAAAAGATTTATAGATGATAAGGGGTATGGCCCCGAGACATTGGAACCTTATCCCGTATCTCCCAAACTTGCTGAAGGGGATGATTTACAGATAAAGGGAGGAGAGGCGAACATTGTTAAAGAAGCAGTTGGAAGTATTGGGGGTGGTACAGATACTTCTCTGGTTGGAGCGCCCATTGGTAGAGCCGTTGATGGTTTGGTCGTCTAATGTTCGAATGAAGCTGCTGGGGGATCTATGGAGCAAGATGGTGTAACTACGCCGATATGAGGTACTTAGGATTGTGGTTACATGTCTTCTTCTGCTGATTATAATGTTGAGTTGTAATATTTTGAACGATGTTGTTATTTTCTGTTGGTCTCTAAACTCGGTAGGTTGTTTGTGCTTTTGTTATCTGTTGAACTTTTGAAGTTGATGCTGAACATATTGATGCGTATTTTCTAAACATACTAACTCTGAACTTCTGATTTGATGTCTAATTTCCTGATAGATTGTGTAATCATACTCTGATCTTGAATTATTTGAATCTGATTGCATATTCTGTTGATTTTGCCTGGTTTGCACTCTTGATGATTGGTCATTGAATTATACTGTAACTGTTCCTCTGATGGATAATTTGTTGAATGTACTTTGAGGAGTGTCGAAGATATATAGATCTAACTCAGATTGTTTTGCTGGACATCGAAGGCCGAAGTCACAGCGATGTCGAAATTTTAAAAAATTTCCAGGTCGCCTCCGAGTATCGGTCGGGCCGAGGGGACGTGATACCTAAAGGAAACCTAAAAATTTTTTGGACTTCGAAGGCCTAAGCCATAGCGAAGCAATATCTGATCACCTCTAACGCATTCCCGAGGGTCCAATCTTTTGACCATTCTTGCCCCTCGAGTCTGCTCGAATGTTGGAAATTTGAGCAATTCAAGGTCGCCCCCAAGTACCAGTCGGGGCGAGGGTGGACATGATACCCAGGGTAAACCAAGAAAATGACTG
Organism: Kingdonia uniflora; assembly: GCA_014058105.1. Lineage (NCBI taxonomy): Eukaryota > Viridiplantae > Streptophyta > Magnoliopsida > Ranunculales > Circaeasteraceae > Kingdonia > Kingdonia uniflora. The sequence goes on from JACGCM010001029.1 coordinate 586,519, forward strand.
GACCTCGACAGTTTTAGAGCCTCGGCGAAGTATATCTGATTGCCCCCAATGCATCCCTGAGGGTCCGGTCTTTCGACCATCCTTGCCACTCGAGTTTGCTCGAAATTGGAGACTTGAGCAATTCAAGATCGCCCCTAAGTATCAGTCGGGGCGTGGGTGGACATGATACCTAGGGTCAATCAAGAAAATGACTGGACTTCGAAGGCCTAAGCCACAACAAAACAATATCTGATCGCCCCAAATGCATCCCCGAGGGTCTGGTCTTTCGACCATTCTTGCCCCTCGAGTTTGCTCGAAGTTGGGAGCTTGATATGATACCTGAGTTAAATCAAGAAATGCAAAATAAAGCAGGAGACGAAGTAAGGGTTGAAAAAACTTGTTTATTGAATGTTCTGGATTACATCAGTTGTACATGGTTGGAGATATGGCATGTTATAGGAGGCTAGCTGCATTGTATTCCAGTGGTTTGGTAGAGGCTCTTCGTCTTCTGTCATTAAGTAATATGAACCCTTATCTATTTTATTGTAGACGACATATGCTCCTTCCCAAGATTCGGCTAACTTGCCCGCATTTCTAGGTTTCGATGATTGATTGACAGATCAAAGTACTAGATCTTCAATGTTGAAACTCCGTGGTCGAACTCTTTTGTTGTAGGTTTATGAAGTGATGTGCGGTACCGGCCAAGGTTGGCGATAACTCGATTTCTGGTTTTATCGATCCATAACATGTTGCATGCAAGTTTAAACTCATTATATTCATCTGGGAGGTTAGGGTCTCGAGTAGGTACGTCGAATTGAGTTGGTAATACAGCTTCGGTTCCATATGTTAGGATGAAGGGGGTACATCCTGTAGATTTTCTTGGGGCTGTGCGATAGGCCCAGAGAACATATTGTAACTCTTGAGCCCATCATCCTTTCTTTGCATCGACTCTCTTCTTAAGGCCATCAACGATGGTTTTGTTAATTGCTTCGACTTGACCATTGCCCTGGAGATAGTAAGGTGTGAAGGGTGAGAGGATGATGTTGTGTTTTTTAAGGAAGTTCTTGACTTTGTTGCCAACGAATTGGGGACCATTGTCACATTAAATCATGTGGGGATAGCCAAAACGAGTGATGATGTTTTCCCATAAAAAATTTACGACTTCTTCTTCTCTGGTTTGGCATAGAGGTACAGCTTCGACCTATTTTGTGAAGTAATCGGTTGTGACGAGGATATTTTTTCTACTACCCGAGGCTTTTGAGAAGGGACCAATGAGATTGATGGCCCATCATTTGAATGGCCAGGAAACTTGACTGAAGTGGAGGTCTTGAGAGGGACAATGGATGTCATGAGCGTGACGCTGATATTTGTCACAGTATATTATGTTGTCTGAAGCTTGCTTTTTCATTCCGGGCCAAAATAATCCTTAGGTAACAACCGGAAGGGCCATAGAATGACCAGCAGTATGCGTACCGCAGGTTCCTTCATGAAGTTCAGCTAAGGTTTGAGAGGCTTCGGCTTGGGATATGTATCGAAGGAGGATACCATTTGGGGATTTTTGATGTAGTTGGTTTTTGTGGATAGTATATCTGCGACAATTTTCTAGTAGAGAGCATTTGGCTTTGGTATCATCTAGGAGAGTAACATTGTTGAAGTAGTGAAGAAACGGTGTTCGCCAATCGTCTTGATCGTGACTCTCGCCCCCAGTATTGATGGCATTGATTTCCATCTGGTCGATACTTGGGCGTTCGAGTACTTCGATAAGGAGTGTCCGAGATTCTGATTGGCCAAGCATAGCTGCTATATAGGCGAGGGCATCTGCATGTCTGTTTTCTCCTCTAGGGTAATGGGTGACTGTGGATTTTTCGGAGAACCGGTCTATGCGTTGTCTCACAAAAAGAGCGTAGTCTGCCATGCGACCGTTAGCTTGGTTTTCTCCTGTGCAATGTCTCTGAACAAGTTGGGAATCTGTAAAGACTATAAGTTTGGGAATGTTGAGGTCGAGTGCGAGGTCGAGGCTTCATACTCTTCTTCGTTATTGGAACATTCGAAGGCAAGTTTGACAGCTTTATCTATACGGTTATTAGTGGGTATTACCAAGACAATACCAATTCCTGAGCCATTAGGTTCTGCTGATCCATTTGTAAATAAACGCCAGCCAGTGAGAGGGTCACAAGGGTCTATTATTTTGTGTTGATCTTCTGATAAGTCATCGTCGTGTTCTTCTCAGTCGACATCTTCGACCGGGAAGTAAGCTAGAAAGTCTGCTACTGCTTGGCCTTTCTGGGATATTTGCTTCTCGAAGGTAATGTCGTGTTCGCCAAGGTATACGGACCACTGTTGCACTCGTATGGATTTTTCTTTTTTGCTAAGTACCTCTCGAAGGGGATAACTAGTAATAACACGGATTTGATGGGCCTAAATATATGGTTTGAGCTTACGGGCTGAATAGACAAGTGTAAGGAGTAAACGCTCGAGTTTTGAATATCGAGTTTCTGCGGGGGTTAGGGTTTTGCTTATGAAATATACAGGTTTTATTATGTTAGAATCAAGTCGAATGAGCACTGAACTAAGAGAGGTTTCGTTGGCAGCAAGGTACAAAGAGAGTGTTTCTCGTTCGATAGGTGTGCTGATGATCGGTGGACGGCCAAGATAAGTTTTAAGTTCAAGGAAGGCTTGCTCGTAGTCAGGGGTCCAGTCGATCTCGGGATTGTTTTTCTTTTTTGCTTTGTGGACACCTTGATTTCGCAAGAGGGAAAAGAGCCAGGCACATCGATATGAGGATTTAGAAATAAAACGATTGAGGGCTGCTATCTTGCCTATACTTTTTGGACTTCTTTCTTGGTTCGGGGTGAAGGCATGTCTATGAGGGCTCGAATGTGGGTTGGGTCAATCTCTATCCCGCGTTTACTGATAAGGTGACCCAAAATTTTCTAGATGACACGCCAAATTAGCACTTGTCTGTGTTAAGTTTCATATTATACGTTCAAAGTATCGAGAAGATTTTTGAGAGGCCTTGGATATGGGTATTTTTCTGAAGGATTTTGCATAACATATCATCGATATAGACTTTGACAGATTTGCCAAACAAAGGTTTGAACATGGTTGTGGCAAAGCATTGGTAGGTGGCACCGACATTTTTAAGGCCGAAGGGCATAACATTAAAACAGTAAAAGCCTTGTTCAGTTATAAATAAAGTTTTAAGTTGATCTTCGGGGAGGAAGGGTTCCTGATTGTAACCCGAAGCCGCGTCCATCATGGATAGGCGCTCGTGTCTGGCAGTGGCATCGAGGAGTACTGAGATAGTTGGGAGGGGGAAACTATCCTTTGGTGTGTGCTTGTTGAGGTCTGTGAAGTCGACGCAGATTCGGATTTTGCCATTCTTCTTAGGAACTGTTACAATGTTGATATCCAGTCTGCGTACTTCACTTCTCTGATTAATCCTACGGCTATGAGCTTATCTTTTTCAAGGTTCACGGCTTCTCGAAGTCGCGGTGCCAGGATACGCTTCAATTATTTTACTGCTGAGGAATGGGGGATGAGATCGAGGCGATGGCAGGCCAGGTTGGGGTTGACACCAGGCATCTCTTGAAATGTCCAGGCAAAGATGTCTTTATTTGTTATAAGGAACTCAGAAAGTTTGAGGCACTCTAACTCATTGGGGAAGGTTTCGATAAATGTACCCCAATCAGGACCGTTGAGTTTGATATAGACAGTGGGTTCGATGGATGGGGTGGTATCTGCCAAAGTCAAAGGGATAGGAAGATGCTGTGATTGCTATGGGCGGCTGACAAGTTTTTGGGTTTGGTCGGTTTTTGGGTGCTCGCATGAGCGGGCAAGGCGTTGAGAGCCTTTCAAATTCCAAGTACCCTCGTGATTGCTGAATTGAAGGGTCTGATGGTAGGTCGAAGGTATAGCTCGCATGGCGTGAAGCCAATCTCGTCCGAGTATACCAAGGTATTCAGACTTCTTGTCAGTGATGATGAAGTTGGTTTGAAGGGTAATGGGGCCTGCAGTGACGGGTAGGTTGATACGGCCAACAACGGCTTCTGATGATTCATTGAAATCTTTTAGTTCGATGTTGGCAGCGGTTATGAGGTCCGTTTTCTTCATGGTTTGGATTGTTTGGAGAAAGATGACATCAGCTGCGCTCCTAGTATCTACGTGCATTGTATGGAGGACGAGGTTTTAGATCTTAATCATGATAACTAATGGATCGGAATGGGGAAAACGAATGTGTGAAGTGTCACAGTTGATGAAAGAAATACCTTCTAGTCGAGGGTGGCGGCTTGATTCTGGCAGAAGTGTTAGAAATTTCTCCTGATAGGTGGGCTTGTAACATTCTTCGATGCATTTTCATTTGCTCTTGGAATGTCCACTGTCTATGTTGTTGACTTCGATAAGCTTGACTCTATAGATGTGCACCTCGGCTAGGTTAGTATAGGGGAGGATAAAGATTTGAGGTAGGACCCATCGAGGTAGCTTGAGAGATCAGCAATATATTGGTACAAACATCCTGCTTTGATGATAAGTTCGAGAGAGCGCCGAAGGGCAAAATATTTATTGGTATGATGATAGTTGTACTTATGGTTGGCACAGTAAGGTTCGCCTAGTCTGACTTTGATGGGGAAAGAGATGCACCAAATGGGGTCTGCCTGTATATATGGTAGAAGGGTGTTGAGGAGGGCAGTGAGTGTAGGCAAAATGGGCCTTGGTCGCTTCTTACGAGCTTCGGTACTATTATCAATGCTGGGGGGTTTGCGGCTCTCAGTCCCCTGTGAGATATGAGCGATCAAAGGTATAGGAGTAGAGTGGGGGTGCTGCTGAGGTTTAATGAAGTTTAATGTTTGCAAAAGCTGGCTCTGTTTGCGGGACTCTTGAAGGCGTTCAAGATCGATATAGCCATTGACCTTAGAGAACATCTCTTTGAGTGTTTTTGGTTTGTGGAAGACTAGGTGCTCTTTTACTCGGCTGTGGTCGGGCAAGACATTCGAATATGCCAAAATAACATTCGAGTAGTCGAGATTTTCTATTTTTAAGGATTCGTCGAGGAATGTTCTAGTGAAGGCTTCGAGGGTTTCACTACCGGATTTTCTGAAATTGAAAAGAGCGTCAACTCTGACCTCTCTGCCTTTGTTGAAGGCAAAGTGGGGGCTAAAATGTTGTGAAAGTTTCTCGAAGTTACGAATTGAGCCACTTGGGAGATTATGGTACCATCGAAGGGGATTATCGGTATGGTTTGTTAGAAAAAGGCGGCATAATAGGTAGTCAGTCGTGGAGTAGAGGCTCAGGGAGTTTTGGAATTTGAGGATGTGGGATTTAGGGTATGTGTTACGGTATTTGCTGAGTTTGGGAGCATGGAAGTTGGAGGGTATTTTGATAGCCAAAAGTTTGGGGCAGATCGGGTTATTGAGGCGGCTCCAGGAGTTTGCGGTTGGGCTCGTGCTAACGCGAATGACGGTTATATTTTATGGTCGAAGTTCTGCTATATAACATATGCAGGATATGGGGGAGATTGATGAATTCGAAGGTTGTGAGGTCGAGTGTGTGATATAAAATCAGTACTACGTTCGCCGAGCCGTTCTCAAGCTGGACGGCGTCTGGGGTATTTGGAGGAGCAGAGGGTTGAGTCAGAAGAGTCTTCGGTGGGGTAAATCCCGAGGAGAATGGAGCCGGTTGGGGGAATAATACGTGGAAAACCTTCGGTACCGGTGTGAACAGGGGGTATCTCGAGGTTTGGTGAAGGCCCTAAGAGGGTGCGAGCAGAGACACGCGATGGGTCTTGTACCTGGGACGGGCGAGCAGGTTCCAAGGGCTATAATCTCTGTAGCTCTCGGATAGTACTGCGCAGCTCGTCGATTACTCTGTTATGTCTGTTCTCATCATCCAAGCGGCGATTCCACTCGGCTTCCAGTGCCAAGCGGTGGCTTTTACGCTCCTGGTTTAGTTGGTCCTGGTGGCGCTCCTCTGCCTGAACGACTTGTTGGGATAACAAGGCTATTTGGGCAGCGACTCCGTCAATGGAGTGGCCTGCCTGGGTTGAGTTGGAATGGCTTATGGGTGCCATTGAGGGTAATCTACTGGAGTGGCAAACAAAAGGAGGGGAAAGAGGAAAGGAGATTGGTAGGGTGGGAAGTACAGACGACGCCAATTGTAGGGACCTAACTTCATTTGGACGGGAAGTTGGTTCTTACAACATAGAATCAATCTTCAATCAAAGGAGACAGGCAATTGACCTAAACCAAGATCTAACTTATAGACAAATACTTGCGTGGAGGCCCGAATGTGACTCTCTACGACCTCTGATGAGGATTTTTTAAGGCAAATTGTATTACTGAAGAGTAAATAGCTAGGTTCGAGTACAAAGTATCTGGGCGGTCGAAGGTAAAATGCAAGGGGTTGGAGATGATTTTTCTAACCCCCTCTTGGCTTCCCCTCTCCTCTATTTATAGAGATACAAGGAGCTGAGTCACCAAGAGTGGGTCAGGATTACATGATTACTGTCAGGAAATCCCGGTGAGTTATGGGCCCTGGTCATGTCGGTATTGTCACTGCAACATTTATTGGTGATGTCTCTGAACGGCGTGGTGGTTGGACCTATCACTGTAGCTGCATGGGCTAATCAATGTGCCGTCTAATCTGATGAGGTGAATGTCTGTCTTATCTTGCTTCGATCGTGTGTTAGTGAGGTCGAAGGACTTTTGCTGTAGTATGTTAATCCATTCTCGAAGCTTTGTCTGATGTCAAAGCTTCGTCTTTGGGGAATCTTTGGGGAGTATATTTTAGAGATTAAGTGGGCTTCAATATATATATTGATATATTTCCGATGCAGCCTTCTTGATACAAATCTAGTTAAGGAGAAATAAAATTTATCATTTTTCAGAGAACAACGTGGAACAAAAGCTTCCACAAAGAGGTAAGTGTTTTGGGTGTATTTTTGGCACTCATCATCATACAACTTATATAAGATAAGGAGAACCCTGAAGTTTCCATCTAATGTCATTAAGGAGTAAACAAAATAACAGTTGCTCTGAACCTAATTTATTGAATTGCTACAAAATATGATTTGCCGTACATAATCCCATTAGGTTCAAATAGAATATGGTTTATAAGAGAAATTTTGATGATGTACTTGTGTAATAAGGCTAAACACAAATCATGTTTACTTGTAAATCAGTTTTATAGTTTTACTGGTAACAAGGCTAACATACAAAATAATGTTAAAGATGAAGTGATGAATACTCTATACACATAGTAAGAGTGTAAGGTACTGGATTAAAGATATTAAGGTTGAGCTAATTGAATAAATATATATTGAAATCATTCAGCTCACGGCAAGAATATATATGATTCATGGTACACGAAGCTTACATGAACATATACAAAGCTAAAACAAATCTATGTTGTAAAACTTAAACTTCATGCAGAAGAGGGCACAGCTTGACGCCTTCTTTTCTCCCTTCATTTCCACTATTTTTACTATGTTGCAAATCTGAGAGATATGGCAAAAACTCGGATAAGATTTATAAGAACAAAGGGAAAATGTAGCAAGACAATAAGGAAAAACAAATTTTAAGTTTGGTGACCAGATCTCTATCTAATCAAATTTAGTATCTTTCAATTAGAAAACAGGGTAAATCCCACCAAGTGTCACAATTATAATATACTCAACAATAAGATAAATGTGAAGAAGATTCAATCAAAACCTTTACTGTGTCTGTATGATATGGCGATATAAAAATGAAATAGGAGCCACTTGGAGATGTTCTTACTCTGAACACTGATGGCTCTTTAAAATGCAACATTGGAAGGACTGAGCCCATAATTAGAGACAGTCTTGGCACGTTATGGCAGCCAATAGTTTTTGGCACCATAATTAGAGACAGTCTTGGCTGTAACATTCCTCTTGTGCTTTCTGCCTTGTCTCCATGGGAACAAGGTTTGGGTGTAAGCAGAAAATTCATTAGGAACAAGGTTTGGGTGTAAACAGAAAATTCATTGAAATAAAGAAAGTTACATAAAGAAAATAAAAATATCCAAAATAAGAAGTTACAAACTTCAAAGAAGAATACAATTAAACTATTTAGATTTGTATCTTGCAAGAATTTCAACCTTCTTACTGTTGTAGAATTCTTTTGTCATTTCATCCATTCCGTCGGTATCTTGTAACATTATACGCTCATCTTCTTTAAATTGTCCATCGCAAAATGCCTATCTCTATCGTTATTTTTTTCCTTAATAAATTCTTGCAACACTTTAGTAAATTTTTAGTCAAGAGGGCTTTCTATTTCTTTTCCCCTTCGCTTCCTGAGTTCTTTATCTGCTTTCCTTCCATTCAGCCTTTGTGTACTACCTTCGTTACCATCAACTGTTTCATTCTCGTCGAGATTAGTTATGGGAGTTGAAGGATTACCATTTTTTGAATTTGGGCATTCGTTGGAGACTTTGGCTTTCCCATTAATCTTTTCAAATTTCTTCTTTTCAAATTCTAACATCCATTTTCTAAATTTGGGCATTCGTTGGAGACTTTGGCTTTCCCTTTAATCTTTTCAAATTCTAACATCCATTTTCTGTGATGCCTAAGCTTTTCCCAACAATGATCCAGCTTAAAGTGCCCCTTCTCACTCTTTTCGTACATCTTATGGGCATTTTAACCTTAGGGGTAGTTAATAAAAGGTAAAGTGAATGATTAATAAGAGTAAAAGCAATAAACACTTATCAGACATACCCAATCAGCTTCAACTTTCCCGCTGGAATTTTGTTTTACAATTGCGGCGTAGTATCTACATAATTTGTTTGTCTTTAGTTGAATATGCGACCACTGCTTCTTTAGAGAGTTCGGACTGCGTTGCGCATCAGAGTTCTTGTGCTCCTCAAAATAACTCCATATTCGATTCCAATAAGTACTAAATTTTTGGTCTGTGGAATGAATGGCGTCTTGGCTAGTGTTCAACCAAGTCGATACAAGCAACAAATCTTCTTCTGATGTGAATCCCCCATAACATACTCCGACAAGCTTCATGTCCTCGATTGAATCTTCAATAATTGGTTGCTGAACGGGGCATGAGTCATGAACAGGTGCTTGAGAAATATTTGAAGTTTGGGCTTGTGAAAAAACTGGTTGGGGGAAAGAAGTCAGCGAGAATGCGTGCTGTTGTTGCATGTAATGCTGCATAAAAATTTATTGTTGCATAAGAGCCTCTTGATGGGAAATGTCTTCAACATCGATGGCTTGTTGAGAGTCATTGGTGAATTGATCAACTGACGGATTCTGATTACTAAGTGTCATATTTGAACTACCTAACTTTGAGGTACAGAGATATGCTATTAAGTAAATGAAGACTTTGCCTGCGAAATGAATGAAAGAGAAGAAATAAAACATTAGATATTGCCAACGTTTTTTGGTTCCACGCAATAGTTTACCACTTAGAGCAATCTACATTAAGATTGAACCATCATCCTGAACCATATTCTTCATATCATTTTGGGTGATAGAAACGAACTCACATTGCAGAGAAACAAGAAAAAGCCTGGAGCACGATTTTTATATATAAAATACATATCTAATCGCAATAATAAGGATAATACACAATGATAAATATGAAATATATATCTAATCAATTTCCCTTTGTTGAAGCAACAAATGTAAAAAATGACTATGATGTCTTTTATGCAGGAGATGGTTGACGATAGGATTTCAATAATGAATCGCAGAAAACATACATTCTCCATAGAAATTGACTATGATGCTTCATTTTTCTATGAGAATAGTCAAGGATAGAATTTCATTTAAGAATCATTGAAAACATGCATTCTTTATAAATTAAAATGGGGGAAAAAAATATGAATGAACAGGTATTAAATCATAGAGTAACCAGAAACAAATAGGACAACAGAGAATTAACTACAAAATAGTTTTTTTTCTATATATTTAAAATATAAATAAAACTATAAATATGTGCAACTTTTCATACCTCTGCACCAGAAGATTTATCAGAAGAACCCAGCTTTCCACAAGCATAACATGTGTGAATCTTATATTTACAGTTGAGACACAAAAATTTCTTGACAACCTGAAAACAACATATATATTGTAAAGGCAATTGATCATTTTATCTTCTTTGTCTTCCAAATATTAGGAGTTTGGGACATACTTCTTCTATTATGAAAGCAAAGTGAAAATAAAATATAAAAATCACAAAGGAGCAAACCTCTAATTGAGCTCTAGAAAATCCAAGTATATTACAGTGTGAGTCTTCCCCAGTTCCTATCAATGCATGAAAAGATCTCATGCACCTTCCCTCGCAACTGTAGAAAAATCAAAGTAAAATGTTGAAGGGATATAAAACAAAATTATAAGTATATTGAGTATCTATCCAACTCTCCAATAATATTGTTAAAGAACAATTTCAATCTTCAAGAAACTTTGAAAATCAATGGTTGGGTAGTAAGTCTTCGAGGATACATCTTACTGATTCAAAAAGAGTACTTCTCACATATCAATTCTGAGTAAAAAGAGATGAAGTTGGAGGTTAAGTTATGATAACATTATGTTTGAAACAATAAATCATGTACATTAGTTTACAAGCATATGTGAGAAGAGTAACCGAAATCATGTACATTAGTTTACAAGCAAATTCGGTTCTAACTAAAGAGTACTCTTCATCTTAATATCTCCAAAAGTTAACCAAAAATATCCAGATATTTGCTTCTACCAAAAGATGGAGTGCATAGAATTTGAAGAGCATAAGTTGATCTGATGAATTGCCTGAATGGTGTGATTTTTCTGCAATGGATTATCGAATGTAGGTTGCTTGTAAATATCCACACAATCAAATATGGTAACGTACTCTGTCTACAAAATAAGCCAAACCTATAAATGAGTCTGTTTTTCTAACGCAGATGAAACACACGAGCTGTGAAATTCTTTTGATTTCTGAAGGAAATTAGTTTTTGTTGTTGTCATACACCTTGGCAATCTATTACCAGTTTACCACAGACATAGGTTCAAATCTCTCAATAAAATGATGCATACGCGGTCACATTATGGAAACAAGAAGCAAATAGAAGGGCATAAAATGGTTCTGGTCGAAGTCAGACTTGTACCTTACACAAACTTGTACAGTTTTTACGAGAACCTACAATTTTCCCCGGTTTTGAGAATATAAACACCCAAAATACTTTGAAGGGTGCAACGATATACCTTAATGGTCTTGACAATAGGCTTGTTCAAAAGCATAAGTTGCTTATCCAGCTCAATATCATCCTCATCTCCTGAAAAATTAATACTCCCTTTAACATCCACAGTGTGCAAAACAAGCGAGAACATTGTGAAAAGTAAGAAGAACATGGCCTTTTCCTTGAACTCGGCATGCATACCAACATCTTCTATCACTATATTAATACTATAAAATACTGTACAAAATACATTGGTTTTCATGTAATTTATGTGGGAACTCATTTAATGGTAGCAATGAATAAGTTATAAAACATTGTCCCTTTACCATTATTTGATGGTAACAGTAATATGTAATACTCGTAGGCTGCATCCAAAGAATGAATTCATAATATCTTTGCAACCATATCTCTACAAGTACATTATAATGTATGATACTTTTAGTCTGATTTGAAGAGATTTAATTAACTAAACAGTAAGTTAAGGACTATATGGTTGTTATACCAATATTAAGAGTTGTATACTCTGGGTTCCACGCAGGATCAACCACAATAGCGCGATCTGCTTTAGTAAGTGTAAGACCAAGACCACCAACTTGAGATGTCAAGAGAAATATAGGAGCACCATCTTCTTGGAAGTCCTAGAACAAAAAATATAAATAGAAACATAAAATATCAGAATAAGCATAATTTGAAAGCAAACATGAATAACCTTACTTGTGAAAATATATTCGTCCAATGCATTCACCTCTTCATCAACTTAATCCAATGCTTGCATTAGACAAAATGGATTCAATTAGAGTTTGATACACACACACACAGAGTGTAAAACCAAAAAGTTTATCTCCAACACACGTGAACCCAAGATGATGAAGACTGCGATTAAAATCAAAGGTAGAGATAGTGAGAGATGAATGCATCCTAAATAATAAACATCTAAATCTAAAGAAAGTGAATCAACAATTTCAAATCATGAGAAAAGTACCTAAAAACCTCAATTCTTAACATCATAGAAGAAATCTACAATTCACAAAAAAAAAATGGTAAAAAAAATAGGAATTCAAGTAGATTATTTGCTTGATTTGGAGGACTGCCAAGAGAAGGAGAAAAATTAAATTCAAAGGAAGAAGAACAAAGGTGAGGAGAAGAACTTTTATTGTAGATGAAAGAGATGAGACCGATTTTCTTAGATAGTGGGCATTTTCCCTCCCAAAATATACTTTACCCGCCACAAATCTGCTTTACACCTAAGAAAAATCCTTTTCCACGTATTTGAGAAGTTGGCAACGTGGCTGACCAAACCTTCCCCTCGGTTTCCTAGTCCTGAGGAGAGAGAAAGATAAAAATAGGGATGGGGAGTCTCATAGGGAGTCTATAAAAGCCATTTTAATACTTTTTGCCTCCCTAAAATAAGTATAGGGAGGCTGCTGTGGATGCTCTTAGGGTTAGGGACTAAAGGGAGTCCAAGTTAGGCTACGCACAATTAGGAAAACATAATTAATTATGATTAACTCCATTAAATAATTGTAAATGACTCCCAATAAAGACTTTAATTAGTAAGAAACCGTTATCTTACTCTTTATCCACATGCCACCCCTCCAAGGAAAATTCACAAGTAACGTAACCCCTTATAATTTGTGCTATCACCTCCATATGTATACTTGTATCTTATTCCTTAATTATCACACTTTAACCTTTTATGATCTTTAACATAGACTTTGAAAAATTCTTGGTTAAAATAACTATTTATTCAAAGAATAATAATAATAGTTTTATCGAAAAACACACTCGGGGTTTTATGTCAGAGACTAACATTTGTTAAGAAATCAAGTGAATATTTTTCTCTTGATAAGAAAGGTAGGGGTCAATCTTGTAAATACATGTCCCTACAATTCTAATACTGATCACCCAATGAATTAAGGTATTGGTACATAAGACCTCACTCGTTGATAAATCAAAGTGCTCAGTATTGTAAGTTTAGGTTCATTATTCAGTCATAATTGAGAGTTCATGTTAGAGCAATAACAATGAGAATACTATCTTGTGACAGTATTATATAAGTGCTCTCATTGTGTCCTTTCAATGCATTCATAATGTACTAGCACATCAACTTCTAGTCAACCACTATAGTGACTGAGAAAAGTTACTCTATCAGATAGTATTTGTTGGTGCAATCTTCCAGATGAAATGCCCAGTTTCACCATAGATTGTGAACGTTGTTTTAGGTACATAAGACCTGTGACTTAGATCTTTTGTGCACTAGTCAAACTAGTACACCAAAGTCATTTACTATGTATTATGGACCTTATTAATTCATCTAATGAATAC